>CM076575.1:488657151-489269107 GCA_034641835.2 Pinus albicaulis
TTTGAAACTCTTTGCATTCAGGACTTTCACCTCGAACAGTAATCATGCTCAACCATCAAAAACAAAACAAAACCCTTGGCCTTCATAACTAGCCTAATATCATTACCTTAGGCTTTCAAAGACAATATCCATCTTTGTACATATTGGAGAGATCCCTCTCCGGATTCAGGAGGGCTAGATCCTAGAATCCCAAAGTTGGTTGAAACGATGTTGTTTCTGTAATTGGACTCTGCCAATCTTGCTAATAAATTACAGAACCCCAACATTTCTGGCGACTCCGCTGGGGACTGAGTTGAGTTTTCACCTTATTTCCCTTTATTTTTACACAAATTTTGAGAGTAAAAAGCAGCCTTTTCAAGCACTACCAAGAAATGGTAATCATGATGAAACTTGTTTGAATCAGTGACAATCTAGGTTAACCCTAGGATTCTCATAAGACTTTATCTAACCTTGAAAAATCAGCTGGCTTAGACATAAGAGTAGAATGTCTTTGTTTCACAACCGTAGCTAAGAATTGAAACAAAGTTAGGACATTCTTAGAAACCACAAATAAAAATAGTTCATAAAATACCATAAAAATTTCAGATTGGTAGTAAAACACTTGCTCTTACTTTTCACTTACCATTGGATGTGTTTTACTTCATACTCTTAGACAGAGTCTGGAAAGGGCCAGGTAGCCTCCGGATCTTATCCTCTTTTAGAGGTGACATATCTGGTGAATGCCCTCCCAGTCAATCTCTGGTTAGAGTTTGTTGTGTTTCAGGATACCCTTGAAAAAGGATGTTTCACAAGCACTGTGGTGGACAATGTATCTCTTTGAAAACACTCTGAACTTTCCACCTGGCGACTCCACAATCCTGAACAGACCTTAAGACTCCACTGGGAAGAACCCTTATCATTATAATATCCTTCAAACTCAGGTAGAGGACTGTGGGATTGAAATTTGCATTAACAGACTAGTTAACCTCTCAAAGATTGTCATATCTGGTTGAACTTGTCTAATTTATTTGGGTCTAAAAACATAGCATAGTGGCTTCTAGAAAGATCCACACTAGAGCCCATCCTGACCCCGATCCACCTGAGATAGTTGATGACCCAGAAAGTATCCTTTGGAAGTCTCCTAAGATTAAATTATCAATTGTTTTCAGATCACCCCCAAGAGCTAAATCAGTTCCTGAAAAACTTTCATCTCTACAACACTCCCAAGCTGACTTAGTTAATCCATTTAGAACTAGGTCATTTAGTGAGTTAGAACAACTAGATTCTAAGTCTTCACTATCATCTCCGGAAACAAGTGAATATCGTGGGAATAGAGAATCAACACCCCCTGATTTACATTTTCTTCATAATCTAGGTGTCTCTCATCCAAGATCAACTCAGCAATCTACCGTTGTTCCATCCACCTCTGCTCATCCTTCATCCACTGGTCAAATCACTCCACTTCGACCCACACCTCCTCTTGTCAACCCACCCACACTACATATCATGGCAGCATGGTATGCTCCCTTAGTCCTTCCTGTACCATTAGTTAATCTCCCACAAGACTATCAGTCCAAAATTCCATTATATGATGCTAGCAATACTACAACAGCATCACAACATGTGGACAAGATGAATGACTACTTTGACAGAAATGAAATTGATGATGATTCTGTCAAACTCAGATTGTTTGCTCAAAGTCTGGGGGGAGAAGCAAGGAAATGGTTTAAAGGTTTAGCCCCCCATAGTATTAATGATCTCCAAGGCTTCCATCAAACATTCTTAAACAAATGGGAGGTAAGGAAAAACCCTCTACAAGTTCTTTCCGACTATAACAATCTCCATAGGAACCCAGGGGAAAGTGTACAAGCTTATTGTACCAGATTTAACAGTGTGTATAACGCGCTTTCCCCAGAATTAAAACCTCCACAAGGTTCAGCTTTAAACAAGTTTCCTGAAGGGTTTGATGCTGATATGACCTATTCATTAAGAGAAAGAGATTTTGCAACTCTTGAAGACATGCAAAGAGGTGCCCTTTCTGTGGAATTTAACCTTATGGAGAAGAGGGCAAGAATGAAAGTTGAAAAGAGAGTATCTTTCAGAGAGGAATCATCATCTTCTATGCCAAACTCAAAGATGGAAAGAATGATGGAGGAAATGATGAAGAAAATGAGTATTCTTGAGAGAGCACAAGCAAGTCAAAATCAAACTGCTCCTCAAAAGAGAAACCAAAACCAGAATCAGAATATGAGAAGGAACCAACCTCTAAACAGACCAAGGGAAGATGATCAGCAGATCACTCCTCCCTTTCATCAAAACTATGTAAGTGAGGTTGAGGAAACAGATGAAATAACAGAGGATAATGATATGAACCTATTTGGGGTAGATGATGATGACTTTGAGGTTCATTACGATAGGAAACAAGGTCTTTATACACCTTACGACGACAAAAGAGATGATAATGAAAATTATTATCAAAACATGGAAAATGTTGTCACAGAGCCTTCAAAGGAATATGAACTCAGAAGTAAATCTAATCAACAAACCCCCAACAACAAAACCTCTGACAAATCTTCTCAAAGCAACACTACAACCAAGCCTAAAACAGTCAAACAAAAAGACAAAACAGTGGCTGATAACTCTGGTAAAGGTAAAGAGAAAGATACTCAAAATCTTGAAAAACGGAGTGCAAACATCAATAGTACTAACACTTCAGCTAGTACTCCTTCTTCAACCGTTGTGTCAACTGTAGATAAAACAAATCAGCAATCTGTCGTTTCTGATAAAGTGGCAGTAAACAAAGCTGAAACCAGCACCTTAAAGAATCAAATTCCTTTCAGTCTGAAACAGGAAATCTTAAAAATCAAAATTTATGTCCCTTTGACTGAGTTAGCTGCCCAACAGGTATATAGGTCCAAAATTTTGAAGGCTTTGAACATAGAAGAAAATGAGGATACGCTCAACCTTAATGACGACCAGCCAGAGCTTATTTTTGGTCCAAAGATTGAAGGTAAGTTTCAAGAGGGACCTGTCCCTCCCTTCTATGTAAGTTTGAACATTCATGAAAAAATTCTACACAATGCTATGCATGACTCAGGCGCTTCCCATAATTTAATGCCAAAAGCTGTAATGGAAAGCCTGGGTCTTGAAATTACCAGACCTTACAAAGACCTGTACTCCTTTGACTCAAGCAGAGTTAAATGTCTAGGATTGATCAAAGACCTTTGTGTTAACTTAGCCCAGATTCCAGCCAAATGCTTAGTTATGGATGTTGTTGTGGCTGATGTACCCCCAAAGTATGGAATGCTTTTATCAAGATCTTGGGGGGCTAAGTTACAGGGGACTATGCAGATGGACATGACCTATGCGACTATCCCTGTTTTCAATCAGACTAGAAGACTTTACAGGGAGTCTCATATGCAATACACAGTTACAAGTCAAGACAGACCTCAAAACTCCCCTCTGTATTCTTTGAGTACAGGCCTTGATTCTTTTATCATGTTTAATGATGAAACACTCCCTGAACAAATCACTTTAACGGGATCAATCGCTGAAGCGGAGGAAGAAGAACACAACACTGAAGTGTCAAAACAGTTTGCTACATTTGAAAACATTGGCAAACAAAACACCGGTCTTGAATTACAAGTCATAAATCCATTGCTGTTAAACCTTGACAGTCAAGAGAGCAATCCTCAACCCGATGAAAAACTTGAGGAATCAAATCATACAAAGGACATTCACCAAACTGATGAAACTAAAGATGATCCTCTCTAGACTATGTATTTTGATGGGTCATGCACTAAAACAAACGCTGGTGCAGGTGTCTGGATTACTAACATTGAAAACAATCATACATAATGTATTTCATGTAAATTAAACTTTCAGTGTTCCAACAACATAGCGGAGTACGAATCCCTGCTTTTAGGCCTGCATTTGCTGAAAAAGTTGGGAGCCAAGAGAATAAATGTGTATGGGGATTCTGAGTTAATAATTAGGCAAGTCAATGGGGAGTATAATGCGAATCATCCCAGACTTAGGGCCTATCGGAATGATGTCATGGATCTTTTGAAAACATTTGAAGAATCCACACTGAGTTTTGTCCCGAGAAAAAGAAATCTTATAGCCCACAATTTGGCCTTTGCAGCTAGGACATGTTTAACGCCATATCAGACCGATGATTGTTCACCTCAAATAAAATTTAGACCAGCTGTGCCTGATAATAAAAAATATTGGCAGGTGTTTGACGGAGATAAACAAATAGAAGACTTCATGCAATTCAGAAATGAATTTGAACTGCATAGTTCAGATTCAGATTATGATACAGACTGCAGTGAAGAAAATTTTCTTGGTGAAGAAGAACCTTCTCCTGAGCTTGTCAATATTAACCTTCAGACTAGCAAACTTAGAAACAAAACAGAATTGAGTGCAGAATCAGAAATAGAGGAATTAGAAACTCTGCATTCTAAAGATGAAAGTTTTCCAAGTGGTCTAACACCTTTAGAAGAGTTGTTTGATTTTAATGATGTGGCCAAAAAACCTAAACTGGAACCTGTAGAGACTGAAGTGGAAGAGTGCAACATAGGCAGTGAGGAAAAACCAAAAATGATCAAACTGTCCAAAACTTTGCCAGCTCACATTAAACTCAAATACATAGAGCTGTTCAAAGAATTTTCTGATGTTTTTGCATGGAGTTATGAAGATCTTAAGTCCTATGACACTGAAATAATACAGCACAAAATCCCTCTTAAAGAAAACCAAAAACCATTCAAACAGAAACTGCGCAGAATAAACCCTGTACAGTTGCCTTTGGTTAAGAAGGAAATCATGAAGATGTATGATGCTGGTATTATTGTCCCTATTAGATATTCTGAATGGGTATCTAATCTGGTGTCTGTTAGGAAGAAAACTGGAGAAATCAGGCTTTGTATAGACTTTAGAGATTTAAACAAAGCTTCATTAAAAGACAACTACCCTTTACCAAAAATGGATCATATTTTACAAAGGGTGGTAGGGTCTAGAAGAATTTCTTTGCTGGATGGCTATTCAGGGTATAATCAAATCTTAGTTCACCCTGCTGATCAATTAAAGACAGCCTTTACTACACCATGGGGCACTTTCATGTATGTGAAAATTCCTTTTGGTCTAATGAATGCTGGAGCAACCTTTCAGAGAGCCATGGACATAGCATTCTCGGAAGAACTGGGCTTCTTCATCATTATCTATCTTGATGATGTTACTGTGTTTTCAAAAACAGATGAAGAGCACTTGGAACATTTAAGAAAATTTTTCGAGAAATGTAGAAAGTTTGGGATATCTTTAAACCCTAAGAAGACATTATTTGGTCTCCAAGAGGGTAAACTTCTTGGGCACATTATTTCAGAAGAGGGTATAAAGATAGATCCAAAGAGGATCGAGGCCATATTGCAAATATCTCATCCTCGAAACATCAAAGAGTTGCAATCCTTCATTGGAAAGATTAACTTTTTGAGAAGGTTCATCCCCAACTTGGCTGAGCTCCTTAGGAATATCACAAACATGTTAAAAAAGGAGCAAGGAGTAAAATGGACCTTGGAAGCAAAGACATCCTTTGAACTGGTGAAACAAGCATTAACCAAAACACCGGTTCTGATAAGTCCTGATTTTTCAAAAGATTTTTATATCTTCTCATTTCCATCAGAACAAACTATTGCTGTTGTCCTTTTACAGAAAAATCCACAAGGACAAGAGCAGCCTATTGCATTCTTTAGCAAGGCATTGAGGGATGCCCCTTTGAAGTATAACATTATGGAAAATCAAGCTTTTGCTTTGGTTAAAGCTTTGAAAGACTTCAGAGTATACATCCTTCACTCACACATCATTGCCTTTGTCCCAAATTCAGTTGTTAAAGACATTCTAACACAGGACCCAGATGGTAAGAGAGGTAAGTGGATTGCTATTATTCTTGAATATGATTTAGAGATAAAACCCACTAAACTCATCAAAGGCCAAGGTCTAGCCAGATTAATGGCTGAATCAAATTTTGAAGTTCTTGATATTAATATGATTAATGCTTTGGATGACCAAGAAGATTTCTCAACTCCTATAGTTGAAGATTATTTTATGAATTCTCCTTGGTATGCTGATATTATTTATGTTTTAGCAATCTGAACACACCTCCTGAGACTGTAAACAAGGCAAGTTCCCTAAAATTGAAAGATTATAAATTATGCAAAATTGATAAACGTCGGTATTGGAAAATGAGTAGTCTATTTCTTAAATGTTTACTGAGTTTAGTGGAAAGTTAAATGAGGAGTTCAGGAAAGGGAAATGTAAAGGTCATTTATCTTGGAAGTCAACATTAAACAAGATCTTGAGAAATTTAGTTTCTATCAACCTATATAACTACTTGATGTGCCTAAAATAACCACTACTTGCCATAAATGCCAGCTGATAGAGACAAGGAAAATTATTACCCCTTCCTCACATCCAATCACTAGTGACTCCTTTTCTTGAACAGGGTCTCAACCATAGGAAATCCATCCACCATATTCTTGACATAGATGGATTCCTCACCTCCATGAAATTCTTCACCTAAGTGGATAAAATATGCATCCTTATCAGGGCTAGTAATTTAGTTATCATAAAATTCATGGAGACTAACATTCTCTCCAGATTTGGTTGTCTTACCAAGATCATCACAGATAATGCAGCAGCATTTGGATCAAAGAAAATGGTTGAATTCTGTCACAAATATCAGGTAACATTGGGGCATTCCATAGCCTATTACCCCCAAGGTAATGGACTTGCAGAATCTTCCAAAAAAACCTTAGTGAACATAATCAAGAAACTGTTGGAGGATAACAAAAAGTTTTGGCACACAAAGCTGATTCATGCACTTTGGGCTGACAGATTAACTTTGAAGAAATCTATTGGTATGTCACCCTTTCAGCTTGTGTATGGTACAGATGCAATTTTTCCAAACAGCCTTGGTGTACCAGTGATGAAGTTGATTCAAGAGTTGCAGACTGAAGATAATGACATGACCAGAAGAATAAATCAGACCATTCATCTTCAGCAAACTAGAGAGGAAGTGTATAACAAAGCATTGCAGAGACAGGATAGCATAAAAAAGCTCTTTGACCAAAGAACAAAGGCCAGCAATTTCAAGATTGGGGACAAAGTTTTAAAGTGGGACTCAAGGAGGGAAGAAAAGGGCAAGCATGGAAAATTTGATAACTTATGGCTTGGCCCTTACTCTATTCATTCAGTTGTTGGTAATAATGCATTTTTCCTACAAAAACTGGATGGAACAGAATTGTTTGGGGGTCCTGTCAATGGCAGGATGCTCAAGCATTACTTCTCTTGATCCATTTTATGTTTTAAAGCCTTTTACCTTTTCCATTGTGAATATTCCATCCACCATTGCATTCAAAGTTATGAAAGATCAAAAATACAAAAACAAAAGAAAAATGAAAAGAGGGCAGAAATCAAAACAAGAAAGGCAAAGCCCCATGCCAAAAAGAGAAATAAATCTGAAAGTGTGCAAGCTCAAATGCCACTTCTCAAAACACACTTCTAGTTAGTCAAACTGCCTAATATTGACTCATTAGCTTTAAATTTTTTGTTGATAGGATAGTGAATTTGATTTGCCAAACTGTTCAATCTTGGCTTATCAGTAGATAGATTAGGATAGAAATGAAGGTTCAAACAAACTCAAAATCTGAACCAAAGTTTCCAAAGAGAGATGACTCAAAACTGTTTTATTTTCTGAGTCATAAAAGAGAAAAACTGGTTCTAATTTGCCCAAAATCTGAATCAGATATCAAGGAAGAGACAGCTCAAACAAAAGCAAAATCAGAGCTGTGAAGAAAAGAGAAGGCCATAATGAGAAACTTTTAGATCTTAAGCCTTCCATTTTGATTTTAATTTTCTGCAAATAAAAATCTATGTGCAGCTTGTTTTTATGCCATAGATCACAGCAAGTCAAACAGCTTAATCTTGACTTGGCTGTTTTTAAATTTTTGTTGTAGAAATTAGAGAATGAAAGTCTGTTGGACAGTTTAATCCCAACAGACAGTAGATTAGGTAGAGAAATATCTGAGCTCAACTGTTTAATCTGAGTTCAGGGAGAAATAAGGAGTAGAATTAGATTATTTTTTATGCTTTCAAAAGAATAAAATGTTGTGAAAAGAGTTTGCCAATCCAAGTGCACTCTGATGAAGAAAAAATGTTAGATCAATAGGATTGGGTAGGTAGAAAGTTGTATTGATGAAGTCCATTTATCTTTCATGACTGATGTTATTTTTCAGAAGCAGAGCAAGAGAAATCTAATGGATAAGGCACCTGGTCAGCATCCCAGAGAGAAAAATGGATGAGGCAACTGATCAGCCTCCCAGAAATCAAGTCTGAATTCTTGATGCCTTCAAAAAGGCACCATCCCCAAGTGGAGCCACTGTTAGCCACCTATAATATTTTGTTATACCAAAAGGTGGCTAAATATTTTTGGAGCCTCCAAGGAACAATTTTATCACTAAAAATTGTTGGCTCTTGAAGTCTCTCTAAGGCCTCATGCCTCTTTACAGATCCCTTATTGCTGTTTACATCCTAAAAGCCTCTGAAATCCTTAAAAAATCCCAAGTTAAATACTGCTGCAGAACCCCTTGGTCCCCTTCTTTTTCTTCCTCACTAACCTCATTTTCTATTCTCCATTTCCAATGAAAAACCCACAATTTCATGTTTCTCCCTTTCCATTTCATTAAAATCCCTTTTATAAGGTTAAAACCCCACTTTTTAACCTTACCGAAACCTTCATTTCCTTCAAGAAACCCTTCAAAAACCATGAAAATACATGTTTTTATGTACAGAACTTAAGCCCCTTTTCTTCCATACGCCCACACCCTGGAACCAAGTTTTAACCCTTTGGCGCTTATCGCAAAGCGCAGATCGCAGAATTTCCAAATTGTTATTTTTTAAACTGATGCATCGCAAATATTTGCGCTGCGATCCATCGCAGATCGCAGATCACAATTTTCAGTTTTCCTCCAAAGAGCCATCGCAAATATTTTCGCTGCGATCCATCGCAGATCGCAGATCACAATTTTTAGTTTTCTTCCAAAGAGCCATCGCAAATATTTGCGATGCGACCCATCGCATAATCGCAATATCGCATTTTCTCTCCGTCGCATAATCCGCCATCGCGTTTTCCACTTTTGCGATTTGCGATCAGTCCCGCCGGGCCCACCGTACGATCCCCTCGCCGCTCATATAAAATGTGCCTTTTTCCTTTGTAAAATTAAAAAACGTCATATTGTATTGTTTACAAAGGTTTTTCCGTTGCCTTCTCCCAACCGTCGATCTTGCGTGATCGACGGCTTAGATTTTATCTTTTTCCGCCATTCTATGATTTCTCCAATTAATCCCGACCGTTGGATGATGCCATCCAAAGGCCTTGTTTCCTCCGCACATCCTCCAATGCAATTCAACCTATAAACGCAGGATTTCATAACTTTTGTTTGTATTTTACAGGGTTTAACATTTTTCGCTATATTCAGATGAAATTCAAAAGATGAGGGTGACGACCCTTCCTCCTTCGATTTATCAAAGGAAATCGCTCGCAGGTGTCAAATTCACGTTTTCATCAGTGTTTCATGAGGAATTGATGTCGTATAACCCTGCGCAGCCCTATGTAACAGCGAAGCACCAAGAATCCGGCATAGTTAAAGAGTATCAGCTGTAGAAGACCAGAAATGTGCCAGCACGGAGAATTGAAGACAGTTTTATGGGGATTACGGCTAAGACTGTTATCAAAAGCCTAATCCCCCAATCTAAAACACAGTCTGCAGAATACCTAAAGTGTTTTAGTGACAACAAACCCTCCACTGCCAAAAAAAAGAGGCGAATTGATTCCTCCCAGCAACTAAATGCCGCTTGTTTCCTCAAACCTTTCAAACCAGGGCCGAAGTTATTGCAAAGGAAGATGTTTTGCCTCAACGCAGCCAGGGAGTTACTTTTGCAAGGAAATCAATGCAGAAATATCTGCAGAGTTACTCCAAACATTACGCAAAGCCTCAAAGTCAAATAAAGCTCCCACCGAGCTTGATTCATAAATGTAAAATAGTTAATACAATGATCCACCTGTAAACTTCTCCATCGAGCCCCTCAAAGGGTCGAGAAGTCTTGAATCTGTATTTATTGTCTTAAAAGATCTTATCTCAGATCTTTCCCCCTTAGTATTCTATAAATACTTTAGTAGAAGATGAGAAGTTGTTGGTTGAGTTGCTTATAGAGCTTTGAAATACATTTGAGCCTAAACTCCTGATTGTAAATAGTGTTCACTGGCCCTTGGAGCTCTGCTTGTGATAGATTAGTTAGGTTGAATAGTGAAGATGATTGCTGAATTGAAACATTGGACTTGAAGACTGTAACCGGTTTGACATCAATATAGAATTTGTTTCTTGGGATCCTGGTCTATGTCATTGGTGAAGTGCATCTCTCTTTGTTATTGTTTTCCTTCTATGTATGCCATATTGTTCATATTCCTCTATAAAGAACAGTTTAAATAGGGTTAGGATCTACTGTATATCAGTAACCTTCTCTGGCTGAGAAATCTTTATCTTAATGTTTTCCTCAAGTTTGTTTATTTAAGAATGATTCAATACTGTTTAAACAGTTAGGAATGTTGGCATTCCCTCGTCCTTCTGTTTACATAAACATTGTTCTTGAATGTGATTTCCATTATTTGCTATTAAAGTTAGACTAGAGAAGATATGGTTTGCCCTGATTCCTAGATTCTTTTCTCCAAAGGCAGATTCTGAAAGTTTCCCTTGGTGTTGACTGAAAGCAGACTAGGTTTAAAAGTAATTTATCTGATCTTAAGTCACACTTTGTTTCTCTTATGTGTTTTCATACTTTCTGAAGGTAATTATGTGGATTACTGGATTGTTTGTCAATTAAGTTGCTTTAATAGAACTTTCCCAAGAAGTTTATGGTTAGCCCTGTCCTTGGTTGGTTTTAAACAGTTACTTAAGAGGCTTTTCTTGTTTGGACTGACTATAAATCCTCTAAGAAATTATTATCAGTTTCCACCCCTCCAACACTTTATTGTTTCCATCCCATCACTCTAATCTCAATAATCTTGTGGTATAGATGACTTGCCCCTTGGATCACTCTTGATGTTGTTGTTCAATTAAAGCCCTGTTATGACTCCATATCCCAATGGATTAAAAACCAGCGTTATATCTATCTCTTAGCCATAGCTGTTCTTCCCTCTTGCAAATTCTCACCTTTGAAACTCTTTGCATTCAGGACTTTCACCTCGAACAGTAATCATGCTCAACAATCCAAAACAAAACAAAACCCTTGGCCTTCATAACTAGCCTAATATCATTACCTTAAACTTTCAGAGACAATATCCATCTTTGTACATATTGGAGAGATCCCTCTCCGAATTCAGGAGGGCTAGATCCTAGAATCCCAAAGTTGGTTGAAACGATGTTAACTCTATGATCGGACTTTTTACCAATCTTGCTTGTGTGAGACCTAACGGAGTTGCCAAACAAATCTGTCAAGGTTATGGACACCTATGGGCAACAGAGCTCTGTTGATGGTATCGAAGTCACATTTATATACATCACTAGTTATTTAACCCTTTTTCCTACATTTTTATTTAATATCAAACGAAATGCATGAATTCCTTACTTTTTGAACCTATTATACATGAAAATTATTATGAATCGATCATATTAGTTTATATGGTAAATAACGCAATTATATTTATGTTAAATCTTATGCTGTCCCTTCCCCTCGTATTTGAATCATTACAATGCGATTTCCTATTCATTGTCGATTTCTCTTATGCATCGATTTCAATGATCACTTAATTTGGTTGACTGTATCATAATTATGCCTGTTTTTTTTTCACTGCCGTCCTATTGCTGTGCCACACATGCCACACTCAATCGACGGTCGAGGACGACCTTTCTTTCATTTGGGGGGCGCGGATGTATGCATGCAGATCAAACTCTGAGATTCTCTTCACCTGTACATGAACTAAATCTCCGCATTCGATTTCCTTATCGTATATGGACAGAAATAAAGTTTCAACGAACTGTGCTGTGCTGTTCCATTGAAATTACTTTGTGTTGTGAAGAAATTAACAGAGCGCAGAGATGGGAGGACGCCCAATTCGCAGCGAACCGCAGGTGTTGATCATCTCTGATGCTGCACGAACAATCTTAGAAAGACTGGGGTGGACTACATATTTCATGAGAATGCAGCAACCCCATGAAGCAGTGGCCACTGAATTTTTATTAAATCTGCAGGAAGGATCCTCCACAGTCAGAGGAAGGCAGATAGCTGTGTCCGATGAGATAATTGCAGAAGTGTCCGGTATTCCCGTGCAAGGAACTATCTGGACCCAGAAGAAGATTAGGATTCGTGAAGCCATAAAAATCTTTCAAGATGACGGACAGAAGCTAAATGTCAAAGGAAGAGGAGTCCACCCGGCGTCACTAGGCGAACCATGGATAGAATTGGCCAGGATTGTGCAGGCTTACATAACATGCGATGGTAGAAAAGACGTGGTAATACCTCGCCACCTTAAGCTACTAGCTATGTTAAAACATAAATGCACTATTAATCTGCCTGCATTCTTAAATTCTTTGTTGCATGATATTGCTCGCGAAATTAGAAAATCCCAACATGCAGACATGGTGGTTAGCCACCATTGTTTAATTCAAATGATAGTGAGTTATAGCCTCGCCTAGAAGCAGACCAGCTGGGAAGAATTTATTGAAGGGGGGTTAGCTCTGCCTGCTCCGAGACGGAAAAGGATGGCCGGCTTAATAGCTGAGCCCTCCACTCACAGACAAATCCTTCGATCGGAGCGAAGTAAGAAAATAATGGAGGAACTTCCGAGCAGCAGCCAGCCCCTGAAATTGAATAGCTCAGATGAAGAGGAACAACCTCCACAGTTGGAGGGAGCAAGCCCTTGTGCTGAGGAAGAACAGGAATTAGAAGGAGAAATTCGTTACTCAGACAAAGAAGAAGTAAGTTATCATGCCAGTAGCGAAAAACAACCCAGTACGGAGGAAGGGGAAATTCGTTACTCAGATGAGGAAGAAGTAAGTCACCATACCAGTAGCGAAAAACAACTCAGTACAGAGGAAGGAGAAGTACGTTATTCAGATGAAGAAGAGATTGAGGGAAATTCAGAGGAAGAAGAAGTTGAAGGAGAAATTCGGTATTCAGATGAGGAGGAAGGAAGTTATCACACCTGTAACGAGGATAAGGATAATCATGGTAGTGATAAGGATGAAGCAGAGCCCATCGAAAATGCCAATGTAAGCCCCTTACAGGAAGATCAATTGGCCCAGATTTTGGCCAACATGAGCAATTACGCATGACCTCATAGCCCATTGGACCCCGACAGTGACACTAACCAAAAACCAGAATACTCTACCATTAATAAAGATATAACTGATGAAACAGCAAACCCTAGCGAAGCTAGGGTTGCTTCTCCTGAGAGGCAGGAACGGGGGAATGAAAACGTTGAACCAACATCTCGACCTGGAAGCCCCCGGGAAATCACAGAGTCAACTGAGCAAATGATTCTCGAGGAATCTGGCCAAGAGCATGAGAGCATGGAAGAAGAACCCCAAGAAGATGAGCAAGAAGAAGATTTCACTGAAGGCACGACTCAAAACCCAATTGAGCAAATGGGTTCGGATGAGCAAGTCGTTGTTCCTTTAAGAAAGAAGAAGAAAACAACTAAAGTCGAGAGGCTTCGCAGGGAAAGGAAAAAACTTCATAAACTGATAGAACAGCTCAGGCAGACAATTAGGGTTCTAAGAATGAAACAGACACCTAACCGAGCCACTAAAAGAAGAAGAAACATTTTCGTTAAGAGAAGATCAAAAAGGAAAAGGGTAACCACTAATAGGAACCCTCAAGTAGAAGAAGAAACCATGCCTAAACCTAACTATGAGGATGTGGAGCAGCAAACGGCTGTTCCAACACCAGCTGTTCCAGAGGAACCTGCTCTAAACGAAAATACCCAATCTAGCAGTCAGCACACCTTCAGTGATCCAGCATTAGTTAGACTGCAAGAAGAATTGACACAGGCCCAAATCGAAAGACAGAAATTGGAAGAAGATACTGTCCCAAGGAAGAAATATCAAGAATTGCAGCAACAGATGAAAATTATTCATGAGGCAGAAGCTGAAGCTCATGAAAAACGATGAGAGGCAGAGATAAAAGCTGATAAGGTAAGCAACCAATTAAAACTAGCATGAAATCAAATGAACACTCTCTGCTCCTTATATACTGATGTCTTAGCCTGTAGGTGCCCTGCCAAAAACTATGCTTTATTTCTATTAGAAAGATATTTGCAATTAAAAATCAAGGCAGTTAGGGCTGGCAAATCAATAGAGCTAAGAACTATAAACGACCTGATATCATGCTGCAAGCTTTATGGAGACAAAGTACAACGCCTGTTATGTGAGTTTTATCTGCATAATCTAATACTTGAAAATGACTGTGAATCAAATCCTAGCCCTTTCATTGGAGATGTATAGTTTCAGGCATTCATTTCTTTTGTCGTAAATCAATTAAAATGGCTTAAAGCCTACAATGCCTTTCAAAGGCAAAAAAATGAATTGGATCTATGGGTCAGAAGTGAACCTCAGGACCCACGTCAATTGTGGGCTAGACAGAAAAGTCTAATGATAAGGAAAGGTGTTACCCAAACTCTGGGGCCTGTTCATAAGTCAATCATTCTGAAAGGAACATATTATTTTTCATCTATTAGGGATCAAGCTTATGTAGCAGCCAAGGTCCGGTGGAGAACCTCGAATCAAAACATACAAAATAGGGAGCCATTTAATTATAGAAATTTTGGGCTAGTTGCAGACTGTTTCATTGCCTATAGCCATCTTGTTTTAAAAGAAGGACCATTCTGGTTAGGGTGTAGGTTCCGCAGCCCCATTATTTGGTACCCTGCCTTGGACTACAAAGCTATTTATGAGCTTCCCGAGGGGCAGACATAACATATTCTTGAAGAATTAGCTGCACACCATGGTTTTAGGCCTCTCAATGATAAACCTTCTCCAACTTACTCTTTGACT
The DNA here is from genome assembly GCA_034641835.2 of Pinus albicaulis. NCBI lineage: Eukaryota > Viridiplantae > Streptophyta > Pinopsida > Pinales > Pinaceae > Pinus > Pinus albicaulis. The sequence continues at coordinate 488,672,232 of CM076575.1, forward strand.
GTTCTCCATGTGAACTATAGTTTTCATGAGGGCATGAAAAAGGTTAAGTCGGGGGGTATGTTGGGCAGTGAAAGAGGTATGAAATTCCTATGTATTTTTTCATTCTTTTACTATAGATATACTTCTGTTTGCCTTGGAAAGGTAATTTACCATAAGAATTGCAATTAAATTGAAAATATTTATGTTTAGCCTGAAAGATGACTAAAGGTTGTTTTTATTGGCAAAACAGGAATACGAAGAGGTGAGCAGCTGTATCAAAGGCGTGGCTGAAAATAATCTGACTCCTACTCCATTCATGATGAACCATATCCAGCTGAAGCCAAGAAGATCAGAACGGATCGCCCGAAAGGGGCAGGGGACAGCTCGAACTTAAACAGAGTAAACAGAACAATTATAAAACGAGAAGGGAGCGAATCCCTCAGGATCGGAAGATCTTGAGGGATCGCTGTGAAAATTTATCATATTTCTTGATTTGTCCGTCCAAGGATCAAATATAAAGGCAATGATCTTTAGTGACCCGGGACGGTGTGGTCATTTTGTAAAAGACGTTTTCATTAAAAGAATTTCATATTTCTTTTGCAATCGAATGATTATCGACTCTCTGTTGTGAGAGAACACTGTCTATAATGTCTTTTGGATTAATATAAAAAAACAGGTTTCATCTGTTCTTTAGAATTCTGAGTTAAGCCCAGCGGTATTTCACTGGTGCTAAGGGCCCAGCTCTGGTGGATTACTATGCTGTTGTATCATTAATCTTGGTTTGTTAATGTGTGAAGTGTGTTCAATATTTATTTTCATTACAGAGTTGTTTCATTGATTGTTAAAGCAAGTGCAGAATCATTTCTGTTTCATTATTTACCGCAATTCCATTTATTGATTAAGTTGACTCGTTTGGATTTGCTGTTCCGTAATTACAGTGAGTTTTTGTTCCATTTATCTTTGGTTTGTTGTTAGATTACAATTAAACTGTCGACAGGCTTGAGTGTGAAGATCTATTTATTTGGATTACATTAGACTTGTAACTGCTGTTTATTTTATGATGATGTTCCTTTTTTAGATTTCATTCCTTTCAGTTGTTTCACTTGCTTTAAGATTCCCAAACTGTAGAGGATAGAGATATTCGCTCCAAGTCCCCACATTTGGGCGTCTTACATCAATTTCTAAGGGAAAGAGTTACTGCTACTGCATCCCTGATCGATGTTCAACAAGATTTCTGTAGTTTAGCTTTTACATTCCTGTCATTGTAATTAGGTTTCCTTTCCAAGAATTTATTACTTTTGTATTTGATATTCTATGCTACATCCTCACAAGCATTGCTCTTAGATATGAATATTTGAATGAACGAATACCTCTTGAGATAAAAATCGCTCGAATTGATGATTAATGTAGAGCTAATTAGGTGTTAAAATCACTTTTTATGGTCCAACAAGTGTATCAAAATCTCACTAGTTTCAAATTACTTACCAGATCTTAGATTACTTTTATGTCTTTCTTAAAGTGTATGTCAAAAGCTGGCTAGTTTCAAAGTACTTACCAGATCTTAGGCTGCTCTTTGTTCTTCATTTGTTAATTCCCCTTCTTGTTGTATCATTTCATTCCATAAAATCAACTTTAAAGAGATCCTTAGACATAGATGAATTGCCCCATGGACCACTCTTGAACCTTGTTATTTCAATTAAACCCTATTATGACTCCATAGCCCAATGGACTAAAAACCAGCGTTATATCTATCTTTTTAGCCAAAGGTTGTTCTGATTTCTTGCAACTTCACACCTTTGAAACTCTTTCCATTTAGGAATTTCCACTCAAATAATAATCATGCTCAACCATCCAAAACAAACAAAAACCCTCGGACTTCATAACTAGCCTAATATCATTACCCAAAAGCCTTAAAGATAAATCCATATTTTCACTTATTGGAGAGATTCCTCTCCAGATTCAGGAGGGCTAGATCATAGAATCCCAAAGTGGTTGACAAACATTCTCCCTATGGTTGGAATTTTGAAAATCTTGCTGATTACGGGGAGCTAACACATCTTTATTGATGGACAAAGACTGTTGTAAACACTCTGAGAGTTTTATTGAATATTTGGAGAATTGTTATGAAGATGATGAGTTCATGGATGAGGAAATTTTAGAAGACCTTCATGACAATACCTTTCATCAACAAGAAGAACACCAAGAAGAAAGCATAATATCTCCCTTAGATGAAAATGAAACCTAGTCAGAGTTTACTTATGAAAATCATGACACATCCTCTGAGTTTGAAGAAAATTTCTAGCAGGTTTGTCAATCCTTTGATCATCATGAGTATGAGAATAATTTCAAACAACAAGAGTAAATATTTGAAATTGCTTGCTACAAACCTCAGGTATAGGAAAAAGTTGATTCTTCATGTCATTTCTTGCATCAACCTATATCAAATGATGACTATATTAATGAATAAGTGGGTGAAATTTTTTCTTTATCCTCATCTTCTAATCTGAAATCATTTGAGTGCAAGTCAGAAAATAAGATTCAGTTTGTGGATGAAGTTGCAGAGAACATTGAAAAGGATAATCAAGTTTCAAAAGATAAAATTCAATCTCATAGTATTCATGATCAAGATCAGTCTTTTCAAATGATTTTAATGCCAAAAAGCAAAGAGGGGGTGTTGCTACCTTTCTTCTTAGAGATTGAGGAAGAATATACTGTTTTTGTAAATCAGTTCGAAAAGCAGTTTGAAAGCATACAACTGAAATCTTATGTGATTGATCAAAACATGTATGAGTTGTCCAAAGTCGCAGAATGTCATGAGAAGCATCAGACATATCATATCTTCTTTGATCCTATAGCTGGCTACATGGAAAGGTTTTACAATCCATATTTTCAGTTATATTTACATTATGAAGATCAATTACATCTCATGTTGCCTTGGTCATTTCAACATCAGGTTTACTTTTGGTTCAAGCACAGTCAAAAGATTCAATTTTCATATCAAATCAATGACTGGATTCATTGGAATTTTCATGTTCCTAGAGTTAAAGTGGAAAATTACAGCTACTAGGGTAGGTAGGAATGTGCAAATAAGCTCAAGGTAGGTTGAGCAAAGCATTTTTTAGTAGGTGTAGTTTGAGTCCTTCTTGCAGAAATCCTTAAAGCTTGAGGATAAGCTTGGATAAATTTCAGAATTTTACTCTAAATGATGGATAGTAGCACTAGAGCTACTAGTTCTTAGTGTACCACAGGGGCACAGTATCCCTACTGGAGCCACTATTATCACACCCTAAATTTTCAAAACATTATTGTGACAACTCTGCTTTTGGTCATGGTTTCAAGTAGGTCTTGAGTCATTTCATTTATGAATTGGGTAAGTGGTAGGTTAAAGGTATTAAGATGTCATTTTTTATTTCCAAATAAGTTCTTTTAAGTCTCATTTTCATATCCAAATAAAGTTTAACAACCTTATTCCATGTCTTAAAGTTCTCACATCCTATTTAGAAGTCATATCTTAAACCATTTGAATTTTTTTTGGAATTAGCCACGAAACCACGTTTTTGTAACGCAGACAATGTAAAAATTCTGTTTTGTGCTATGAAAACACTTCTATTTTCATAGCATGCTAAGAAACCACTGAAGCATCCATTTTTCATCAAAAAACTATGTTTTCTGGTTTTGGTAGTAAATTTCCAAGGAGGTTTATGGGCTACTGAAAAAAGAATTTTTGAAAACTGAAAGATTTTTTTATTCCTAACATAAGTATCTACCAAAAAATCTTTCATTTTCTTCAAATTCATTATGAGGTGTGATAAATTGATGACTCAACTTGCGCTACAAAACTGCTAAAAGTCATTGAGAGAAAAACTATGTTTTCTCGTTTTAGTATTTCACTTCAAGATCTTTTTTGGCCACAAGAAAATCTACTTTTGGAATTCTAAAGGAGGTTTCTCTTCATAAATTCTCCAGATACAATAAACTATATTACATTTCTCACAAGTGTTACCAGTTGGGAGATACAAGGCTTTATTTGAAGCCATATTTTCAGAAATCAGAATTTTCCAGTTTTACACACGTTGTTCAAAGACAGTTTCTGGGCAGTAGGAGAGGTATTCAGAAACAAAAGAGAGGTTTTTGTTCAAGATGGATTGGTATCCAAAAGCCTCCTTTATTTTCTCAAAATACATTTTGGATGAGGAGATACAAGCTCTATCTCAACACCTAATTTTTAGGTAAAAAACAGTAAAACAGGAAATCTGTCTCCTGATTTTTAGGGCAGTTTTTGTCATGATCAGCATAAATATATCAAACGTGGAGGCATCATCCAAATTTGACCTCATGGGATTTCAACTGGAAAAGGAAGCATTAAATTTTAGATAAGGTTGTTGCAAGCATATTTAGGAGTTTCACTCCTATTTGGATTAGGAATCTTCAAAGACTATTTATTTTTCATTTTGTAATTAAAAGTTTGTTTTATGGTTAGATTAGGTGTCATGTATGGGAATTAAAATTCTCCTAATGGTGGATCATGGAATACAATATTGGAAAGGCTCGGTCGAATTCATCAGGGTTGGAATTTTCATTAGCAAAGCAGTTGTGTTATTGTATGTTAATGTGATCTTTCAACTTAATACAGAGATTTGTTTGACTACTCAAGATTCACAAGGATTTTAAGTGTATCATCTTTCTATGGCCCTTTTTAATTATCTATTTGCAGTGGTATGAGAATTTGTTACTTATAATTCATTGAATAATGCTCTAACTTCCTTCACATGCTTGTAGACTGTGTTTATTCACTGTGTTACTGTTTCACTTATAAACCTAGATTCCAAGTGCCTTGATTTCCATGTTTGACAGATCATGATGTTTTGTTGAAGACTACTCTGACTCCATAGCCCAATAGATATTTTCTAATATTTGATTCAACCCGTTATACATTTTATCCTTTTATTCCTAGAGTTAGCCATCTAATCATTAATCAAAAATCTTAAACCTATTGAGAGAGCCCTCTCAGGTTGAGGAGGCTAAGCCTCAGCTAAAAGATTGGTTTGAAAGAGTTACTCAGAGTCTACTTGATCAGCAGCCTATCAAGGTCAGATTTTTTGATAACATTTTGGTGTGTCTTTTGGGAGCCTGAAGATTACTCATTCCCGAAAATCAAGAAGCTGAACTTCTGAAGGTAGCAGGAGCTCAGGAATCTGTTAGAGGCTACATCTACCTTGGCGACTCCACACATCAAATAATCAAAATGGAAGGTGACTCCACTGCTTGAAGATCAGTAGCTTGATGAAGTTTCAAGATGAGTTCCATTGCAAGAATGAATGCCAGGTATGCCCCTATGAATCGGTCTCATATCTCTGGTTTTCCAAATCCTATGCCAAAGGTTGAATGGTTAGATGATCTTCCAATATTTAAAGATGAAAAGAAAGACAATGATGCTCTTCATTTGGTTAGGTTCCATATGCATGTACATAGTCTTAAGGTTCAGTTCCCTGAATATTGTCTCATGAATATGTTTATGGCCATTTTAGAAGGAAAAGCATGGTCTTGGTATGAAAGCTTGCCAAATGGTTCATTATATTCTCTTGCTGATTTCCATGATGTATTTTATGAGATATATAAAGAGTGTCATCCCTCTTTATTGATGGTCAAAAACTGTTGTAAACACTCTGAGAGTTTTATTGAATATTTGGAGAATTGTTATGAAGATGATGAGTTCATGGATGAGGAAATTTTAGAAGCCCTTCATGGAAATACCTTTCATCAACAAGAAGAAAGGATAATATCTCCCTTAGATGAAAATGAAACCTAGCAGGAGTTTACTTATGAAAATCATGTCACATCCTCTGAGTTTGAGGAAAATTTGCAGCAGGTTTGTCAATCCTTTGATCATCAGGAGTATGAGAATCATTTCAAACAGCAAGAGGAAATATTGGAAAATGCTTTCTACAAACCTCAGGTACAGGAAAAATTTGATTCTTCATGTCATTTCTTGCGTCAACCTATATCAAATGATGATTACATTAATGAAGAAGTGGGTGAAAAAAAAAAATTATCCTTGTCTTCTAATCTGAAATCATTTGAGTGCAAGTCAAAAGATAAGATTCAGTTTGTGGATGAAGCTGTAGAGAACATTGAAAAGGACATTCAAGTTTCAAAAGATAAAATTCAATCTCATAGTATTCATGATCAAGGTCAGTCTTTTCAAATGATTTTAATGCCAAAACACAAAGAGGGAGATTATTTATTTTGTTGGCCTGTTCCCCTCCTCCGACCAAATTTTAATACAGTTCCCTTTTAAATCTGTTTCCAATGTCTTTGTGGTCAAAAACCCTCCTATGTCGCGCTCATTACCATCTTCTCCGCCCCGAAATACATTGTCCAAAGGTTTAAAACCCACAATTTAAATATATCGGGCCGAAGCCCCCAAGTCCTAAGCCCCTCTCCTTGTTGCTGTCATACGACTGGAGGCCGGAGACCATAAGCCAAAAGAAAAGGGGCTTATCATTTTAATAATCGGGCGCAATGGTGGCCGTCCGATCAAAGTCCAAATCAACGGTGCGGCAGTCAACCAGTGTGGAGGGCCCCACGCGCATGAAACCGGCGGTATTACCCCGCACCACTTCCATCAGGCCGGCAGTTTTGGGCCCAAGGCTAGCGACGCCACAAATCCACTGCCGCGTGTCCCGATGCAATTGAAGCCTTTTCCCCCACGCGTTAAGGTAACCGAGCCGGCGGCAGATACCGAACCATCCGATGCGCCTATCTCCATCAGAGCCCGGATATCTGCCGGGCTGACACTCCTTGTTAATGATTATTCGCCGTAGTCATACTTGCTGCCCGTCACTCTCTTAATGCCATCCGATCGTTGATCTAAGTTTATGATCAACGGCTCATAGTTTAGTCCCACACATTGCTATGGCACATACATGTCACCATAACACTTGTCCCAGGTGCTGCCGTTTCCATCCCCGTCACATTCAACCCTGTCAGATCATATATATATATATATATATATATATATATATATATATATATATATATATATATATATATATATATATATATATATATGTGCGTGTTTTTCGTTCATATTCCCCATGTGCTTATTCCCCCACTCTAGGAAACATTTTACGCCTACTTTGTTTACCTCCATACCTCGTCCTTTCTTATTTCCTGCGTGTTCCTGTCCCCTGTTCGTGTCCACGACGTCGTCTTCATCTCCACCTCCATCATCCCCGCCTCCATCTGTGTCGGTTTTTCTAATATTTTGTGGGTTTTGCAGGTTTTAATATAACGGGCGTTTTAATTCACCACGACGGTTGCAAAGGTTTAGAGCCCATGAAAGACGATTTTCTGTGGGTAAAATTTAATGAAGAAGCTGAGGGTAGGTGCGAGAAATGACCACCATTAAAGAATACAAAGATATGGATTCACAGAACCCTCCAGAGAAATCCGCCCTACATTAAAGATCCAGGATTCGAATCCAAAATTAGGGGCCGAGAGAGTACGGTCTGAGTGAGACAATGTCAGGGCTCTTACGATTTTCCCTCAACTAAATGACACATTGTATATATTTTATTATTTATTGTCTTGCATATGGAAGATTTTTCTCCTCGGCCCATTTATTTCGAGGAGATGTTTTGTATGTACATTTATTTATAGTTAGTCATCCCATAGTGTGGGCATGAATTCTTTTTATCGATTCAAATAGAATCATTAAATGTGCTCCATCTACCTCCTCCTCGAGAATTCTCTATCTTTTCTATAAAGGCCCGAAAAGAAGACATTGTAAGGGTTCCAGATTTCTATCAGCAAACTGTGCAGTGAAAAGGCTTTTGTATACATTTTGTAATACTTCTATATGAAGGTTCAGAGCCCGTAGGGTCTCAGTGAGGAGGAGTTATAACTGTACTGAGGATTCTGGTCTTTGGTATCTCACATTATGTAATTTCTCTTATGTGTTAATACAATATCTCCTTTCATGCTACTTATCTTCTTGTATCATGTTCTAGAATGCGAGTGGCTCACTAGTTTGCAGTAAGGATTCATCTTTGTTGGTGCCCTTTCTGGAATTAGTCAAGCGCTTTAAATAGGCCTAGTCATGATATACTATTCCATGTTCACCTCATCCATGTTTTCTGCTATATTAGTTGCTTGAGGAGGGTGCTTTTAAAACGCCATTGTCATATAAGGATTCATAAATTAATATGCCCTTATGTGGTTCTGTTGTGTATCTGGGTATCAGTCTCATGTTAACTAATATCTTCTCTATGTTTCCTCACTGCACTCACTTCCTGATATTTGATTTATGTGATATATTATTTGAACTGGCCCTCTTTACAGTAAGTTGTCTCTTAACTATCTGATGCCTTTGTATTGGAGTTTTACATGATGTCCCTACACTATTCTTATCTTTGTGTCAGCTTCTGAGAGAGTTTGGTCCCATTCAAAACTTATTTCCTTGTTTAAACAAGAGATAGTAAGTGAGCTCTTGGACTGACAATCCAAACTATATGAAGGACTCCTTGCTATATTAAGATGTCCTAGGCACTGGTCTATGGCAACTCTAGACTATCTCTAGGGGGTGACAAAATTGTCCACAACATCTTTCTGGCGCCGTTGCCGGGGAACGAATTCAAGAATATCAGTTTCCCTGGGTCTCGACAAATTGTTTTCACTCTCTAATCAGGTGAGCACGGAGAGTTGAAGAGTTGCATATCTCTCACCTTGGCGACTCCACTGGTCTTTATTTGATAAGTTTTATTGGTAGTCCTGGCTCCTCGTAAGCCACATTTGAGGTCAGATACATCTCAATCAAAAGAATATTACGTGTCTGACCCAGAGAAGATTATTCATAAAAGGGTTTGGAAGGAGAGGAAGTCAGCCCGGGCTGAAAACCCTGAATATTCTGTTGAATATTATCTGCCCTCTTCCTCTCAAGAAGTTAGAACAGAAAATCCCGAGTTTTACTTAGAAACTCCACATAGAGGAAGCACCTGGATTGAAGAAGATTCTTATCCTACTTCCAAGGCTAAAGAAATTAAAGAGGTCACAGAAGTAGATGCTGTTAACCGTGAGTTCTTCCCATCTACACCTCAGGCTTCTGTGCAATATATTCCCATTGTTATTCATACTCCACTTCCTCCTACTCCTTTGCCTTCATCTGTCTCTCAGACTGTTGTACAACCCCCACCTCCTCCAATGGCTAACGTTCCTGATTTTATATTGAACAAATATGCCCCTCTCGCCTTACCTCAAGTGCTTAATGATATGCCACAGGATTATTTGAAGATCCTGCCAAGGTTTAATGGTGAAAACGAAATTGATGCTCAGAAACATCTCGAGACTTTCTGCTCTTTTGCAGAGAACTTAAATGTTGAACATCTGGATGTGGTCTTGAGATTATTTGTGCAGTCTTTGGAAGGGGAAGCCAGAAAATGGTTTAAAACATTGGGAGCCCGTTCAATAACCACCTGGGACCAAATGGAGAATAATTTTCTCAGGAAGTGGGGAGAAAAGAAAGATCACGGTCTATGTCTCACTGAATTTAATACTATGAAGAAGAAACAGAATGAAGGGGTTTCAGACTTTATTAAAAGATTCAATAAGCTATACCTGAGCCTGCCCCCTGAGATGAAGCCCCATGAAGCTGCTGCCAAGATAATTTTCATAGCAGCCTTTGAGTTGGATTTTGGCTTCGCATTGAGAGAAAGAAAACCTGCCACTTTGGATGATGCACAGTCAGATGCTCTGGAATTGGAAGCAAACTTTGCCTCCACTGGAAAGTTAAAAGGAAAAATTGAACAGGATACTAGGAGGAGAGGCAAAGAAGAGGTCTCCACCTCTAATCAAGAAAAGGATTCAGATAAAATGGATGAAATAAGTAAAATGATAAATAAAATGGTCAATCTTGAACTGGAAGCAAAGAATTCAGCTCCCAAGAATTATTATAATGCTCCAAACAGGGGATATAATCCTCAATATAGAAGGCCACCATTGCAGATATTGCCAAGAGAAACAAAGGAACAACAAGACCAGGTACCTCATCCCTTGTACCTGGAAGGACCAGCAGATGACTCCACTAGAGATGCAGCTTATGGATTAGACGATTCAAATCTGGCTTTTTCAAATAATGATGATATGGAATGCCCGTTGCAAGATGAAGATGAAGAAGCAGAGATTGATCATTATTGCAAGAAGTTTGTTGATTTCATGCAAGCATAGTTCAATGTCAAATATGATCTCAGATCTTCAAGGAAGAGGACCAGAACTCAAGACCAAGAAGAAGAGCCACCTCAGAAAGAAGCATCTGTTCAGAAAGAATCAGCAACAAAGAAGAACGCAGAAAAAGGTAAGAATCCTTTAAACACCCCCTTGCAGTCAAGTGATCAGATTCCCTCCTCTTCTAAAATAGTCAGTCCTCCTAATGCGGAGCCAGTGTCAAAAGAAATCAAGTCTTCAGTTGAGAATAAGGAGTCAAAAGAAGTAGTGATAGAAAAGCCCCCATCTGCTTTCAATTTGCAAAAAGAACTTGAGAAGATTAAGATTCCTGTCCCTCTGACTGAGTTATTAAAACAGCCTGTATATCAGTCTCAAGTTACCTCTTTCATACTTCCTCCTGAGCTACCAATTGCACCTGATAGTTTAAATCTTCAAGAAGAAAGACCCATGGTAGTCTTTGGCCCACATGTCGAGGAGATAGACCCTTCTACTCCTCCCTTTTATGTGTCCCTAGTCATTCATGACCTGCTGCTACACAATTGTATGTTAGATTCTGGGGCTTCCCATAATCTTATGCCTTTGTCTGTCATGGAGCAACTAGGACTGCAAATTACAAGACCATACAAAGATTTATATTCATTTGATTCTAAAAGAGTTAAATGCTTGGGAATGATAAAATATTTAGTGGTCAATTTGGCCCAAATTCCAGCAAAAAGTGTGGTCATGGACATTGTGGTCGCTGATATCCCAGCCCGCTTTGGCATGCTCTTGTCAAGGTCATGGGGTACCAAGATTGGGGGGTCAATTAAACTAGATCTTACATATGCTACTGTCCCAGTCTTTGGAGGACAGGAAAGGAGGTTATACAGGGAGACTAGATTTGTTAAAATGGTAACTAAGGCTGACTGCTCAGAGAACTCTCCAGTTTATAACAAAGAGGGAGACTTCTCATGTTTGATGTTAGAAGAAAATCAAAATTATGCTCATGAGCCCCTTTTTGGTCAAATTCAAGCTGAGCAGCCTAAAGAAGATCAGGAATCAGGAATTTGGACTTTGCATTTTGATGGAGCAAATTCAAGAGAAGGCAATGGAGCTGGGGTGCTACTAATCTCCCCTACAGGAAAATGGGTGCCACTGTCTTTCAAATTGGAGTATGAGGCTACAAACAATGTAGCTGAATATGAGGCACTATTATTGGGACTGCAGACAGCTAGAAACATGGGCATCCAATGTTTAAAAGTCTTGGGAGACTCTGAGCTGGTGGTAAGACAGATCAAAAATCAATGCCAAACTAAGCATCCACGGCTGAGAGCTTATAGAAACGAAGTATGGGACATGATAGAAAATTTCTTCTTGGCATTTAACATGCAGTTCATGCCCCGGGAGCAAAACAGAATAGCTGATTCTCTTGCTGTAGGGGCCAACACATTCTGTCCTCCTCAGAATCCACTTTTAAGATACGAAGTGGAGGTATGGTACAAACCATCTATTCCAGATAATATAAAGCATTGGCAGGTTTTCGAAGATGATGAACAGATGAAGAGATTCATGGAGATAGTGGGAGAATTCTCCAATATGGAGATTGATGATAATGAGGAGGAAGAAGCCGAAAATACCGTAGAAAACAGATGGGAAGAGAAGATAGCAGGTAATAAAGTGCTGCAGCTGAAAGGAAATGTTATACCTAGAGGGCTGGTGCCTCTAGAAAGATTATTCAACAAGGATGATATTCCCTTGCAGCCAAACAAAGTGACAGAAGAAGATCAAGTGGGAGATTTGAATCTGGGTACTTATGCTGATCCCAAAATTGTAAAATTATCTAAAAGAGTCCCAGAAGAATACAAAGAAAAATATTTGAAGTTGTTTCAATCTTACAAAGATGTATTTGCTTGGTCCTATCAGGACCTAAAAACTTTTGATGTAAATATAATACAGCATAAGATTCCACTGAGGGAAGATGCAAAGCCTTATAAGCAGAAACTCAGACAGATCAACCCTCTGCTGCTTCCCTCAATTGAAAAAGAAATCAAGAAATTACTGAAGGCCAAGATAATTGTGCCATTGAGGTACTCAGAATGGATAGCAAATCTTGTTCCTGTTCGAAAAAAGAATGGAGAAATAAGGCTCTATGTGGATTTAAGGAATTTAAATAGGGCATCATTGAAAGATAATTATCCACTGCCTAAAATGGACCACATCCTGCAGAAAGTAGTGGGAGCATCCAGAATGTCAATGATGGATGGATTTTTTGGTTATAATCAGGTAGCTGTATTTCCAGAAGACCAGAAGAAAACTGCATTTACTACACCATGGGGAACCTTTATGTATGCCAGGATGCCATTCGGATTAATTAATGCAGGAGCTACTTTTCAAAGGGCAATGGATATAGCCTTTGTGGGAGAACAGGACAAGTTTTTGGTGGTGTATCTTGATGATATCACTGTGTTTTCAAAGAATGATGATGAACATATTGAGCATTTAAGAAGAACTTTTGAGAAATGCAGAAGGTATGGCCTGTCCCTCAACCCTCAAAAGTCCTTATTTGCATTAGATGAGGGAAAACTCTTAGGGCACATTGTAACAAGAGATGGTGTGAAAATAGACCCTAAAAGAGTTGAAGTAATAAACAGCATTCCTCTGCCCAGGAATAAAAAGGAAGTACAGGTGTTTTTGGGCTGAATTAATTTTCTAAGAAGGTTCATTCCTAACTATGCTGAGATAGTTAGGCATATAACTAATATGTTGAAAAAGGATAGTGAAGTCAAATGGTCCCAGGAGTCTAGAGATGCATTCACAAGGATAAAACAGGCATTTGCTGAAGCTCCTGTGCTAGCAGGGCCAGATTACAAAAAGCCATTTATGATTTTCTCATTTTCTTCACCTCATACAATTGCTGGAGTGTTATTGCAGAAAAATGAAGAGGGATATGAACAACCTATAGCTTTCTTCAGTCAAGTACTTTATGATGCTGAATTGAAATACAATATACTGGAGAAGCAGGCATATGCCCTGGTAAAGTCCCTTAAAGCTTTCAGAGTTTATGTTTTTCAATCTCACATTACAGCTTATGTCCCTACAGCAGCAGTCAAAGACATTCTGGTTCAGGGATACAGCGAAGGTAGAAGGGGAAGATGGATTGCAAAAATCCAAGAGTATGATTTGGATATAAGGCCTACTAAGTTGGTGAAAGGACAGGGACTTGCCAAGATGTTATCTGAATCAAATCATCAAGCTTTGGGCATTAATCTGTCTGTGATAGCAAATGAAGAACCAGAAAAAGAAGAAGAGCAACATGGACTAGAGATGGCTACTCAAAAGATACATGTGAAATATCTAACTAGTCCTTGGTATAAAGAAATAGTCGAATATCTGTTAACACTTAGCTGTCCTCCAGGATGTGACAAGGTGAAATACAGAGCTGTAAGGATGAAATCTCAGAAATATGCAATTGCCAATGGACAGCTCTATTGGAGAGACCCCCTAGGCATATTACTTTTATGCCTCACAGAAAATGAAGTGCAAAATGTAATGACAGAATTTCATGAGGGGATATGTGGAGGACATTACAGCTGGAGGGCCACAACTCATAAAATCTTGAAGGCTGGTTTTTACTGGCCAAAATTGTATTCAGATACTTTTGCTTGGGTCAGAGCATGTGACAAATGCCAAAGATTTGCAGAAAGACAGAAATTAGCAGCATTGCCCCTGATTCCCATTCATGTAAATGAACCATTTCAGAAATGGGGATTAGACTTTATAGGAGAAATACATCCCCCATCAAGTGGCCAACATAAATGGATACTGACAGCAACAGACTATTTTACAAAATGGGTGGAAGCCATACCTACAAGAAATGCTACAGATGCTGTAATCATGAGGTTTATAGAAGATAATATCATATCTAGGTTTGGCTGTCCTGCAAGAATTGTAACTGAAAATGCACAAGCTTTCAAGTCTGCCAGGTTTGTGAATTTTTTCCAAAGATATAACATCATCCTGACTCATTCTACAACATACTATCCACAGGGAAATGGCTTAGCCGAATCATCTAATAAAACCCTGGTGAGAGCCCTGAAGAAAACAATAGCTGAAAATCAGAAAAACTGGGACTCTCAATTGAAATTCGCTCTATGGGAAAATAGGATAACAAGCAAAAGAGCAACAGGTAAGTCTCCATACGAGCTGGTATATGGGAGAGCTGCTGTGTTCCCTGTGCAATTGGCTTTGCCCGTGGCGCGTTTTATGCAGGAGAATCAAGAGGAACCAGATGATATGATCAGGAGGATTAATCAATTGGTAGAATTGGAAGAAACACGGAACCAGGTAAATCAGAGACTGATAGAATATCAGGAGAAAATGAAGAATGTCTTTGATCAGCATGCAAAGGATAGAAATTTTCAAGTTGGAGACCTGGTTCTCAGATGGGATGTTCGCAGAGCAGAAAATGGGAAGCATGCTAAATTTGATCTATTGTGGTTCAGGCCATTTAAAATAGTAAAGCTGGGAAGAAACAACACCTTTTATTTAGAGAATCTACGGGGTGATTTGTTGGACGCCCCGGTGAATGGCCAATTTCTCAAGCCATACTTTCAATTCTGACCCCAGCCGAGATGCCTGATTGTATATATTGTATATAAGTTGTTTCTGTTTTTATTTTTTATAAAGAGAGAAGAACACAGTAGTTACCCGAGGAAGGAGCGCAGCAGAATTGAAAAGCAAAGTGGAAAATTCAGTGGTCTGCGTGTTCTCGACATGCCCGAAGACAAACATGTCGTCCCCAGATGGAGCCGATGTTGTACATTCTTCCCCTCCATTTAAATTTTGACCACTGGTCCCTTCTAAATGTGCTGCCAACATCATTCGTGACCAGAAACCTTCATGTCACGCTCATCGCTACCTTTTCGGCTCCGAAAATACACTATCCAAATGATAAAAACCCGCAATTTAAATATAACGGGCCGAAGCCCCAAGTCCTAAGCCCCTCTCCTTGTTGCTATCATATGACCCAAGCCCAAGAACCACAGGCCAAAAGAAAGTGGGCTAATTGTTTATATTCGGGTGTGATATCCACCGTCCGATCACATTATATCAACGGAGCGGTGAACGTTTTAGATGGAGGGTCCCGTGCGCAGGAAACCATGGTAACCCCCGCACCACTCTCATCGACACGGTGGTATTTACCGCAGGGGCAGCGATCCCATACAGAAAGCGCCACGTGTTCTGGGTACGGGTTATGAAACTGCTCTCCCCGCGCGTTAAAGGCTGTCCCAGGGCCGGGCAACGGAATTCGTCCAAACCGTCCGATCAGCATATCTCCATCCGACGGCGGACATGTGCCGGAGCTGCTCACTTGCTAATGATTATTCGCCGTGGTCTATGGCCCACCGCCATGCTGCTCTTAATGCCATCCGACCGTTGATCTAAGTTTATGATCCAACGGCTCAGAGTTTAGTTCCCCACCTGTTAACTCCACTGCCATGTCACCATTCCACTTGTTCCCCCGTACTCCCACGTGTTAGCTCCCGTGCGCCCAAAATGTTTCCCCCGTCATATATATATATATGTGTGTGCATGCATTTTCATTTATATCCCCCATTTTATTTATTCCCCACGACCAAAATTTTTTATGCGCTACGCCTGTTTACTCCATACCGCCATCGCTTTTCTTCCGCCACCCTGTGTGTTCCTGTCCCCTGTTCGTATCCACAATGTCGTCTTCATCTCCATCTCCATCATCCACGCCTCCATCTGTGTCGTATTTCTCTAATATTTTGTGGGTTTTTCAGGTTTTGATATAACATGAAGACGTTTTAATTCGCTCCCTCTGTTGCAAAGGTTTGGGGCCCATAAAAGACGATTTCCTATGGGTGAAATTTAATGAAGAGGCTGAGGGCAGGTGCATGAAATGACCAACCATTAAAGAAGACAAAGAAACGCATTCACAGAACCCTTCAGAGAAATTCTCCCTGCATTAAAGATCCAGGATTCGAATCCAAAATCGAGGGCCGAGAGTACAGTACCGAACTGCAGACTATCTCAGGACTCTTCCGGCAGCAGATTTTCCCTCAGCTAAAGGCAATGCACTGTATATATTTTGTTAGTTGTGTCATGCATATAAGGAGATTTTCATCTCCCAACATTTATTTCTTTATACAGATGGTTAAGTACATTCATTTATAGTTAGTCATTTATAGAGAGGGTGCGAATGTTTTCCACCATTTTATTCAAATTGAGTCATTAATTGTGCTTCATCTACCTCCTCCTCTAGAAATCTCCATCTTTCCTATAAAGACCCGGAAAGAAGACATTGTAAGGGTTCCATATTTCTATCAGCAAACTGTGCAGTGAAAAGGCTCTTGTATACATCTTGTAATATTTCCTCTATGAAGTTTCAGAGCCCGTAGGGTCTCAGTGAGGAGGGGTTATAACTGTAATGAGGATTTTGGTCTCTGGTATCTCACAGTATGTAATTTCTCTTATGTGTTAATACAATATCTCTTTCATGCTATTTATCTTCTTGTATCATGTTCTAGAATGCGAGTGGCTCACTAGTTTGTAGTAAGGATTCATCCTTGTTGATGCCCTTTCTGGAATTAGTCAAGCGCTTTAAATAGGCCTAGTCATGGTGTACTGTTTCATGTTCACTTCATCCATATTTTTTGCTATATTAGTTGTTTGAGGGGGTGCTTTTAAAACGCCATTGTCATATAAGGATTCATAAATTGGTATGCCCTTATATGGTTCTATTGTGTATCTGGGTATCAATCTCATGTCAGCTAATATCTTCTTTATGTTTCTTCACTGCACTCATCATCTGATATTTGATTTCTGTGATATATTATCTGAACTGGCCCTCTTTATAGTAAACGGTCTCTTAACTATCTGATGCCTTTATATTGGAGTTTTACTTGATGTCCCTACATTGTTCTTGTCCTTGTATCAGTTTCTGAGAGAGAGTTTGGTCCCATTCAAAACTAATTTCCTTGTTCAAAACAAGAGATAGTAAGTGAGTTCTTGGACTGACAACCCAAACTATAAAGGGCTCCTTGCTATATTAAGATGTCCTAGGCACTGGTCTATGGCAACTCTAGACTGTCTCTAGGAGGGTGAAAAAATCCTCCACGAAACTACCTTTCTTCTTGAGATTGAGGAAGAATATCTGTTTTTGTAAATCGGTTCGAAAAGAAGTTTGAAAGCACACGATTGAAGTCTTATGTGATTGATCAAAACATGGATGAGTTGTCCAATGTCATAGAATACGAGAACCATCGAAACGGATCATATCTTCTTTATCGTATAGGCGGCTACATGGAAAGGTTCTATAGTACATATTTTCAGTTATATTTACATTATGAATATTAGTTACATCTCATGTTGCTTAGTCGTTTCGACATCGAGGGTTTACTTTTGGTTCAACCACGGTCAAAATATTGGAAGTGTCCAGATCGGATCAATGATTGGCTTCATTGGAAGTTTCATGTTCCTTGAGCTACAAATGGAGGTTGCAACTGCTAGGGTAGGTAGGAGTATGTGTAAATAAGCAGAAGGTTGACTGAGCAATTTTTTTAGTAGGTACAGTTTGAGTCCTTCTTGCAGAAATCATTAAAGCTTGAGGAGAAGCTTGGAAAAATTTCAGAATTTTACTCTAAAGGATGGATAGTAGCACTGGAGCTACCAGTTCTTAGTGTACCACAGGGGCACACTATCCCTAGTGGAGCCACTGTTATCACACCCTAAATTTTCAAAACATCATTGTGTCAACTCTGCTTTTGGTCATTGTTTCAAGTAGGTCTTGAGTCATTTCATTTATGAATTGGGTAAGTGATAGGTTAAAGGTCTTAAGATGTCATTTTTCATTTCCAAATAAGGTCTTTTAAGTCTCATTTTCATATTCAAATAAAGTTTAACAACCTTATTCCATGTCTTAAAGGTCTCACATCCTCTTTAGAAGTCATATCTTAAACCATTTGAAATTTTTTTGGAATTAGCCACAAAACCATGTTTTCGTAGCATAAACAGCGTAAAAATCCTATTTTGCACTAGGAAAATGCTGCTATTTTCGTAGCGCGCTACGAAACCACTGAAGCAACCCTTTTTTTCATCAAAAAACTCTGTTTTCTGGTTTTAGTAGTAAAATTCCAAGAAGGTTTATGGGCAACTGAAAACGAATTTTTGAACACTCAAAGAGGTGTTTCTTCCTAACATACATAACTACAACAACCTCTTTCAGTTTCTTGAAATTCATCATGAGGTGGGAGAAATTGATGACTCAACTTGCACTACGAAACTACTGAAAGTCATTGAGAGAAAAACTTTACTTTCTAGTTTTAGTAGTTCACTTCAAGATCAGTTTCTGTGAATCCGTGGGATAAATATTGAAATTTAGCACTGCAAACCTCAGGTACAGGAAAAAGTTGATTCTTCATGTCATTTCTTGCATTAGCTTATGTCAGATGATGATTACATTAATGAAGAAGTGGGTGAAATTTTTTCTTTATCCCTGTATTATAATCTGAAATCATTTGAGTGCAAGTCAGAAGATAAGATTCAATTTGTGGATGAAGTTGCAGAGAAAATTGAAAGGGACATTCAAGTTTCAAAAGATAAAATTCAATCTCATAGTATTCATGATCAAGATTAGTCTTTTCAAATGATTTTAATGCCAAAACACAAAGAGGGGGTGTTGCTACCTTTCTTCTTAGAGATTGAGGAAGAATATACTGTTTTTGTAAATCAATTCGAAAAGCAGTTTGAAAGCACACAATTGAAGTCTTATGTGATTGATCAAAGCATGGATGAGTTGTCCAAAGTCACAGAATGTCATGATAAGAATAAAATAGATCATATCTTCTTTGATCCTATAGCTGGCTACATGGAAGGGTTCTACAATCCAGATTTACAGTTATATTTACATTATGAAGATCAGTTACATCTCATGTTTCCTTGGTCATTTCAGCATCAGGTTTACTTTTGGTTCAAGCATAGTCAAAAGATTCAAGTGTCAGATCAAATCAATGACTGGCTTCATTGGAAGATTCATGTTCCTTGAGTTAAAGTGGAGAATTGCAGCTGCTAGGGTAGGTAGGAGTGTGTGAATAAGCTCAAGGTAGGTTGAGAAAAGCATTTATTAGTAGGTCGGTTGAGTCCTTCACGAAGAAATCATTAAAGCTTGAGGAGAAGCTTGGAAATTTTTCAGAATTTTACTCAAAATGATGGATAGTAGCAACGCTGCGGCTACTAGTTCTTAGTATACCACGGAGCACACTATCCCTAGTGGAGCCTTGTTATCACACCTTAAATTTTCAAAACATCATTGTGTCAACTCTGCTTTTGGTCATGGTTTCAAGTAGGCCTTGAGTCATTTCATTTATGAATTGGGTAAGTGATAGGTTAAAGATCTTAATATATCATTTTTCATTTCCAAAGAAGGTCTTTTAAGCTCATTTTCATATCCAAATAAAGTTTAACAACCTTATTCCATGTCTTAAAGGTCTCACATCCTCTTTAGAAGTCATATCTTAAACCATTTGAAAAAAAATTGGAATTAGCCACGAAACCACGTTTTCATAGCGTAGAGAGTATAACAACCTGTTTTGCACTACGAAAATGCTGCTATTCTCGTAGCGCACTACAACACCATTGAAGCAGCCTTTTTTTCATCAAAAAACTATGTTTTCTGGTTTTAGTAGTAAATTTACAAGGAGGTTTATGGGCAACTAAAAACGATTTTTTGAAAAATAAAAGAGGTTTTTCTTCCTAACATATCTAACTAAAAAAACCTCTTTCAGTTTCTTCAAATTAATCATGAGGTGGGAGAAATTGATGACTCAACTTGCGCTACGAAACTGCTGAAAGTCATTGAGAGAAAAACTCTGCTTTCTGGTTTAGTAGTTCACTTCAAGATCAGTTTCTGACCACAAAAAAAGGGCTTTTGGAATTATGAAGGAGGTTTCTCTTCATAAAATCTCCAGATATAATAAGAAATCTCACTTTTCTCACAAGTGTTACCAATTGGGAGATACAAGGCTTTCTTTGAAACCATATTTTCAGAAATCAAAATTTTCCAGTTTTACACATGTTTTTCAAAGGCAATTTCTGGGCAGTAGGAGAGGTATTTCAAAAAAAAAAGAGAGGTTTTTGTCCAAGAC
This sequence comes from Pinus albicaulis, assembly GCA_034641835.2. Classification (NCBI taxonomy): domain Eukaryota; kingdom Viridiplantae; phylum Streptophyta; class Pinopsida; order Pinales; family Pinaceae; genus Pinus; species Pinus albicaulis. The sequence continues at coordinate 488,692,580 of CM076575.1, forward strand.
AGATTGGTATCCAAATTCCCCCTTCAGTTTCTCAAAATAAATTTTGGATGGGGAGATACAAGCTCTGTCTCAACACCTATTTTTCAGGTAAAAAACAGTAAAACAAGAAATCCGTCTCTTGATTTTTAGGGCAGTTTTTGTCATGATCAGCATGAATATATCAAAGGTGGAGGCATCATCCAAATTAGACCTCATGGGATTTCAGCTGGAAAAGGAAGCATTAAAGTTTAGATAAGTTTGTTGTAAGCATATTTAGGAGTTTCACTCCTATTTGGATTAGGACTCTTCAAAGATGGTTTACTTGTCATTTTGTAATTAAAAGTCTGTTTTATGGTTAGATTAGGTGTCATGTATGGGAGTTCGAATTATCCTAGTGGTGGATCATGGAATCCAAGATTGTAAAGGCTTTATATGAAGAATTAGGTCGAATTCATCAGGGTTGGCATTTTTTTATTAGCAAAGCAGTTGTGTTATTGTATGTTACTGGATATTTTCAACTTAATACAGAGATCAGTTTTACTACTCAAGATTCATAAGGGGTTTATGTGTTTGATATTACTATGGCCTTTTTCAATTATCTATTTGCAGTGGTATGAGTATGTGTTACTTAGAATTCATTGAATAATGCTCTACAATCCTTCACATGCTTGTAGACTATGCTTATTCACTATGTTATTGTTTTCACTTATAAACCTAGACTCCAAGTGCCTTGATTTCCATGTTTGACAGATCATGATGTTTTGTTGAAGACTAATTTGACTCCATAGCCCAATAGATGTTTGTTAATATTTGATTCAACCAGTTATACATTTTTATCCTTTTATTCCTAGAGTTAGCCATCTAATCATTAATCAAAAATCTTAAACCTATTGAGAGAGCCCTCTCAGGTTGAGGAGGCTAAGCCTTAGCCAAAAGATTGGTTTGAAAGAGTTACTCAGAGTCTACTTGATTAGCAGCCTATCATGGTCAGATTTTTTGATAACATTTTGGTGCGTCTGCCAGGAGTCTGAAGATATAAATCTCCCAAAAATTATGAAGCTGAACTCTTGAAGGTAGCAGGAGCTCAGAATTTGTTCGAGGTTGCAACTACCTTGGTGACTCCATTGTTGAAGAATTCAAAATTTTCATAGATTCAAGGTGACTCCACTGCTTGAAGATCAGTAGCCTGATGAAGTTTCAGAATGAATTCCATTGCAAGAATGAATGCCAGGTATGCCCCTATGAATCGGTCTCATATCCCTGGTTTTCCAAATCCTATGCCAAAGGTTGAAAGGTTAAATGATCTTCCAATATTTAAAGATGAAAAGAAAGACAATGCTGCTCTTCATTTGGTTAGGTTTCATATGCATGTACACAGTCTTAAGGTTCAGTTCCCTGAAGATTGTCTCATGAAGATGTTTATGGCCACTTTAGAAGGAAAAGTATGGTCTTGGTATGAAAGCTTGCCAAATGGTTCATTATATTCTCTTGCTGATTTCCATGATGTATTTTATGAGATGTATAAAGAGTGTCATCCCTCATTATTGGTGGTCAAAGACTACTGTAAACACTCTGAGAGTTTATATTGAATATTTGGAGAATTGTTATGAAGATGATGAGTTCATGGATGAGGAAATTTTAGAAGCCCTTCATGACAATACCTTTCATCAACAAGAAGAACACCAAGAAGAAAGGATAATATCTCCCTTAGATGAAAATGAAACCCAGCAAGAGTTTACTTATGAAAATCATGTCACATCCTCTGAGTTTGAGGAAAATTTGCAGCAGACTTTTCAATCATTTGATCATCAGGAGTATGAGAATCATTTCAAATAGCAAGAGGCAATATTGGAAAATGCTTGCTACAAACCTCAGGTACAGGAAAAATTTGATTTTTCATGTCATTTCTTGCATCAGCCTACATCAAATGATGATTACATTAATCAAGAAGTGGGTGAAAATTTCTCTTTATCCTTGTCCTCTAATTTGAAATCATTTGAGTGCAAGACAGAAGATAAGATTGAGTTTGTGGATGAAATTGTAGAGAACATTGAAAAGGAAATTCAAGTTTCAAAAGATAAAATTCAATCTCATAGAATTAATGATCAAGATCAGTCTTTTCAAATGATTTTAATGCCAAAACACAAAGAGGGCGTGTTGCTACCTTTCTTCTTAAAGATGGAGGAAGAATACACTGCTTTTGTAAATTAGTTTGAAAAGCAGTCTAAAAGCTTCTAGCGCGGGAAACTGTATGTGATTGATTAAAACATGAATGGGTGCAATGTTGTAGAATTTCATGAAAGCATCAAACGTATCATATCTTCTTTGATCCCTATAGGCGGCTACATGGAAAGGTTCTACGATTCAGATTTTTAGTTATATTTACATTATGAAGACCACTTACATCTCATGTTGCCTTGGTCATTTCATCATCGAGGCTTAATTTTGGTTCAATCAAAGTCAAAAGATTCAAGTTTCGAGATCAGATCAATGATTGGCTTTATTGGAAATATCATGTTGCCTGAGCTAAAGTGGAAATTGCAGCTACTAGGGTAGGTAGGAGTATGAAAATAAGCTCAAAGTAACTGAGCAAATTTTTTTTTAGTAGGTGCAGTTTGAGTCCTTCTTGCAAAAATCATTAAAGCTTGAGGAGAAACTTGGCAAAATTTCAGAGTTTTATTCTAAGGAATGGATATCAGCATTGGAGCTACTAGTTCTTAGTGTACCACAGGGGGCACACTATCCCTAGTGGAGCCATTGTTATCACACCCTAAATTTTCAAAACATCATTGTGTCAACTCTGCTTTTGGTCATGGTTTCAAGTAGTTATTGAGTCATTTCATTTATGAATTGGGTAAGTAGGTTAAAGGTCTTAAGATATCATTTTTTAATTTCCAAATAAGGTCTTTAACGTCTCATTTTCATATCCAAATAAAGTTTAATAGCCTTATTCCATGTCTTAAAGGTCTCACATCCTCTTTAGAAGTCATATCTTAAACCATTTGAAAAATTTTCAGAATTAGCCGCAAAACCACGTTTTCGTAGCACATAAAATGTAAAAAGCCTATTTTATGCTACAAAAACGTTGCTATTTTTGTAGCCCGCTACGAAACCACTGAAGAAGCCTTTTTTCATAAAAAAAAATCTGTTTTATGGTTTTAGTAGTAAATTTCCAAGGAGGTTTATGGGCAACGGAAAACGAATTTTTGAAAACTGAAAGAGATTTTTATTCCTAACATACCTAAATACACAAAATTCTTTCAGTTTCTTCAAATTCATTATTAGGTGGGAGAAATTGATGACTCAACTTGCGCTACGAAACTGTTGAAAGTCATTGAGAGAAAAACTTTGTTTTCTTGTTTTAGTAGTTTACTTCAAGATCAGTTTTTGGCCACAAGAAAAGGTATTTTGGAATTATGAAGGAGGTTTCTCTTCATCAGATCTCTAGATACAATAACCTATCTCACGTTTCTAACAATCATTACCAGTTTGGAGATACAAGGCTTTCTTTGAAGCCATATTTTCAGAAATCAGAATTTTCCAGTTTTACACAGGTTGTTCAAAGACAGTTTCTAGGCAGTAGGAGAGGTATTTCAAAAAAAAAAGAGATTTTTTTGTTCAAGACATATTTTTCTCAAAAATCCTCCTTTAGTTTCTCAAAATACATTTTGGATGAGGAGATAAAAGCTCTGTCTCAACACCTACTTTTCAGGTAAAAAACAGTAAAACAGGAAATCTGTCTCTTGATTTTAAGGTAGTTTTTTTCATGATCAAAATGAATATATCAAAGGTGGATGCATCATCCAAATTCGACCTCATGGGATTGCAGCTAGAAAAAGAAGCATTAAAGTTTAGATAAGGTTGTTGCAAACATATTTAAGAGTTTCACTCCTATTTGAATTAGGACTATTCAAAGACTGTTTACTTGTCATTTTGTAATTAAAAGTATGTTTTATGGTTATATTAGGTGTCATGTATGGGAATTCGAATTCTCCTAGTGGTGGATCATGGAATCCAAGATTGTAAAGGCTCTATATGAAGCATTAGGTCGAATACACCAGCTTTGGAATTTTCATTAGAAAAGAAGTTGTGTTATTGTATGTGACTGGATATTTTTCAACTTAATACAGAGATCAGTTTTACTATTTAAGATTCACAAGGGGTTTATGTGTTTGTGTAATAATCCTTTTTGAGGATTTCTCATGAATCATGCATGAAAAACGCATTTCCAGCAACATATGCAATAAAACAGTAAAATGATCACTTGGATCCCGTAGATACATCCATCTATCATCTAAATACAAGAGAAGATTAGAAATAAATGGAACTAGTTGGGTTAAACAGATCTCCCACACTAGAGTAGCTGAAAATGACTAAAAACCCCAAACTGTGTTTTATCGGAGTTGTTGCATCAATGGAATATGCAGTCTAAAGAGGGTTTTAAGATTCAAATATGGGATAAAAATATATATACTTATATATTAATGAATAATGTTGAAGTACAAAGATCTAGTCTCCTCAAACAAAATACAAGAGAACTAGGCAAGGGTTTCTTGTCAAATACTCTACATAAAAAATGGGAGATTCAGTAATTTATTGAATAACCACTTAAACACTGAAGCACAAGAGCATATAATGCTATAAATATATCTGATATGATGTAGAAAAATCAAGGGCTTACTCCCATGAAAGGATGAACCTCTCAATCACAAGGAAACACTACAACGGAGCCACCAAACCATGCAATGATCATTGCCTCCAAAATAACGCACTCCCTAGAAGAAACAATGCTGAGAGGGCATGAGAAATGTGTGGTCTAATACCAAAAATCTGAAATATGTCCTGGAGCTCTCCAAATATATCTCTCAAGTGAAGGAAATCTTCCTCCAATGAGAAACTAGCTTAGAAGCTAGGATTCCAATCCCTTCCACTGCTACACCCAGCAACACTGCACAATCTCCGGAAAAGTTGTGATGTTGAAGATGGATGAAGCTTGGCCTGAAAAACTGATTTTTAATGATGAATTCAAACTCTCCCAATGAGCTCCTCAAAGGAAAGAGTTGGAATTCCCGCCCGGGAACACCCAGTGCTAAACAACACTGCATCTTTGTTAAGCAGTAAAGCAGCAAAAATTCTTGGCAGCCAAGAATAATAATCTACAACATGATGAATAATGTTGCAATCCTATTCCTTATATAATACAAGAGTTTTCTTTCCCTTGGCCCCACTCCATTAGGTTACTTATAACCCAAGTCACATCTCCCTCCAAAATTGCGTTATTATTCCGAGGATTCCTCCTCCACTAAAACTGCGTTGTTGACTTAGTCAAAGAAGCTTCATTTTATCTCTGTTCACACATGGAGGTGTTTTATTAGGCTATAAAGAATGTCTCCTTTCACACTTGGAGTGTTTTTATCCTCCTTAGGAGACTTATGGGCTTTTCTACCCATTTATTACCGGCTACAACTGCTGCTAACTCTAATGTTCCATTTAGCTTGGAAGCTAAAATTTTGGAAAATTACAGTCCTCCCCTCCAAAATATTTTCTTGTCCTTAGGAAAATGCATAAGGAGAACAAAATTTCTCCCCTCTTCCTCATGTGGCCTCCATCAATAGCCTCCATCACTGCATCAAGAGAATCTGTAAATAATCTGTCATCCAATGCTTCCTCCCAAGTGTGCAAAACCAAAGTGTTTGCATCAATCAAAGGTGGAAAGTGTGAATGGAAACATGTTATCTATCACATGGCCGCCACAAAGTAGGAGTGATGATCAACATGGTGAATGAGTGCCTCTCTCACCCATGCAATCATCCAAATGAAGTGAGTCACCCTCCAACATGGTAGCTCATGAAAAGTCTCTTCCACCTTGTGCTCCTGAAGTGTAGGTGGGTTGAATAAGTGAACATGATAGGAAAGAGGGCCTATCCCACACTTTCCTCTTCTCCACTTATGATAAGTGTAGAAGGCATGCTGATCTTGGGCTGCAACATCCCTCCAATGGAAAGAAGAAGATTGAGCCTCCAAGGACTCTTCCTCCAAAATCATGAGTCATGTCAACCCAAACCATTCCATTCAAGATGAATGGAATATCATCACCACATGGCATCCAAATCAGAAAATGGCTGAAGGTTATGTGTAATTTTGGATGATACATATGGTCTCTCTGGTGGATACAATGTAGTTCTTCCAACTACTGGTTGAGAATGTCATAAGGCAAGTGGTCCTGCAACAAGTTACAAGCTGTATATGTTTGTTCTCCAAACATGGGGAAGTAAGCATCAATGTATATCAGTTGTAAATATATAAGATAACAATACACTTGCCCAAAGTCCTGTATAGATGGACTACTATCATCATAAACATTGGCCCTAAAGTGACGATGAAACCCAAAAATACTCTTGCTCCTTTGAGGAGCAATGCACTGTGCAAACATGGTGAGAAAGTACAAATACTCAATAGAGTAATCAAAAAGTACAGAAATTCATTCTCTACCATACATAGTGAGTGGGATGAAAGTGAGATCCTCCAATAATTCCTCCCATGAGAATCTACTCATAAAAATCTACAAGAAGAAGGGATGCCTCCTCCCCTTGGAATATCTCATCCATAAGAACATGCTCCTATGTGACAGCATTGTAGGCCTTTGTAATAAGGCTCCATGACTTCTCCATTTGGCATTCCAGATGCCAAATCCATCCACCATAACGCTGCTATGTGAGAAGATCATCTTCCGACATGGAAGTCTCTCATGATCCTCCAATACTGAAGGGTAGCCTCCTTTCACCATGAATGTGCCTTTCTTCTCTTCAGAAATATTATGAAAATCATGGGAAGAATTTTTCCCATACTCTCCCAAGTGCAACCATAGCAACAAAAAATTTTGATGTTGCCTCATCTCTCCCTCATACAAGCTTCCTTTTAACAAAAGCATATCAGGAATACATGGAAGCAAGATACAATAAAAACAAGTTTCCAATTGACAACCAGAGAGTGAATCATGGTTCCTCTCATGGAACCAGCGTAGTGCATCCTTTGCCAGCATCAAAATAAGAAATAACAAGTTATTTACCAACCACTTGTTTGCTTCCATATTCATCTCATAAGATGAAAACATGAAGTCACAATATTGTGTCATTGATGCACACCAAGAGACATATGGATTCCCCCACAACTCATCAAAAGGATAGCCAATATCAATGCTACAAGTAGCTACAAGTACATTATCATAAAATATGCAAGAAGAGATGATTCTTCTTGTTACATCATGTTGCTAAAATAATGAAAATAAGTACAAAAAAAAATATGAAATGATACCTCCCCCATCATGTACTTGAGGTATTGAGCTGAAATGGCTCAACTACAAATTCTCCCTCTCTCCCAATGAGTAGGAAGGTGACTGTGACATCCTCTCTATCACCATCCGGGCTATGCATCTCTCCATATGCTGATATATGTCATGATGGATGCCCTCCCAAGTGAACTCTTCCATCAACTAGAAGTATGCATCAAAGTGCATAGAAGAGAAGTCCTCATGTGCTGCATGTAGTAGCTTCTCCTTGAGACTAGAAGATCTAGTCAAGAACATCCTGCCATAGGAATAGATGACCACCTCATCCACCATGTATCTGTCATATCTATCCAGATCATTAAGAGTCATGCATGCACCAAGATCCTTGGAGTACTCTACCAAAAGCTGAAATCTCCAATAAGGATCAATCCTCCTTAGTGACAGTGCTAGTGATCTGGCATGTGAAGCTCCACTCATGCTGCTGCCTGCTACTTTGACATCCCTCATGCCAAATTTCTCCTCCAAACTCTTCACCCCTCCAAAATCCAAGAGTGGTGAACCAAAAGACAAGATATCTCTCATCAACTGAAGATCAGGTGGCCTCCTAGGTGGAATGCCTCCATGTAGTGAGACATCAATGTCAAGAGTAGACTACTCATGTGGTTTGGAAACCTTTCCCTTGCTCTCAAAGCGCAATACAGTCTACCACTTCCTTACACTAGCTCTCTGAAATAGAGAAGGGTGTGTACCTCTCATCAAATGATGCCGCTCTTCCTCCCTTCCTTCTTCTTCCAGCTGCAATGTTGCACAATCATGTTGCTCACTGATTGTGCTTGGACCTCTATGTATGATATCCTGGGGAACTTCTCTCATAGATAAAAGAATCCCTCCTATGGGAGCATGTGCTCCTCCCTCCTCTGCATGAGTAACTAGATGTGCTCTAGATATAACAACGTTGTTTCCCCTTTCTTTTTCATCAATGTGTGTAGGCAACCTCTCACTAATTGGATCCCTTTGTGAAAAAGTGATCCCCATGCTCTCCGGTTCAAGAATATGGACTAGAAGTGTTGCTCCCAGCAATGTGTAATGCAAGAAATCAGCTTCCCCCATGCTTTTCTGAAATGGAGTTTCCCCCATCACATGCAAGGGTTTTGTTTTATCCAGTTTTCCTTGCTCATGTGTCTTAGGGAGTTTTTCACCAAACCTCCCCATCAATGTTTTTATGAATATTGCATAAGAGAAAGTATTGGCATTTTTTAAGGAACAAGATTCAAAAATCCACCATGCATGAGCCTTACATATGAAATGCAGTGTTGTAACTCTAATAGCTTCATCTTCGGGAATATGGTGCAGCTGCAAATATGAGTTTAGCTCCTTCACCTAAGCTCCAACTGAACATGTAGATGATCCGGAAAAAGTAGATAGAAGAAATATATCTGCATCCTGCTACTGGATCTTCTCCATATGGATCTTGAAAAACTCCTGGAAATGAATATGATCTCTAAACCTCTCCGTTTGAGATTCATACTCCTGCAAAAAATCACTAAAAGTCCTCCTCTTAGGAATTTTTCCTCCTCCCATCCATCTTAGGATAGCTCTGGGCATTTAACTGCACTGTGCAACATCGAGTGCAGCTGCATGCTCATACTCACCATGTTAAAATCTATATTCAGCTCTAGATTCAACCTCCTTTGGAGATCCCATATCCATTCTCATCTTCTTCAGCTTTCCTTGAAAGCTCTTCATAGATTTTGGAAGAAGATTTGTAAGCTTGTATTCCTTTCTTCCTGCACATACTCAAGATTTCTAGATTCTTTCCATCTCTCCTTCTTCTAATAGCTGGATCTCACAAGCTGGGCCAGAGATCATGCTCTGATACCACTATAATATTCCTTTTTTAGGATTGCTCATGAATCATGCATGAAAAACGCATTTCCAACAACATATGCAATAAAACAATGAAATAATCACTTGTATCCCATAGATACATTTATCTAGCATCTAAATACAATAGAAGATCAGAAATAAATGAAACTAGGTGGGTTAAACAGATATCCCACACTAGAGTAGCTGAAAATGACTAAAAACCCCAAACTGCATTTTACCGGAGTTGCTGCATCAATGGACTGCGCAGTATAAAGAGGGTTTTAACATAAAAATATGGGAGAAAAATATATATACTCATATATTAATGAATAATGCTGCAGTACATATATATAGTCTCCTCATACAAAATACAACAGAACTCGGCAAGGGTTTCTTGTCAAATACTTTGCATACAAAATGGGAGATTCAGTAATTTACTGAATAAACACTGAAACACTAAATAAAAAGAGCATAGAAGGCTGGAAAGATATATGATATGATGTAGAACCATCAAGGGCTTCCCCTCATGAAAGGATGAACCTATCAATCACAAGGAAACACTGCGACGGAGCCACCAAACCATGCAACGATCATTACCTCCAAAATAACGCACTCCCTAGCAGAAAAAACACTGGGAGGGTATGAGAAATGTGTGGTCTGATACCACAGATCTGAAATATGTCCTAGAGCTCTCCCAATAGATCTCTCAAGTGAAGGAAAGCTTCCTCCAATGAGAAAATAGATTAGAAGCTAGGATCCAATCCCTTCCACTGTTGCACCCAGCAACACTGCACAATCTCCATCAAAGTTGTGATGTTGAAGATGGGTAAAGCTTGGCCTGAAAAAATGATGTTGAATGATGAATGCAAACTCTCCCAATGAGCTCCTCAAAGGAAAGAGGTGGGATTCCCGCCCGGGAACACCCAGTGCTAAACAACACTGCAACTTTGCTAAGCAGTAAAGCAGCAACAATTCTTGGCAGCCAAGAATAATAATCTACAACGTGATGAATAATGTTGCTATCCTCTTCCTTATATAATACATGAGTTTTCTTGCCCTTGGCCCCACTCCATTAGGTTACTTCTAACCCAAGTTACATCTCCCTCCAAAATTGCATTATTCATTCTAGGATTCCTCCTCTACTAAACTACACTGTTGACTTAGTCAAAGCAGCTTCATTTTATCTCTGTTCACACATGGAGGTGTTTTATTAGGCTAGAAAGAATGTCTCCTTTCACACCTGGAGTGTTTTTATCCTCCTTAGGAGACTTATGGGATTTTCTACCCATTTATTTACCGGCTACAACTGCTGCTAACTCTAATGTTCCATTTAGCTTGGAAGCTAAAATTTTGGAACATTACAGTTTGATATTACTATGGCCTTTTCCAAATATCTATTTGCAGTGGTATGAAAATGTGTTACTTAGAATTCATTGAATAATGCTCTAACTTCCTTCACATGCTTGTAGATTGTGCTTATTCATTGTGTTATTGTTTTTCACTTATCAACCTAGACTCCAAGTGCCTTGACTTCCATGTTTGAAAGATAATGATGTTTTGTTGAAGACTACTTTGACTCCATAGCCCAATATATGTTTGCTAATATTCAATTCAACCACTTATACATTTTTATCCTTTTATTCCTAGAGTTAGCCATCTAATCATTAATAAAAAATCTTAAACCTATTGAGAGAGCCCTCTTAGGTTGAGGAGGCTAAGCCTCAGCCAAAAGATTGGTTTGAAAGAGTTACTCAGATTCTACTTGATGAGTAGCCTATCAGGGTCAGATTTTGTGATAACATAATCATTAACATAAAACACTCATCATTCTGTCAGACAACGACATACATACACACATATATAGATATAAACATTAACATTAAATTATCATGATCCATGGTGATCCTATCATACATGACATACATAAAAACATGTATACGTATATAAACATCAACATAATGATCACAACACAATTTCTAGATATCATAAGGTCTAGGTTAGGAGAGCTTGCTATATCCATGCACAACATGAACATAATTGAGAACAACAATTCCCAACTTTAGCCAAGGCATCTGATGCCTCATCTCCATTTACTTTACCTTCATGTTACCTTTCTCATGTTTGTACTGCGACAGTCAAATTACCAAAATGGACACAACCAGTCTGTAATATTCCCAATTAGCCTCAAGCTAATTGGAATATTAAAATTTTCTTTACTTTTCTGTTCATGAATAAATGTAAAAGTGAGGAACATAAAACTCCTAAAATCAGTGAATAAATGAATGCCCCATGTGAACAAGGCTAAATCTAGGCTACTTTAATAAAACACCCTTATGTGTTAAAGGGGTTGAGACTTTTGACTTGGTCAACAAGACCAAATCAACAGCGTTGTCCAGATTCAATGAACCTCCTAGATGCACAGCGCAGTTTTAGATGGAGGACACACATGTGAAAGGAGCTTGCAAGATCTCATTCTTATAAAAGGAAGAGGAGGAAAAAAAGAGAAAGGTTGTTGAAGATCATATGATTTATGAAGAATATGTTTGTTTAGACATTTCTCATTCTCTTGGCTATTTAGCAGAGAATAGTGTTGTTTAGCACAAGGATCTCCTGTTTAGGAATCCTTCTCTTTCCTTGAGTAGATCTTGGAAGAGACTTGTATTTTTTGACCACTATCAGGCTTAAGGCCAAGCTTCTATTTCCAACTACAACTCAGATCCTGTTGAGTGTTTGGTTGTCTTTGTAAGCTGCATCAAGTGGAGGCCATATCTACTCAGATCTAGGCCAATCTAGTGCCCCTTTTCAGTGGGAGAGGCTTCTATCCCTTTGGCAAGAGTTTTATGGATCATTAGAGCTTAAAATCTACATCTTGGCATCAGGCCAAAATATTTTTCAAGCCTACAATGCAGTCCCTCTTCTAGTACTACATTATCTGCAAAGAGGAAGTTGCAGGGTGTTTTGGAAAAGTTTGAGGAGTGATCTCTAGTGATGGGAATCTTCCTCTCACTATGGTGATCCATGGATTTATGTTATTATCCATGTCATATTCAGATCTGATCTGAATACTCCTATATATGCTTCAAAAATTCCGAATAGATCTACAGATCTACTGCATATAATCTCAGATCTACTCCATGTGCTTCATGATTTGCTGAAATCCCCAAGGGGAATGTAAAGTAGAGACATTATCGTGTATGGATCTGTCATAGATCTGACTATTCATGCATTATTTTTATCTATATCTAAGTCTTCATCTATTGCTGCAGTACACTCAATAAAATAACACTGTCAAGCCTTTGCAGTCAATTCTATGTGTTGCAACACCTCTTTTTGAGGGTTTCTTTCTGTATAAGTCTTCTATTTTCTGTTCTAAGACTCATGGGCTTCGATATAGTTCTTATTTTATGATATATATGACATTATTGAGCCTCCATATTGGCCTAATTCTACTACCTTGCTAAACTACATTATTCCTGAAGCAGTGTTGATTAATATTGTTGCAGTCCCATTGTTGGGCATTTTCCAAGTTGTACTAGGTGTGGGAGACCTGTTTAACCCACCTAGGAGGATTCGTTTTTTATCCCCTCTTGGATTTAGGTATTATATTTTCATAGCTAAGGGATCCAAGGGTTGGTTTGGAATCCTGTAGCATACATTCCTGAAAAAATGTGTTTTTCAGGCATGCCTTGCTAAGCAGTCCCTTCTGGGGATATTAGACATTCCAACCGATTTTCATAGTATTCCATTATGTTGCACTTACTCATGCACTGAGCTTCATATGTGTCTTAAATTACCTATTGGGTACGACATATCTCTCCCTAAACTCCATCAACCAATTGCAAAGACTCCAAAATATAAAAGGAAAGAAAAAACACATACAAGAAGAAGACCATGAAAACCAATACAAATATGACACCACAACCAAAGTGGCATATCTATGCACTAGACATAAATAAGACTGAAAATCAAGTGCAAACAAATCATAAAATACCAAAAGCACAAGACTAGCAACAAACACCATGACTCAATCCCCATGGTTTCCAATACTTCCAATGGAAATATCAACCAGAGCCTTCTTTAAGATTTTATGACAACCCCTTTTTCCATGGAATCCCTTACATCATACTGTAATAGACACATAACCATCAATGCCTACTTAAATATAGGAATATACTAGCTATCTTACCTTGACATGGCAAGCTCATTTCCTGTAAATTAACACACATGTCAACCATATGTGCCAAAAATCAAGACGACATGTCTATCAATTCCAAATCAAATTTTACCAAGACTAACAACCATGTCATAATAAACAATAAAATCAAATTCATCAGTCATGATATGTAATTCTACAACTACCACCTACTTACACTCAAGTATATATCGGCTATCTCACCACATATGTGTTAGCACAACCATCTTAAAAAAAATCATTACTTCATGCAATCTTACAGAAACATACTCATATCATGAAATTAATCGAACATTCAAACAACTATAATGTTAGTAAATAAAATAGATGACATAATAGACACCAAACCCTCAATATCAGATAGATGACCTAATCAAACAATCATGCACTAAGTATACGACATAAGCAAACTCATACATTAATGTGTCTTAGGGGAGGCTATATTGTCTACAAAATCAATCCAGATTAGCACACTATAACTTCACAATAACCAAACTCAACATAAATAAGATCATAATACCCATAAAATTAACTAACTAATAGGTCATCGTGGCATTTGTGCAAGAGGTATAACTGTGTATTATAGGGCTTTGCTACTTCAAACAGGACATCGTGGCATTTGTGCTATAACCTTTTTTCTACGAAGGGTTAGATGCTAAATAAAAAACCCATTTGCGAATAAATCCTTAGGAAAGTCATGTAAAAAATTTCAGATCTTGTTTCGCAATATATTTAGAGATATGATATGTGGAAGTTAGGGTTTTTGCAGGCTCCTGAATTTCATCTCAAAGAGGTGACCTTGGGAAAATATTCATAACTCTCTCTCTGAGCATCGGATTAGAATTCTGTAAATCGTAGCAAAAATTAGAAGGATTTTAGTTTCATGTATATCGATTTCAGATCCGAAGGAGGAAACAGTGACACGTGGTACGGTGTACAAGTTTGCTCTATTGAACTAGTCCATAATTAGGTCATTGTGGGAGATTGGGCATAACATTGTCTTGAAGAATCCAAATCAAGTGAGACCTATGGAATTGGAAACAAGATTCATAGGGATAATAAAGGACTGAATATAAAATATTTTGGATCCGAAATCACAGAGATACATCAAATTCAATATCGAGCTCATCAAAAGCAAGAAAAAGGTGTGTTTTTTAAAATTGCATAATTCTTGTTTGAAAAATCAGGTTGAAGGGATTCCAAGGGCATATTGAAGCATAGATATCGATATTGGGTTATAAAATTTCCCCTAAAAATAATTCAACACCCATTAAGCCCTCAAATGGCATGACTATTACTTATGAAGAGGAATAAGTGCAACATGATATATAAAAATTACAAGAACAAGTGCAACAAATTTCTCTCTTGCAAAGTGTAACAAAAAATGAAATAGAAGCTAAGATGGATGGTTTTAAGAAAGGCGTGGAAGCTAATATGGTTAGTTTGAAGAAAGGCATGGAAGCTAATATGGATGGTTTGAAGGATGGCGTGGAAGCTAATATGGGTGACGTGGAAGCTAATACGGATGGCGTAGAAGCTAAGATGGATGGTATAGAAGGCAACATGGAAGCTAAGATGGATTCTTTGAAGAAAGGTGTGGAAGCTAAGATGGATGATTTTAAAAAAGGCATGGATGGTTTGAATAATGACATGGAATATAAGATGGATGCTATAGAAGGCAACATGGAATATTTGAAGAAAGACATGGAAGGTTTGAAGGAAGGCTTGGCAAAGTTGCTACAAGAAAAGCTTCCTAATGGCGAAAAGGTAGTAGAAGAAACTCATGATGAGAAAAAAGAAATTTTAATCATGATTTCATAGTCTCTAATGTTGGATTTAATATCCACCATATTCCAAATATAGATTTGAGAAAGTTTGATGGAAACTATCCGATAACTTGGATACTACAAATAGAGCAATACTTTGAGCTCCATAATACACAAAACACACAAAAGGTATGCATTGCAACATTATATTTAGAATAAAATTAGTTTTTATGGTATGGATGGCTTTGTTATCGTAAACCACTAGTCACTTGGTCAATTTTTATGAAGGAAATGATAGCACATTATGAGGATACAAACAACAACACCTTCTTTAGCCAATTAATAAATTTCAAATAAAAGGGTTCAATGATGGAGCACATTGAGGACTTCCAAAAATTGAATATAAGGGTAAATAATATTTGAGAGGAACATAGGATTGATGTCTTCATAGGGACTCTAAAGGATAACATCCAACATGAGGTTCACCTTTTGGAACCTGATACACTACAGAAGGCATTTAGGTTGGAAAGAAAAATTGAAAGCAAAATTATGGCGACAAGGAAGCCTACCACTAACAACTATAAATATGGAACGATTGCTACTCCTAGACTTCCACAACCTACAAGGTTGACACCACAAGAATTGGAAGAAAAAAGAGAAAAAGGGCTTTGATATAGTTGTGATAACAAATACACTAAAGGTCATAAGTGTGTTGAGAAGAAATTATTTTACATAGATTGTGAAGAGGAGGAAGAAAAAAATCTTTAAAAGAAGAGGATATACACCAGGAACCAACCCTAGAAGAAGAAAAAATGAATCCGACCATATTCTCTAATGCGATGGCATGAATTACCACTCCTCAAACTCTCAAGGAAATATCAAGAAGAAAATTGTAATAGTACTTATTGATTTGGGTAGTACCCATAATTTTTTCATTGTAAGGTAGCCAAGGAATTGAATTTCTTCCTATACCCAATGCTAGAGTGTCAAGTGATGGTTGCAAATGGAGGAACTATAAATTTCTCTATAAAGTTCAATAATATCAAGCTAATCATGGGGGAATATGTATTGAATAGTAAAATGCTTGTTGAAAAGTCAAAAAGAAATGTGTGTCTAATTTAATTTTCCCTTAATTAAACTGGACAATAAAATTTAATATTATCTCATAATCACCTGTAATAGTTAACTGAGTGTGATAAACTCAGTTAGCTCATGAATTTCAAGTTTAGGGTGGTTGGTGAGGCATGAAAAGTGATTCTATTAGTTATGGAGTTCGAGTTGCAGTTAGTGCATTAGTTTAATGCATGAGAAATAAGTTAACTCAATTTATTGAGTTAAAATCAGTTGAACTAGTTGTGATTGTTTGTTGCACTAGTGAGAGATCAAGTGAATTAGATCAGATTCAATTCACATGCAGTGATATTCCATGCAACTGATGATTTACTATTAATAGTTGCATGCATGTTAGTTCCAGTGGAGACCCAGTTGAGACAAAGGTTAAAGGGATGTTAACTATCAATTGTATCATTATTAGGCTACCCGCATGCAGTAAGACAACCATAGGATTGCCCATGAGAATTGCACATTTTTGTAAGGCTGAAATTACTAAAGAATAGGGATTGCATTCTACATGAATTGCAAAAGCAAGGCAGGCTAAGTAGAGGCTAAAAATTGTCTAAGTGATATTTGATTTTGTCCGGATCAATGTGAGAGAGTTGTGAGATTGCAGGAGACTCTCGTGAGAAGAGTGCATTGTAACTGTCTCATGATTCCTTGGTGAATATACAATGGAAGATAGAGGGGTTTTTATTATTAAGCTTTCCCTTGGAAAAAATCTTTGTTGTGGTTGTATTTGCATCTTTTTCTACTTTTTTTGTGATTGGCAATCGTGTTCTCTGCAATTGATTTGTAGAAGGATGCAATATCTTGCTTTATTACATTTCTTGACTGGATTTAATCCATTGGTATACATATTTTTTGTATAATTTCTAAATGGTATCAGATCATAGGAAATAACTATATTGGAGAAGAAATTGAGTTTGTGACTGAATATAATTCGAATTTGCAAAATTATTCTTTGGTGCGATAGGCAGATCAAGATCAAGATGGATTTCAATGGTTTGATATTGGAGTATGCACTCGAGGGAATTTTGAATTATATTGTGTTGAAATACAAAATGGAGGCATTTCTGGAGGAAAGTGGGTTGAAAGAATTCATTGATAATGACATTCCAAAACCCGCTACAGAAGATAGTCTTGTGGAGTATGATACCACATTGTCTCAAGTCTCCATGGAAAAGAGAATCCATATGCAATGTGGAAGGCTTTGACAGAACTATTTTAAAGTAGCAATGACCATAGAAAATTGACACTAAAAGACAAG
Source organism: Pinus albicaulis (assembly GCA_034641835.2). Classification (NCBI taxonomy): domain Eukaryota; kingdom Viridiplantae; phylum Streptophyta; class Pinopsida; order Pinales; family Pinaceae; genus Pinus; species Pinus albicaulis. Next base: position 488,710,054 of record CM076575.1, read on the forward strand.
CTCAGGAAAATCAAAATGGAGAAAGGCGACTCTATTCCGAAATATTTAACCAAGTTTTTCCAATGTCGAGATGAGCTTGGGAGTGTCATAATTACTGTCGCGGATGATGACCAAGTGAACCTAGCTCTTATAGGCCTTCCCAAGAGTTGGCATAGTTATTAGGAATATGTCAATGGAAGGGAGAAGTTGCTAGATTGGGAATGACTTTGGTTAGAATTGGTGCAAGAATAATTAAGCCGGAATACCATGGATGGATCTTCATCTAAGACAAATGATGAAGAAAATTGTGCCTTGGCTAGTAAGGAGAAGAAGGGGAAGGGAAAGAAATCCTATTCTAAATATGAGTCTGGAAAATAAGGCAAGAAGCTTGACATGTCCATAATAAAGTTTTTTCACTGTCACGAGCATGGCCTTTATGCCACTAATTGTCCACAAAAGAAGAAGAACAAGAAGGCTTCATGATATGCAGTTAGTGAGGATTTTGCCTTGCAATTTGATTTGGACTTCTTGCTCATCACATGCATGGTGTCAACTGTGATGGGATCAGTGTGGTACATGGATAGTGGTGCATATTTCCACATGAAAGGAGACAAAGGACTTTTCAGTAGCTTGGAGGAGAAGGACGTCCAGATGCATATCGAAATGGGCGATGATAGGTGTTACACAACATTTTGTCATTGTCCCTGCAATCCCCATCCCACACATTGGAAGATCATTTCTGTGACTAATAAGAAGTGTCATGCCTTGCAAATACCATCATTGCATCCCTTACCATTAGGAAAACATTCCTTTTGTTGACAATTCCCTGAGCAGATCCTCAGAAACACATGTTTTCGCCTTGGCGCTATTAGACCATTATGCCCTCGCACCAATGAGGAAGATTAACACTGGGCCCCATGCCCATTGGCACTCTGTCCCAGTGAGCTACCCACACCAACCTGTTTATGGAATGTTTTTTTAAATATAGAGGAAAATTTTATATCCTAACAACTTCATGGGCGAGTCAACTAGAGTGGTTCGACTGAATAACCACAGACTCGCTCCTTTGGCCTCTTTTTTCCACATTTTGGGGAAACATTGCAAGGGATAAGGCCTCCCTTCCATCAATGTAGGGATCCCAACCTCCTCCTCTCCCTCTATAAATAAAGCTATCTCCCATTGATGCACTAGCTGAACATATTATAGCTGAATAGCTGAAGAGAATTCCTGGACATTTCGCTAGAGAGATAGAACATAAAGAAACCTTTTTCGAGAGAGAGCTTAGGCTTGTGTCCTCACCTCATCCTAATTATCGACGATCCTTTGAGACACACTTCGACTAAACCCCGTTGAACGAGGCTGTGACGTCAAGGCTCTGGTTGTAACTCTTTCTTCTATTTATATATATACATGACTATTTTCTAGTTCCCACCTTGTGTTAATACGGTTTATTTGATGCAATATGATTAACGTTCCTTGACTGGTTAGTTGATTATGAATGAAATCATTGTCTTGTATGTTGATCTTTGTGCAGGTATCTAAGAACTGTTGTAGAAGGACTGTGACCCGTTGATATAGAGATCAAGAGGCCACCAACACTACAGCGACGACAGCATTGGACTCTAGGTATGTCAATCTACCCCGTCCTTTTCATTCATTAATTAGGAACCTACACTTCATTCATCAATCTACCCCATCCCTTTGTTGCTAGACCCACTTTAGGGCTAGAGGGATCATCTCTGTCCATAGATATGATTTACCTTCACAACAAATTGGCAACTCCTCTAGGGATCAATGTGAGTTTTTCATTTAGTTTCCCATTAGTGATTTGGCTTGTCAAATAGACTTTGGTCGTTTTCTTTCTTGTCTGTCGTTTTTGGCTTGTTGGATTGTCTGGAATCCTCTTGTTCAGCTCCAAAGTGTCAATATTGACCTCTGCTCATTGGTTTTCTCCTCTTTTGATAGTTATCCAGCTTGGCATGAGTTTGCTATAAACATTCGCTCCAATTGATGCTTGTTGCTTTTGTTGCAGTAGTGCCAACCTCTATTTGGCACGGATTACCACCTCATAGTCGCGCCGAATCCTGTAGGATTTGGTTTGACCTTCTTGCCGAGTTTTTGGTCAGTTGTGCTTGACTCTGGATTGTTTCATGCTTTGCAATTGGTCTTTTTGGAGTTTTTTTTACTTTTGTAGGCTTTCTCTTCTCAGATGTTTGTCTATTCTCTCATTAGTGCAGTTCATAGCCCTAGGGTTTCTAGGTGCCTTTCGCTCACTGAGCCTTTTGATTGAAGTTTGAGTGTTTTTTATTTTTGTCAGTTCAATTCCCTGATTGGTTGCATTAGTATTTCTTGATCCTTTGAGTTTTTGGTTTGTTGAATGATCACTTTGGTTTTTTTTTATTCTCCTTCTCATCACTTTAAGCATAGATCACATTACTCGTTTGGGTCATTTTGAAAGGTTTCTCTTTGTTTGAAAGAGTGCATCATTGGTGTGAGTGTGTTTGTGTTTGTATTTCTTTTGAATAATTTAGTTTAGATCTCTACATTCGCAGTACTCAAAACTAGTTTTTGCTTTTTTTTAATGTAATTAGTGCATTGTGTGCTTCATTCATTAAAAAATCAGAAAAATTTCATTCTTTCGTTTTGCATCGAAAATGAAAAGTTCTTTTGCATAACTAGCACTTGTTGAAATAGGAAAGAGATTTTTTTGTTCTCGCTCGGGTTTTGTTAGATGCATTAGGGGACTTCTTCATATTATTTCATTGTTTGCTGCTTTTTGAAAGATCTCTATCCTTCTCTTAGTTAGCCTTCATCGAATTTAAAATGGTGTTATTTTGCATGTAGTATGCATTTAGTAAATTTGAGATCAAATTCGGTAGGGCCTTGAAAACTCGAAACATTAATTCAAGATAAACCGTAAAATCATTTCAATCAATATAAGGAAGCATTGGAACCTAACGCAAACATTTTAGAGGTCTAGGATAGTGATGTGTTCTAGCATCGTTAAGCCTAGTAGTTTTCGTTCACCATCCGGCCTTAGACAACACTAGCATGGACTTGTGCTCCTCATACCGTCGTGTATATAAAAGGAGACCCTCATAGGTTCAAATTCTTTATCCATAGAAAGTCGAGTTTTCCACCCCGTAACCGTGATACACTTAACACAAAGATTCGGGAGACTACCCGCACATACGTTAAGTCCTTGGTAATTTCTCTTTCATTTGATCACCAAGGTGTATATTGTTGTACATTGGGTTCAATGCTCCCCTCGTGTTTTTCACGACATGGACTAACCACCTCTTGTGGATCCTAACTCTAGAAATTGTAGCAGTAGACTAAAGCCTATAGGTTTTGGTCTAATGGAAATCGTTGTTAGATGCTAAATAAAAAAACTATTTGAGAATAAATCCTTAGGAATGTCATGTAAAAATTTTCAGATCTTGTTTCGCAATATATTTAGAGATATGATATGTGGAAGTTAGGGTTTTTGCAGGCTCCTGAATTTCATCTCAAAGAGGTGACCTTGGGAAAATATTCATAACTCTCTCTCTGAGCATCGGATTAGAATTCTGTAAATCGTAGCAAAAATTAGAAGGATTTTAGTTTCATGTATATCGATTTCAGATCCGAAGGAGGAAACAGTGACACGTGGTACGGTGTACAAGTTTGCTCTATTGAACTAGTCCATAATTAGGTCATTGTGGGAGATTGGGCATAACATTGTCTTGAAGAATCCAAATCAAGTGAGACCTATGGAATTGGAAACAAGATTCATAGGGATAATAAAGGACTGAATATAAAATATTTTGGATCCGAAATCACAGAGATACATCAAATTCAATATCGAGCTCATCAAAAGCAAGAAAAAGGTGTGTTTTTTAAAATTGCATAATTCTTGTTTGAAAAATCAGGTTGAAGGGATTCCAAGGGCATATTGAAGCATAGATATCGATATTGGGTTATAAAATTTCCCCTAAAAATAATTCAACACCCATTAAGCCCTCAAATGGCATGACTATTACTTATGAAGAGGAATAAGTGCAACATGATATATAAAAATTACAAGAACAAGTGCAACAAATTTCTCTCTTGCAAAGTGTAACAAAAAATGAAATAGAAGCTAAGATGGATGGTTTTAAGAAAGGCGTGGAAGCTAATATGGTTAGTTTGAAGAAAGGCATGGAAGCTAATATGGATGGTTTGAAGGATGGCGTGGAAGCTAATATGGGTGACGTGGAAGCTAATACGGATGGCGTAGAAGCTAAGATGGATGGTATAGAAGGCAACATGGAAGCTAAGATGGATTCTTTGAAGAAAGGTGTGGAAGCTAAGATGGATGATTTTAAAAAAGGCATGGATGGTTTGAATAATGACATGGAATATAAGATGGATGCTATAGAAGGCAACATGGAATATTTGAAGAAAGACATGGAAGGTTTGAAGGAAGGCTTGGCAAAGTTGCTACAAGAAAAGCTTCCTAATGGCGAAAAGGTAGTAGAAGAAACTCATGATGAGAAAAAAGAAATTTTAATCATGATTTCATAGTCTCTAATGTTGGATTTAATATCCACCATATTCCAAATATAGATTTGAGAAAGTTTGATGGAAACTATCCGATAACTTGGATACTACAAATAGAGCAATACTTTGAGCTCCATAATACACAAAACACACAAAAGGTATGCATTGCAACATTATATTTAGAATAAAATTAGTTTTTATGGTATGGATGGCTTTGTTATCGTAAACCACTAGTCACTTGGTCAATTTTTATGAAGGAAATGATAGCACATTATGAGGATACAAACAACAACACCTTCTTTAGCCAATTAATAAATTTCAAATAAAAGGGTTCAATGATGGAGCACATTGAGGACTTCCAAAAATTGAATATAAGGGTAAATAATATTTGAGAGGAACATAGGATTGATGTCTTCATAGGGACTCTAAAGGATAACATCCAACATGAGGTTCACCTTTTGGAACCTGATACACTACAGAAGGCATTTAGGTTGGAAAGAAAAATTGAAAGCAAAATTATGGCGACAAGGAAGCCTACCACTAACAACTATAAATATGGAACGATTGCTACTCCTAGACTTCCACAACCTACAAGGTTGACACCACAAGAATTGGAAGAAAAAAGAGAAAAAGGGCTTTGATATAGTTGTGATAACAAATACACTAAAGGTCATAAGTGTGTTGAGAAGAAATTATTTTACATAGATTGTGAAGAGGAGGAAGAAAAAAATCTTTAAAAGAAGAGGATATACACCAGGAACCAACCCTAGAAGAAGAAAAAATGAATCCGACCATATTCTCTAATGCGATGGCATGAATTACCACTCCTCAAACTCTCAAGGAAATATCAAGAAGAAAATTGTAATAGTACTTATTGATTTGGGTAGTACCCATAATTTTTTCATTGTAAGGTAGCCAAGGAATTGAATTTCTTCCTATACCCAATGCTAGAGTGTCAAGTGATGGTTGCAAATGGAGGAACTATAAATTTCTCTATAAAGTTCAATAATATCAAGCTAATCATGGGGGAATATGTATTGAATAGTAAAATGCTTGTTGAAAAGTCAAAAAGAAATGTGTGTCTAATTTAATTTTCCCTTAATTAAACTGGACAATAAAATTTAATATTATCTCATAATCACCTGTAATAGTTAACTGAGTGTGATAAACTCAGTTAGCTCATGAATTTCAAGTTTAGGGTGGTTGGTGAGGCATGAAAAGTGATTCTATTAGTTATGGAGTTCGAGTTGCAGTTAGTGCATTAGTTTAATGCATGAGAAATAAGTTAACTCAATTTATTGAGTTAAAATCAGTTGAACTAGTTGTGATTGTTTGTTGCACTAGTGAGAGATCAAGTGAATTAGATCAGATTCAATTCACATGCAGTGATATTCCATGCAACTGATGATTTACTATTAATAGTTGCATGCATGTTAGTTCCAGTGGAGACCCAGTTGAGACAAAGGTTAAAGGGATGTTAACTATCAATTGTATCATTATTAGGCTACCCGCATGCAGTAAGACAACCATAGGATTGCCCATGAGAATTGCACATTTTTGTAAGGCTGAAATTACTAAAGAATAGGGATTGCATTCTACATGAATTGCAAAAGCAAGGCAGGCTAAGTAGAGGCTAAAAATTGTCTAAGTGATATTTGATTTTGTCCGGATCAATGTGAGAGAGTTGTGAGATTGCAGGAGACTCTCGTGAGAAGAGTGCATTGTAACTGTCTCATGATTCCTTGGTGAATATACAATGGAAGATAGAGGGGTTTTTATTATTAAGCTTTCCCTTGGAAAAAATCTTTGTTGTGGTTGTATTTGCATCTTTTTCTACTTTTTTTGTGATTGGCAATCGTGTTCTCTGCAATTGATTTGTAGAAGGATGCAATATCTTGCTTTATTACATTTCTTGACTGGATTTAATCCATTGGTATACATATTTTTTGTATAATTTCTAAATGGTATCAGATCATAGGAAATAACTATATTGGAGAAGAAATTGAGTTTGTGACTGAATATAATTCGAATTTGCAAAATTATTCTTTGGTGCGATAGGCAGATCAAGATCAAGATGGATTTCAATGGTTTGATATTGGAGTATGCACTCGAGGGAATTTTGAATTATATTGTGTTGAAATACAAAATGGAGGCATTTCTGGAGGAAAGTGGGTTGAAAGAATTCATTGATAATGACATTCCAAAACCCGCTACAGAAGATAGTCTTGTGGAGTATGATACCACATTGTCTCAAGTCTCCATGGAAAAGAGAATCCATATGCAATGTGGAAGGCTTTGACAGAACTATTTTAAAGTAGCAATGACCATAGAAAATTGACACTAAAAGACAAGCTCAGGAAAATCAAAATGGAGAAAGGCGACTCTATTCCGAAATATTTAACCAAGTTTTTCCAATGTCGAGATGAGCTTGGGAGTGTCATAATTACTGTCGCGGATGATGACCAAGTGAACCTAGCTCTTATAGGCCTTCCCAAGAGTTGGCATAGTTATTAGGAATATGTCAATGGAAGGGAGAAGTTGCTAGATTGGGAATGACTTTGGTTAGAATTGGTGCAAGAATAATTAAGCCGGAATACCATGGATGGATCTTCATCTAAGACAAATGATGAAGAAAATTGTGCCTTGGCTAGTAAGGAGAAGAAGGGGAAGGGAAAGAAATCCTATTCTAAATATGAGTCTGGAAAATAAGGCAAGAAGCTTGACATGTCCATAATAAAGTTTTTTCACTGTCACGAGCATGGCCTTTATGCCACTAATTGTCCACAAAAGAAGAAGAACAAGAAGGCTTCATGATATGCAGTTAGTGAGGATTTTGCCTTGCAATTTGATTTGGACTTCTTGCTCATCACATGCATGGTGTCAACTGTGATGGGATCAGTGTGGTACATGGATAGTGGTGCATATTTCCACATGAAAGGAGACAAAGGACTTTTCAGTAGCTTGGAGGAGAAGGACGTCCAGATGCATATCGAAATGGGCGATGATAGGTGTTACACAACATTTTGTCATTGTCCCTGCAATCCCCATCCCACACATTGGAAGATCATTTCTGTGACTAATAAGAAGTGTCATGCCTTGCAAATACCATCATTGCATCCCTTACCATTAGGAAAACATTCCTTTTGTTGACAATTCCCTGAGCAGATCCTCAGAAACACATGTTTTCGCCTTGGCGCTATTAGACCATTATGCCCTCGCACCAATGAGGAAGATTAACACTGGGCCCCATGCCCATTGGCACTCTGTCCCAGTGAGCTACCCACACCAACCTGTTTATGGAATGTTTTTTTAAATATAGAGGAAAATTTTATATCCTAACAACTTCATGGGCGAGTCAACTAGAGTGGTTCGACTGAATAACCACAGACTCGCTCCTTTGGCCTCTTTTTTCCACATTTTGGGGAAACATTGCAAGGGATAAGGCCTCCCTTCCATCAATGTAGGGATCCCAACCTCCTCCTCTCCCTCTATAAATAAAGCTATCTCCCATTGATGCACTAGCTGAACATATTATAGCTGAATAGCTGAAGAGAATTCCTGGACATTTCGCTAGAGAGATAGAACATAAAGAAACCTTTTTCGAGAGAGAGCTTAGGCTTGTGTCCTCACCTCATCCTAATTATCGACGATCCTTTGAGACACACTTCGACTAAACCCCGTTGAACGAGGCTGTGACGTCAAGGCTCTGGTTGTAACTCTTTCTTCTATTTATATATATACATGACTATTTTCTAGTTCCCACCTTGTGTTAATACGGTTTATTTGATGCAATATGATTAACGTTCCTTGACTGGTTAGTTGATTATGAATGAAATCATTGTCTTGTATGTTGATCTTTGTGCAGGTATCTAAGAACTGTTGTAGAAGGACTGTGACCCGTTGATATAGAGATCAAGAGGCCACCAACACTACAGCGACGACAGCATTGGACTCTAGGTATGTCAATCTACCCCGTCCTTTTCATTCATTAATTAGGAACCTACACTTCATTCATCAATCTACCCCATCCCTTTGTTGCTAGACCCACTTTAGGGCTAGAGGGATCATCTCTGTCCATAGATATGATTTACCTTCACAACAAATTGGCAACTCCTCTAGGGATCAATGTGAGTTTTTCATTTAGTTTCCCATTAGTGATTTGGCTTGTCAAATAGACTTTGGTCGTTTTCTTTCTTGTCTGTCGTTTTTGGCTTGTTGGATTGTCTGGAATCCTCTTGTTCAGCTCCAAAGTGTCAATATTGACCTCTGCTCATTGGTTTTCTCCTCTTTTGATAGTTATCCAGCTTGGCATGAGTTTGCTATAAACATTCGCTCCAATTGATGCTTGTTGCTTTTGTTGCAGTAGTGCCAACCTCTATTTGGCACGGATTACCACCTCATAGTCGCGCCGAATCCTGTAGGATTTGGTTTGACCTTCTTGCCGAGTTTTTGGTCAGTTGTGCTTGACTCTGGATTGTTTCATGCTTTGCAATTGGTCTTTTTGGAGTTTTTTTTACTTTTGTAGGCTTTCTCTTCTCAGATGTTTGTCTATTCTCTCATTAGTGCAGTTCATAGCCCTAGGGTTTCTAGGTGCCTTTCGCTCACTGAGCCTTTTGATTGAAGTTTGAGTGTTTTTTATTTTTGTCAGTTCAATTCCCTGATTGGTTGCATTAGTATTTCTTGATCCTTTGAGTTTTTGGTTTGTTGAATGATCACTTTGGTTTTTTTTTATTCTCCTTCTCATCACTTTAAGCATAGATCACATTACTCGTTTGGGTCATTTTGAAAGGTTTCTCTTTGTTTGAAAGAGTGCATCATTGGTGTGAGTGTGTTTGTGTTTGTATTTCTTTTGAATAATTTAGTTTAGATCTCTACATTCGCAGTACTCAAAACTAGTTTTTGCTTTTTTTTAATGTAATTAGTGCATTGTGTGCTTCATTCATTAAAAAATCAGAAAAATTTCATTCTTTCGTTTGCAGAAAATGAAAAGTTCTTTTGCATAACTAGCACTTGTTGAAATAGGAAAGAGATTTTTTGTTCTCGTTTAGGTTGTGTTAGATGCATTAGGGGACTTCTTCTTATTATTTCATTGTTTGCTTCTTTTTGAAAGATCTCTATCCTTCTCTTAGTTAGCCTTCATCGAATGTAAAATGGTGTTATTTTGCATGTAGTATGCATTTAGTAAATTTGAGATCAAATTCGGTAGGGCCTTGAAACTGGAACATTAATTCAAGATAAACTGTAAAATCATTTCAATCAATATATGGAAGCATTGGAACCTAACGCAAAAATTTTAGAGGTCTAGGATAGTGACGTGTTCTGGCATCGTTAAACCTAGTAGTTGTCGTTCGCCATCTGGCCTTAGACAACACTAGCATGGACTTGTGCTCCTCATACCGTCGTGTATATAAAAGGAGACCCTCATAGGTTCAAATTCTTTATCCATAGAAAGCCGAGTCTGCCACCCTATAACCGTGATGCACTTAACACAGCATTCAGGGAGACTACCTGCACATACGTTAAGTCCTTGGTCATTTCTCTTTCATTTGATCCCCAAGGTGTATATTGTTGTACATTGGGTTCAACGCTCCCTGTGCTTTTCATGACATGGACTAACCACCTCTTGTGGATCCTAACTCTAGAAATTGTAGCAGAGACTAAAGCCTATAGGTTTTGGTCTAATGGAAATCGTTGTTCCAACAATTGGTATCAGAGCGATAGGTCTCGAGTTCAAAACTCACCCGGCTCGCGTTCGGGGGGAGATTGTTGGACATTGGGTTCAACACTCCCCGTGTTTCTCGTGACATGGACTAACCACCTCTCGTGGATCCTAACTCTGGAGATTGTAGCGGAGACTAATGCCTGAAGGTTTTGGTCTAACAACAATCGTTATTCCAACATATAAGGTAGTTCACAAAAACTTGGTACACCCTCTTTCTTAGATTACCTGAGTAGTCATTTCGATCTTTTCGTGACTCCTTGAAAAGAGAAGAGATCATCGAGCACTTTTACTTTCACGCTCGTTTAAAATTGAAAGTGACTAGAGTCATATTTTGTCTGTTTCTCGACTCTTAAAACATGAAACAAAAAAGTCTGGTTTCAATGTCATAAAATTAATTACCTACGATCACATGCTTGTTAAAAAAAATTTACTTGGCTTGTTTTTGTACTTTCTTAGCCTTTGATCTTGAAGCCTTGAATTGGCTATCTCATTTTCCTTCTTGTGTTGAAGTATAGTCACAATGGCAGAACCATCAGTTTCATCGTCTTCGTCACTGCCTCCTAGTGGTAGTTCTTTTCTTGACGTTTCTTTTGAAACTCCTCAGTCCACTAGGTCTGCCGAGTTTTCGTAGCCTATTCTCCTGACTGTCTTGCCTCTTGCTACCTGATCTCCTCCTGAAGAGTCAGTTGAATTCAATTGGCCTCCTCAGGGTGCTTGGTCTGGTTTTGGGAGCGAGGAAGAATTCCCTCCTCTTACTTTGGGTTCACCATTTATAGCCGTTGCTATACCTCCCAGTCTTCATCGTCTTTTTGACGATCTTACAGCTTTGTTAGACATGGATTCTTCGAGTCATGTTGGCAGTGAAGGACTGTCTGTTTCTACAAGGGAATATCAACCTTTCTCAGAAGATCTCCCTCGTGTTTCTAGTCAATCTTCTCCTCAATTGGTGTCACTTCCACCTGGTTATTGGACTTTCATTCAGATTATTTCTGGTGTTTCATCCATATCACAGTCCAATACATCAACTCCTCCTAGGAATTTGATCCTTCCTTCATTGGGAATGTCACCTTCAACACCTATTTTTTCAGTTGTTGTTACATCTGTCCCGGTCCAACCTATTGTCTGTGTGGCTTCATCTACATCAGTTGTTACACATCAGTCGTCAAGATCTTTTCACACTCGCATGTCTATCCTTCTTTATCCTATGTGGCCTGTCAATCCCGGCCTGGGTAAATTACAACCCTGCACTAGGGAGGCCACGCCTACTTCTACTGTGGCTACGACTTCCTATGTTATTCCTAGCGGCCTTACTTTCGAAGAGTATCTATTGGCTATTCAATAGCAGAACTCTTAGCGTTCTCAACAGCCCAAGCTCCTGTCAATCCTCCGCATCACTATGATGTCTACAGTAATCCTGTATATTTACCTCCTATCGATCCAAATTAGGATTTTTATCTGCATTCGGCTAATCCCTATCAGACTATTCGTCATTGAGGGCTGTTGATACAAGGAAAACCCTCAGGTCTACGAGGAAAACCATTAGGTCTATAAGGAAAACCCTTGCAAGACAACCTTTGATCCAACAGGGACAACCTTATGGTCCATAAGGACAACTCTTGCAGGGTCAACCTTCAGTCCAGCAGCCCTATGGTCCTTCTGGTCAACCTCAATATCAATATCAACCAAGAGAATCTTAAGTTCCTGGGGGTAAAATGTATCCACCATAGGGACAACCTTTTGTACAACAACAACAACCTTATGTCTAGCAAAGCCAAAATTTTGTACAGTAGGGAAAACCCTATGATCTTGCTCTGGGTCAACCTGGTTATCAGAGATAACCTGTTCCATTGCAACCATTGGGCCAACCTCTTCCACAATGGAAACCTGGTGGCCCTCAATATCTAGGCCAACCTACTCTGTAGGGACAACATGCCTAGCCTCAGTAGCCTATTCAACCTACTCAACCTCAAGGCACTACTTACCCTCATCAAGGTCAATATCAGACGGTATATAGTGCACCCCAAGGTTTCACATATTACCCTCAAAATCAATCCCAGTTGGTGTATAATCCACCTCAAGGAAACTCTTACATTCTACAACAAAATCCATATGTTGCACAGCAAGGACCTCAATGGTATGCTCGGAATCAGTATCCTGGTCCTCAACCCCAGTATGGGTAGAACTATCAGGCTTATAACACATATGGTCAGAATCCTCCAGGACAAAACATATGGCGGCAGAGTTTCTCCTAGATTGGGTGGAATGCTAACTTAGGTCCTTATCAAAGACCTCTGATGCCTTTTAATCCTCAAATACCATTTCTTGCTATGTTGGAACTGCTAGGTGTGTCAAAGTTAACGAACGATTTGATTCTTCATAACTCGTATTGGCCTCCAGTTCCAACCAAGATTCTTGGTGATTGTACTAAGTTTTAGGGAAATTCCAGAGAGGAGCCCCAAGCACATGTTATGACCTACCACTTTTGGTGTTTCTCTAACTCTTGGGTTGACGATTCCATCTGACTCCATATTTTCAAACGGACTCTTATTGGTGTCGCTGTAAAGTGGTACACTAAATTAGCTCGTGGCATATTTCAATATTTCAACTCTTTAGCCATGGCATTTCTTACACATTTTCAGTTACCAGTTTGTTATGAGACCGAGACGCACCTCCTCAAATCCTTGAAAAAGGACTGAGCTACACATATCTCAAATCATATTCATGAATGGAGGTGCTTTCGTCACTTGATCAATTTTGATATTCCTGATCAACTTCTGACTGATTGGTTCACTACCTCATTTGTCAATCAAATCACTAAAGACATAGCTATGGGGGCATGTGTAACAAAATAATAGGCCATTGCTTGTGCCCAGTACCTTGATCTTCTATACCCTCAGTTTGGCACATTGTATGATATCTTGCCTAATGCTTCTCGACCTGGAACTTCCAAAGCACCTACGATGCCATCTGTGGATGGTATCATCAGTTCCATATCTCATAATTCTTAGAAGTCTTATCCTTCAAACCCTGGGAAGAAAAATTCTAATCCTTCTAATTTTACTGCTTCTCAGCCTACCTCGAGTTTTGGTACCACAGCGAAAGTCAATGCTGTTCAGGCCAATTCGGGGGATAAGACTTCCAAGGGGAAAAAAAAGGGTAAAGTTAAGGCCAAAGACGATACCCCAAAACAAGATTCGTCTAAACGTCATGTTGATGATGGTTCACAGCGTAAGCCGAAGTACCCTTGTTTGATTTGTGATGAAGGAACAACACCAAGGACTATCCTCGATGGGCCGAAGTAAGTATATTGCTCAAAGGCACCCAGGGAACTATGGTTGTTCTCAAAGAACCTTTTCCATTGTAGCAGACCCAGAAGAGAAACCTTACTCCTCTGCCCCATTTGGCTCTCAATTTTTTATGATGAATAGTTCTGCATCCATTTCTATCGCTACTCGATCGAAATATTATACCGGATCGCATTAGGCAATGGGGAAAGAGATCGCTGATGGTCCTCCTCCTCTGCCTGCTTCTGGTCCTCTCCATATTGAAAGGCCCAAAATTGAGCCCGTTGTATGACCACCTTCCAAAGGTGTAATATGTAAGTCTTCTTACAATCCCAACGCTCGTGTTGCTCAACATTACAATATTTTTGAGGATCTAGCTCATGCATCATCTACAATGTCTTCATTAGAAGTACTTCATAGGTGTCTGTCTGTACGGAAGGCTTTGTTATCTGCGATTGGTGGGGTAGATCCTTCTGATTCTATCCTTCTTGCTTTTGACTTGGAGAATTTCAACCCACGACTCCTGCACCAAATTGTGTTCATCATAAAAGTTGGTATTAATGGTCTAAATATCCATCGAGAAGTTGTGGACGAGGGTGCATCTACGTGCGTCATGGCATCTGCTTGCTAGAAATCCATTGGTTCTCTAGCTTTGAATTCATCACCAAATTCCCTTGAAGCATTTGATGGAAGGGAATCTAAACCTCTTGGTGTTCTCGCTATTGTTGAACCCTTGGTTAAACTGAGTAGGGGGGTGAATCAGTTTAAAGCAGTCATGGTCTTGTAAAACTTTCTTTTACACTTATTTACATCTTCATTTCGTGGTCAAATTAATATACAATGGAACAACAATCTTAATAAGTGAGCAGCAGGTATTAAGTAGATTAAATACAGAATATCAACATATAATCATCATGCACATAGACAACAGATATAAGTGGAAACCCATAAGGGAGAAAACCACATCTTATTATTGTTGTGATGAAAAGGCAAGCTCCAACTCCCGCTCACCATTGATTTTCTGTAGGATCCAGCCTATAGGAGGCTACTACCTCAATTCTGCAAGCTACAACTTGCAAGGAAGCTCCAACTCCCATCTATTTTCTGCAGGCTACAACCTACATGAGGCTCCTACCTCAGTCAGCTACAACTGGACATCTATCAAGCTACAACTTGATATGGAAGCACCAACTTCCTCACACTATTATGAAAACACATGTTGATTTACCTGCATATTAGCTCTGTTATATTCCTTCTTCACTACTGTCCTCCACCCTTCATATCTGCCTTTATCCCTGGATCTTCACAGCTCCTCTCTCTGCTCCTTCTTCTTCTTACACTCTCTGACCTATTTCTCCATTCTCTCTCTCTGAATTTATGCATATGCTGGTAACATTATTTATAGAGATCACCTCATAACTGTTTGCATTCCACAGGGAATTTGAAATGAACATGTATGACTCTTTGCCTTCCCCCTTCTCATTTTCTTGTCCAGCACTTTCAGAATGATATACCAGAATGTATATATTTGTGTATTACAGTGGAGTTTTTATTTGCCTATGGAGACTTGCCTTTGCATCACATACAATAAAAATAATTAAATCATTTACATTCACAGATACAATAATACATTTCACTCAGCCCTTTCAACCCTTGGTTTGCCATACATTTGTCTTTTCTGCTATTTTTATTGTCTTTTCAGTTTTTGCTGTTATAGTCTAGCTCTGCTGCATAACTACTCATTTTGTCCGACTTGACCCATTCTATTGTGTTTCTAACAGTTTCATCATATCTCCTTTTGCACGACCATGCCTCTTTTTCTCATGCCCACAGCGTTCAACCTTCACCACTCTTCTAAACATCCGGTTCTACCTTTTTCTCTGTGTCAGGTCCTTACCTGAGCCTTTCTACCTGCGTTCATACTTTCCTTTTTGTTTTACATTATAATCTTCATTTTGCTCTCCGAAACAATTTAAAAAGAAAAATGCACATACTCTGGACTTGAAATGCTTTAGGCTTCAGCTTTGATCTTTATCACATCCACTCCCTTTATCGCACTTTGCATCGCAACTTCTATAACTTGCGAATTATTATCACATAAGCATCGTCGATTGCAATATATGATATGCGATGGGTCCCACTTTACTTTATCACTACTTCACATCACAACTAACATGACTTCTAAGGTTTTTCGATATCTCTCCTGCTTCGATTGTGATATGTGATCACATCGCATCACATCTATCGATTGCATTGCATTACTCCCATCGCATCACCTCGCCACTCCGCTGTATGCGATGGACTTTGCATTGCCGATGTGCAATATAGTGCTGTGCTGCCACGTGTCCCTTCGCATCACCACATTGCATCGAAACTTTGCATCCATCCAACAGCTATCACATTCTCTTGCGATGTTCGATATGCGATCAAGTCCCACTTGATTCTAATATAATCTTTGACGTCTATCTCCTTTAATCTTATCCATTGATTGCGCCAGTCCACCACTGTTCTTTTGGGTGTTAGGAAAGCGGGTCCCAGTTCATGGTACTGTGGAGGCACTCCTTGGTATGGAAAGATCATCAGGCTTTCGCTACCGCAGTGAATGACAACTGTCGATCTTCGGTCAATGCCTGATGGGAAGGTCAATTACGGAGGCACCCCCTTGGGTTAATCATCGGACTGCTTGTGCCCCCGTGGTACCGTTGATCCCAGATCAACGTTAACTGTGCTCATACGGTGTGCATGAGGTTTAGCCTTTGCTGCTGCCTTCGCTGGTCCCACACCTTTTATCATTCTGCTCTATAATCATATAACCTTTAATATATAAAAAAATTGTAAATGTTTTTCTTTTCGCTGGTCTTGCACGTATACCGATGTCGCATCTCCAATTAAACAACTGCCATCGATCCTACTCACAATCTAACGGTCTTCATCATATTGCAGATATCAAAGTTTATTACCTGACTTAACATAAGTCATAAATACAATATAACTTGCCCTTCTATACTTTGGTTTAAACAAATTTATGAGTTTACTTTGGTTAAGACCCAAAGCACCAAAATAATATTATATTTAGGTCCCACCTTTGTTAACCCATGTGCAGCTTCGAGTGCAAACACCGTCGGATCTCAATTGTTTATGATCGAACGGCTATCGTGCTCAATAATTAACCCCGACAACTTATCGCTCAAAAGTCATGTGAAACTGGTAGTTTTTCACCCGTGACGTGTCACAGTCTTATTTGATCGCGTTCAATTTCAATGAAACCACTTACCACTCGCAGGTTGCGCGAAAACCATCTGTTGTTTTCTGAAACCGCCTTCACTGTTCACTATGATGCTACTCACGGTTCCACTGCCATTGACTCCTAATTTCACATCTAACTTATTTCATTACACCTCCTCTGTATACTTGTTCAAAAAAACCATCGATTCATTTCACTGCACTATGACTTCTCCTTTTCTCCATCATTCTGCTTTCACAATATCAACTAGTCTTCAAACCCTCTCTGGAATTCATTACACACATGGTTTAACCTCTAAATTAAATTTATGTGGTTCGTATCCATCATTTTCCATTACAGTAAAAACCCCAAATGGGCAGCCGCAACTCACTGATACATTAAACCCTGTGTGACATCTCTGTAACAATTCCATCAGAACCTGATCTGCTCCCTTGTCTTGGTGCTGCTCCTTTGTGCTCCTTTTCCATCAATGACAATATTTCCAATAGTTAGTTTACCGATTACATTATAAGGGAAGAAAGTCAATGTAGAGGTTGAAGTAGTTGACTCTAAGCTCAATTACAATCTTCTCTTGAGTTTCAGTTGGACTCACACCATGCCGTGCGTTCTGTCCACTCTCTTTCGTGTGAAATTTCCACATGAAGGAAAGGTTATTACTGTTGATCAGTTGTCATTCTTCACTTCTTCTTATGAGAACAACATTCCATATGTGGATCAAATTCCTACTCCCTACGAGAGCGTAGGGTCGAGTCTTTTCAAATATCTTGCCCTCATGGGTATTTTTCCTCTTCCTCCACCCAACATTGTTCATATTAATATGATCTATCGACCTGACGACTTGTGGATCATCCCTTCACCTGAACAGATCGATTCTTTTGGATATTCGATGCCGTTAAGTCTGATTGAGATTGACTATTGTGAAATTATTTCGGCTTTAGAGGCTCATGCTCCTTTGGGAATGTATCTTGACACTTATTCTCAATCCCCTTAGCTTAGTGATTTGGATTCACCCAATCCCTTGAAAGAGATATTTCCCTCTGATGAATCCATCATGAAAACTATTTCTCTTAAAGATCCTCCGTGGGATGATAGTCATCATCGTTCCTCGTTTATGCCTGGTCTCGGGGCCATTTCTACGTGTCTTGAGAGGTATGCATCTTAGGTTCCTTATCCTCTACTTCAAACGCCTATTCTGACACACGAAGTTTTTACGGAGGGTAACTTGAGTAATATCACACAAATGATGCCTATCAACATTTCCGTGAAACCAAGAATTGTCGAGAACATCCATATTGGGGTTACCTGTTCATCAGATGAAGTTCAGGTTTATACTAGCCTTTTCTGTGAGTTCCGTGATGTCTTTGCATGGTCCTACAAAGAGATGCCCGGCATCGATCCTAGTATAGTAGTGCATGAGATTCCCGCCTACCCTAGTGTGAAGCCTGTTCACCAGCATCTTCGTCCTGTGCACCCTTGAAAGGCTATCACAATTAAGGGTGAATTTGAAAAACTTCTCAAAGTTGGTTTCATCTATCTGATTCCCTTGACAAAATGGGTGTCCAACATTGTCCCTGTAGATACGAAACAGGGTACCATTTGGGTCTATGTTGATTTTCGTGACATAAACTGAGCCTGTCCTAAGGATAATTATCCTACTCCCTTTATTAATCAAATCATTGATGACTATGTTGGGAGTGAGATCTTTTCCCTCATGGATGGCTTTTATGGCTATAACCAGATTAACATCCTCCTGACTGATCAACATAAGACTGCCTTCATCTGTCCTTGGGGTAATTTTGTGTACAAAAAGCTCCCTTTTGGCTTAAAAAATGTTGGAGCCACATTTCAGTGAGCGATGTCATATGCTTTTCACGATATTAAGCACATCATTCAACCTTATCTGGATGGCCTTCCAGCTCATTAAACCAAACATAAGGACCACCCTAACCATCTTCATCAGATATTTCTTCACTGTCGACGCTATAACATCCAGTTAAATCCACATAAGTGCGTCTTCTACATCGATTCCGGTAGAATCTTGGGGTTTATCATTTCCAAAGGCGGGATTTTCCTCAATTTGCTCAAATTTGAGGCTATCATTAATCTCCCCTCTCTATCCTCACTACATCAGCTGCAAAGTCTATAGGGGAAGGCTAATTTTTATGTCGTTTTATATATAACTATGTCGAAGTGGCTAAAGGATTCATGAAATTATTAAAGAAACGCATTCTATTCCTTTGGGATGAGATCACTAAGAAGTATTCAGATGCTCTGAATACATTGTTTGTCAACGTTCCTTTGTTGTGTCCTCCGAACTATCATCGCAATTTTTCCCTCTATTTAGCCGCCGCTTTCAGCACGATTGCCATGGTTTTGGTGCAAGACGATGATGATAGTGACGAGCATGTTATTTACTACCTCTCTCATAACCTTCTCGATCCTAAAACACACTATGCACGTGTTAAGAAGTTAGTGTTAGCTACGGTTCAAGCAGTTCAACATTTTTGTCATTATATTTTATTGCGTACGGTGACTGTGATTTCTGACTGCAACCCTATGACCTATATATTGTCTCGAAAATTGCTGGGGGGAAAGTACTTGAAGTGGATTGTCATCCTCCAAGAATTCAATTTGGAATTTGCTACCGCCAAGTCAAAGAAATCATTAGTCTTCACCGATATTATCTATTGCCTCCCCTCTGACTCCACTCCGTCTAGTTCTAAGGAATGCATTCTGGATGATACGATTTTCCTGATTAGTACCATCGATCCTTGGTACAGTGTTATCATTGTATATATTTAGACTTCTACTTTCAGACCTGAGCTGATGAAGGATGCTCACCGACGCATCCGTCATCAATTGCAACCTTTTCGTATAGTCGGAGATAAACTCTACCGCATCGAAGTAGATTCCATTCTCCGCTAGTGTTTGACTCTCAAGGAGGCTGAGAACACCCTGAATGATTGTCACAGTGGTGCTTGTGGCGGTCACATGTTTGGTTATGCCACTACACAGAATATTCTTCGTGCTGGGTATTTCTGACTCTCCATCTTCAAGGACTACATTGTCACTGTCCATAAATGTCATGATTTCCAGATCTATCAGCACAAGATGTGTGCGCCACCTGCACATCTCCACCCTGTCATTACCATTGGTCCCTTTGCGAAGTGGTGAATATATTTTATGATGTGTAACCATCACTTTTCTGGGGGGCATGCTTAGATTATCATCGTCGTTGACTACTTCACCAAATGGGCCAAAGCAATGCCTACACTTGCAACTGACATTAAGAAAGCGGATCAGTTCATATTTAGTCACAAAATTTCTAGGTTTGGTGTCCCTCAAGCCATCTTTACCAATCATGGTTCCCATTTTCAGCATTATATGGTGGCGGAGTCGACTTCCAATTTGGGTCTGTGTCATGACAGCACAACATTGTACTATCCTCAGGCCAATGGCCAGGTTGAAGTTGTGAGTAAATTTCTTGTCACCATGCTTCAACATATGATTGGGATGCACAAATCCAACTGGAATCTCATGTTATTTTCGGCTCTTTGGGCATATCAAACCTCACTTAAGGATGTGACCGGATTCATTCTATTTTAGCTTGTTTACATTTTGGAAGCTACCCTTCCGATTGAGTGTGAAATACCTTTGCTCAAGTTGGCTGTTGAATTTTTGTTGAACAATTCACCTGAATAAGAGCGTCGTCTCTACTTAGAAAGGCTAGATGAAACTCGCCGCTTTGTTGCTTTATTCATTGAAGCACAGAAGTAGTTCAAAGCTCTTTTTGACTAGTTAGTTTCCCTTCGCTCCTTCGTAGAAGGAGACCTCATCCTCCTATACAAATAAGCTCATGATAAGCTAGGGGCGGGAAAATTTCAACCCATGTGGCATGAGCCCTAAATTTTTCAGTGTGTTTTGTGGAATGGGGCCTATGAGCTCATTTATTACGAAGGTCATCCTCTGGATCAGCCCAGAAATGGGTTGTATCTTAAAAAATATTATGCATGAGTCATTCGTGCATGTTTTGTGTACATAGGTGTTCTTTTCATTTTTGTACATTTTTGGCCTAGTGTGCTTTGTGAGCATTTTCCTGCTTATTGGTTCATTTCTTATTATGCAAATGTCTGTTACCCCTTATGTCAGTTTCGCAGATGGTCCTTTCCGTAGTACCTAGAACTTGTATTTGGCAGTTGTTGAGCATTGGAAAAGGTTTTGAATTCACCATGTATTTCTTTACTTTTTTCCTTTGAACATAACTCTTTTTATTCTAGAAAAATTATATATTGAAGGATTATGATAAAATTGTAAAGATTAATGTTTATTGTGAAAATTGGATAAATATTGTCTTTTATTCTCAACAGGTAACAAATGAAGTGGGAAACCACCATTCGAAAGGCAAAGCTAAAACAGGAGTAACTGTTGTTCCTCCAGCAAAGGGCCGTATCTAGACAGAAAGGATGAAATCAGAACGCATAGCTAAAGTAAGGCAGGGAACAGCATGGCTACAGCCTAGGAAGACCAAGCATTAGCTAAAAGAAGAAAAGGGAGTGAATCCCTCAAGATCTTTCAATCTTGAGGGAACACTATTCAAAGTCTATCGTTGTTTCTTGTATTGTTCGTCGAATCGTTATAAGGCGATTGCACCTTTTGTAGAATATTGAGGGGACATAATTATTATCCATGTCCCTTTGAGTAGGGCTCGATAATTTGTTTTGAGGAATGATTTCAATAGAGTGAAACCAGGTAAATTAAGTGGTGATTCCATGCTCCTTTGAGTACAACTTGAGATATTGTTTTTAAAGATATTTTCAAAGTATGCTTAGTAGATTCTAAAGCAGGGAAGTCTATGGTGCACCCTATCCTTTGCACTGCCTCAAAAGGTTTCTTTAAATATTCCTAAAGAGTTGGCCAAAAGAAGATTAGATTATTTCTGTTTGATCTTAGGCAGCTCTTACTATTTATCTTATATGTTTTCTTGTCTGAAAGCAATCTTTTATTGATGTATTGTTATCTAAAAAATTTTCTTATTAAAAGTATATCCAAAGAAGTCTATGGTTTTCCCTGTCCTTTGGCTTACTTCAAAACATATTCCTTGAAAGATTTTTCTTGTTTA
Source organism: Pinus albicaulis (assembly GCA_034641835.2). NCBI lineage: Eukaryota > Viridiplantae > Streptophyta > Pinopsida > Pinales > Pinaceae > Pinus > Pinus albicaulis. Next base: position 488,731,923 of record CM076575.1, read on the forward strand.
AATTACATGATAAATAATTCTTAATTGCTCTTTGTCCTACTTTTCATTATTATCCTTAATGTTCACCTCATTATAAAAAACTTTGAAGATCCACCGGCCAAGTTAGATTTTCCCTATGATACTCCCCAATCCATTGATGAGCCTATCATGACTTTCATTTGACTCCATTGCCCAACGAATTAGAGATTTCCACATCCTACCTATGTTGTTTGATCATCATACCCAACCAAAAAAAACAAACAACAAACCTCATACTTAATAACTAGCCTAAAGTCAACCCTTAGGATTAAACAAGCACACATCTTTGCAAACAACCTGAGAGATCCCTCTTTGAGCGTAGGAAGGTTAGGTCCTAGAACTCTAAATACTTCTTTCATGTTGCCTTGTCCTTTAGTTTTCCAATCTGCCAAATCACAGGACTACAACATTCTGGCGATCATGGTGGGACCTCATGAGAATAGTTCATGCTTAAAACTCTTCTTAAAGCACTCAGAAACCGTTGCCTACATAGCATCTGGTGGTTTATCTATGACCTCATCGCCATTCTAACATTCTAGTGATCACAGCGGGACCTTTTGAGTAATGTACCTAGATAAAGCACTGAGTATTCATCTAGTGAAACATAGCTACCTTTTAGCATTGCCAACACAATGGTGATTATGATGAAAGCCTTATGAATCAGTGACAATCTAAGTACACCTTAGGATTCTGGAAACCCTCATCAAACCTTAGAGGATTCAAGCTATCAGCCATAGAGTAGACTCTTTTTGTTTCACCATATTAGCTACATGATTATTTAGGTATATAACACTCTTACCAGCCATAGAACAACATAAAAACTTAGAAAACCCAAAAATATCCCTAGATTGGCTTTTATTAATTATTGGTGGTGGACCATAATACATTTTACCTTCAGAAAAGCTAAAAATCTCCACCTGGCGACTCCAATAGCCCTAATAGGCCTATTACTACACTAGTAGTCTTAAAATTCCTTAGGATTGCTTCAAATTAGTCCTTAGAAGTCTAGAAGCCTAGTCCCATATTCTATAAGAGAAACTAAACACTAAGAGAGGTTAAATTTTTTTGAAAACAGTCCTTATACTTTCAGCCTCTCTTAAATTTTGAATTTGAAATCTGGCTTCACATAGGATCAATACCAGATCTCATCTAGACCCTAATCCTCCTAAAATAGTTGATGATCCATAAATAATTTTTTTGGAAAACTTTTAGATCTGGAAATTTAGCTACTGTTAGGACCATCCAAAGAACAAGACCTGTCCCTGAAAACCTTACAGTCCTGAAAGATCCTCACTTTGACTTGTCTCATACACAGAAACTATTCAGAACGAAGTCACAAAGCGACATAGACCAAGCTAACCTTGAGCCCACAAATTTGTAGCAGAGCTCTAGTAGAGAAGCCTCCCCTTCCACTCCATCTGATTTTCAACTTCTCCATCACTTCAGATCCTTCCATAACAAATCTGCTCAAAATCAGTTTGTTGGTCCAAGCACTTCCAACACACCCATCCATACTTACATTATTAAAAACACTCCATTTCACCCCACTTTCCCTTTTACATATCCACCTCTTGTAAATCCCCCATTTTCCTCTACCATGGTAGCATGGTATACCCCACTAGTGTTACCACAACCCTTGGTTCATTTACTAAATGATTATCAATCTAGAATTCCCCATTTCACTGGAGCTGAATCTGCTACTTCCCAACAACTTGTAGATAAAATGGATGATGATTTTGATTACATGGAAATAGAATAAGAGACCATTAAGATGAGAATATTTGCCCAAATTTTAGGAGGACAAGCCAAAAAATGGTTTAAAATCTTAAATCTTAATAGCATAAATGATCTCCCTTCTTCATACCAAACATTCATAAAAAAATGTGAAATCAAGAAGAACCCTCTCCAAATCCTTTCATAATATAGAAACCTCAAAAGAAAAACTAGGGAAAGTGTCCAAGGTTATTGCACTAGATTCAATAGTGTTTACAATGCACTTCCCCCAAATATGAAACCTCCACTAGGCTTAGCCTTAGCTAAATTTCCTAAAGGCTTTGATCTGGACATGGCTTGCTAGCTAAGAGAAAGAGACCCCTTAACCTTAGAAGATATGCAAAGTGGAGCCATAAGTGTAGAGGCAAATTTGATTAAGAAAAGAGCTAGGTTGAAATAAGAGAAGAGAGTCACATACAAAGATGAAACAATGGCATCAACCTCATCATCTGATATGAAAATTGACAACTTAGTATGGATAATGGAAAGAATGCTTGAGAAAATAAACTTAAATGATAGAGTGCCTCCTAGAGAAAACCAAATCAATCCCCAAAATAGAAATAAAAACCCAAATTTTAGAAGATACCCTATTCAATATAGACAAAGAGATAATGACCAACAAATTAGGTCTCCCTTTCAACAAAACTATGTAGATCGGGAAGAAGAAAGGGAAACTGAAAGGTTGGAAGAAAGCCATGTAAATATGATAGGATCTGACAGTGACATAGATGTTTTCCTCACTGAAGAAGAACAAGGATTCTTCTCCTCAAAACAAACTAACACAAACTATGAGGATTTTGAAAATCACCAATTGGGGTATGAAAATGCAATAATGGAGGTACATAGAAAATATGATCTTAGGAGAAAAAAGTACCTAGATTTAGCCAAGAAAGACCAAATAGACACTGCTATTAGGAAAACTTCAGAAACCTTCCTAAAAAGACAGCAAATAGTAATAACACTTTTACTAAGAAGAATGGCTCAAACATAGACAAAACTAATTAGCAAAGTGTTGACACAAGTTGCCCTAGTACTTTTGCTAGTGGCCCTGAGAAATTTGTCCTAAATAATAGTCCTAATAAAACTCAGCAAATTAGAATTGTTGAAAAGACAGTGATTGGAAAAAAATATGTAAATATGTCAAAATCATTAGTCTCTTTCAACCTTGAAGGAGAAATTTCCAAGATCAAAATTAGCATACCTTTGGCTGAACTAGTAACCCAGGATGTATATAAAAATCAGGTTTTGAAATATTTGAATATAGGAAATGAAACTGATACTTTGAACTTGACAGATGATAAACCAAAATTTTTTTTTGGTCGTGAAGTAGAAGGAAAATACCAAGAAGGGACCATTCCTCCATTTTATGTTAGCTTAAATATATAAGATTATATCTTACACAATGCCATGCTAGACTCTGGTGCCTCTCACAATCTTATGCCAAAAGTGGTGATGGAGAGATTAGGCCTAGAAATTACCAAACCTTACAAGGACCTGTATACCTTTGATTCAAGTAGAGTTAATTGTTTAGGTCTGATCAAGGATTTATGTATCAATTTGGCACAAATTCCCGCTAAGGGTCTAGTTATGGACACAGTAGTTGCTGACATCCCCCCAAAGTATGGCATGCTTTTATCTAGATCATGGGGAGCCAAACTTTAGGGAAGCCTTCAAATGGACATGTCTTATGCTACCATTCCAACTTTTAATCAAACTAGAAGATTATACAGATAATCTCATATGAAATTTATGGTAAGCAACATAGATAGGCCAAACAACACTCCCGTTTATTCTATTCATCCAGATTTAGATTCCTTTATCTTATACAATGAAGATGAAATCAGCCAACAAGTAAAGAAAAATGAGATAGAGTTGGGGCCACTTGAACAGTTGAATTAGTCCCCCAAAAAAGAATCTAACAGCCCTAACTTTGGCAGCCCTGAACAAAAAAATGAACATGAATGTGAGACATAAACACTTTGGGAAATGAGCTTTGATGCCTCTTGCAGCTAGATAGGTTCTAGAGCTGGTGTATGGATACACAATACGTACCAAGGACATTCTTATAAACTTGACTTCCCATGCACAAATAACATTGCAGAGTATGAAGCCCTCCTCCTTGGCCTACATCTGCTCAAAGATTTAGGAGCCGAGAAAATATCAGTCCAAGGAGATTCAGAGCTGATTATTAGGCAGTTAAAAAGGGAATATTCAACCAAAAACCGAAGATTAAGATAATATAGGAATTCTGCCCTAGAAATCTTAAAAACCTTTGAAAAATATGAACTCACCTTCATCCCTAGAGCTCAAAACCACCTTGCAAATGAGCTTGCCTTTGCTGCCAGCAATTGCCAAATACCCCAAATAAATGAACAATTCAATGTCAAAGTGAAAAATAGGCCTACAGTCCCTCACAATGAAAACTATTGGAAAGTGTTTGAGGGTGATAAACACATTGATGATTTCCTGCAATCAAGAAATGATTTTTCTAAACCAACACCTAACTCAAGCCATGAAAAAGAGTTGTCCTCTACTGCTAATATAAACCAATTGGAATATCTTTATACAACATAATTACTAAACAAAACAGATAAAAAGGACCTTGAAGTTATACAATATAAAAATTATTCAATACCAAGGGGCCTTACTATCGGTCGATGACTAGGTGGCTCCACTTGGGGAGAGGTTCCTTCTCTTTGGAGGTGTAAACTATTTCAGTTCTCTAGCTTTGCTTAGAACCAGTCACCCTCTCATCATTGATTTGTGCACCTCTTTTACTTGCTGATGCTTGATTGAAGTTATGATCTCAAAAATCTAAAATACATGATCAACTCAACTTCATCTCTACCTACCCAACCTACTTGCCTAGCATTTTTTATTCCTTAGGTGCACTTGGACTAGCAACCTTGACATCTTTTTGTTTTTGAAAGAAAAATAAACTATCTACCTCTACTTTATTTCTTCCAGAAGTTCAGATTAAGCTAATGAACTTCCTTTAATTCTCCACCTATACTATTCAACTGTCAAGGTTAAACTGTTTGACAGGATTTATTCAATAAGCTAAAAACATGAAGTTGAAAACATGGCTAAATCAGGATTAGACAATCTGATTTATCATGGGTTTGTGGCATAAAAACAAGCTACACACAAATGGTATTTTTGTACAAAATAAGACTAGAAAAATCGGGGCTAGGATACATTGTTTGCTACTCATCCCTATTTTTCTTTTTGTTTCTGTTTTAGGCATGTGGAACCAGTATATTTCTACCTAATATATCTTTTGATAAGTCAAGCTTGAAAAATTTGACCCACTATATTTCTCTAACTTATCAACAATAAATTTAAAACATGCTCTAGCCATGATTAGGCTAGATGACTGAAACAAGACATCCTTTATGCACTAGTAGTGGTATTTAGACTTACACACTTTCAGCAGTTCTATTTTTTGGGTATGGGGCTTTACCTCTTTTCAATCTGCCCTCTTTTTATTTTTATTTATTTTTATGTTTTGTGTGTGTGTGTGTGTGTTTTTTTCTCTATGTCTTTTCATCAAATAGTGGTATGTACAATGAGTGAAAATTTCAAACTAGTATTCTAAATGGCCATGGTATTCGATCACCCTACCATCCCCAGGATCTTCTAACAACCCTTTATCATTTAGCTCTTGCAGATAAGGAGCATGGCTATCTATTATTGAGGGTATGTTATAAGGTTTTTTCCAAAAACTTTCAAACAGGCCAAGTTCTTTTTTATATACCTTCTTGGAGTTATGTTTCCAAACCTTGTTTCTGTGAAAGAAACTGTTTAGTTGAAGAAGGCATTCTTGATCAGCTCTCAAATAAATGACAATATCATCAATCTATCCCATAGTGGAGAAGTTGGTAATAGGTGACATGGCCTCTTTGAAGGTATCTTCAGCATCCTTTATTCCAAGAAACATTTGGTCAAGCATGTAGTCATTCCAGGGAACTTCGAAAATGTCTTTGTGTTGATTGATTTGGAGTGGTATCAACTCATGAAAACCTGAAACACTACCAATCAATGTCACTTTGTTAGAAATTTCTATTCTTGGCATAAGATGACTTATTTTGGGAAAAGGGTACTTGAAATCCATGGAGGCTTTTTCTAAATGTCTAAAGTCTATACACAGTCTGCCTCCTTTGGTTTTCTTTGTTACTGCTAAGATCTGCCTAAAATTTTCATAGTTCTTCTTGGGAAAAGTCCTCTTTTGGACAATGTCTATATCATGAGGTTTTGAGCTTTTTCTCCTATATACAAGAGCATCTTGGAACTTTTTTCACAACCTCAAGTATTTTAGTTTTGTCTGTAATGGTAAGGCCTTGGATAACTTAATTATTTTGGGCCTTCTTAGGCTACCTATATTGTATCCCTCTATATCAGTTTCAACAGACATACCTTTAGTATTGATGGCAACATCAGTGAGAGTTAACAACTTTTCCAGAGGGACAAGGCTTTCTGATAATGAGGTGTCTATGTAAGGTAAAAATATAAAGAATCCCTTTATTCAGATGTCCCAAGCTTATTGTTCTGTGAGGGCATTTTAGTGCTTTGGGGTTGGTAAAAGGGAATATTTGTGTTTTTGAGTTTTGACCTCTCTTTGAGCAACTCGATTCACATTCTAAACTGACTCTTGGTTTTGAGGTTTCATCTTCAGTTTGTAGAAAGTAAAGCTGGGTTTTGTCATCATGTGTTTTTTCAAGGCTGCCATAGTTCTAAATATTGAGTTCTTCGTGTAATGACTGGTTTGGCCGTTGTAGTGTGATTTGATGTGTTTCAACTTGACATACCCGTTCATTAGTGTCTTTCTCATTATACAAGATAAAATAATCAAGATCTAATTGAATGGAGACAGAGAGTCTTGGGTGTAATATGTTATTTCTAATTTAATTACGATTTGTAGTACTTTCCCAACTATTTAATTTGTCAATCCGAGGTTCGTAGGCTTACGAGGCACATGCACTATATATGCAGGACCGAAGTGGAACTAATTTAATCTAAATTACTGAAATCAAATTAATCTAGGAAGGCATTGAAACACTAACTAGGAAAGCAGGAAATTGCATAAGGGAAAAGCAATACAACATGTGAAGAGTTGAATGAAAAACAACATATGTGAGCTCACAACAATAAAACTATCTCAAATTACATTACAAGAATCAAATGAAAAATCATGAAAGCGTAATAATAAAATAATATGAATCAAAGCTAAGAGTCCCCTTCTCCTAATTACAAGACTATCTCTCCAAACTCAAAACTTATCAACTTATATCTTTCGAAATGAAGAGAGAGCACTCTCTTATATACATGAAGAAGATAACCATCTCATAATGACATATCCACTATTCTCTCAAGCACTCTCAACTACTTTCCCATTATTACAAGATATGATCCCTTTGAATCCTCCACACATCTCTCACATATCTTGAATAAGATATGCCAACCAAATCCTCCATGATCTTCTCCTTAGGAATAGGCTTGAATAATTATCTCCTTAATATGGTGGAGGAGATATTTGAGACGTATCTTGGAATTAATCCTTCACATATTTCCTACACATTACAAAGCTCACAAATTCTTGAGATATATATATATAAATATGTATATTTTCTAATATTTAATCATAAATTCACTTATAATACAAAAATGAATAAAATGGAAAATAAGAAGGTGAAACCCAAATGTATTTATGAAAATGATATGATAAAAGGTTAATGGAATGATGAAATGTAAGGAATAGTGAAGGAAAAGGTGGATGAAAATATGACATTTTTGAGTCCCGACATCCTCCCCAACTGAACTTGTTGCATGTCCTCATGCAACCATGCATGGGTCTCTTTTAAGAACATTTGGCATCTTGAACTTTGGCTTTACATGATGATGTCTTTTTAATAATGAATGTTTCCAGGATATGTGAAATACATGAGTAACAACTTACATTTTCTTATGGTTGGTTCTTGTGTGACAACCATGAATACAAAGAATGTTGGTTCTTGTGTTAACAACATTCATTTCGTTTTCTGTTCTCTTTTCTTATGGTTGGTTCTCATGAATACAAAGAATGTTGGTTCTTGTGTTAGCAACATTCATTTCGTTTTCTATTCTCTTGCTGCAATAATAATGTAAACACTCACTGGAAATCATAAGCTATCAATGTGCATAAGAAAGCCCTTTTGTAATATTCATGAAACATGCCAATATGTATATTAATGCGTATGAAGCAAAGTGCAACAAAGTATCGTTGGAAAAGAAATGTTGGTGAATGGTAAATGAGATAAAAAAAATGGAGTGATAGTGGTGAAGAAATGGAATCATGGTAGTGAATATGTAATGAATATAGTTCCCCCTCCCCAACTGAATTAGTTGCATGTTGTCATGCAACTTGGCATGGCTCATGAAAGGAAATGTAGCATGGTGAGGGAATTTTCCAAAATATTCAAGTTAGCATATAAGGAATTGCATGATTAAAGATTAGAAAAAAACATACCTCTACTTACCCAAGAATGATGAACTATGCAATAGGAATGTAGCTGCTGCTGCTGCTGGATCAGGAAAATGTGATTGATGTTGTTGTAATTGGATCCTGGGAAATGAAGGAATCTGAACTGCTGATGCTGAATCATGGAAAAGATAAACGCTGAAAGTGGAACTGTGGTACTCTCGTCGATCAGAATTCATGCTACTGTAACTGCTGAGGGAGTCATGAAAAAGTGTATAGTCTTCACCCGCTACAAAACTTCTTGGTACAAGTCTAATCATGCGAAAGAATGTGTCGGTGTCGAGCATGAAAAGAGATCATTGGATTACCGGCCATTGATGCATGCCGTTAACCAATGCGAGGCAAACTCACCATTGATGTCAATGAGTGCCAAGGTACCCGAGTACATCTTGCGAAATGTGAATAAAGGGGTTGACGTCGAGCCATTTGCAAGATCTGACGATCAAGGGACATTGATGTATTCCCATGATTGTCAGCGAGAGAACTTGCCATTGAGGCATGCAAGTCTCAAGGTACCCAAAAGGAACTCTAGTCTATTTCCCAGATAAGGTGCTGAGGTCGATGGGGCAAGACTTGTTGAAAGGTGGGCCTTAAGGAATCCCACATCAGTCAACGCGAGTTTGTACAAAGAGATTTGGTAGGACTATAAATGGAAAGAACTCACGGGCAAGCAGTGTGGATCAGTATGGCGAGGAAAACAAGGCAATGTAATCATGGAAAGGGAATCAGTTTTATTTAGAAGGCAAACTAGAAGGAAAAAATAAACTGAAAAGGATAAAGGAATGTATGCGATTCAAAAAAATAGGCGTGCATGAAGTCGTGAAAGATAAGGTAATGGAAGATGGGCTTCAACACCAGGATGGTCAATCGGCTTTGAAGGAGAAATGTTACAGTGTCACAGCATGGATAATGGAAAAAGTGGAAATGTTGGTGTATCAGCATGGTCGCTGTGTAACAGCAAACATCAAGAGGCGCAAATAGTTTATGGATAACAGCAAACGTCATGATGTTTATGACGAGTTACAACGCCTTCAAGCTGTTTATCAAAGCATGTTTCTCAAAAAGTTCTGTGATCTTTGAAAATCACTTCAACAACAAAATGCTATCATTTCAGAAAGTGTGTGTTAACCTGTTGCCCGCACTGGTTTCATCATCGATGGATGTCAAAGTGACTTCAAGAAAACAAATTAGTGTTAAGCATAAAAACATGCATTCGTATTGTTTTCAGGAATTTATTAAAAAGTCCATTTGCAATTTTCATGGTTTTTTTTTTTTTTAATATGTTGATAATACACAACAAAAGAAAAGGCAAAAAGAAAAAAAAATAGGCAAAATCAAAGTCAGATCTCCATTCCTTGGCATGCTTTGCAAAGTATAGGAATATTGTCTCGGCGCTAGCAAATCTTCAGTTTCTTACTGATTCATTTCACTAAAGTTTTCTCTGCAAGATTGGACCTGTACATCATCAGATATAGTAGAATATTCAAAGCATTTAATTGTAGAACAGACGATCCTGGCATCATGAACATTAGTGTAATGAAGCAGTGTGTAAAATGGATATAGTGAGCATGAGAAAACAATCAGCTTCCGGCATAAAATCCAACATAAGCATAAGAATCGACATAAAGCTCGTGGACCAATTTCTAGTTTCATTTTGATGCAAAATCCTTTGTGAGTCAAACATCTCCTCTGAGTGGCTGGTGTCAGCAAAAATCCTGAAAGCAAAATGTTATAAAACGGTATATATCAAAATAAAATGTAACTCATGGCTCAACATAGTACATTCAGGGCTCCGGACTGAGTTTTTCTTTAAAGATAATCCAACCCAATTTACAAGTGCGCCGGACAAGAAAGGAAATATGGGTTTTGTTTTGATTCTCATCAATGATTTGCATTAAGGCTACTGTATTTACATATCGCAGAAACTGATGACATTGTTTACATCTTTGGAGAATGTCCTTTTTGAAGATTTTACATTTGATTGCTGCACGAGATTTCTATTATCACAACGTTCAATAATGTACTCATATATCTGCCAATTGGTTCTCTCTCTATGGACAGAATGCCCATACCATGGGTTATATTAGATCTTGTTGATTGCCTAGGGAGTGAGAAAGAACGCATTCCAGGAAATATTAATTGCAAAATTTTGATAACCTCTCCGGGAGCGACAGTAGGCATGGCAGGCCATGCATATAAAACATGTAGAAACATCTTGGGTTGAAATAAGAGACCGATAAAATCATGATTCTTCTAGGATCAACGCAGCCTCAGCCCAGGAAAAAGGCACTTTCTCTAATTATATGATGCAACCTTCGCACAGGAAGAAAAGTCAGCTAATTAACCATCATTTTCCGGTCGGAACAACCGGTATAAAGCTAGCTATGAAACAATTGTCGTTTTAAGATAATTGCCAGCAAAGATGTCAATTTTTTAGCAGCACGAATGACAATCAATTAACCACTTGAATGAATTTTCAAAGTATTCTACTTCACACGTATTCCATGAATGGCAGCGCAGATGCATAAAAAAAAAAAACGCATTACCTCAGATGCATCGCCTGAAACAAAATTATCGTTATTATCAGTGCGTTGAAGCGCCCGTTGAAAAGGTAGCAGAGGTGCGCCTGCTGTGTGTTTGATACAGATGCCTTCCGTCTCCAATCACTGAGGCTTTATTCCCAAAATCATCACCTGCTTCTCGCAACTCATTCACGGACCTAGACTCATCATTCACCAAAATATTTCCGAGTAAATACCAGTGTTGGCTGGACCTGAAGCTGAAGTGCAACCAAAAATGGTGTGTGCCGCATTCTCAGAAGATTCAGTGACTCAATCGTTTGGGACTCCAAACCAATATCACGTAAACCAGAGCCATGTGATGTCAAATTTGTGAAGGATTCAGGCCCGGGTGTGTCAATAACAAGCAATCCCGACATTCTTAAATTAGCATCAACCTTTAGCATTCATGGGAAAATATGTTGCTGCAATCTGCCGAGTGATCCCTCCTGCCTTGCCTTCCTGCACATTTGTCCGACAGATACAACAGACAGGTGAGCGTAAATCATCTGAACTCCTTTTTGATAGCACCTCTGCCTTCCTTGCTTCTCGCTTCATTCCCAATGATCTGCTTACACACTTCTTCATTCAGTTCATATCAGGCTACGATGATGATCACAGATTTCCAGAGGGAAACTAGGTTTAGGTAGATCACCACAATTCCCTGCGAAATGTAGCAAGAGTTGTTAAAATAATATCATGCTACGGTGGTTTCATTACCTCTTTTGACAGGATTTGTTTATATCTCATGATAAGAATGCTTCCTCCAAGAGAAGCGATGGAGAAAAACTCGTAGCCAGCAAGGAAGGGATCCTTATAATAAGCAACAACATAATCATTTAATCTCAATTTAGGAAGGTGAAAAAATAGTGATACTGATGGGATTTCGTTCCTACTATCTTGAGATGCCAAAGATAATGTAACAACCCGTGGATTTTGGCCGATATTTTTTTAATCAAAATCCGCATAATATCCCAAATTAGGTGTGAGAATTAATGATGGAAGAGAATCCTAGCTTTCGAAATATGTAAACAAAGAAATAATAATTATGTTTTAGTTTATTGCGCTTTCATTTATTTGTTGCTTATCGTTTTGGTTTTGGTTTGTTGTTGCAGATTGCAGGTTTATGAACAGTGGGCGGAGATATGGGTGGATACTGGTGCATGGTAAGGCAGCTTTGCCAATTTTTCATTTCTGGAGCAGTCTAATGGTGATCCAACGTCTTTCACAAATCATCAATGTGACAATGCACAGAGGAAGAATCTGCGATTCTTGGTGACTGTCGATGCAGCCTTGAATGTTCCATCTTGAACCTTTCACAAATTCCTTCCGTACACTATCGACTGTTCTTGTTTGTTTGTTTTAATCTTTGTTTTTTTTAAGATAGGGTTCGCTGTTTAATGCAATTGCGTTGTTGAATGTTTGATTTTTATATTTTTTATATTTTTATTTTTTATTTATTTGGTTTTTTTTTTTTAAATTTTTATGTTTTGTTTTTATTGTTTGAATTGTTTTATTAAAATTGTTTTGCGTTGTTTTCATGAATGTTTTATTTGTTTTTGTTTGTTATTTGTTTTGATTTTTTTTTATGTTTTGTTGTTATTTTTATATTTTTTTAATTTTTTTTTTAATGTTTTTCATGGTTTGTATTCTATATATTTTTATTTATTAATGTTTTGTTTTATTGTGAATTTTTTTTTTAATCAATTAAAAACTAAAATTTAGAAAGAAACTAAACTTTCTTTAAACTTAATTAATTTTTTTTTAACAAATGGACACAGTGATTTGCATATTGAAAGATGTTTTTGATCAAGCATATTGCAAAACATGAATTTATTTATTCCTAAAATTAGTCTAAATCATCCCTATTTTCTGATCCTCGCGATCGCACTAAGCGCAGAGGAGAGCATACTTATTCTAGGTAAAAAGAAAAACTGAAAATGAAAGCAAAAACTGAAAATGAAAGCCTACCTACTCTATACTAATTAGAAAAAAAATTAGTTACGTGTAATTAAACTTCCAATGAAGCCATTCACGTAGTAGTAACAACAAATCCTCGCAATCGCACTAAGCGCAGAGGAGAGCATACTTATTCTAGGTAAAAGAAAAACTAAAAATGAAAGCCTACCTACTCTATACTAATTAGAAAAAATTAGTTACGCGTAATTAAACTTCCAATGAAGCCATTCACGTAGCAGTAACAACAATATATCCAGTAGCAATTGTTTAAATGATGGATGAAAATATTTGAGAGTGAATGAGTCTAGTTGCTGTAACTGTAAATCAACTAAAAAATAAAAAGATGAATCTAATCTAGTACTTACCTGGAACCATTGTTCAATAAAGCTTTGATAGGCACAGTTTCTCTCACTTAGATCATGTTGTAACTCCTGTTGTTCTTCCTCGATCTCCTGTTCGAATGATTGTTCGCCATCAGATATGCAAGATTCTTTAGATGTTGAATCTTCATTTGTTTCTTGGGGAGTGTTTTAACCTTTAATTCTTGTCAAGATATCCTCTTCCAAGGAAGAAGAGATCCCGATTTCTACTAGGATCTGAGTGAGTAGTTCCAAGTTGAAACTCATTGTAAAACCATGCTGAAAAAGGGATTCTTACATACTAAAAAATAGAGTGCTAATAATTGTCTAAGATTTTAATCCTTTTACAAGGTTTTAGATCACAAAAACTCTTTCAAATCAGCACACTAAAAAATGAATTTATTAAAATAAAAGACCATAGAGATAATCCTGAATTCAATACTCAATTAAACCCTCTTACAAGGATTGCTCATTAATTTAGTAATTGAATTCTTCAATTACAACTATGAACCATGAATTCATAAACACAACTTAATCAAACAATCTTCACAGTTGCAAAAATCAAACACACTTGCAGAAATTGAAATTCACACTTGCATAAATGTAAACACACCCTACATGCCCTGATCCATACGAGGTCGAGCCCGTTACGGTATCTCAGATGCGATGCGTAGGTTTTTTCCCACGTCTTACTGCCTTGACACCTCAGAGTTAGGAACATGTCTAAACACACTTGCATGAAAAATCAAACTAAACTTCAATCCATCGTGCCTCCCTGGCAACGGCGCCAAAATGTTGGGTGAAAATATTATCGTTTAATTCTGTTCTAGTACTTTCCCAACTATTTAATTTGTCAATCCGAGTTTCATAGGCTTATGAGGCACATGCACTATATATGCAGGACCGAAGTGGAATTAATTTAATCTAAATTACTGAAATCAAATTAATTTAGGAAGGCATTGAAACACTAACTAGGAAAGCAGGAAATTGCATAAGGGAAAAGCAATACAACATGTGAAGAGTTGAATGAAAAACAACATATGTGAGCTCAAAACAATAAAGCTATCTCAAATTACATTACAGGAATCAAATGAAAAATCATGAAAGCATAACAATAAAAGAATATGAATCAAAGCTAAGAATTCCCTTCTCCTAATTACAAGACTATCTCTCCAAACTAAAAAAAAACTTATCAACTTATATATCTTCTCCCTCAAAATGAAGAGAGAGCACTCTCTTATATACATGAAGAAGATAACCATCTCATAATTACATATCCACTATTCTCTCAAGCACTCTTAACTACTTTACCATTATTACAAGATATTATCCCTTTGAATCCTCCACACATCTCTCACATATCTTGGACAAGATATGCCAACCAAATCCTCCATGATCTTCTCCTTAGGAATAGGCTTGCATAATTATGTCCTTAATATGGTGGAGGAGATATTTTATAAGTCTCTTAGAATTAATCCTTCACATATTTCTTACAGATTACAAAGCTCACATATTCTTGAGATATATATAAAAACATGTATATTTTCTAATATTTAATGATAAATTCACTTATAATACAAAAATGAATAAAGTGGAAAATAAGAAGGTGAAACCCAAATGTATTTATGAAAATGATATGATGAAAGGTTAATGGGATGATGAAATGTAAGGAATAGTGAAGGGAAAGGTGGATGAAAATATGACATTTCTGAGTCCCAACAAGGAGTATTATCTATTCTATCCTGACTGCTAACCATAAATTTCATATGTGAATCTCTCTATAATCTCCTTGTTTGCTTAAAAATAGGGATGGTAGCGTAGGAAATGTCTAGTTGAAGGTTCCCCTGAAGCTTGGCTCCCCAAGTTTTGGATAAAAGCATGCCATACTTGGGAGGAATATCTTCTACTACTATGTCCATGACTAGATTCTTAGCTGTGACTTGTGCCAGGTTGACACAAAGGTCTTTGATCGGGCCCAAACATTTGACCCTACCTAAATCGAAAGAGTACAGGTCTTTGTAAGGTTTAGTTATTTCTAGGCCTAATCTCTCCATCACAACTTTGGGCATGAGATTGTGAGAGGCACCGAAATCTAGCATGGCATTATGTAGGATTTTGTCATGTATTTTTAAGCTGACATAGAAAGGGAGAATGACTCCTTCTTGATACTTTCCCTCTATTTTGGGTCCAAAAAACAACTCAGGTGTATCATCAGCCAAGTGTAAAGTGTCAGCATCATTTCCTATGTTTAGTACCTTCAACATCTAGGACCTATACATTGGTTGGGTAACTAGTTCAGTGAGGGGTATATTGATCTTGATTTTGGAAATTTCTTCCTCAAAACTGAAAGGTACTAGTGTTTTAGACATATTCACATCAGCCTTATCAGCGATGAAATTTTCCACATTTTTAATCTGCTAATGCTGAGTTGGAGCTTTAGACAAAATGGTTTTCTCAGGGTAACTGGTGGAGGTACTAGGATAGCTAAGGTCTTTGTTTGGCTGGCTGACTTTTCCAATGTTTGTTTCAGCTTTCTTAACCATGGTGTTGACATTCTCTGTTGTTTTCTTAGGGGTGTTTTCAGGTACTTTCCGGAAAATAGCCTCTATTTGGTCTTTCTTGGTTGAATCTAGGTACTTCTTGCCCCTAAGATAATATTGTTTATGGATTTCCATGATGGCATTTTCAAACCCCAAGCGGTAGTCTTCAGATTCTTCATAGCTTGTGTTAGTTTGCTCTGAAGAAAATAAACCTTGTTCTTCTTCAGTGAGAAAAACATCCTCTTCATTATTAGAACCTATTAGATTTATATGGCTTTCTTAAGGTTCTATAATTTCTCCTTCATCTTCATCTACACAATTTTGTTGAAAGGGAGGTCTGATTTGTTGATCACTTTCCCTTGGTTTGTTTTGAGGAGTGTCTCTTCTAAAGTTCCGAGGTCTACTTTTGTTCTGGGTATTAGCTTGGTTTTCCCTAGGAGGGGTCCTTTCATTCAAATTATCTTTTCTATCATTCTATCTATAGTTCTCATTAAGCTATCTATTTTGGTATCAGAAGAGGAGGCTGAAGGTATGCTTTCATCTTTGTAAGGTACCCTCCTTTCTGATTTAAATCTAGCTCTCTTTTCAATTAAATTAACCTTTGCACTAATAGCTGCCCTCTTCATTTCTTCTAAGGTTTTAGAGTCTCTTTCTCTTAGTTGGAAAGTCATGTCAGGGTCAAAACCTTTAGGGAATTTTACTAGTGCTAGGCCTTTTGGAGGTTTCATGTGAGGTGGGAGAGAATTCTACACACTGTTAAACTGGGTGCAATAGTCTTGCACACTCTCCCCTACATTTCTTTTAAGATTGTTATATTCAGATAGGATTTGGAGGGGGTTTTTCTTGATTTCCCACTTTTTTATGAAAGTTTGATAGAGGGAAGGGAGGTCATCTATTGAACTAGGAGTTAATGCTTTGAAACATTTTTTGGTCTACCCTCTGAAACTTTGTGCAAAAATCCTCATTTTAATAGTTTCTGCTTCTATCTCCATATAATCAAAAGCATCATTGATCCTATATACATGTTGTTGGGCTGTGGTGGATACATTCCCTGTGAAATGAGGAATCTTGGACTGATAGTCATTTGGAAAATCACTAGAGGCTGAGGTAAAACCAAGGGTGCATACCAAGCTACCATGATGGGAGCTAATGTAGGATTTAGCAAAGGTGGATTTGTGAGAGGGGGTGTGAGATGAAGTGGAGTGGTTTGCATAGGGGTGGTATGGATGGGTGTGGTGGAAGTACTTGGACCAACACACTGGCTTTGAGTAGATTTGGTATGGACAGAGTTGAAGTGATGGAGAAGATGAAAATTAGGTGGTGTGGAAGGAGAGGCTTCTCTGCTAAAACTCTGTTGCAAATCTAAGGGTTCAAGGTCAGTTTGGTCGATATCAGTTTGAGACCTATTTTTGAAGAGGTTTCTTGTATGGTGCAAGTGAAACTAGGGATCTTGTGAAGCTGTGAGATGTTCAGGTACAAATCTTGCTCTATGGATGATCCTAACAGTGGTTAAGTTTCCAGATCTAGAAGTTTGCCACAAAATATTTTTTGGGTTATCAACTATGTTGGGAGGGTTTGGGTCCAGATGAGATCTGATACTGATCCTATGTGAATCCAGATTTCAAAATTCAAAATTCAGAGAGGTTGAAAGCTTTAGGACTGTTTCTGAAGGCTGACCCCTCTTAACGTTTGTTAAATTCTTACAGTATATAAGTGGGCTCATAAACTTCACAGGTTTGGTGTGAAACAAATCTAGAAATTCAAATTAGTGCTAAGGAAGTAATAGACCTACTGGAGGCTAGTGGAGTCGCCAGGTGGAAATTTTTAGCTTTTTTGAAGGTAAAATATATTATGGTCCACCACCAATAAGTAATAAAAACCAATCTAAGGTGTTTTATGGTTTTCTGAGTTTCTTATGGTTTGGGTGAGTGGTCTATAGCTGAGACATCATTTTCCTAGGATGGTGAAATAGATAAAGTGTACTCTTTGGTTGATAGTGTGAGTTTTCAATGATTTAATAAGGGTATCTAAAATCATAAGGGTTAATTAGTTTGTCACACACTCAGAGTTTCCATTATGATCATCATTGTGTTCGTGTGATGATGAGGTGGCAGATAAACCAATAGGTACTATCAGCCAGTTTTCTGAGCTTAACTGAAGGTCTAAATGAGCCTATAGAAGGTTGTCGAGGCTGCATGTACTAAGAAATTCCCATCGTATTCGCGGAGAATGTTAGGTTCCCGTGATTTACCAGATTGGTAGACCAAATGATAGGGTAACATGGAACTAAGTTTTGAAGTCCTAGGACCTAGCCTTCCTGGACTCAGAGAATGCTCTCTCTATTGTGCAAAGGATGTGTTCTTTTTGCTCTAGGGTTTAGATTTTAGGCTAGTTGTTAAGTATAGGGTTTTTTATTGTTTTGGACGGGTAATATGGTCAAATGTAATAGGAGGAGTGAGAGGATGTCAAAGCCATTGGGATATGGAGTCAAATGAAGTCAAGAGTGTCTAAATGATGAAACAGAGTGTACTACAGGGCCAATTTAGAAAGGTTGATGGATCCTTTAGGTGATGTATGAGGTGTAATGAACATTAAATTTGGGAAAAGACTAAGAGGTCTTACACGTATATATTTTGAAGCAAAAACTCATGAGGTAGGGAAAAACATTAATCTCTATGAACAATACTCAAACTAATAAACATATAAGATGAACATTCGAGTGAAACATGGAAGCATTAGAACTCCTAACTTTAGAAACTCACCTTCAGATTCGGGGAAAAAATATAAGGTAAAACAAACAACTCAATTTAGGAAGACGGAACTCCTAAACATCATATTTCAAGCTATTGGGAACTCTAAAACAAGTTGAAAATCATGGTCAAAGGGCAGTATCAAATGAGTCTTCTTTGACTTAACCTAGCAATCCATATTCCAAGAAAGGCTTCAAGATAGGGTTTTGAAAACTTCAAATACGTAGGGCATACCATGAATCATACTCGTAAGCTATAATAATAGCCATACATGAAACTAAAAAAAAAAATGGTGGACCTAAGGAGCAATTAAGAATTCCTTAAGATGGCCTAAAGACGAAAACATCAAAGCTATAACAAACAGGAGGATTGAGATGCCTCAAAGAACATGTCTCAACCTATACTTTTATGATCTATAGTAGACAAGAAGAATGAAACAAAATGAGGACAAGAAAACATTAACAAGTTAAGAAGACATCACCATTCACCAAGGCATGGAATCCTGCAAACAAGCTTCTTCATCATCATCTCAAACAAGCCATTCCTCCAACTCACAAAACCAATTTCTTCTCCAAGCTCATAAAACCATGTATATTGCTCTTCAAGCTCATCAAATGCCAACAAAATACATAGGGGCCTCATGCTCTATTTATGGAGCAAATGAGGACTAAAACCCTAAATGTGGTAGGAAAATGTCAAATATAGTCATAAATATCATTTATGGCCAAGAGACCATGCAAGGCCCAACGCACATAATATCCCAAGAAATAAATGCTAAAATAACTATTTGCACCTAATTCTAGCTTAATTTGCCTCAAAAAACTCAAAAATATATATTTGCAATAAATGAGTGTGTTTTGTTGACTTTTGGTCCAAAACACACTATGCAGCCTGTGTGCGTAGCGCCACTTTAGTAGAAAATAGGGTCTCTTGCAGCTGAGTTTTGGATTCCTTCCCGGCATCGAATTTGGCTCCGTGATACTTTGTTGGAAAGCCTGATGAGTCTACTTTCTAGAAATGTTTGAGTTGTGCTGAGTGGATGCCATTTACCTGTCCAAAAATCAAATCTCCCAACACTGCTCCGTGCGCAACGCCTGGTCTGAAAATGAGGTAGAAAGATCAAATTTGTGAAGTTTTTTGATCTTTTGAGGGGGTAAAAATGCTCCAAATGCTTTGAAAATTGGTGAGTAGATTGTTGGTGATGTGAGAAATCCAAAAATACAAACTTTGAGAGCTGATGATGCACCAATTTTCTGCGTAGTCCCTAGGGTGCTGCGCACAGAGGAGTCAAAATTTGGAAAAAACAAAAAATTGTTCAATTTGCCTCAAACTTGGTGGAGAGGTCCCTCAAGAGGTCTTGGACACCTGTTGAGAAGCCTCAACCAAAACTCCAAGGCTATCTTGCACTTTTGCTCTTTTTAGGTCTTCTAGCTCCATGAGGGCCTTCCTTAGTTTGGCACAAGCAAGCATGTTTTTCCTTGCATAATGCTTGGTCATTTTCTTTTGTAGGGCAAGGCCTCTCTTTACCTCCTTGAAATGCTTATGATCCTCTTTGTAATAGTGGATGACACGTTGTGCAATCTCAAAGTCTCTTTCCCACTCCTGAAGTTGTGCATCTTTCTCCAAGAGAAACAATCTAGTGTTCATCTCCTTGCCCTCATTGTCATTGTCTAGATCAATGAATTGAGGCCCTTGAGAAGTCCTCTTGATCCTTTTGCTTCTCCTTACCTTTACATGTTGCTCACCTTTGTCCATCTTTTCCTTGCCTTTGTTTTGTGCTTGATAGTTGGAGGAGAGATGGCCCTTTGCCTCTTTGAGGCAGAAAACACATCTCTTTTGCCTCTGTGGTAGGTGCATGTGAGAGGAGTGATGAGGGTGACTTGATCCTTGATGAAGTCACAAGCCTTTTCATCTTTGTCATGGATTTCATGAGTCACTTCATGCTCCGTTGGGTCACTGATTTCTTGACCTTTAGCCTCATCATCATCATTCCTTTCCTCACTGTTTTCTTCACTGTCATCTTGGCTCTTAAATTGATCACTACCCTCCTCACTTGCCTCATTTAGGCTCTGTCCCTCACTAAGGTCTTCTTCTCTGTCACTTTCAACATTGTCACTTTGAGTTCCTTGGTCATTCAGACGCTGATTTGTGTCATATGATCTGTTCCTTTTTCTTTGTTGTCTTGCTCATTGACTATCCTCTGCCCGTACCCCTTTGTTGTGGTCACTACCCTCATCTTCAAATTCTGTTTCAGCCTCATCAATTGTCTGTTCTTCGTTTTTCATTTCTTTGTCCTCTCCCTCTGTCTCTTCATTTTCATTGTTTTCATTCATTTCAACACTTTTTTCACTGTTATTTGGTTCATTATCATGCTTAAACCCATCTTCCTCTTTTTCAAAACTACCATGCTCATTTCCCTCCTCCATGTCATCATCATTTTCTTCATCATTAGGCTCTGTTTTTGCCCCATTGTCTTTACCATTTTCATCACTTTCATCTTCTTGATTAAGTTATGTACTTTCCTCATTGTTTTCTTCCCTTACCTCATTTTCTTCACTCTCTTCCATGTTATCATCATCCTCTCGGTCTTCCTCAATAGATTCTGCCTCTTCCTCACTGTTTTTTGTTTGTTCTTCATGGGTATTTCCATCATCTTCTCCCTTAGCACTGTTGTCCTCTTATTTTTCCTCATTAAAATCTGTTTCTAGCTCACTGTTCTTTTCCTCTCCATTGTCATATTTTTTTCTTTATTAGGGCTACTATTAGCTTCTTCATTTGATGAATTAGGTGAAGAGATAGGAGGTGAGTTTCCTTGTGGGGAAGGCATATGTGGAGATGATGGAGGAGTGGAGGTACATGAGTGTGAAGTGGAAGGAAAAGTTTGTTGAATGAAGGCTTGGGGATTGGCAAATACATCATGTGAGATAAAAACCTCCCAAGGGATTCCTTGTTGCTCCAATTGGTGTAAGACAATCATATTAATCAAAGAGTGGTGAAAAAGGCTCTGCATTTGGTGGGCATAGCTTCTCTTCTTGACTACAGAAGCCATCTTGTCAATGCTCCAGAATAGATAGTATGGTAGGTTCAGCAATTTTACTTTGGTGAAGTGCATCAGAAGCATTATGTGGTATGAATAAACCCTGGAATACCTTCCCTCACAAGTGAAGTATTTTATGATCTGCTTCATCAGTAGGGCATACCTCTCTAGCAGGTGGGAGAAGGGGAAAAAACCTTGCAGCCTTGTTGACAGCTAGGTTTGAGGTATGGCTCATAGTAGCTCAAGTCCAAATTCTTCTGTTTAAACCATATCTCACCAATGTCTGGTATACCTGTGGCTTTAGAAATGGATTCAGATGAGATTTTAAACTTCACTCCTGCTAGGTTGACTTGGTGATTTTGTAAGCAGAGGATGAACAACCTAGTCAAGTCTGAGTGGCTTTAGACTTGTTTAACCTTCTCACAAAACTGATAACACCCAACATCCTGAAAACATGCAAGGATCATGGGAGAGGAAGTAATTTTAATAGTGTATAAGGGATCAAACCTATTAACCCTTCCTCCCTTGTGCTTTGGCTTGGTAGGCCTTTGGCCTTCATCAATGCTGGTATGAATCTCTTCTTCAGACATGGTTACTAGTTTTAGCACAGAAGGATTTAGCTTGTTTGAGAGTTTTTAGGTCTAGGATGGCAAGTGAGTGATGTGAGGGAAAATTTTTACAAATGAGGGATAAGATGAAGCATTAAAGGAGTGTGTTCAGCTTTTAGAAGCAATTTTGTTGGCACTGAGAGTCTTTGAACCTTATGACAACCCTTTCAAATTTGCAAACCCTACCCTAGGAGGTCAATATTTGATTTTTTATGCAGCTTAGGGTTTGGTCAAGTTCTTTAAGTTTTGAACATCTCCCTTGATTATGTATGCAAAGAAAAACTTGGGGAGAGAACAAAGAAATTGCACCAACCTTATTTAACCCTTGTGGAGGAAACTAGAGGCAGAAATTTGAATTTTTGGCCTTTTTTGAGAAAATTGGGTCAAAGGATATCTGTGCGTAGCGCCTGCTCGACTACACGTTTAGGTCGGGTCGGGCTGGCCTGTCGGATCACAGCACTGGGTAAATTCGGGTTGGAAATGGGCCTATCGAAGCGCAACATCAGGCGAATGTGCAGGCATTCGTGTCATTCTGGGCCTGTGCATAGTGCCCGCCTAGGTGCGTAGCGCTGCCCTCCCAGTGCGCAGCGTAGTGTTAAATAACACTGTCACTGCCTCGTCTTAGCATAGTGCCGATGGCCAGGAGCGTAGCGCCTGGAATTTTTCTTCAAACTCGCACAAAAACCCTCAAAAAATTCTCTCAACGGCTCTTCTTCTCTGTAATGATAAATGAGATGGGAAAGAGGTCAAGGAGGCCTTGTATCTTTTTGAAAAATGAATTTATGAGTAAAAACCCACTTTATAAGGTTGATTTCTCTTTTCCTTTTTCTCACTGTCTTTTTTACTGCTTTTGGTCTTGTAGGTGGCAGTTTGACAAAAATATGGTTCTTTTCTTTGCTAGAAGCTTCTTGATGTCTTCCTTGTGATCACAAACCCTTCAACTAGTTCAAATAGTGCCCTTTACCCTCTTTTGTAAACATGAACCTCTTTATGATTTTTTAACACTTATGCACAGCAAACTTGTGATCAATTTTAACATTTTTTCCTCTAACTGTCACTCTATCAGGTTTTCTCTTTAAAACAGTGAACAACCTCCCAGTATTAAAATCCTAGCAACAAGCATGAACAGTAGCTCAGTATTTTTTAGATGTGCCACCATTATTCAAAACATTATTGTTTTGACCTTATCATTCTTTCTGTAGGGAAACACCTTTGACAGTCTTGTAAAAGTGTCATTCATGTTTAGCCATTTTTTATAGAATATGCCTCTGATAAGGAAACCTTGAGAGGTTTATTGCTCTTAGGCCAACTACTTTTTGTTCCTTTGATCACTGTCTCTTTTGAAGTTGGACAGCTCATTTTATCAACCATGAACCTAGGCTTGTCATGATTGCCTCCTTGGGAATTTCTTCCCTTAGGCTTGCCTTCTTGACCCTTTAAAAATGTTTATGTCATTTCTTTGAGAAGTCAAAACTTGAACTGATATTTTTGTCTCTTTTTGCCCCTTTGGTGAAGTGGGGTATTGGTGTTTAGGTCTGCCTCCTTTGACCCCTTTAGTTCTCAGATTTTACCCTTTTGAAACCTCACACTTTTTGTACCAATACTCTTTACCCTTTAAACCCTTGATGATGTGGAGTTAATTCCTCTTTTCCAAACCCTGAAGGGCAGGTTGAAATCCTCTTGTAGCCATCTGTTGTGATGAAGGAGCCTCTTTGTCATCATTTGACCATTTTTTTCCATCTCCCCAAACTTCTAGGTTTTAGGGCTACTTAGAAAAAAGTGAATAGTGTTGTCTTCTAAGTTCTCAAAAAACTTATCAAACTCATCAAGTATTTCTAAAAAGTCTTCAATGAGCATTTGAAGGAGTTGAGGTGGCCTTTGCCTTTGTAACCCTAGAACTGCTTCCTTGATTGATCAAAAGCAACAAAAGCATTGCAAACCATGGTCCCATCAAACACATGCCTTGTTTCTTTGCCCAGGTGTAAGTGGTTTTCTTGTGATGGTTCTTCTCATTGCCTCTTGCTAGGTTGATGGCCATTTAAAACTTTTGCAAAAATGTAAGCAAGGGGTAGCTGCCCCCCTACAAAACTTGTGCTTTAGGCCAAATACCTTTCTTGAATGATCTCTTTGATGAGTTTAAGACAAGATCACCTGTCCTTTCCTTCTTTGAATGCAGTTTCCTTGTAGATGTAAAACAGAGGTTTGTAGGATACCAAATCCACCTTATGACTCATGAAAACCCTAGGTGACCTAGTGGAGGTTTTCTGGGACTTGGTTTTTGGACTAAAACCTAGAACTTGGGATCATCAAGTGTGAAATAGAGTTTATGATGAACTAATGTATTGAAGATCCAAAATCCAATGTACTTGATTTATCTAAAGAGTCTACAGAGATAGTTTGAGACTATCAGTGTTTTAGGAGTATTTTGGGAGACATAACAAAGTCGTTTGATTTGTGGGCTTAAGTAGTAGTGGGGGGCTTTTTAGGCAAAAAAAAACAGGGGATTTGGGGCAAAGATGATAGCATATACACAAGATGAGTGGCATAGGCTCCTAATGGGTTTTCTGAGGCTGGTAGGCAAAGCTTGACAGGATGAAATGATGAAATAGTGAAAAAATATCTTAAGGATAATGAAGGCAGTGAGATTTCTATGACTCACAATGTCTATGAACTTTATTTCTAGAAATCTTGGGATGATCATTTAGTCATCAACAAGGCAAAAATTACTGATGACTAACACTTTGGAGCATTCCAGTTGTGAAAGGAATCGGATCAAATTCTAGGCGATAATCACAACCTGTAGACTATCTCACCAATCATTTGGAAATCATGAATGATAAAATATTTGTTTTAGATCCAGGGGTTCATTACTGGGTTATTTTGAATGTCAAGTGAAAATGAAATCACAGTCACAAACGGTGATGGCTTGATCATTTGACTCTCTACTGTGTGCTCTAATGCATTTCGAAGTATGAAAGGAATTGGGATCACATTCTGGTTGATAGTCCTAAGAGAAAACATGAGGTCTCAGAAGAACCAACTCCACAACCTAAAGCACCACATGACCCAGTAGCAGATGCGTTGGAGAGTCTCTACTTTCAAAGTCAATCTCCCTATGTTTATAATGCTCTCAAAAGCTGCTATGATATGGATATGACCAGACAGTCTTCCCCATTGTCTGATTCAGTAGAAGTAGTGGCACAACACTCATCGGGTAGCTTGCAATCATATTCCAAGTTGATTGTAGACCAAGAGAGCTCTCTAACGTTACCAAGATAGTGAGTTTAACAGTCACAATACCCCGAGAAATCACAGAAGTGTAATATTCCAAATTTTTCCTTCAATAAATTGGAATATTAAATTTTGATAATTTCACTTATAAGTTGAATAATTGGGTGAGGAGGCCCAAACACAATAAAAACATGGATAAAATCCCTCTAGGATGAAATGGTATCAGCCTTGGAACTATATTTCACACCCTCATGTGTGAAATGAGACATTTGCAAAGAGGCTAGGTCAAGTTTGACCAAGTCAAACAATGCAGAGGTATGAGGTGGAAAGCATCTTATGGGACAACGCAGAGAAAGAGGAGGGAAGATTCCTTGAAGGAGGAAACCCTAAAGAGTGGGACCCATGGAGAGGGAGCTTTCATGTGTTTAAAAGGAGGGCAAGGCAGCCATTGTTATGCATGCATATGATTATATATTTCTTGTCTGTTTAGACTATTGGCATTCTCCAGCTGTTAAGCACAAGGATTTCCTGTTTAGGAATCCTTCTCCTTTCTTGAGAAGCCTCTTGAAGGGGTTGTACATATTTTCCTCACATATAGGCTTGAGGCCAAGCATCCTCCTCCAGGATAGCGTTATTCCTGAAGCAGGATAATTCTGTGTTACAGGGTGTTGCAGTGAGGAGTCACAACACCTCTTCCATCACTTGTTTTTCAGAGGGAGAGTCTTTCTTTCCTTTGGAGGATCAATTTTGAAGCCATTGGAGCTTATTGCAGATCTTGGCATTGGGCCAACTCATTCCTTTGTCCCTACAATGCAATTTGATTCAGTAATTGCGTTATTTTCATAGAGCACTTGCTGTGGGGTTTTGCAGTGTTGATTGGAGGGTGAGATCTTCAGTGTAAGGATCAGCCTTCCACTTGAGAGATCCATTGGAGGAGACATTCACATCAGATGCAGCATCTTTAGTATTCTCCATCCAGTTCCATTTTCTGAGTTGCAGCTGCTACCCAACAACTCTGGCATTTTTTTCCATTTTGTATATTTTAGCCAATCCTTCGAAGGATTGATGTATTATTGTTTCCAAAGGTTAGAGCCTTGCTCCCCTATTTTATTTGAGCTATATCTTGTCATATCCATGTATTGACATCATTTTCCAACAGTACTCCATATTATATTGTTGTGTCATAGCCAAGGGTTTCACATATGGGCCGGTGTTCTTTCATTTCCTTCTACATGTCTTGTTGAGGCTTGCATTGCCTTTCTTGAGTGGATGTTTCCTCAAGAACTTGTACTCTTTTTATTGCTATAACATAATTTTTTGGCTATTCAGATCTTCATGTGTTCATGGTTGTAAAATAACGTTGTCATTCCATCTCTTGTGCTTGCATTGCTGCAACCCCCTTCATCGGGCACTTTCTGAGGACATCTAAGTGTGGGAGAACTGTTTAACCACCTTAGAGGGATTTATTTGGAGCATCCTCTTGGATTTAGCACTTAGACATAGTGTTCTAAGCGATCCAGGTCTTGTTTTCAATTCCTGTAGCAGCTGTTACTGAAAAATGCGTTTTCTAGTCATGCCTTGCTATCTGTTCCAAATTTGGGATATTACAGTGGTATCAAAGCTGCTTTATTGGCTCAGCCTGTGAGTCTTAGCCCAAGAAGATCAGAATGATGAAGAAGATGAGATTACTCTCATTAGTATTTAGATCTAGAGAGAACCTCTCCAAGAAGGTCAATAAGATTGAAGAAGGAGAAGAGGAAGGACCATGCACTTCCTATTGTCATCAAGAAGAAGACAAGCATGAAGGACACTTGGATTATCAGATTCTAAGTGATTACCTTGTTGAGTACAGATATCAACCTAGAGCCTTCAAGGAGACTCTAGATTTCCCTCATTTCATCTAGTTGAAGGAAGAGAAGAGACCTTGCAGCAGAAGAGAAATAAAAGGCAATAGATTTCTGTTGTCTACTTTTTATGGGTTATCCACAACAAGAACTTGGGTGAGAAAGTTGGAGGCATTTTCCCTACTAAATCCTATAGAAGGGAAAGAAGCTATTGAAATCTCAGCGCTGCACTTGGAGGGTGAAGCCTATGTTTGGTGGTGCAACCACTTGAGCCATGCAAGGGTGAAATTTTTTGCAGAGTTCACTCAAAGGTTGATCCAAACCTTTGATGGAGAAAGAAAAAAGGAGGAAAGCTCACACCACTTAAGGAGCTTTGTCTTAAAGCTGTCACACTCATGGAGGAGCAGCCACATGCATCAACAGTTGGGGCAGCCAACAATTTGGATGAAGTAACTCTTGCAGCCCTACGAGAAGTTCCCAAACATCATCAAGGTATGAAAAGATTTCCACAATCTATTGTTGCAACAAATTCTTTTGATAATTGTGGAGATTTACTTTTACATGACCAAGGGTCGAATCCCACTGCTACCATAGAGAAGCTTGGTTGCACTGTGCTGCGCAACATGGAAACATTCAAGGAGGAAGCAAACCATCATTCTCATGAGCCATTGTTGGATTGTAAATCACATTTGAGGTTGGGGTTTGAAGACTTGAAGGAAGATAGTAGACATCTTGGAGTGAGAAACCCTTTCTCCTTTCAAGATGACACTTTCTCAATGAGCTCCTCTCAGCTCAAAAAGGAACTTCTACTTTTAGCAGATCCAAGGCCTCATTGGTTTTGGAAGACTATTGTTGAGAGGGAGGTCCTAAGGAGAGATCTCATTAGAGGTGCACTTCAACACACCATGGAGTGCAATGATTTTCTTCCTTTCTCGCAGGAGCAGATAGAAGATGGAGGACATCCTCGGATGGATAACATCTCTCATGCTTGTGTGGGACATTCCTTGAGCGATACACATCATGATGGGAGGTTTTTTCCTACCACCTATTTGGGTCCTTATAGGGTCTCATTGATCCTTGAGAATATTGCATTTCAAGATCCCATGAAGTGCAAAGACAAAGATTTGGTTTGGGAGGATGGTAGCCCTTATGGGAGGAGTACCAAGATGAAGAGAAGGAGAAGACATCCACAGGTGATTGAGTGGATATAGTTGATAAAAAAGGAGTTGGGAGGCTACTTTAAAATTTATGATACCGGGCAGCAGGAGGCTTGGCTGCGCTGGTTACTCTTGAAAGAGTTTGACCATCACTTGGCATACACTCTTCCTAAGAGTAGGAGGAAGGAGGAGAGATGGCAGGATACTTGCATCATTGGGCAACATAGAGTATGGATGCATGGTGTTGATGTGATACTCATATCATTCATTGTGTCTTCATCACATGAGTTGTATGATGGAAGCATGGGGAGGCAACAAAATATTTTGTTGCTTTGCTTGTTCTTGGGAGAGCAAGAGCAAATTTGCTCTCACATTTTGCATGATGTTGTAGGAGGAGGATATGGTATTATCTCCTTGGATTTTAATGATAGAGAGGTACTTCCACCTTGGGAGGAAATTCTTATGTATTTTAGTATTATGGGAGATATCTTTGACAAGGAGCATGTCAAATAATGGAGCTATGAGTTAGCCAAAGATTATTTGCAGAGGCCAACAACGCTGTCATTCGAGCTCTTGGGGTTATTGATGGAGTTTCCTTAGGATCACTTCACACTTGATGCACTTGGAGGAAAAAGAGGAGGTGAAATTGACGGAGTAGTGGATGGAGACATCTATTACATTGGTATGACCTCACTTGCTATGATCTTCTTGACTTGGATTTCCAAGTATAAGGAGGGTGATATTTATGCAACATATGGTTCAATTCTCTTCCTAGGAATGTGCCATACTACTATGGAGGGATAATTCATATACACATGCATCATATTTCTCTCAGCATATGGTAATAATATTGTTTTTACATCCATGGATTATCTAACACAACATTTTGATGCTCTTACCATTCATATTCAGTGCATTGCTCCACAAAAGGGCAAGTTTTTCATTGGGCTCCATGGAAAAATTTGGGCCAATTTGTATGATGGAGACAACCATATTTTATATGGCCTTGGGCAAGTGTTTTCTCTCATGTATGATCAGTTGATATACTCAGCCATTTTCTATTTATTAGTAGATATCATGACATACATAATTATCCATGTAACACAAAACAACTTGCCATGTGATTTTCTGAAGCAGCAGTTTGGGAAACTGCGCTATCACTATTGGGAAAGCTGTTGGTACCTTCTTGCACCACATGAAAACTTCAGAATTTTCCTCATCTTGTTGGTGATCATGACTTCATTTTCTGATATGGATCTGATTTATATTGGAAGCATGATTGGGAGATTGACACATGAGTTGGATGTGTCCTTGAGGGGAGAAAACTCCCACATTTTCTGCACTACATGTTCTAATGGGAGCATGGGAGGAGAGATGGCCACCACAGCTACATATGTGTCCTCTTTTGAGGTGAGCCATGAGTTTGATAGCCATCCATTGTACAGCCATGGGAAAATATTTGTTCATGTATTTTTGACACATTCAACCATTTACTATTCATTAGTAGATGTGATAATTCTTGTAGGCTACTTGCCATACTATTTTCTAGAGATGCAATGGATGAAACTGTGTTGTGTCCTCTTGAGATATTGTTTGTATCATGCATCATCATGTAACACCTGCAACAAAATTCTCATTGGGATGCTCTATGATGATCATGTCCTATTCATCATGGATGGAATATTTTGGGCCGACTTGTTCTTCATTGTTGGAGGAGAACTCCTTGGAGGATTGATCTTCATGTTGATGTTCAGGTAGGGATGATTTATCCACCCTAATCCAACATTAATTTATCAATCCAGGAGTGTATCCTTTCAAGGCAACACGCAAGGTATATGCAGGAACAAACGCACAATCCGTTCAACCAAGGGTTTATGATTAAGATTTAAAAAATTGTCGTGAAGTAAAATCAAATGCTAGACATTCAATGAATATTAATAGTAGGAAATAATAGCAACAACTATAACAAGAAATAATCCACACACATACACAGACGCAACACCTGATCAGAAGAGCGGGCCCAGCTCTCTGATCCGGGCTGTGTTGCTCACGAAATGCTTTAGAATAGAAAAACCAAAATTCTTTTATTGATTTGTAAAATGTGATTACAATCTCCTTTCGGGAACCCCCAATTACAGGAGCAATGTCCATTTTATACACAGTACAAGGGAATAACAGATTTCCCCGAAACATGATAACCACATGTTCAGAAATGGAATTTGGTTGGAACGACACGAACAATAGATATCCTGGATAAATCAAGGGCTGAGAATAGGCCTAGGGAATCATGATTCCAGCTACATGATCCCCCTTTAGCTGGCCATTACCGATTCTGCTGCAAACTGCTGGAGCAAGGGTTCCTGTTTTCCAATCTACATTCAAACACAAATCTTAGTGCCGCAGTTAGGTAAAACTCCATGAATTTACTTCATTAATTAAAATATTCCAATTGGACAAGTTGGTGGTATTTACCTCGTAATTTTAGCATGGAAAATCTAGGTAATTAAACAAAAAGGGTCAGAAAGGATGACAAAAATGGGCAAAGAGATAGCCAAATTATGTGCCCAACATCTCCCCTCAACTAGCCTTCTGCATGCCCTCATGCAGTCTGCACCTCCGTAGGTCTGGTTTCTACAAACTATGAGCTTCATGAAGCCCAGCAAGATCATACTCTAGAGACATCTCTGTCCCCAGAACTTTAAACCCATCTAAAAGGACGACCCCCTTCCCCCAGTCTGTTGGAGCATTGTATGCAGGGGTATAAACTTCTGCAGGGAACCAAATAATAAGGTACTGTAACTGAAGCCCCATCCATCGAATCCCACATGTTTGGATGCATGCCACATATCTAGGTACCCTGGCAAGTGCTTGCGCAAAATTAGGTGCCCCAAAAGGTTCTCTATTTTGGACAGCTGTTGGTGACATCATCCATCTTCTCTAACAACAGTCAAGGGCCTCTTTCTAGGAAACAATTAATTGATTAACACAAAGATCAAGGCAACACCTTTGTATCCTTAGAATTCTTTCTTTATTCTCCTCAAATTTCAAAAAGGCATGGTGCTTATTGTGCACTGTGTCTGACCTCCCATGTTCCCCTCTTACTATAAACAGCTTTGTGACTTGATTGGACTCAAAGGTATCACAAGCCTTCTGCCAATGAATTTGCTTGAAAGCATAAGAGATGAGGGCCCTCAGATGGATGTCTCCTACATATGGGACTGGATTAAAGTCTTTGTCCAACCGTAACAAATACCCATGCAGATAAAACTCACACATCAAATGCTGAGTTGGCACATCATGATTTCTCATGATCCAGAGGAATTGTACGCCATCTTCAATCTCATAATTGACCTCATTCTTAATATTATCCATGCAAAATAAAAGAAAACGTTCATGTAAATATAAAGAATTGCAAGAAGCAGGGGGGACGACATGCCATCACCTCTTGCACCAATTTGAACATTTGTTCCTTATCATTCTTCAGCTCGACCACTTACTTTTCCAGCTGCTCCATCTTGAGCTGCTGCCTTGCATGCCCTAACTTCATAATATCTATACGCTCCACATATCTGAAAATGGTTGTGGAGGCTCTTTCTTCCGTTCTTTTGATCTCGTTCTTGTACTGGGCCGCAGTAGACTTCCACGTCTGTAGTTAGGCCATCAAGGCATACTTTGTGGCTTCAAATAATTTTTCAATTGGATCTGTTTCGGCTCCTTTTTCAATCTTGGCAACTTTATATCTCTTGGCTTGCCGTTTATACTTATTTATTTGCTTCTGCATTCTATGCACTCTTCTTCTCAAACTCCTTACTTCCATCTTTAACTGCATGGTTTCCTTGAACTGATATTGGTATATTTTTTCATAAGGGGTCTTCGCAGCCCGCACAACTCTGCTTCCTCTTGCTTAACCTGTATTCCCTCATATTTGGAAGTTGGAGGTGATTCCCTCGGAACTTCCTCTGTCGGGCCGACATTCGGTCCAATTTCTGCCACATGTTCTTCTTCCATTCTTTCTTGTTTTACTCTTTTTATGCCTTCATGCGCCATTGGTGCATTATTTGGGACCACTTCGCTTCGTCCCTCCTCTCCACCAATGGCTGTTCTCTCGTCAGGTACACTCTCCTCAAGCAATGGTGTCCCGATAAGATGCCCTTCTGCTGATGTGCCTGCTGGGGTTTCTTCTGGTTGTAGCCTTCGTTTTAGATTTGAAGCCATAGGAAACTGGAACAAATTCTCTCCATTCAATTCTAAGGTCGATGTGGTTCTTTTGGAGTAGCGTCGTCCTCACTACTAGGTTCTCTCGCCATTTCCCCTGTAGTCTCTCTTGTCAGAGTGGTCACGACTGCTTCCTCCATAGGTTCCATATTAATAGGGGATCCCTGTGGAGTGGCCTCTGTGCCCATTGCACTATCTGGCTACTCAACTGGCTCCGCAGACTGGGCTAGTTCTTGTGGAACAACCTCGGTCGAAGTGCCAGTAGGAATTTCGGCGGCTTCAATCGAACCGGCTTGCATTTGGAGAGCTGACTCTTCTTCACACTCCTCGGTCTCCATCTCCATTTCCTCATGCTCCTCTTGATCAAAATAATCATCCTCTTCATCTCCCTGCATGACTTCATCCTCTTCTTTGTCCTCCTGCATAGGTTCCGGTTCCTCTGCCCTAGCAGCCATGGTAGCTTCTATTTCTTCCTCTATGTAGTTTCGAAACCATTAACATGGAATCGGATGCTTGTCAATGGCATTCAACACTAACAACCACATCGGCCCATGGTGGGAAAGGACTGCCAACACCTACTGTGCCTCCCAAGTTGATTTTCCCATCAAATTCAGGTTCTTAGAAGAAAATATGGCACATTAATTGAAAAGGCTTCTGCTTGGGGAAACCGCAAGTTCGCAAATATGTGCAGGTAGTATTTAAAAATAGTGGAATATATTCCCTTGCATGTTATATATTTAATCACAGCCTCTACAACTTCTTCCCATGGCCACGGTAACGAATTTCTATCGTATCCTCGGCCCTTCTACGCGATGCTCTCTCCAGCTTGGAGAAAGGCTTCGGGGAATTCCGGAAGAGGGGTTCTTCTGGAAAACCAGCGTTCTCCACGCTATGGCAGTCCACTGAACTCCGCAATAGTTTCCTCTGTGACTAGAATTTCAAGTCCATGAACCCGAGAAACTCCTTCCTCTAGATTTAATGAAAATTCCATTGTAATTTCTTCGTCCCAGCCATTCAAACTGTCAAAGTAAACATCCCAACCTACATTTTCGAATACCTGCCATACTTCCCAATTTCTTTGCATTCTTGTTGAATCATCAGGCTCATGGCGCACAGATCGACAACCCATTGCTGCGGAGGCAAAAGGGGCACGATGACTATAGTTAGCTGGCAGGGGAGAGTGACAAGGCTCCAAACTGTTGGTAACTATAATAACGTCATGGCCTCTTTCGAATATAATGGATAAAACAGTACTGGTACGTTTGGAATTAATTGATAGATTGCAGTAGTACTGTTAGATATTCTAAGATTTAATGCGGAATGTTTGAGAGGTAACTGATATGAGTTTTATGTGTACAAGTATGCATCCCAACTCAACAGTATAATTACAGAGTACTTAAGATCATTGAATTTGATTTGGTGGGGGTCGTATGTCATAAGTACCTTTACTAGGTACGCCGTCAGCCATTATGACGGTACCCTCCCCCCAACTTAAATGATGGACGTCCTTGGCACATTTTAACCGTCCTTTTGGAATATTTAATTAAATCCATAAAATCAACGGAGACGTACCTACAGACTTGCCTTAAGGTGGAGTAACAGCAGAAATTTCTGTCATGAATAGTGAGTAACAACAATAGTGAGTAATAGCAGCTACGGAGTAACGACAGTTGCGAAGTAACAGAAGCTATAGGGTAACAGCAGTTTCAGAGTAACGACAGCTATGGAGTAACAGCAGTGGAAGTGTAGCAGAAACTTTGGAGTAACAACATCGACGGTGTAACAACAACTTCAGAGTAACAGCATCAGCAGTGTAGCAGCAACTTCGGAGTAATAGCAGTAGCAGTGTAGCAGCAACTTCGAAGTAACAACATCAGCAGTGTAGCAGCAACTTCGGAGTAACAGCAGCAGAAGTGTAGCAGCAACTTTGGAGTAATAGCATCGATGGTGTAACAACAACTTCGGAGTAACAACATTAGTAGTGTAGCAGCAACTTCAGAGTAACAACACCGGTAGTGTAGCAGAAACTTCGGAGTAACAACAGTTGCAGAGTAACAACATCAGTGGAACAAATTACTTCTGTAACAGCTCTGATGGAGTAACACACCGAATGTTACTTTCCTCTTGGCCATAATTCTTTTATTATTCCTGCAAAACACAAACAAGTAAGTAATAACCACATTTTCCTTTCTCTTTTTTTTTATTATTATATTATTTTTTATTTTTATTTTTATTTTTATTTTTAGCTTTAATGGAGAGTGAGAGTGTCTTCTATTGCAATAAAAATTAGATTAGCTGAATTTGAAAGGGTTTTAACAAAGGCATCTTTAGAGGCTGGGAGATGATATAATTTGAGACGGTGTCCATTCACCACAAATGTGGTCTAATTCTCGTCAATTGTAATTAATCTAACTGTTCCATTGTCAAACATTGCATCCACTTGATATGGTCCCATCCAGTGAGTGTGAAGTTTGCATTTTAAATCCTTAAATCGGGAGTCATACAGTAACGCCCAATCCCCTTCATGAAACACCTTAGTTTTGATAAATTTGTCATGCCATTTCATTCTTTGTTGTTGAACAACAGTAGTTCTCTGTACAACTGCTAATCGAATCTCATCTAACTCATTCAAATGTTCCAGTCGGTGTTTCTGTGCTTCTAATATATCTAAGCCTACTTCCAGAGTTGTCCTAAGTGTGCCTATTTCAAATTCTACCGGAAACAAGGGGGATTTCCCATAAACTAGTTCAAATGGAGAAAACTCTGCTGTATTCTTCCATGTTGTTATATAGGCCCATAGAGCTTTTGGAATTTTCTATGCCCAATCCCGGTGATGAATTGCTACTGTCTTTGTCAAGATATTTTCCAATACCTTGTTTGTACTCTCTACTTGTCCATTCGCCTGTGGATGATAGGGGGTTGTTACGCTATGTTTGACCCCTTGTTTCTGCATCAATTTCTCTATCATATGGGATGTCAACTGTGATCCTCCGTCTGATAAAATTTCTCTTGGAGTCCCGTACTGAGAAAATATTTCTTCAAAAATAAAGTCTGACACTACTTGCTCTGTTGCTCTTGCGACTACCCTAGCTTCCACCCATTTGGTTAGATATTCAGTACAAACTAGGATGTAGGCTTTCTAATGAGAAGGTGGGCTAAAGGGGCCAACAAAATCAATGGCCCATTTCTCAAATGGTTCAAGGACTATCTAAGGTTGGAGAGGCATTTCATCTTCTTTCCCAGGTTTTCCCATCCTCTAACAGCTATCACACCTTCGAATATAATCTTGAGCATCACAAAAGATGGAGGGCCAATAGTATCCCATATGCAACACTTTATGACCTGTCCATTTATCTACAAAGTTTCCTCCACAGGGTCCATCATGTGCGGCTTTTAAGATCTCATAAATATCATCTCTCACCACACAACGCTGAATTTGCTGGTCAATCCCCATATGGAAAAGATATCTTACCATCCATGAATATCGGGCACTCTTGTGAATGATCTTCCTTTTCTCCTTATAGGATAAGTGATGAGGCACCTCACCTGTAGCAAGATAATTAGCAATATATGCATACCACGGAGTGTTAGCAGAAACTGCAAAAATATGCTCATCTAGGAAATTATCTTCAATTGGTGTATTCTTACCGTCATATTCTATCCTAGATAAAAAATACGCAACCACATTATCCTTCCCTGGTTTATATAATATAGTAATATCAAATTCTTGTAGTAGTATCAACCACCTTGTAACACGACCAGGGGTAATAGGTTTGTTCATTAAATACCTGATGGCTGCATGATCAGTGTGTCCAAAGGTAGAATACCCGTTAATATAATGTCAGAACTTGTTGATGGCGTAGATGACAATAAGGAACTCTTTCTCAGTCACTGTGTAGTTCAATTCAACAGGAGCCAAATTTTTACTAACATAGTAGACTGCATAAGGTACCTTATCTTCCTGCTGTCCCAGTACTACACCAATTGCTATTTGAGAAGCATCTGTGTGAATGTGGAAAGGTAACGCCTAGTCTAGTCCTCTAAGAATCGGAGCACTGTAGACTAATTCTTTAATATTTGTGAAGGCTACATCATAGTCCTTTGACCACACAAATTATGAGTCTTTTGTCAGTAATTGAAATAATGGGTGTACTATTTTTGCAAAATTTTCTATGAAACGCCTATAATAACCAGCACAGCCAATAAAACTACGTACCTTTGTGGGCGTTCTAGGTGTTTGAAAGTGCAGAATTACCTTTATTTTTGTTGGGTCCATCTTGATTCCTTCAGCCGAAAGCAAATGTCCCAGAACAATTCCTTTTTCCATCATCATGTGACATTTTACTGTACTCAAGGAAACACGCGCTTGTATACATATTTCAAGAAATTTTTCTAAATTTTTCAACCCCTCTAAGAATGAGTCCCCATATGGAGTGAAGTCATCCATATAAATTTCAACACCATCATCTATCAAATCAAAGAAGATTCCCAAAATTGCCCTCTGGAATGTCGTAGGGGCATTACATAGGCTGAAAGGAAGGACCCAGTATACAAATGTTCCCCAGGGACATGTGAAAGTGGTCTTGTCCTGATCCTCAGGAGAAATCTAGATTTGGTTATATCCACTAAACCCATCCATAAATGAGAAAAATTTCCTACCAGCCAACGTGTCTAAGACTTGATCGATAAATGGCAGAGGAAAATGATCCTTCTGCGTTGCCTTATTTAACTCCTGGTAATCCACACAAATTCACCTTTTACCATTCTTCTTGGGGACCATTACCAGTGGTGAGACCTATTGGCTATCTGAGATAGGGTAAATAAAACCCACATCCAATAGTTTCTGAAGCTCTTCTTTCACAATGTTCTTCAATGCCAGATTCATCCTTCTCTGAGGTTGTCTTATAGGACAAAAATCTTCTTTGATGTATATGTGATGGGTGCATAGGTTATCAGGGATCCCTTTCATGTCTAAATAATCCCAAGCGAAAGTTTCCTTATTCTTCTGAAGAACATCTATCAACTACTTGCTCTAGGACTCTGACAGACCTAGATTGATATTTAGAGTTTTCCCTAGTTCTATCTCCACTTGGACACTTTCATGAGGTGCTTCAACATCTTCTTCCAATTCTTCCATTGTTTCAATATCCTCCTGAGTTTCACAACTTAGGATGGATTCTAAGACCTGCTGGTTTAACTCTGAAATGGAACAAGGATCATTCATGAAGGAAGTGATCACATCATCTTCATATTCCATCTTCAACTGAAGGGCCTGCCTGATAGTAACGATCAGTCTCACTTCTTCCTCTTCTTCAACTTCCACCATAGATACAACCTTCTTGCCACCTACTAACTTTTTAGGTGCATCTGGTTCTGCCGGTGGGTATAACACCAAGTTCTTGGTGTTATGGCCATTATAGATGACCATATTTCCTGATAGGCATCCAATATAAGCATCTGCAGTAGCCAGCCATGGCCTACCCAAAATCAAAGGGTGACCACCTACTGAAGATTGTGTATGCAATGCCAGGAAATCAACAGGGTAATGCCATGCATCTACTGAAATTTTCACATCCTCCAACTTCCCCACAGGCTTGACTGTGGACCTATCCGCCAATTCCAACACTGTAGGTGTATGCTTCAGATTTTGAAGGCCTAATGTATGCATGGTTTCAGTGGTGATGACATTAATTTCAGCACCCAGGTCCACCAGCACATTCGGAATTTTTACCCCATTAATTTGTATTATCAAAACCGGGTTCCCTGGATCTCCATATTTCACTATTATTGATTTTCCCATCATGAAGTCCGATAATTTTCCTATAACATGTATAGTGAGGGGGTCTTTGGTTTTCTTTGCATTTTTCATTGAACAATATTCCCTAAGAGTCTTTGCATAAATTGGCACGCTTGTAGCAAGGGGATTTTAACGAATAAAATTTTCAATTCTCCTAATAAATAAAATTCAACTTGTGGGCTTGGTTTACTCATGATCAGTCTCTCTGGGTAAGGTGGTTCAGATTGAGGTTGTTTTGTAGGAGGAATCTGGCTTTTAACAATTTTTTTTGGTTCTCTATTGGCTGGCTATGCCTCTTTGTCTTCATTATCAAGTTGTTCAATAATAACTGGAGGGGGTTGGACATTGACTGTCCGACCGAATCGCAAATTCATCTCATACAAATCTGCTGTAGAGATACTATACAAAGAAAGGTTAAGAAAATCAGCTTGATGAGCTCCTTTATTATTGGGGTTAGGGTTAGGCTGCATTGGAAGCTAAGGATGAATAGGTTGATTACCAGGAGGCACATTGGAAGGTAATTGGAGTTGCTGATGTGGCAACTCTTGAGGAAACTTCCATAAAGAGGGTCCTCGCCAAATTGGAGCCCATGGTGAGCTCATATTGGCTTGAGGGTTCCATTGTTGCCACAGTGGGTACTGGTATTGCAGCCACATAGGGGCACAAGGCATAGTTTGAGGATTCATGTTATAACTATTGAAATATTGAGATGGATCTGGGTACATACCTTGATTCCCCATCGGTTGTCGAAGTTTCCATGGCTTCCTGGTGCCCATAAGGTACAATTGCTCCATGTCCTCACGTGCTCCTTGAAACACCGCTTTCAGACCCGGTAAGGAAGGGCATGAGCTCGTTACATGATTTAGCTCAGAGATGTCACATTTTTCTACGGACTTTAATGGGCATTCCCTTTCCAGGTGATTCTTTTTGCACTTCGGGCAAAATATTTCCATGGTCCTATCCAATTCCAAATTCTTCTATTTTACTTGCAAAGTATCCATTTGTGTTGACAGGGTACTGAGAATATCTGTCCTTAAATTGTCTAGCAGGTTCCCAACTTCTACTTTTGTAACACCCCCGCCGGATCCTTTTGTTGAATGAATCCCTGATCTATTTCTTGCAAGCCCCCTCGAGCACTGGACACACAAGTCACAAATACCTTTCAAAGGTTTCCTTAGAAGAGTATCCCTTTCCCACAATATTCAATAATTCCATTGAGTCTTCTCGAAAGGATCGAAGGAGAATAACCTTCAAGATTTCCTTATCCAAATTGGAATGACCTGACCTCTGTAAGAGGTATTTGAATCTCTCCACACAATCTTCCAAACTTTCCTCTTCTTTCTGTGTGAACTTGAAAAGCTCCTCCTTGATGTTTTGGGATTTGCAGTAATCGTGGTATTTTTCCAGAAAAGCTATTTTCATATCGTCCCATGTGGAAATGGATTTTCCCCCAAGGCCCATAAACCATCACAAAGCCGTCCCTTTTATTGTAGAAGGGAAAATCTTTAAATTCTGGGCATATGTCGTGTAATCGTAGCCCCGGCACACTATGTCAAACTCAAATAGAAACGTGTCGGGACCCTCTAAAACAAGCCCATGAAAATTTGGTAGTGCTGCTAATGGGATAGGCTTTGTAGGCATGCCAGCTCCCAAATTCCCAATGGGAAATTCGATATTGGAGGTTGTGGGAGCCATAAATATGTTCCAATAATCGTTGGGGATTTCAACAGGCTCTGTAGAGGATGGCCAAAGACTCTTGACTATTGGAACACGGGTTACCTTAGTCGTGCTTCCCCGGTCTCTTGGTGATACCAATACCTCCTTGTTTCTTTTTCTTGTATCCTGATAGTTCAATCCCTCAACTACAACTTCCTTTCCCTTATTAGAGTAGTCTAACTCCGATGATGTTCTACTTGCAATTTCTTCCTCTGCTAATACCAGCGCAAGGTCCTCTTGATCTGGTCCACTGCTGATTGTCTCTTCTACTGCTAGAGGACCTTGTTGCACCAAATCATGCAAGGATACCATGGCCTACATAGGCTGATCCATTGAATGTCCCTCGGACTTCACTCTCCTGGCCCCTGGTCTTGCAGCTACGTGGGAATATGCTTCGGACTCTACCTTTTCTATGATCTGTTGAATGTAAGTTTTTCTTCCCAAATCTGGTCTTCCCCTCTTTGGGGCTCTCGCTCCTCCCCTTTTATTTGGTTCTTTTTTCATACAAAAATTGGTGTAATGAAAGGTCTGAGTATGAACCTACAATGCTTCAATCTTGAAGTAAGGTGTCAAAGGACCATTCCTTCCCCAAGATAAAATAATTCAAAAGAGAAAGACATCGAAACAAAAAGCTAGGGTTCAGGCCCAGAGCAGGGTGTCAAAAAATCCTCCCTTGCTGGAACAAGAACCAAAACCACACAACCCACAAAAATACCTAAGACTCCCAGATCTGAATCAGGGTGTCAAAAGACTCCTCCTTCCCCAGGACAAGAATATGGCCCAAAACTCAAAAAAAAAAATAGAAATAAACAAACCAAAATAAAAACCTATGCTCATGACCTGAAGTAGAGTGAGGAAGCTTGTTCTCTCCCCAAGACAAGAGTTTAACCCGTTGGTTGGTTCGAATTTTCGTTTGCACCTTGTTAGCCTCCTCGGAAATGGCGCCAAAATGTTGGTGTTCAGGTAGGGATGATTTATCCACCCTAATCCAACATTAATTTATCAATCCAGGAGCATATCCTTTCAAGGCAATGCTCAAGGTATATGTAGGAACAAACGCACAATCCGTTCAACCAAGGGTTTATGGTTAAGATTTAAAACATTGTTGTGAAGTAAAATCAAATGCTTGACATTCAATCAATATTAACATTAGGAAATAATAACATCAAATATAACAAAAAATAATCCACACACATACACAGACACAACACCTAATCAGAAGAGTGGGCCCAACTCTCTGATCAGGGCTTCATTGCTCACAAAATGCTTTAGAATAGAAAAACTAATAGTATTTTATTGATCTGTAAAATTTGATTACAATCTCCTTTCGAGAACCCCCAATTATAGGAACAATGTCCATTTTATACAAAGTACAAGGGAATAACAGATTTCCCTGAAACATGATAACCGCGCATTCAGAAATGGACTTTGGTTGGAATGGCATGAACAACAGATATCATGGATAAATCAAGGGTTGAGAATAGGCCCAGGGAATCATGATTCCAGTTGTGTGATCCCCCTTTAGCTGGCCGTTACCGATTCTGTTGCAAACTACTAGAGCAACGGTTCCTATTTTCCAATCTGCATTCAAACACACATCTTAGTGCTGCAATTAGGTAAAACTCCGAGAAATTACTTCATTAATTAAAATATTCCAATTGGACAAGTCGGAGGTATTTACCTCATAATTTTAGCATGGAAAATGTAGGTAATTAAACAAAAAGGGTCAGAAAGGATGACAAAAATGGGCAGAGAAATAGCCAGATTCGGTGCCCAACACTTCACTTTTCCATTTGAGGGAAACAATTTTTCAGCCCAAGATCAACACACATTCTACACTTATCATAAGTGGAGAGAAGGATAGCATGGGGTAAGCTATGATGCTTACCAGAGCTTGAGGTGGAAGGAGATTTTTAGG
This sequence comes from Pinus albicaulis, assembly GCA_034641835.2. Taxonomy (NCBI): domain Eukaryota; kingdom Viridiplantae; phylum Streptophyta; class Pinopsida; order Pinales; family Pinaceae; genus Pinus; species Pinus albicaulis. Next base: position 488,773,920 of record CM076575.1, read on the forward strand.
AGTTTCCATGTTGGGAGGTAACTCACTTTGTTTGGATGATTTCTTGGGGATGGAGGATCCATTTGGGGAAGATGTTTTCCCAAAAAAATTTAGTCTGCATGCCTTGGGAGCAACTTCTCAGTTCTATCCTTGCAGTTTCTTGAGGAAAAGCAACATTTGGGAGGGGAGGACTGTAATATTCCAAATTTTTCCTTCAATAAATTGGAATATTAATTTTGTCTATTTTCACTTATGAGTTGAATAATTGGGTGAGGAGGCCCAAAAGAAATAAAAATATGGATGTAATCCCTCTAAATATGAAAAGGGATCAGCAATGGAACTAGATTTGACACCCTCATGTGTGAAAGGAGACATTTGCAACGAGACTCGATCAAGTTTGACCGAGTCAAACAACGCTACCTAAAGAGGTGTAGCTTGCTTAAGAAGACAATGCAGAGAAGAATGAGGGAAGTTTCCTTGATGGAGGAAACCATAAAGAGTGGGACACATGGAGAGGGAGATTTCATTGTATAAAAGGAGGGCAAGGCAGCCATTGTTACTCATGCATATAATTATAGATTTCTTGTCTGCTTAGACTATTTGCAGTCCCAGTTGTTCAACTGAGCTGCTGTGCTACTTAGCATAAGGATTTCCTTCTTAGGAGTCCTTCTCCTTTCTTGAGAAACCTCTTTAAGGAGTTTTACATATTTTCCTCACATCTAGGCTTGAGGCCAAGCATCCTCCTCCAGGACAACGTTATTGTTGCAGTAGTATAATTTTGTGTTGTAGGGTGTTGCAGTGAGGAGTTACAACACCTCTTCCATCACTTGTTTTTCAGAGGGTGAGTCATTCATTCCTTTGGAGGATCAATTTGGAATCCATTGGAGCTTATTGTAGATCTTGGCATTGGGCCAACTCATTCCTTTTCCCCTACAATGCAGTTTGCTTCAGTAACTCTGTTATTTTCATGGTGCATTTGTTGTGGGGTTTTGTATTGCTGATTGGAGGGTGAGATTTCTAGTGATAGGATCAGCCTTCACTTGGAGAATCCCTTTGAGGAGGTTTACTTTAGATCATTCATCATATTTAGCCATCTCTATGTATTTCTAATTTCTGAGTTGCAGCTGCTGCGTAGCAAATCCGAAATTTTTTCCATTTTGTATATTCCAACCAATCCTTCTAAGGATTGATGTATTATTGTTTCCAAGGGTTAGAGCTTTGCTCCCCTATTGTATTTGAGCTATATCTTGTCATATCCATGTATTGACATCATTTTACAACAATACTCCATAATAGACTACACTGTCATAGCCAAGGGTTTCACATGTGAAGCAGTGTTCTTTCATTTCCTTATACATATATTGTTGAGGCTTGCATTGCCTTCCTTGAGTGGATGTTTCCTCAAGAATTTGTACTTTCCTTACTTCTATAACATTATTTTTTGGCTATCTATATCTTCTTCCCTCACAACTACTAAAATAACACTGTTCCATGGTATGTTCATATAATGTTGCAATCCCTTCATCGGGCACTTTTTGAGGAAATCTAAGTGTGGGAGATCTGTTTAACCCACTTAGAAGGATTTATTTGTAGCCTCCTCTTGGTTTTAGCACTTAGACACATTGTTCTAAGGGATCCAGGTCTTGGTTTCAATTCCTGTAGCAGCCATTACTAGAAAATGCGTTTTCCAGTCATGCCTTGCTAGATATTCTAGATTTGGGATATTACATCAAGAGTATCTTGATCCAGTGGTTGTCTATATGGAGAAATGGTTCTGTAAAAATCCTGCACATATTTCTAGCATGACGATTTTTTTTCTAGTGTACCAAGTGTTAGCACTTAGAATGAACCTCAAGGCTGAGAAGAGGCAACTCTGAGGTAACCACAGACCAAGCTTTCGATCTTGCATCTAGCCCTGCCAGACCAGAGAGGGCTCTCTCTTTTCCAAAAAAATGTGGTTGCAATAATTGAATCTTAGGCAAGCTATGAAGAGTAAGGATTTGGTTGAAAATTTTGGGTTGAAAACAGCAAGAGAAGGGACTATTGGGCTATGAATTTGGGGATAGTTTCTTCTGCCAAACTTGGGGCAAAGTAAGCACAATGTATAGCCAGATTAAAGATGTAATGAGAGAAGAAAAGAGGGAAAAGACCACTGCCCTATAGGTATTAATCAGGGGATGGATCTACAGTGACAACTTTAGAAGAAAGAGAAGCACAGGGTTACTCAACAGAGCATCTAACAGAGGATGGATTCTGAAAAGATAACCACTACATCAAACAACATAATCATTGTGAAAGGAGCATCGTGCATGGATGGATTCCTAAAACTTCCCTTAGAGAATGTAGTAACCAAATTAGCAGAAAAAATAAAGCATGGAAATGAATTTACAAGAAAAAAATGCTGCACATTAAACACCGTGATGAATCCCAAATTTAAAGAGCAGAAAATGATTTATTAAAATAATACTCAAGGAAAATTTACATAGTCCAATAACATCCTCCCTCTACTGCGAAACTCCCCACCTTTACAAATGACTGAAAAATTACATTAAATAGGCTGGCCTTAGGGGGCGAATCCGTAAAAAGAGGAGTTGTTTCACCTACCCCCAAACAAAAACCTGAAGATAGAAAACCCAAAAAATATACATCTAAAAGAGAGGAAACTGTTCATTCGACCATCTCGAAGTATTATCGTTACATTACTCCAACAAATGGAAAAAAAATAAATCTAGAACTAACCTACCCCCTTATTTATGTTTGCGGCCATTTCGTGAGTTGGTGTTATAATGTTCTCTGCTTTCAATTTGCTCATGGCCTTAATAGAATGTTTGCCCCTTTTAACCTTTTTTCTGAAGAAAACCCTTTTAAACCAATAAAATTAATGTGCCTCATTAAACAAAGAAAATACCCTTTTTCCTTTGAAAAGAGCGGAAGAAGTGGTGGGCCCGGGAATCACAATCGCAAAGGGGAGAGGAGTAGGAATGTTTTGGGTAGAGAAAATCGCGATGTGCGATGAGTGATGGAGCGATGGAGCGATGGAGTGATGCGATGGAGAATAGAGCGATGCGATGGGGGATGGAATGATGGAGTGAAGGTCCGATGCGATGAGTGATGGTGGATTATCGCATCGGCTGAGAAACAGGAAGCAGAGTTAGCACAGCGATAGAATTATGCGATCGTGCGATGCGATGGAGGACTATCGCATCGGCGGAAATGAGAAGGAAGAGTTAAGCACTGGAGGGGGAGCGATTGTGCGATGTGATGCTACAATGCACGATGGTGCGATGCACGATTATCGCATCAGCGAAAGTCAGGAGAGCGGGAGTTAAGCATGATGGGAAGTGGATAATGCGATGATGCCATGCGACGTTGTGATGATCGCATCGACGGAGAACGGAATGTGGAGTTAAGTGCTGGTGGGATATGTGATAATGTGATGAGTGATGTTGCGATGCAATCACATCGGCGATGAGCCATCGCATCAGGATTGTAGGAGATGGAAATTCAAAAGAAAAAGGGACTTTGCGACAAAGGAAAAATATAGAAAAATTAAGGGTTTTAAAGTTAAAGAGCCAGCGGAATAATGGAAAAAGAAAGGAAAATTAGTGCTTTTTGGGACATTTATTCATTTGAAAATATTTTCTGATCCAGAAGTCGATTTAGGGAGTATGATATTCCGTTTGAAAGCTTTTTCTGAGCTGCTTCTGATGAACACATTTAAAACATGTTTTGCACTGAAGATCATGTGAAAAACATCTAACAAAACCAGACATAGTAAGATCCCATTTTGATCCTTGGTGATAGGCTTCGAAGACTGGAGCTAACATTAGCCTTATTGGGGATGGTAGCTCCTTGGAGGTGTCAATAACACCATAGACCAAATGTCTCATCCATTGGGCAATACGGTTAGCAAACCTCTGTAAACCCAAAAAACTCATACCAATCCAAAAACATATACATGCTACAATATGTACATAAACCAATACCGAAAGCTAAAATGTTGCCTTAGGCAGCTTATTTATGCACAAACCTACCCTACTTTGAAGCAAAATTGATAGATCAAGTAATTTTGCAATGCCAGACCAACCAATCAAGTAACTATGACAAGGATGCCGCTTGGAAGTGCTTGAACCAGTACACAACTGGAAATGATGACAGCCATACATGCACAAAAGGAGTCTGGCTGTATAAAAGGAAATATGGCTTGTTATTCAAACTGAATTTTTTTTCCATATATGCCATAACAGGATCAAATAAACAAGACTCTGTTTGTTGCCCCAACTCCTCAATACATGCTTCCAACTGCAAATTATTAATGCAAACATCCAAAGTCAGCCTTACCTTTCCTTCCTTCTGTTGGAAAAGGTCCCCAAAGAATGGGACTTGACAGTCCAGATCCTGGGACTGTATTTGGGTCTCCAATTCAATTAGATCTTCTTCAATTTTGATGGAAAACTCTTGAAAAAAATTGAGCTTAACTTCATGGCTACATTGACAAGACTTCAAATAAGAAGAAAGAGATGAAGTAAATTTATCATCTACCTCATCATCTATGCACATATCTTCCCATTCTCTAAAGCCTTGAATAGAGGGAACCTCTATTTTGAATTCTTCCTCTTTCTCCATCCATGATTCCAGAAAGAAATGCCACAACTCTACAAATGACTTAATAGATCTGATAGAAAATTTTCAATCCATTGTCTACATTTTCCTTGAAAGGAATCATAGAACAATCTGATAAAAACATCCTCTTTTTTTACTCTAAGATATTCTACAAATGTTTTAAAATTTTCTACATGTTCAAGAGTTAAAGCCAGATCTTCCCCATTGAATTTAGGGCCATTAATCAAAATATATGCATCCTTTGGTAATTGATTAGGAAAAACAGGAAGATTAGAAAAATCAATACATGAATACCTTGAACAAATAGAAGCAACAGTTGAGTCCTTCATTTATCCAGTGGAGCCACCATCAATACTTTCAAAATCGGGATTGAAAACAATGGAGTCATTAGGTAGATGATTTCAGCCTTCATATGTGTCTGAATACTATCCACCATCAACAATCAGATTTGCAACTTGAACAATCTTCACCGGAGAAGATTTGTCACCTCATTCCCCAGAAACGGCACCAAAATGTTAGCACTCAGAATGAACCTCAAGGCTGAGAAGAGGAAAATCTGAGTATCCACAGACCAAGCTTTCAATCTGGCATCTAGCCCTACCAGACCAGAGAGGGCTCTCTCTTTGCCAAAAAAACGTGGCTACAATAACAGAATCTTAAGCTAGCTATGAAGAATAAGGATTTGGTTGAAAATTGTGGGTTGAAAACAGCAAGAGAAGGGACTATTGGGCTATGAATTTGGGGCTAGTTTCTGCCGGAAAACTTGGGGAAAAGTAAGCACAATGTAAAGCCATATTAAAGATATAATGAGAGAAGAAAAGAGGGAAAATACCACTTCCTTTTAGGCATCAATCAGGGGATGGATCTATAGTGACAACTTTAGAAGAAAGAGAAGCACAGGGTTACTCAACAGAGCATATAATAGAGGATGGATTCTGAAAAGATAACCACTACATCAAACAACATAATCATTGTGAAAGGAGCATCATGCATGGATGGATTCTTAACACTCCCCTTAGAGAATTCTGTAACCAAATTAGAAAAAAAAACAAAGCATGGAAATGAATTTACAAGAAAAACATGATGCACATTAAACACCGTGATGAATCCCAAATTTAAAGAGCAGAAAAAAGCTTTATTAAAATAATATTCTAGGAAAAATTTACATAGTCCAATAGCAGCCTCCCTCTGCTGCAAAAATCCCCACCTTTACAAATGACTGAAATATTACATTAAATAGACTATCCTCAGGGGGCGAATCCGTAAAAAGAAGAGTTGTTTCACCTGCCCCCAAACAAAAACATGAAGATAGAAAACCCCAACAATATACCTCTGAAAGAGAGGAAACTGTTCATTCGACCATCTAGAAGTATTATCGTTACATTTACTCCAACAAATGGAAAGAAAACAAATATGGAACCGACCTACCCCCTTATTTATGTTTGCGGTTGTTTCTTGAGCTGGTGTTGTAATGTTCTCTGCTTTCGGTTTGCTCACGGACTTAACAGAATGTTCGCCCCTTTTAACCTTTTTTCTAAAGAAAACCCTTTTAAACCAATAAAACAAATGTGCCTCATTAAACAAATAAAAGACCATTTTTCCTTTGAAAAGAGCAAAAAGAAGTGGTGGGCTCGGGAATCGCAATCGTAAAGGGGAGAGGAGTGGGAATGTTTTGGGTGGAGGAAATCACGATGTGCGATGAGCGATGAAGCGACAGAGTGATGGAGAGATGTGATGGATAATAGAGCGATGCGATGGGGGATGGCATGATGGAGTGAAGGTGTGATGCAATGAGCGATGGTGGATTATCGCATTAGTAGAGAAACAAGAAGCAGAGTTAGCACGGCAATAGAATGATGCGACCGTGCAATGCGATGGAGGACTATCGCATCGATGGAAACGAGAAGGCAGAGTTAAGCGCTGGAGGAGGAGAAATTGCGTGATGTGATGCTATGATGCAAGATGGTGCGATGCACAATTATCGCATCGGCGGAAGTCAGGAGAGTGAGAGTTAAGCACGACGGGAAGTGGATAATGTGATGATGCGATGCGACATTGTGATGATCGCATCGACGGAGAACAGAATGCAGAGTTCAGTGCTGGCGGGATATGCGATAATGTGATGAGCGATGTTGTGATGCAATCACATTGGCGATGAGCCTTCGTATCGAGATTTTAGGAGACAGAAATTCAAAAGAAAAAGGGACTCTGCAGCAAAGGGAAAATATAGAAAAAGGTAAGGGATTTAAAGTTAAAGAGCTAGCGGAATAATGGAAAAAGAAAGGAAAAGTAGTGCTTTTTGGGCAATTTATTCATTTGGGCATATTTTCCGATCTAGAATTCAATTTAGGGAGTATGATATACCGTTGGAAATCTTTTAAGAGCCAACGGAATAATGGAAAAAGAAAGGCAAAGTAGTGCTTTTTGGGCCATTTATTCATTTGGGCATATTTTCCGATCCAAAAGTCAATTTAGGGAGTATGATATACCGTTGGAAACATTTTTCTAAGTTTCTTCTGATGAACACATTTACGACATGTTTTGCACTAAATATCATGTGAAAAACATCTAACAGAACTAGACATATTAAGAGCCCATTTTGATCCCTGGTGATAGGCTACGAAGACTGGAACTAACATCCATTACTGGAAAATAAGTTTTCTAGTCATTCCTTTCTAGATATTCCAGATTTGGGATATTACATCAAGAGTATATTGATATAGTGGTTGTCTATATGGAGGAATGGTTATGTATAAATCCCGCACATATTTCTGGCATGACGGTTTTTTTTCTAGTGTCCCAAGAACCATGTAAATCAAATCATGTTGGGAATTTCTATCAAACACCATTGTCAGGTTTGTCTCTAAACATGGTGAAGAGCAATGAGAGAAAAAAGGTATTAGAAAAATTGCTTGACTGGGTGCATTGCCATTATTTTACTGTTTAGAAGGGAATCCATTTCAGTAGAGTAGGGTAGGTAGGGGTGCAAATAAGCTCAGCACTTTGAGCATCTTTCAAATTTTAGTTTTAGATTGCTTTTCATTTTCAGATCAGTATGTTTCAGACTTTAGTTTCAGCTTAGTTCTAGTTTCACCATTCAAGTTTTAAAAGTGTAATAGTATCTTCAGCTTGATGGATTGTAGTGGATAAGTGAAATTGTAGTTTCAGTTCATATTTTAGTATGCTAATAAGCTAGCTAACTAAGAATCTGGTTCTATCATTCAAAGTCAGGAGGAACAATCAGCTAGTTTCTAGTCACAAAGTTCCTAACAGATCAAGATACAAGGGTGAGATCAACTCAAAGGGTCAGGCTACTAGTCTATGGTGTTCTTGACACATCCTGAAGGAGTTTCCATCCCCAGATGGAGCCACCATTATAACCCTATAATTTACAGTATCACAAGGTGACTGATTATTTTATCTTTGAAAAATTTTCATACTTTACATGGATGTAAATATTCAAAATCCTTTCCAAATCAAGAATCAAAGAAAGCAACAAAGAGGCAAGGAGTAGCATTAAACCATTAGCAAATTCAAAGGCATCAGAAAAGTAGTTGAGGCCAAAAAAACATCATGGGGAGAGTTGTGCGCATTTGGTTCGAGTCGTGCACTCTAAGTGGGTCAAGTCGTAAACGCGGGAAAGTCATGAATGAGTCTCCTATGAACAAGAAAAAAATTTCATTTCCCTCCACCTTTCCTCCATATCCACTCACCCCCTCCTCATCTGATGGCCCTTGTTTCATTTTGCACTCCCCGCAATCTTCGAACGTTAACCATGGGGGTGGTCTGAAATGAGTGGTATCCCTTACCACCATCCCCGCAATGTGTCGCCATTTTGAAATTTCGCATCCCCTTCTATATTATCGCTTATCACCTTAAGACCCCTCCTAAAACAAATATTGGGTTTTAAGTTCATGATATAACCTTCCAAAGGCGATATGCGATGGAGTGGGACCCAACCACCCGCCACACTTCCTTTTCCACTTCATCTCCCTTGAAAATCACCAAAAACTTACCTTTGCCACCTTTCCACTTCATTTCTCTACTTTACCTTTTTCACTGCCATATCATTGTTTTACCTTCCACTTTCCCATCTCCCCAATCGCGATTAATGTGGGCCAATCCCCCTGACACGTTACCCCTTTCCCCCACATCCATCACATTTCACAAACATTACAACTTACTGTTTAAGTGCTTGCAAGGTATTTCTTTTAACTTGCGATGTAGTTGGGCCCCACCATGGCAACTCCCCCCCCCCCCCTCTGCAGCCATTTGAAATACGTTGAAATACCTTGATATATCATATAAAACATCATAAATGTATCTCATCGCTGAAACATTCGTCGCTTTCTAACTTCACCAACGTAGTAGGCCCCATATTGCCACATCATCATCCAATCGATTCACATTGCACTTCGCATCCCTTATAGTTTACCTTTGCTACTAAAAGTTAAGACTTACGATCTGCAGTCAGTATTCAGGCCCCACCTCTACTCCACGTCACTCTGCCCTCCCCATACTTTGCACTTCGCATCCCTTATAGTTTACCTTTGCTACTAAAAGTTAATACTTGTGATCTACGAGCAGCAGTCGGGCCCCACCTCTCCTCCATGTCACCTCCTTTCTCCCCGCACTTCACATTTAGTAGAATTTAGTGTTTACCGACCCTTCTTATGGCTACAATTTAAAAACTGCGATCTGCGCACTGCGATCTAGTCCCACTTTACCCTCCACATCACCTCCCACTTCGCATCGCACCGCCGATTAAATTCTTCACAACTTAAATTGTAAATACTATGAAGTGCATGGATGCGATGCGGCTTCAGAACTACAATTTAAAAAATTTCAGTTCCAGGCTAATGATTTTTGCGTTGTTTTATTTGTAAAAGGGTTGCAACATGACAAGAAGGTCGATGCGGGCAGCTAAAGGAATTTTAACCAAACTTTCTATGTTATGATGACATAAAGGATTTATGTTAGAAATAATCCCCAGCAAGGTGTGCTGGCAAGGTAGGTCGAGTTGGGAAAAGGAAGTTTAGGCATAAATGTTGTACGGAAATGAAAAGCAGTAGAATGCACCAGCACTAACACCAATCAATGAGAAGTGGCCAACACTACACCAAATTAATTACTAAATGCTAGTTTTCTGCAAAATAGAGCTAGATGTCATAGCCTCCATTGGTTGCCTCTTTGGAAATTCACCTCCAAAGCTTACTATTTGATCTTCCAAGGAGCCATTTAAGCATTTGGATCTACGAAGGGTTGCCCAAAATTAATTCTAGAGACAGTGTTGTTTTTAGAGATGTTTGATCAAGCCTTGCATGGCCACACTTGTCCATTTTTCTGTTAAAGTGTAATCAATGAAAGGTTGCCAAGTAAGACAGGGAAAATGACTTAGTTTTAGTTAAATACCACTTTAATTTTCATTATCAGGGTTTGGAAAATTGGACCCTATTGAAGCTTTCATTATAAGAAGTATTAGAACTGCGTAACTGTTTGAGATGGGCATCAATAATAAGAGACCGTTCACAGGATTCTTGAGCTATGTTAATGGTGATGTTTTTCCTATGTATTAATGTTTTCCTCTATCTTTTCATGTTGTTCATCCATTTATCTGATTTCAAAAATAGTAAATTTAGATTAAGATTTTCTAAAAGAGCACCTTAATTCTGTCTATGCTTGTTATCTTAATGTTTTCCTCTGAGAGTTGAATTCAGAATTCAGAGATGGTCTGCTTTGCATTTAAGTTGAACCTTAATCTCCTTCTCCCATCTCATATTCACACTGCTAGTAAGATCCAATCTGCATAGCTAGCTTTCCCTATGAATGCCCATTGAAAATTTGATGCATAATTCGACCTTTTATAACTCCATAACCCAATGGACTAAGTCTCACAGCTCCGTCTATCCAACCACCCAATAAATCAAAACAAACAACCCTCATAATCTCTATAACTAGCATATTATCAACACTTATAATTATCAGGTTAAATAATAAAACAGAGAGAGCCATCTCTGAGTCTAGGAAGGCTAGGTCTTGGACTCCAAAGTGGTTTGATGTTGTTCTCTATGGTTTTTTCTTTCCAATCTCACAAATTACAGTGTGATAACACTATCGAAATAGTCATCTAACCAATAGTGATTGTAGGTCGAATAACAGGTTGAGACGTGGCAGCCACATTCGAAATTAATGGGCCAGAAGATAGGGGGACGCCTGTTTACCAAACGGGATCCAAAAATAAGGATGTGGCACCGAAATATCCTAAAATAAGGTTTCCCAAAGAGGTATACCCTTGTGGAAGTGGAGATGCAACTTGACTAAAGGAAATTTCGGTTCCACTGCATGAATCATGAGGTGTGGAGCCGAAACGTTCACCTTTAAAGGGAAGTACAGATGAATCTGCTTCCAGAATGTAGGTTCCAGTGGTTTCTTATAGAGATTATAGGGAGCGCTCACGAATGGGACATCATTAACATTGGATTCCATTTCTTCGAGAAATAACTGATTGACAGTAGAGAGAGACACTACTAGAGAATCAGGAAGGGGAACACCAAGTTGATAGAAAGGACTATAATCTTGTTGAGGTGAGACCACAATCATATGAAAGAGCGGATTCACAGGAAAGACCATAAAATGTGTATACAGTTTAGGCCTTTCTGGCTCAGAGTCTTCCGATGTCATCCAAGGAGAATCGTCAGGTGGTCTTCAAATTGAAATGGGTTGTACGCTTATGAAAATCTTAAGTTCAACACCTTGAGCTTCAATGGGTCCAACTGGAAACTGGATTACCTTAGGAGGAGGCTCTTGAGATCCTTCAGAGGAGGGATGAGGTAAATCAAATATTCAACCACGATGACCTTTCAAGACAATATTAAGGAAGGAAGAGGCGAAAATATTAAAAATCCACAATTTACCAAGCAATGATGATGCTAGAGAACTACACAGGTAAGATGTTTTCGTGGGCAGTTACTTTTAGAATTAAAAAAAAAAAAATCAAAAAGGGTGTACTAAGAATAAAGGTTTACCAACTATTCGTGAACTATAATATACACCTTGGTGATAAATGATATAAAAAATGACCAAGGACTTAACTTAGTACATTCGATATCCCCAAATGTTGTGTTCGGTGTATCACGTTTACAAGGCAGCCGAATCGGTTACCTATGGTAGGCTTGCAATCTAATGGTGTCTCCCCAAATATACGTGAGAGTACGTGGGATCCAGTTCGTAGCAGTGTTGTCTAATGCGTAACTGTTCGATAGGAGCACCCCAACTATACTTATCCTACATCAGTATACTTCCATACATGGGACATGATATCACCCCTATGTTGTAACACAAACCGTTAGCAACAAGTCATACATTTTACAACAGAAGAACACATATTTACCCTAGACCTCTAAATGTTCTCGTTAGTTCCAAATTCTCCTTAAGGTAAAGTGGGTAAATTTTAGTGTTGATCTTGAGTTAAGTTTTGGTTTTTGGCTCAAAATTGATGTGACCTACATCCTATAATGCAAGCTAAATGTAAAAAGAAAATATTTTCAATTCAATGAGGTATAAAATATTGAGGGAAGAGATACAAACAAAAGCTTATTCAATGCAACAAACAATGATGCCTTGTTGGCTTGAGGGGTCTTGACCCAAGTTTGGAGTTATCGCACAACCAACAAAACCCTCCAACTATTGGCGCTTTCGGTAGTGATCTGCTTGTGCAGACCAAAGTCTCACCCGAAGTAGTATGGGGGGGTGCTGGAATTAGGTTTCCACACCCCGAGGGAGATTTTTATGTGGTGGGCCTAATCAGACTTATTGCAGATAATATAGTAGATTTACGCAACCACAATAACAAATATTACCCTTTCGCATATTTCTATAGAATACTTCAATATATTTCTTGCATAGTAATTAAGTGTACTTCATTCATATCTATTCATCAATTAATATAGACTAATACTTGCGCATATGTGAAATCAACCATTAACAGAAGTAAATACGCATCAACAAAACATATTCAGATCTACAAAAAATAATCGATAATCAAGTCAGTCAATCACATAAGAATCTAGGTTTGCCAAAATTTCCTTCTTTATTAAGAGATCTATCAATTCAGTACAATATATCATCTGCGCACATAGCAGCAGGGTCCCCACACAGCTCAGGACTTAGGTCTCCATGCACACAACCTGCAGGAGCCTTTCTACCCAGAAAAAAACACAGAGTTAGATCAAAACATTAATCAACAACCATACATATCATGATGTATGAGACAAGGGAAAAATCCAGTATGGAGAAAACCTTTGCAAATTATTCTTCTTAGATCGTCTTCAAATTATTCAAAAAACAAGAGTACAATGATCCATAGATCCATATCTTGATGATCTAGAAAAAAACTAGCATGTGCATAGTAAAAGCATAAACATACTTTTGTTGAAGGAGCATGAATCTGAGAACTGAAATGCACTGACACTTGTTGTAGCATACTGATGAGCAATGTTGATACTTAGTGAGAACTATAGATACATATTGCAGCAATAATATATAGAGTAGATCTACAATTTTACCAAACTCTGGATACAATTGATCACAGAAACTCAGTGAAGATAACTGTGAAAAAAATTGTTCATTCCTATATCAGAATCCAAGACACTGTCAAAAGATGACTGCAAACATCGGCATGAGCATTGGTTATGGTTTTTCAACTTCTATGGTTGTCATTAATTGCAGAATCTGGATTATCCACAGCATCATAAAACAATGGTCGACGTTTTGAATCCCAACGGGGATCCATCTTTAGGACAAGAAGTGAATGAAGAATGAAAGAAGGTCGCACATGTTAAGGCTTAAATAGTGAAGGATGATGAGAAGAGCCAACAAGAACAAATTTTATTAATTTATTTAATCTAAAAAAAATTATTTATTTCTTAAAATTTTAATTTTAATAATTTATAATAGTATATAATATCACCTATTATTAATATTAATATTTAAATTTTTTATTAATATAATATTGGTTGTTGGATCAAGCTCAGATCTTCTCAGAAACCCTTAGCCACGACCTCAAGATGTTGTTCCTGTGGCTAAAGCTTCTCTGGCCACTTCTTAGACTCACTGTGCCCACGACTGAGGTCTTGATCAACTGGATCTAGCCCATGAACCCTAGCAGCAACCTCAACACACTAAGCGTGTGGCTATGGAAGCTTAGTCATTAACTTGCCACGCTATACCCACGAATCTAGCCCGAATTCTGCAATTTTATGCCCATGTTTATGGTCCAAAAACCCTTGTTCAGAGTGAGCCTCTCATCTATGATCCTAAACCTTGCATGAGCTTCTTCTGTCAAATCTGTGCAAGCCAAGACAAAATAGACGAACCAAGACAATGGATGCAAATCGAAGATCGCTTTAGCAAGTCTGTGAGAATGAGCTTGAGGTCGCCTCTATTTATAGCCTTCTGGAGGGTCCTCTTTGGGGTTGAGGCCGACTTAACTAATTGCACATGTGCTTAGGGTGACCCATTCCATTACACTTTAATAAATAAAATAATTCATAATTTAACTTATTCTTAACTGATTGGGGCGATATATAGGTCAATTTTGGTCCTCTCAAAAAAAGGAATCTAATGCAGTTATAATCTCAACCACATGAGTTTTCCAAAGTGGAATTTCACCACAGTTACATAATTTTAACACTCCCTCTCAACCAGGGAGAATTCCCCCTACCAATATCTATTCATTGATCGATATGGCATTATGGTATCTTCTTGAGTCATCATGTATCGTCATTGATAATATTTGTTATTTAGTATTCATGTTGTGAACCTTTATCATTGCAAATCATCAATGTGCTTCACATACTTATTATTTCTTATCCCTTGATTTTTCCTGCTCGTATGATGAACATTCTTGGATCTAGAAGAAGAAGATTTTTTCACCGAAGGGGAGCCTAGGCTACCACCATTTATCCATCGAGCTATCATTTGGAATCTCTGCCAGTGGGATACTACCCAAAAAATCATAATCAAGCATGATCGAAGAGAATATCGTCAAGGAGCACGCCTCAATATCTAACCGCATAGGGCAGAACATCTTGACCCAAAATCTCATGGGGTAGTTATACCTCTACAACCCCATATCTAGAAATAGGATATCCATCCACGCATGGTAGCCCATCTCTACCATGGTATCACATCGAGGAGATTAAACTCAACTTGGAACTGCATAGGTTTTTCTCAACCGATGTTATTTCCTACTGATCTTGCCATCGATGACCCCAAATAGTCATGTGGTAGAACACATGCATCATAATCGACTTGGGGTGTACACCCCAAGTACATTCTCAACTTGTCAGCCCAGAGAGGATCAATATTCATAACAAGCCTTTATTGAGGATATGATTCCAACTGGGGTATACTCTACATAGACCAAATAGGGGAGCAACATCTCCGACCCTATGAATATAGGCGAGCAACATCTCAAACCTGGGTAACGGATAGGGAAGTACCCTATTTTCCATAGATCCATCACACCACTTGAGTAAACCTTCATCCCTGAAATTTCTACACAACAAAGTATAGTCCGTTCACTTTTTGCCACTTTTTACAGAATTCAAATCCGAAGCCTGAAATGAAAGTTATGATGAGTTTCCCTAGGTCACCTATTTGAGACTGAATTGCAGAGTCTGTAAAATCTCTAACTTCCTGGGATCATTCTGATCTAAGTGGATATTGGTGGAAACCCACCTATTCCATTTGGACCCTCACCATTGTTTCTTTTAGTTTTTCAGTTTCCTTAATTGTATCACAGTTTACTATTTTTAGCAGTTTTTCGAGTCCTGAACTTCTCGAGTCGTTTTGAGGCCCTAAACAACATTTTTTTGGAAAATATTGGAGCAAGAAGAATGTTCTTGCAATTTTTCTCACATCAAAACTTATAGACCTCATATATATCTTTCTAATGAGCTATTGTGCATGTCAAACAAAGATCGTATGCCAAATTTATGTCCCTAGGAAGTTGAAGTACCAATTTACCCAAACGAGGCCCATAATTTTGGTGCTTCATCTCCTAGGGTTAGGTTTTTGGATGTTTAGGGTTTTCCATTATTTCTCAATAATAAATAGGCCCTAAAACCTCATTTTAACATAGTTCAGAGGCTTGTAGCCGCCACATCTCTTCTCAGAGATAATCCTACCAGCACCCTAGCTAGGTTATTTCCATTACGTCTGTAAGCATATTTCTGTTATATGATATTAATGAAATGAAATTTTATTTCCATTGCATATTTGTGTTTCTCTATATTTTTATATATTATTTTGTTTCTGCATAAATCCAGATCAGTGGTATTAGATAAGTCTTCTCTTTCTCTCTTTTTCTTTGAATGTCCCCAACGAGGTCAGGGTATGAGTTAGGGCTAGATCTGGTTGAAAGCTTACAAGATTAGCCTCGCAAAGCCCTATTGGGCCGAGAAGAAGGTACATTTCATCCCATCTTTACCATGATTTTTTATGTACTTTTATGAATTTTTCCCTCATCTTAGAAATAAAGTAAAGGGAAATAACGTAAAGCCAAGGCAGAATGAACTAATGGCAAAAGGAATGTTTAACAACGTAAAAAATGACTTTTTATATCTTTATTGATAGGGAAGCAAGGCAACTGAACTGCTGATGACCAAAAGACAACTGACAAGGGAGGAAACCAGGATCATAATGACTCCTATGGACCGACGGGAGATGCAAATGCACATCCACGCTTGGAGGACTCAAATGACAGCCACGAAGTAGCAGGATCCCATATGGAAAGGACCCGATACTACTTTTTAATTCGCCTTTAAAATCCAAAGATGAACAAGATAGATAGATCTTCATAGATATTTTCCTCTGTAATAGACATATTGGGACAAAATTGTCAAGTTGTTTTAATGTATTAATCTCCAACTTAATAAATATTTTGGCGTTTTTGGAATAGTCAATCTTTGAGTTTTCCTTAGCAATAAAATTCTGGTGGCTTTGGGCCCAACCCTGGGAGTTTCTCTGCTACTTCTGTGCTATACGTTTAATTACCGAACTTGTGTTTCCATTCATCTAGTGCATTTCATAAGATATCATTTAAATTGGTTAATTGTGAACATAAGATGCTATATCTTCTTCTTTCATTAGAATAGCCCACCATTCATGCTTTCTTGCTTAAAATCAATGTTTTCATAATTGTTTAGATCCTTTCATCATTTCCCAATGCTTTTATAATCGTTTGATTTGTTTTGACATGACTGTTGTTCAATTTTGCATGTAGTTAATGTTGGATATTTTCATTATCATTGTGAGCGATTGGTTGTTGTTTAATTCAAAGGGATGTCATTTATTGATTTAAAAGAGAATTCCATTGCAAATTTAGGATAATAAATTGTTGTTCAATTCATTATGATTGATGTTCAATTCATAACAGTACGATGTTCAATTGTAGTTTTCTATTTTCAGCCACAGTAGTTATTTTTGCATATGCTTAGAACAAGAATAGTCAAAGCATTCTATAATTCCCTTCCGAATTGATTTAATTGAACTTCGAGAATTAGATAGTATTCCTTATGATGATTTAGAGTAGTTGTCTTCTGATATCACTTGCATATATTGTGCTTACACTCTTGAAATAACAAGACTTTCCTTGGGTTGATAATTAAATGAGAAGCATTGAAGTTGCTTGTAAAAATCACCTTTATGACCCAACAACCCCGACAACCTCCCATGGTGGAAGCAAAGAAAGACGAGGGGGCAGGAGATATTATCAAATTCTGACTCAAGGAGGCCCTCGAGAAAAAAAGGAAGGAAATGATGGATAAATTTGTGCAGATCCTTCAATGGTTGCCCACCGACAACGCATCTGCATCCAGCAACCACTCTGGAGGAGCCACTCATTTCAAGGTACAAATCAACTTCGACATTCTTGTATTTTAAGGCTAGATAGATGCAGATGCCATAAATAGATGGTTTAAGTTTCTAGAAGGGTATTTCTTGGTCCATGATTTCTCCGACCAAGAAAATATTACTTTTTCACTCCTCAAAGTCGCCCCCCATGTCGAAGACTGGAGGGAAACCTACTGTGAGAAAAACTATGAGAGTGAACCCTCTTTGTTCTTGGCCACACCCACTTGGAGTTCGTTTCGAGATGGCAATAGGGAATAATATTACCCCGTGGGGAGCTATGAGGACAAGAACATTCAATGGACCACGCTGCGATAGCAAAGGGATGAAGATGTGCATGAGTTGACAAATTTGTTCCATACCTTGTGCAAAAGGTTGGGTATTAAATATTCAGAGAGAAATTTAGTGCTCAAGTAATATAGCTATTTGCACAAATACATTCAGAAGGAAATGGATTTCCTCAACATTACCTCACTTATCACAGAATATTGATATGCCGCCAAGATTGACTATAAATTTAAGCAGAAGAAGTGAGACTTTGGATCTGCAAATCCGAAGCCAGGGAAATGTTCCCTCGAACTGCAGAACAAGGGGAGAACCCAAAATGAGGTGATTTGCAACAACACCACAAAGCCAAAGAAGGACACAGATAAGTGGTGTGAATTTCATAACAGCTCCACTCACAACATAAGCGAGTGTCGGGCCAAACAGTCGCTGGTGGCCAAATTGAAGGCATCTGAATCAGATGCATGTTCTGATCCTGAGTCGGGACTGGATAAGGGCAATGAAAAAGGAAAGAAAAGAATTAATGCGGAAACCAATGCCACCATTGCCACCATCAAGCTCCAAAGGGAGGAGCTCGAGGATCTAGAGGAGGGGGATCGCCTTTTCCATTCCCAAATGTGGGTGAATGTTTCTCCACTGCAATTCCTTGTTGATATTGGAAGCCAAAAGAACCTCATTTTAGTAGAGGTCGTGAAGTGGCTCAACCTACCGACCACATCACACACGCACCCATATACCATTGGGTGGCTTCACCAAGGAATATATCTTTGCGTTCGCCAGTAGTACCACCTTCCATAAAACATCAAGACATTCACGGATGAGGTACTGTGTGATGTTTTTCCTCTTGATGTGTTTGATGTATTATTGGGCCAACCATACTTATGGAAGCGACATGTTGTGTATGAGTCTAGGCCTCGTTCTATTATTATTACTTTTGGAAATAACTTGTACAGGATAGCAGAGGTAGTACCGCCTCCTGCCATATATTTGATTATTGCAAAGAAACACAGTAAGATATTTCCCAAACCAAGAAATTTATTTTCATTACAATTCAGCCAAAGGGCAAGAAGAATATTGTGGCCACAACCTCAAAACAGGGCTCCCCTGCATCGCAACAACAGATGGACAAATTTGTGGAGGAATACAAGGACATTTTCTCATCACCCTCATAGGTTCTTCTACACTATCAAGTCAAGCAATCCATTAATCTGACCCCATACGCACCACCACCTAATGTTGCCATACCTCATGTGAACACACAGACAAAATCCACACATGTACTGTCTAAGGTTGATAAAGCAACCAAATTTATTGAACGCATCAAGCACCTCCACCAGCAGGTCCACGACTTATTGGAGAAATCTAATGCCAAGTAAAATTAGTGGCATGATTATTATCAGGTGCCACACAAATTCCAGGTGGGTGACACAGTTTGGTTACATTTGCAAAAAGAGTGCATTTTTGGGCCCCACTGTAAGCTTCACTCGCTCCGATATGGAATATAAAACATAACCAAGGGTATGGGAGAAAATTAATTTGAGCTCAACATTCCCCCATTCATTGGCAAACACCCAATGTTCAATGTCGATCACCTTCATCCATACTTTCCACCATTACTAGACACACCCAACATTGTAGATCTCATGGAGGAACTCAACGCAATGGGAACCATTTCTTCCTAAGGGGGGAGGAATGATCCAGGTGGATATTGGTGGCCACCCGCCTATTCCATTTGAACACCCACCATTGTTTCTTTTTTTTTTCAGTTTCCTTAATCGTAGCAAAATTTACTACTTTTAGCATTTTTTTGGGTCTTGAACTTCCAGAGCTGTTTTCAGGCCCTAAACGACTTTTTTTTGGAAAAATGGGAGTAACATGGTAGTTTGTTTGATGTTTCTCACATTAAAATTTGTAGTCCTCATATAGATATTTCTAATGAGCCATTTTGTGCATCAAACAGAGATCGTATGCCAAATTTACGTCCCTGTGAAGTTGATGTACCAACTTACTCAAACAGGGCTCATAGTTTGTTGCTTTATCTCCTAGGGTTAGGTTTTTGGATGTTTAGGGTTTTCCATTATTTCTCAATAATAAATAGGCACTCGAGCCTCATTGTAACATAGTTCAGAGGCCTGTAGCTGCCACATATCTTCTCAAAGATATGCCTACCAGCACCCTAGCTAGTTTATTTCCATTATTTTTGTAAGCATATTTTTGTTATATGATATTAATGAAATCAAGTTTTATTTCCGTTGCATCTCTGTGTTTCTATTTATTTCTGTATATTATTGCATTCCTCCATAAATATCAATCAATATCTTCGAAAATATAGTGAACCAAGATCTAAAATTTTTACACGACGTTCCTCAAGATTTCGGGTTCTTGTGGTAAAAAATTCATCTTCTAAACCTTCATACAAAAAAAGTTATAGAGAAAATTTCAAGATGGCATGTTTGTAGCAATGAAACCCTGGAATCCAAAGCTATGATACTAAATGTTATGAAACCAAATAAAAAAATAGAAGAAAAGATATATCAATGACTTAGAAATCAGCCTCTTCGAGGGGGGAACCTCCTTTATATTACATAAATAAACAATTCTTGGATGATACCAATAACAAAACCTATCTTCTATATATAGGAGTCTAACGGGTCACAATATAACAATATGGGGACCACATGGGCACAATAATAACAATAATGGGGCTACACCTATGGGTACTACATGGGCACAGCAATAACAATAATGAGGCTACACTAACAATAAAAATAAGGGGCTACAATAGTATTATAGGGACCTGCCAAAAAAGTTAAAGCTTAGGAAAAAAGAATCTATAACATAGTCTTATAAAATAAAAGATGAAAACAATAAAATTATATGGTTCATAATTAAGTATTAAAAAATTATACAAAAACAAATTGGTAGCTATAATGAAACGAGTGGAAAGAAAGAAATATTTGTGGAAGGTGATGTGGAGGTTGAATTTCCTTTTAAAAGTCACAATATTGCTACAACTAGCTACATCCAGGGATTGAATCACAAAGTACTACCACTATTCACCTTAATATCAATTTATTGAAAATTTCCTACCCCTATTACTCATTATAATTTTGAACTTTGTTCAAATTTTTGCCACTCAGGCGTGTTAGGAGAATAAAACGTAGCTGGACAGAGAATTAAATTTTAACTATTGTCCTTTCACATTACATTCTATGCTAAATAAGCAATAAATAGATAAATTATTTATTGTGTTTCTCAAAAGCCAAAAAGGAAAAATTTTCCATGTTAATTGAAAATTATTACTTAAATAAAGTTCAAAATAATAAAATGAATTTACCTTCCTCTAATCTGGTTTCTATGAGAAAAAAGGAATAAAAGTTATCCCAATTTAGATGATATCTAACCTGATTAATTTGATGTTACTAAAGCATGGTGCACTTTGCTTAAGCAAGCCAAGAAACTCCTAGAAATTAAAATGCAAGTTGCATTTTATTAATGGTGGAAGAATACTTCATTTCTTTCCATGAAGGATGCAAACGAACTAAATAAGCTTTGGTTGGTTGTTGAATTGGGTAGTGGGAAAAGGAATACCCAATTTCAACGTACCAAGTGACTCAAGAACTGTATAGGTTTCTTGAATGGAAAATATAAGCTGGAAAAAGGGACTTGGAATGGTTGAGTGGAAAGTTTAACTTAGAAAACCTAATACTTTGGTCAATTATGGAGAAATCCTAATACTGCAGCTCATTACGAAAAAGCATTAGAGAGTTAAAAAAACAAGTTTTGTGTGATAAAATAACCTGTGTATAGAAATTTGAACGAGGGAGCAGACAAATAGTAAAATTTGAATGAGGGAGTAGATAAATTGTAAAAGTAGGTACAGAGTTTGCTGTGAGAAAGAAGAGTGTTTTTAAAACTCGAGGAATGCCTTATGCTTTGGGCTGTTATTCTTTTGTTTTATAACTTTGGGTTGTTATTGTTTTGTTTAATTTCATTTTCCAAAAATAATTTTGATGAAATTTTTTAAAGATATAAGTTTAATAGTAAAAAACATCTAAATTTGAAATAAAATTTAGAAGTTAATATTTATTAGCTTAGATCTATCTTAACTCTCAATCTATCAAGCATCAAGAGGGATCAAATAACTCAAGGTGCAAACCTCTTTTTTGAGTGTAGTGCACACTCAAAAAAGAGGTTTGCGCCTCGAGAGATTTGATCCCTCTCGACGCTTGATAGATCCAGAGTCAAGATGGATCTAGGCTGGTTTCAGTCGTGTTCACCCAAGAAAAATCTATCGCTAATATGAGCAACATATGATTAAAATATGTTAAATATGTATGAAATTTATCGATTCATTTTAATTTTAAATTTACTTACTTAATTTAGTTTGTTGAGATGATAAATATTGCAAAATAACTTTAATGATGAAAAATTATGAAATAAAATTATTGAATGCAAAGTGGCAATGTAAGAATATTAAATGATAGAAAATGTGAATAATAACAATGTTGTCAATTACAAATAGTCTTCATTGTGGTCAATCTCAAACTCTATTATTGTCACCCTTGTTAGTTTTGTCATCTTTTCATCTAGATTATATGAAAATGACAGTTGGATTGGTAAACCATTTAAATATTTAGCTCTAGTTGTTGTAGTAAACATCTTACCTTGTCTCTCTTTCTCTCCAATATTAATAGGTTTAATTACTATAACACAAAATCAATGTACATTGTCAATAATTTTGTATTCTTACACACACACTATTAATCCAATGACTGTAAAACTAATGTACCATCATACATCCAATTACATCAAATCATAAATCAACATATACACTGAAATAAATGCATCTAATTCAAGAAATCAAATAATATTAGAAAACAACGTCTACACTCCAATCAATGCATTTAATGCAAGTAATCAAATAATATTATAAATCAACATCTACACTGAAATCAAAACATCTAATGCAAGTAAGAAAATAGGATTAGGAACCAAGATCTACTGAAAATCATTGCATCTAGTGCAATAAATCAAATATGATTAGAAATCACCATCTACACTGAAATCAATGCATTTAGTGCAAGCAAACAAAAATAATTATAAATCAACATCTATATTGAAATTAAAGCATCTAGTGCAAGCAATCTAATAGGATTAGAGGTCACCATCTACATTGAGATCAATGCATTTAGTGCAATAAATCAAATAAGATTAGAAATCATCTGCATTGAAATCATTGCATATAGTGCAAGTAATCAAATATCATTAGGAATCAACATCTACATTAAAATCAATGCATCTAGTGCAAACAATCAAATAGGATTAGAAATCACCATTTACACTGAAATCAATGCATATAGTACAAGAAATATTCTTCCCTCTCTCCCCCCAACATCTATATGTATATCTCCCTCAATATCTCCTTCTTTGTGTCTTTATCTCACCCCGCCAAACACACATGCTCTCTCACTCCATATCTATCAATCTCTTTGTGCCCCCCCTCCTTGTCTCCATCTATCTCTTCTTTCTCTTCACCTTATATATATATCTCTATCTCCCTTTGTATCTCTATATCAACCACAAAACATACACTCTCTTTCTCCAATCTATTTATCTATCACTCCCTCCTCCTCTCCCCCACTCTCTATCTCTTCCCCTTCCCTCCATCTTCCCCACTTCTATCTCTCTTCCCTCTTGCTATCTTCTCTCCCTCTCTCTCCATCTTCATTATCACTCCCCCTCTCTCTCTACCTTTCACTCTCTATGTCTTTATTCTTACCTCCATCTCTTTCCCCCTCCATCTCCATCTCTCTTTCCCTTATATTTTGTTATTATTATTATAAATATATCCATTACAAATATATTGAGTGGACATTGAAAATTTTTACAAAATTTCTTACATTACATTTACACATTAAGATGAATATTAGATAAAATAAAAATATTGATTTGGCCCATGGTATTTGGCCCATAGGCTTCACCTAAATAAAACATCATTTTAAATTAGTGTCCTTAAATATAAAGCTGATTATGGAGTAAATATAAAAAGAGGGTTTATTTATTTATCATACCTCTAGTTTATTTATATTTTTATTTATTTACTATACCTATTTATTCCTCATTAATATTTATTTATTTAAACATGGTATTTGACCCATGGTATTTAGCCCATGGTATTAATAATAATTTGTGCCATGGTATTTGGCCCATGGTATTAATAATAATTTGTTCCATGATATTTGGCCCATGGTATTTATAATAATTTCTTCCATGGTATTTTGCCCATAGACTTCACCTAAATAATTGAGTCTCTAAGCTCAATTATTATATAAATACCATTTCAATATTTATTATTATATACTTATTGACATTATATTTATTAATAGACAATAAACAAACTAGATATATCGATAATTTATAATTAAAGATTGCAATCTCCCATATATTCAAATAATCACAACATAGCTTGTGGAATTGACATATAAAATATGAATTTAACCATCCAAAAATGATTTGGACATGTTCATAAGCATAGCACTTCTGAACAGTCAAAGAATTATTTGAATTAGTTGGTTATATATATTTAAAAAGGAATATTCAAATTTATTGAAAGATGACACAAAGCACCACAAAGGCAAACAGTCTTGAAAGTCAGGAGCATATGTTTAAAAGGACCACTGAATTGGCATTTTGAAGAGCTCTTCTGCTGACCAGAGACTCATTTATTTATAGTAAACTAAGAAATTTTCTGATGTTTATGGTTGACGAATTTAAATTTAATTACAAATGTTGCTACTGGTTATGGTCGACGATATTAATTGTATCGTATTCTAAATATTTTATGATTGGATTATTTTAGTTGGAATCTGATTATTTTGCTGAAAGTTCGGGATATAGTTTGTTTGTTGTTTGGGTTTTTAAATATTGTAATGGTTTTTTTTAATACATAAATAAGTTGGGATATAGTGGTTTGGGATTTTTAAGATGGTAGTGATTTTTTTTAATATATAAATAAAATTGAACACGAGCAATATTTCTAATTCCAACATATTCTTATTAATTTTTCAAAATATAACAAATAAAAAATTCCCACTTAAGAAAATGAAGAAAGACAAGGGATGAAACAACATGAAGCATAGAAGAAAGACGTTGAAACAACCTGAAAGCATAGAAGAAAGAAAAGGAATAAGTGGAAAGTGGCACCAAACACACGAACCTTGAAAACAAAGGCAGCCGTGAAAGAACCAATTATGGAATGTGTAAGGGGAAATACTGTTCTATTAGGTAACCGTTTGAATGAACCATACAAGTTGGCCGCTGGGCGTGTCAGACTTTGATCTATTGTAAGAATAAAACTACAATAAAATATTCTAAAATGTTTTCACATAATCATCTCCACTATCATTGGGCGCACGGCCTTTCTTTCCGTTTCTCTTGACGTTCATAAATTTCTGTGTTCTCTGGTTTTTGGATTTCCAAATATGAATTGAGATGTTTTTATTTGTAGAATAATAAATATTAATGGTTAGGAAATTTATAAATTGTGAGTAAATATTTTTGGTGAAAATCACATCAAAGTAAATTTGGTTTACGCGTTTCTTTCTGTTTCTCTTGATTTACAACATGCATGTTCATAAATTTCTGTGTTCTCTTGTTTTTGGATTTTCAAATATGAATTTTGATGCCTTTATTTGTAGAACTTTCTGTTTCTCTTGATTTACAACATGCATGTTCATAAATTTCTGTGTTCTCTTGTTTTTGGATTTTCAAATATGAATTTTGATGCCTTTATTTGTAGAATAATAAATATTAATGGTTAGGAATTTGATTTCTGTGATCCATAAATTGTGAGTAAAATTTTTCAGTGAAAATCACATCAAAGTAAATTTGGTGGTGCCTTTCGAACCAACCAATGTAGTTCATCATCATGAAAAATGAAAAATAGGATCATGTAACTCTTTTAAATAGATAAGAAAAGCTCCAACTAGCCTTTTGTAAAATAAGACTAGTTTAACTAAAATAAAAAATATATAATAATTTATTTATTTTTTAAAGAATAGATTAAATGCTTAATGTTTATAATTTGAATTTTATTTATTTATATTTATTTTTAATAAAAATAAAAATTATTTAATATATTCTTGAAGAATAAATTAAATGTTTACTATTTATATATTTATAGATTTATAAACTCAATGATTGATCTGATCTCTCACCTAGTCCTGATGATGAACCACACTGGTTGGTTCGAAACACGTCGACTTTGTTCATGATAATGTGATTATTACTGAAAGATTTCTTCATTATTTATATATTTATTTATTTTCTACTTTTATTTTTAGAATAATAATTAATATATTTGATTTTGTTCTATTTTTATTTCTATTTTTTTTTTACGAATAAATTAAATGTTAAAAAAACAATAATAAATAAATAAATAAAATAAAAAATAAAAAAAATTAAAAATTAAATAAAAAATTAATTAATGTTTGAATTTTATATATTTATTTTATTTTAGGAATGAAGGGTAGGAATCCAGCAACTGCTAACAATCCACCCATCATCTCTGTTCAGGTTAACCGGCCTCTTTTCGATTTCCAAGGCTTATCTCAACTTGCAGTGGTGTAAATGGTCAATCCTTGCAATAAGCTTAGCATCTTCAATGGAAAAGTGATGATTTGTCTTTTGAACATGCTCTCCTAGGGCAGAGGAGCGTGATCTATTATGCTTAAGATCAGTGACATGTTCATGAATTCTTTGATTAATTGATCGACTAGTTTCACCTATGTAAGGGGTCCCACAAGAGCACGGAATCAAGTAAACACCCTTACCATCCTTAGGGAAAATTGGGTCCTTAACCGATCTAAGATAACTTCAAATGGTGCAGGAGGGCTTGAAGGTTGAGGAAACATTATGTTTCGTTAGGATCCTGGCGATTTTATCCGTAGTACCTTGGATAAACAGAAGGTGAACTCCAGATAACCGATCATAAGGATCTTTCTTACCCCTAGGACCTTTTTTAGCTTTTTGGAAAACTTTAAGACATTGAATCATGCTATAACCAATTTTATTAAAAACTTTAAGGAGATGAGCCTTTTCACCTTCAAAGTGGTGTTCATCAGAGATTCTAAAGGCTCTGGTGGCTAGGGTGCTGAGAACCCTAAGCTTCTGAGCAAGGAAATGGTGAGAACTAGCATGTAAATACTACTCAGTGTGTGTCTTCTTTCTAAATACTTGATGAGAGAAAGAACCATCTTCATTCCTGGAAATGAGGACATCAAGAAAAGGCAGGCTACCATTATCTTCAAATTCCATGGTGAACTTAATGAAGTCAGATTGATCATTAAGATGATGGAAGAAAAGTTCCAATTTTTCCTTACCATGAGGCCAAACTACACACGTGTCATCAACAAACCTTTTCCAAAGTTTAGGTTGAAAAAGGGAGGAGGAAAGGGCCCTAGATTCGAAGTCTTCCATGAATAGATTAGCTACCACAGGGGAAAGGGGGAACCCATGGCCACACCACAAGTCTGTTCAAAGAATTCACCCTCGAAACTAAAGAAGGTCGAGGTTAGACAGATTTCAACAAGATGTGGAAAAAATATTGGAAGCTTAGATGTTCCCTAAATCTTCTAGACTGAGATTGGTATTCTTGGAGATAGTCACCAAGAGTCTCCTTCTTTGGTGTTTCTCCTTCTGCTTTTTCTCTTGCTAGGAATGTAGGCATGCTACAACATTGTAGATCTGATTGTGTAGATGAATGCTCACACACATAATATGAAGGACTGGGGCTTTCTTCATGTGCAATTCTTCTTGAGGGATCTTCATGTCTTTCCCTCCTCATTCCCCTGATTTCTCTTTTCATATCATGCATATTTTGGAATAGAGTTTTTGAGAACTCTTTCCCTTTCATTCTTCCAGATAAAGAGGTTTCACCCTTCTCTTCTTTGTCTTCAGTGTAATCAAACTTCTTCTGGCTCTTCTTTTCATGAAAAGACATATTGGATTCTTAGAAAGCACATGTTGTGCCAAGATGATGCTTCGATACCACTGTAATATTCCTAAATGGGAAATGCAGTAATAATAAACAGTTATGCAAAGAAATAATGCAAATCATCTAAGTAAGAGTAGGAGGCTAATATGGAGGCTCTTTATTTACATTCACATCAGCAAAATATATGCACAAGATAGCCCATGAGATGTACAACAGGAAATAGAAGACTTTTATGGAAGAAAATCCTTAAAAAGAGGTGATGCAACTATGTATTAAGACTGAAAAGAGCTTGAAAACGTTATTTTATTGGCTGCAACTGCTGTAGATTACACTTCAGATCTGGAGCAGATCTGTATATAAAAGGTTAGATGTATATCAGATCCATACACTAGATAAGCTCTTCTTCAAATCCCCCTTGGGTTTTTTGGAAAAACATGAAGTACAAGGAGTAGATATGAGATCTAATGTTGTAGATCTGCAGAAATATTCAGAAATTCATGGACATTCAAAGATGATCTGATATATACATTATGATAATCCCCTCCAATGGATCTCAAATGTGAAGGGTAGATCCCCAAGACATGAAAACCACTCCTCCAAAAAGTGTGCCAAAGGACCCTGCAATAGTACCCACACAAATAATGAAGTTCTGGAAGCAAGACTGTGATGTAGGCTTTAGAACATATTTGGCCTCATGCCAAGATATGAAAATGTAGCTCCAATGATCCAATACTCTCTTGCCAATGGGATAGAAACCTTCCCCACTGAAAAGGAGCACTAGAATGGTCTAGATCTGAGTAAATCTAGCCTCCACTTGCTGCAGCTTACAAAGACAACCAAACCCTCAACAGGATCTACGTTGTAGTTGGAAGTATAAGCATGGCCTTTAGCCTGATAGTGGACAAGAAATGCAAACTCTTCCAAGAGACCTCTCAAGGAAAGAGATGGAATTCCTAAACAGGAAGACCATGTGCTAAACAACACAATTCTCAGCTAAACAACAAGAGAATGATATATGTCTAAACAAACAATATATTTAAAAATATAATGTTCATAAACAACCTTCTCATGCTACCATCCTCTTCCTTTTATAAGTTGAGATCTTTCAAAACCCTAAACCACCTCAATGAAATAGATATTTTCACATGAGCCATCTCCATCTAAAACTGCGTTGTGCCTCATTGATGGCCACTCCTCCAAGACAGATTTGTAGATTTGGTCATGGTTGACCTAGTAAAAATGTTCAACCCCTTTCACACCTAAGGGTGCCTTCTTACTCAGCCAAGATATATCCTTTTTCACATTTGGCATTGATTTATTTACTGTTTTGGAGTTTTATGATCATCCTTTACAATTTTATTCATGAAACATAAAAATAAAACAAAATTGAATATTCCCATTAGCTTAGGACTAATTGGGAATATTACAGTCCTCCCCTCCAAAATGTTTCTTTTCCTCAAGCAACTGATAAGGTGAGTGGTGAAATTCTTCTCTTCCCCCATTGGTGACACAAGCATGTGATAAGCTTCCTCGATAAGCTAAGTGTTCACCAAACCATCCCTCCATGAATTTCTCCTCCAAAGTTCTCATGAGATGCAAATAGCCCATCCCATAAGGAGACAATAGATCACATGAAACAAACATGATTTGCCCAAAGTTCTCTCTAAAATATGTAGCATAAGGTACATGGAGAATATCCATCCCATAGGGCACATACATGCCTTCCCTCCTTCCTCCATACATCCCCATAAAAAGTACAAGTACATCATCAATGTAGGGGATCAAAACAACATATATGCAAACAAAAATTTGTGCATATGGAGGTGGGTCATAGTACCACATGTGGAACCAACGCAGTGCATCTCCTGTGTGCATCAAATCTAGATGCGGTAAGTGGTTATCCCACCACTTACTTGCTTCCCATACCATGTCACCATAGCTGGAAGTGTGAGATATATTTGGTGCCTTAGCGAAGCACCCATCATGCTGCAAAATCTCCCTTGGCTCATCAAGGGAGTGACCAAATTTAGAAATTTTTGTGGCCCAATATTGGCCATGAGGTTTATAAGATATAACACTCCTCCTTGGAGCCATGGCCTACATAAACATGGTGAAATAATGCATACAATCAGAATACAAAACATGTTTTACAAGAGCATGTTCTTCACCAACAATCCTCCTCATATAAATAGAGTGGTGCATAGATCTATCCTCTTTCTCAAAAAGAGAAAGAGAGGGCTGATGTAACTCTTCCATAGAGTTATGTTGTTACTCCATCTCCACATGGTACATGCATCTTTGACAATGATGATATAGTTCTTTTTAAAAGCCCTCCCAATAGTAGCTCCTTAAGATGATGTTGTTGAGCTTCTTGGAATATGTGTGGCTGGAACAGAACTCTTCATAGGCCCTTTGTAGTAACTTCTCCTTGAGCTTGGAGGCTCTAGACAAGAAGATCCTACCATGATCATAGATGAATCCTTTTTGGATTGAATAGCTCTCATCATGTAGCAAGTCATCAAGAATCATGCATGTGTGAAGATCCTTGGAATATTCCACCAATAGTTGGGATTTCCAATATGGATCTAATCTACCCAATAATGACAGTGTTGATAATGTGTCAACTGAAATGGCTGCCATGTTGCTGCTCTTCTCCTTGACATCTCCCATGCCAAAGGTGTATGTTGGAAGGCCATGCCTCCCATTTCTCTCCTCCTTGACATCTCCCATGCTAAAGGTATAACATGGAAGGTTGTTATTCCTTCCTTGCTGCCCTTCTTGCATATGCACATGCTCAAAAGAAAGTGGAAGTTCTTGGAAGTTAGTCTCCCATAGAAGGCCATCATCTACCAAAAACCTCCTTGATCTTGACAAAGTATGCATGTG
This sequence comes from Pinus albicaulis, assembly GCA_034641835.2. Lineage (NCBI taxonomy): Eukaryota > Viridiplantae > Streptophyta > Pinopsida > Pinales > Pinaceae > Pinus > Pinus albicaulis. The sequence goes on from CM076575.1 coordinate 488,804,602, forward strand.
TGACCACCATCTCCTATCATGTATGGAAGACTGTTCTCCAAATGATATTGTCTTCTAATTCTTCACAATCATGGATTGCCTCCCTTGCTTCATGATGGTGTCATTCTTCATCCTTGCAGCATCTTTCCTCAGCGCAGTATGAGATGAGAGAATGGATAATGTCGATAAGGGAAAAATATTTCCCCTCTCTTTGAGCTTTCCCAATACTCTCACTGATGTAGTATGGTCTTCTAATGCTCCTTTTCTTCTTGGATCTATGAATGGAGCATCAATGCATGAAACAAATTTCACCAACTCTGAATCAGGTGGTATCCTAGGTGGTTTACCACAAGATAATGATGTCTCATGGTTCATTCCTGTTGTGGATCATATCCGCATATTCTTTTCAATCTTTATTTTGAGTATCAAAAATACAAAAAAATTAGAAAATCAGAAAAACATATGTTATAGCATAAGGTTTTTATACTATCTCATTAAAAGAAGCGTTTCAAAGCTCGATGATTATTAAACTTTATTGAAATACATGTTTTATTTCGAGCTTAAAGTTCAAACCACTTCCTGAGCAGAAGTGGTAATCGTGGGAGAGTGGTTCCGGATTAGTTATTACGGTGGGGAAAATAGCCCGTTAATTATCAAAATCAGACCCCCCGTAGTTGACTGGTAAAAATATTGGGTGAGCCATTATCAATGGCTGAGATTCATTACGGGGGGTATAGGTCGATGTCTTCTGCCGTACTCCCGGACCCCCCGTAGTGACGTCATTTCGGCATTTATTATGGTTTTTCTTAGTTGTTAAATTGTTCTTTGTCCCATTCTCGTTTGATTGTGGTTCTTTTTCCCTTTGAGTCGTGCTCCCGCCACCTTTTCATTACCCAATACCCTCGTATTATTTTCATCGTCTGTCAGCCATGGAAAAACGAGCCTCTTTATCTGGTTCATCAAGCTTCAGTTCTCTCATGGACAGTGAAAGGGACATTCACGATACCCTGTCATCTGTCAATAATCCCTTGCTGTATCATCAAGTGACCCTAAACACTGAGGAATCTCCAGTGTTTTCAGCCATTAAGAGTTCCGGTATTTTGTCCGCCTGTATTCCAAAAACCCACTTGTTTCCTGAGTTCATCTCCTGGCTTGTCTCCTCAATGTACCCTGGTAAATGTTTCATAATGAATTCGCAGGGAGAAAACGTTCTACAGGTATCAACGCAATTGATCCGTCAAGCATTGTGCTTTCCCGAAAATGAGTCATCACTGCAATTTTCTGAAGATTCACTGGCTCGTTATTTTGAAGACCTTTCAAATAAAGAATTCAGTCTGTACATGTCATACTTGAAACCAAATTCAAAGGAGGCTCAGTTAGAAGGAGAAGAATTTAGCTTGGAAATGTTCAATGTTGAGTATAGACCAGTTGTTAGTTGCATTGCGGAGATTTTGGGTAAAGACAATGACCAGACAGTTGATAAATCAGTCTTGGGGATGTTCGCGCTGATGATGAAACCATGGGTGGTTCTCGACATTCCATCTTTCTGGCAGGAAATCGTAAATTCTCAATTGATGGCCCTCCCTCTCACAGTTTTTTTCAGATTCCTGTCATTGATTGTTTACTTGTTTTTATATCAGAATGTCGAAGAATTTATGATTTTGGGATTGAATATAGTTGATGTTAATAAACATAAAAAAAAATTTCTATTTTGGACTGACATGATAAGAAAAGAAGAAAATGAAGCAGGATTGTTTGAGTTTGCTAGCCATTTCATGACTATTGCTTATAAATTCTTGAATGGAGTTCTTCCTCCATGCTTCTTACCAAAAGCCTGGGAGTTCCTACAGCTAGGACCTAATTGCATATTTGGAGATTGGTTTGTATTTGAAGAGTATTCAGAGATAAGGTTGTATGGAGCTATCATTGAGCCCTATAGGCTCCCAAATTTTGTACCCATCCGGCTTTTCGCATTGGAATTCATAAGACAGAGCCTTAATGTGGATCAGATACACTTTCTTCCCATGAAGAAAGGTGTTATGTATAAATTTCCTATGAGTGTGGGGCCTTTTGTGGTCAATTGGAGACAAGCTTTTGATGAAGTTTCTAAAATGCTGGAGGAGACACAGTTGCTGCTAGGAGAAAAATGGTCTTATGATCCGCATGCAATAATCTCTCAGAGAAGAATTGAAAATGGATATGCTGCATTTTCCCATGTAAGCAAACCTGATCAGGAGAAGCTTGCAAATCCAGGTGAAACAAGTGCATCAAAAACCAGCATTCAAACGCTTGCTATTATGGAAAATACAAGCAAAAGAGGTAGAGAAAATGTTGTTGAAATAAATGATGAGGAGCCTAAAGAGGAAAAGAGAACCAAATTAGCAGAAGATCACTCTTCCAATTCGCCAGGTTTTACTCTCCATGTCAATGAAGAAAAAAATGTCCCCTCTTCTCCTAGAGGACATGAACTTTATTTAGAAAAGATGTCGTCAGTAAAACAAATATTTTCACAGATTGAAGAAAGAAACCAAAGGATTAAAACCAATGTAGGAGTGCAAGCAGAACATCACATAGCTGCTGATCAGACCAGATTATTGATTGTAATGGATCTTGAAAAGGATCAATTTAGGATGGCTCTGTCACATCCAACAGGAATGCTCCTACAACTCAAAGTGAACTTTGGAAAAAATGCAAAATCTTCTCCATTGACACAGAAAAAAAGATCCCAACGAATAAATCAAAAGTAGCCGTCGATTCTGCAGCCACTTCAGGACCAGTTGTTCCTTTAGATTAGAAGTTATAAAAATTCTCATTATGTCATTTCTCAGGATTATGCAAATGTAATAAGACTTTTTCGAGGCATGTACCTCTATAACAGTTAATAGTTTAGGCAGTTAGAGTTAGTTAGAAAAGTTAGAATCAGTTTCATTATTGGAAACTGTTTCGTGATAATGTATAAAAAGACAATTTGAAGAAAGATGAAGGTTCCGAGTTTTGGACCTTGAAGCTAAAATTTTGTACTGAAGAATACTGAATTAATGAAAAGTTTTTGCAAGTTTCCTTCATTCTGTTTATGCTGAATAGTTTCTCAGTTTTCATTATGTTTTCCATATCTATGAGTAAAATAGAGTAATTTGAGTTGCAGGTCTCTAGATACATGTGTATTTAAGAGTTAAATAAACCTTAATGGGCGCTCCTCTATTTTAACGTTATCATTACTCATTCCTTCAGGATTTTACACTGATAGATTCTATTTCAAGCAGCATATCAAATTAAAATCCTTTCTTTCTTGTTTCTTCCATCATTTCATTTCAGCATAAGGAGGATATGGCATTACAGAACCTTCCATGGGTTTAATATTTGAAGATTATATAATTAATTTTTGAAGGTTTATAGAACAGGGACATATATACTTTTGTTTGTGACGTAATCTTTAATGTCTTGAGCACGGATTTCTTTTCACAACAAGAAATTGTTTCTCAAGGAACAACATTAATTGGCGTCGTTGCCGGGGACCGAAGATTCGAAGATTTTCCCTGGGTTTTGTTTTACATTTCCTCTGGTTGTTTAGAGAGGAGTAAATAGTACGCTGTGTTTGTTTGAAAATAGCTCTGGCTCCCAAGAAACCTCACACGAGGTCGGATTCCTCTCAGAAAACCGTTCCTGTTTTGTCTGATCCTGAGAAGCTTGTTTCAAAGAAGGGCCAAAAACTAAAAATATTTGATACACCAGAAACTACACTGCTCGTACCAGGTAGCAGTTCACGCACTTTCATATCCAAGAAAGCTTCCAAGAAACTCATTTTCTCGGAAGAAGAGTCGTCACCATCACCCGTTTGTTTTCAAGAACCCACATTAGAAGAGCAATCTTTTGAGTTTGTGTTTTTTCCTTTTACAGAAAGCTGCCCCATATAGTTGCCAGCTCTTCTACAGTCGTTCATACTCCAACTCCTATATCAGTTGTTCCACCTCATTCATCCTCTCCTACAACTGGTATTCATTTTACCCCCGCTCAAGGAGCAGTTAACCCGGGTGTAAACATGGCAGTCCCTGCAGCCCCTGCTTTCTTGATGAATAGATATGCACCATTGAATCTACCCCAACCACTGCATGATATGCCTCGAGAGTATCTCAAGTTACTCCCTAGATTTACTGGTGAAGACGAAATAACTGCAGAATAGCACTTGTTCCTGTTTTGCACATTTGCCGAGAATTTAAATGTTGAACATTTGGACGTTGTAATGAGACTTTTTGTCCAGTCTCTAAGTGGAGAGGCAAGGAAATGGTTTAAAGGATTGCCTAATGGTACCATAAATGATTTGGATACCCTAGAAATGTGTTTCATTGAGAGATGGGGTGAAAAAAGAGACCATGGCTATTCTTTGACAGAGTTCAATACAATAAAGAAGAAATTTGATGAAAGCATGAAAGATTTTGTGAATATATTTAATAAATTGTATAATAGTTTGCCTGTTGAAATGAAACCCCCTCCTATTGGAGCAAGGGTTGTTTTTGTTGGTGCTTTTGAACCTGAATTCAGTTTCACATTGAGGGAAAGGAGGTCATCTACATTGGAGCAGATTCAAACTGATTCTCTGGAGAATGAGGCTAATATGTCTACTGCTGGTAAAGTCCAAGATAAAGGAAAAGCTAAAGAAGAAACCTCGGTTCAAAAACAAAGAATTGATGATATGACTAAGGTTATAAAAAATATGTCCAATAAATTGGTGAAATTGGAAATAGATAGTAAGCCTGCAAGACAGAACAGAGGGGTTTTTAATCCCCAATTTAAAAAACAGCCTCTACAGATTCTGCAAAGAGAGAAGAAAGATCTAGATCAGGTGCAAGCACCTTTGTACATAGAGGCATCACCGTCCCGTTCAACAGATGATGATGATGAGAGAGAGGATGATGCTCAAATTTCTGCTGTGTATATGGAAGACGATGAAATAGAAGAAGAAGCTGAAGAAGAAGAAGTGGAAGAAAATGATCTTTCATTTGATCAAGAAGAGATGGATGATTACTGCAGAAAGTTCACAGACTTCATGCAATCTGAGTTGCATAAAAAGTACGATTTGAGTTCAAAGAAGAGACTAAGGACTCAAGACAATGAAGAAAAAGAATTAGAAGCAGCACTTGCTCCAATGGCGACTCCATTCCAGAAATATCAAACTAAGAAAATAGATAAGGGGAAAAAGCCCATGAACGAAGAAAAAGAGAAGGAAAAGCAGCAAGCATAAGCTTCTCAAACAAAAGTTAGAGATTCTAATATTTTGGAGAAAGTGGTTACTGTTTCTAATCAAAACTCAAATTCCAAGAAAGATCAAGAAGAACCTGAAAAGTTGACAAAATCAAATCAAACTTTCAGTTTGTCGAAAGAGTTGGAGAAAGTGAAGATTCAAGTACCTCTTCTTGAGTTAATGAAAACACCTGGCTATAAGAAAGAGATTTCCGAGTTTATCAATTTATCTCAGTCTGATGAAGTAGGTGATACAGTAAATCTGCAGGAAGAGAAACCAGTGGTTACATTTGGACCTCATGTTGAAGAGGTAGATTCATCTGTCCCTCCTTTTTATATATCACTTCTGTTACATGATTTTGTTCTACATAACTGCATTCTAGATTCTGGTGCATCCCACAATCTGATGCCATTGTGTGTGATGAAAGAGTTGAATTTGCAAATCACCAAGCCATATCAAGATCTTTACTCTTTTGACTCAAAAAGGGTAAAGTGTGTGGGTCTGATTAAGGATATGGTTGTTACATTGGCTCAAATCCCAGCCAAAAGCATTATGATGGATGTTGTAGTGGTAGATATTCCTGCCAAGTTTGGTATGTTATTATCTAGATCATGGGGGGCAAAGCTTGGAGGAGTTTTGAAGCTAGATTTTACATATGCTATCATTCCCGTTTTCAATGGTGAAGAGAGGAGGTTGTATAGAGAGACTAGATTTCAAAAAAATACTACCAAGAAAGATGCAGGTAATTCACCAATTTATAGCCAAGAGAAGGATGACCTCTCTTGCTTCATGCTACATGAAGATGCGGAATTTGCTAAAGAATCGCAAGGGCAGCTTCCTTCAGCAATTGTACATAAGGAGCTACATTCGAACAAGCTATGGAAGTTTTATTTTGATGGTGCCTTTTCCAAAGAAGGCACTGGAGCTGGTTTCATTTTTTTTTCTCCTGAAGGCAACCTTGTGCCTTTTTCTTTCAAATTGGAGTTTGAGTCCACTAATAATGTTGCAGAATATGAAGCATTAATCATTAGTTTGCAGACAGCTAAGCAAATGGGAATTCAGTCTATGACTGTGTTTGGAGATTCAGAATTAATTATAAGACAGATCAAGAATTTATGTCAAACTAAACATCCCAGGTTAAGAGCATATCGGAATGAGGTCTGGGATCTGATCGAAAATTACTTTGAAGCCTTCAACTTACAGTTTCTTCCAAGGGAAGAAAATAGAATGACTGATTCTTTGGCGGTTGCAGCAAGTACATTCAAGCCTCCGATCAGTCCGAGACTAAGGTATGAAATTGAGATGAGACATAGCCTTCAATTCCTGACAATATTAAACACTGGCAAGTCTTTGAGGACGATGAACAGATTAAGCAGTTCCTGTTGATGATTGAGGATTTTGAAGATCATCAGATTGATTTGGAAACTGATGAAGATGAATTGGCTGGTAAGACTCTTAAAAAGAAGATTGGTGGTCAGGAAATCATTCAGTTGAAAGACAATGCTTTTCCAAGAGGCTTAGTGCCTCTGGAGAGACTGTTTGATGCAAACGACGTTGCAGTAAATCAGAAGAAAGCAAACCAAGATGAGCAGGTGGAAGATTGCAATTTAGGGACTCAACAGGAGCCTAAAATGATCAAATTGTTCAAAGGGGTCTCGAAGGACTACAAAGAAAGGTACGTAGATTTTTTCAAACAATTCCAAGATGTATTTGCATGGTCTTATGATGATTTGAAGACATATGATAAGAGTATCATACAACATAAAATCCCACTGAAGGATGGAGTCAAGCCGCATAAACAGAAGCTCCGGAAAATCAATCCATTTTTGTTGGCTCCGATCGAAAAGGAGGTAAAAAAATTGCTGCAGGCAAAAATAATTGTTCCGCTTAGATATTCAGATTGGGTTTCCAATCTTGTACCAGTCCGAAAGAAAAACGGAGAGATAAGGCTGTGTGTAGATTTCAAAAATTTGAATAGCGCTTCATTGAAATATAATTACCCTTTTCCGAAGATGGATTTTGTTTTACAGAAGGTGACTGGAGCTTATATACTATCTATGGTGGATGGCTTTTCAGGGTATAACCAGGTGGCTGTGGAGAAAGAAGATCAGAAGAAAACTACTTTCACTACGCCATGGGGAACATTCATGTATGCTAGGATGCCCTTTGGACTAATGAATGCAGGAGCTACATTCCAAAGAGTGATGGATATTGCATTTGTTGGAGATCAGTTTGTAGTTATTTATTTGGATGATGTCACAATTTTTTCAAATTCTGATGAAAAACACTTGCAGCATTTGCAGAAAGCTTTCATGAAGTGTAAAAAGTATGGGTTATCGTTGAATCCTAAAAAATATTTGTTTGCCCTGGAAGAAGGTAAACTGTTGGGTCATATTGTTTCAAAACAAGGTGTGAAAATAGATCCAGCGAGGGTTGAAGCAATACAGTCCACTCCACTTCCCCAAAGCAAAAAATATATTCAGAGATTTCTTGGAAAAAATAATTTTCTAAGAAGATTCGTTCCCAATTACGCAGAAATCGTCAAAAAGATAACCGACATGTTGAAAAAGGATGCCGAAGTGAAGTGGGACAAAGAAGCACGAGAATATTTCCAAAGGATTAAAGAAGCTTTAAAGGAAGCACCTGTTCTCATCAGTCCGGATTATTTGAAGCCATTTCAAATTTTCTCCTTTGCACCTCCCTCGATGATTGCAACTGTGTTGTTACATAGAAATGAAGAAAAGCACGAACAACCTGTAGCATATTTTAGTAAAGTTATCTGAGATGCAGAATTGAAATATAATATATTGGAGAAACAATTTTACGCTCTGGTGAAAGCATTGAAAGCTTTTAGAACTTATATCCTTCATTCTCAAATCTTAGCATATGTTCCCAATTAAGTTGTAAAGGATGTCCTAGTACAGAGTGATGTGGAAGGAAAAAGAGGAAAATGGATTGCTAAAATCTAGGAATATGACCTGGATGTAAAACCAACTAAACTGGTCAATTGATTGGGATTGGGCAAATTATTGACAGAATCAAATTTCCAAGAATTGGGAATTAATTTGTTGGCCCCTGTGGATGAATTCGTTGGAGAAACAGGTGATAATCAGTCAAAGATAGCAATTAAGTATACATTTCTCTGCTCGGATTGGTATAAGGATATTGTTCATTATTTATGCTTTCTTTCTTGCCCCCCTTCAATTAATAGAACTAAATACAGGGCTTTAAAACTCAAGGCTCATCCTTATGTCATAATCGAAGCAAAGTTATATTGGAAAGATCCTGCTGGTGTATTATTGTTGTGTTTGACAGAGGAGGAAGTTCCAGAGGTAATCAAAGAACATCATGAATGCTTGTGCGGGGAACACTATAGTTGAAGGTAACTGCTCATAAAGTTTTTAAATCAGGATTCTATTGGCCATCTGTTTTTGTTAATTTTTATAAAGCAGTCAGGAGTTGTCAAAAATGCCAGGTATTTGCAGAGAAGAAGAAGTTAGCTCCATTGCCTCTTCTCCCTGTTTTTGTTGAAGAACCTTTCAGACAATGGGGATTGGATTTCATTGGGGAAATCAATCCACCATCCAGTGGGAAATTTAAGTGGATCCTTACTGCTACGAATTATTTTACAAAGTGGGTGGAGGAAATCCCCACCAGGAAGGCAAATGATTTGGTTGTTATGACATTTTTAGAAGAAAATATCTTTAGCAGGTTTGGATGTCTAGTAAAGATTGTGACAGATAATGCCCAAGTTTTCAGCTCACTAAGGTTCATTAATTTCTGTCAGACTTACAATGTGATATTGTATCATTCTACATCTTATCATCCACAGGGGAACGGCTTGGAAGAATATTCTAACAAAAAATTGGTAAGAATTCTGAAGAAAACAATCAATGAAAATCAGAAGAATTGGGATACAAAGTTAGTTTTTGCTCTATGGGCAACAAGGATGACTACTAGGAGGTCTATGGGCAAGTCTCCTTATGAGCTCGTATATGGTACTAAAGCATTGTTTCCCACCCAGTTGGTGAAACCTGTGATTTCCTTCCTCCAAGATGCTCAAGCAAAACCGAATGCTATGATCAGAAGAATGAACAATGTGATGGAACTAAGTGAAAACAGAAATAAAGTTCGGGACAACTTGCTCACTTATCAGCAGAAGATGAAGACAATATTTGACAGGAAAGAAAAAGAAATCATGTTTCAGAAGGGAGACTTAGTATTGATATGGGATGTACGAAGGGAGGACAAAGGGAAACATGGCAAATTTGATCCTTTGTGGTATGGTCCATTCAAAATCAATGAAGTCAGGATGAATAACACTTTCATGCTGGAAAATCTTGAAGGAGAAGTATTAGATATGCCTGTGAATGGGCAATATCTAAAGCATTACTTCCGACACTAAAGAAGATGTTTCACCATCATTGTATATATCCAGCGTGATCATTGTACATTTTCCACCAAGCAATATGTGACTCCATGCCCGAAGTGAAGGCACTGATCTGCAGGTTCTTAGTGTTTCGTGGCAAAAACACTATCCCCAGGTGGAGCCAGATGTTGTGGATCATATCCGCATATCCTTTTAAATCTTTATTTTGAGTATCAAAAATACAAAAAATTAGAAAATCAGAAAAACATATGTTATAGCATAAGGTTTTTATACTATCTCATTAAAAGAAGCGTTTCAAAGCTCGATGATTATTAAAATTTATTGAAATACATGTTTTATTTTGAGCTTAAAGTTCAAACCACTTCCCGAGCGGAAGTGGTGATCGTGGGAGAGTGGTTCTGGATTAGTTATTATGGTGGGGAAAATCGGACCTCCCGTAGTTGACTGGTCAAAATCTTGGGCGAGCCGTGATCAATGGTTGAGATTCATTACGGGGGGTATAGGTCGATGTCTTCCGCCGTACTCCCGGACCCCCCGTAGTGATGTCATTTCGGCATTTATTATGGTTTTTCTTAGCTGTTAAATTGTTCTTTGTCCCATTCTCGTTTGATTGTGGTTCTTTTTCCCTTTGAGTCGTGCTCCCGCCACCTTTTCATTACCCAACACCCCCGTATTGTTTTCATCGTCTGTCAGCCATGGCAAAACAAGCCTCTTTATCCGGTTCATCAAGCTTCAGTTCTCTCATGGACAGTGAAAGGGACATTCACGATACCCTGTCATCTGTCAATCATCCCTTGCTGTATCACCAAGTGACCCTAAACACTGAGGAATCTCCAGTGTTTTCGGCCATGAAGAGTTCCGGTGTTTTGTCCGCCTGTATTCCAAAAACCCACTTGTTTCCTGAGTTCATCTCCTGGCTTGTCTCCTCAATGTACCCTGGTAAATGTTTCATAATAAATTCACAGGGAGAAAACATTCTGCAGGTATCAACGCAATTGATCCGTCAAGCATTGTGCTTTCCCAAAAATGAGTCATCACTGCAATTTTCTAAAGATTCACTGGCTCATTATTTTCAAGACCTTTCAAATGAAGAATTCAGTCTGTACATGTCATACTTGAAACCAAATTCAAAGGAGGCTCAGTTAGAAGGAGAAGAATTTAGCCTGGAAACGTTCAATGTTGAGTATAGACCAGTTCTTAGTTGCATTGCAGAGATTTTGGGTAAAGACAATGACCAGACAGTTGATAAATCAGTCTTGGGGATGTTCACGCTGATGATGAAACCAGGGGTGGTTCTCGAAATTCCATCTTTCTGGCAGGAAATCGTAAAATCTCAATTGATGGCCCTCCCTCTCACAGGTTTTTTCAGATTCCCGTCATTGATTGTTTACTTATTTTTATATCAAAATGTCGAAGAATTTATGAGTTTGGGATTGAATATAGTTGATGTTAATAAACATAAACAAACAAATCTGTTCTGGATCGACATGATAAGAAAAGAAGAAAATGAAGCAGGACTGTTTGAGTTTGCTAGCCATTTCATGACTATTGCTTATAAAGTCTTGAATGGAGTTCTTCCTCCATGCTTCTTACCAAAAGCTCGGGAGTTCCTACAGCTAGGACCTAATTGCAGATTTGGAGATTGGTTTGTATTTGAAGAGTATTCATAGATAAGGTTGTATGGAGCTAGCATTGAGCCCTATAGGCTCCCAAATTTTGTACCAATGCGGCTTTTCGCATTGGAATTCATAAGACAGAGCCTTAATGTGGATCAGATACAATTTCTTCCCATGAAGAAAGGTGTTATTTATAAATTTCCTATGAGTGTGGGGCCTTTTGTGGTCAATTCGAGACAAGCTTTTGATGAAGTTTCTAAAATGCTGGAGGAGACACAGTTGCTGCTAGGAGAAAAATGGTCTTATGATCCGCATGCAATAATCTCTCAGAGAAGAATTGAAAATGGATACGCTGCATTTTCCCATGTAAGCAAACCTGATCAAGAGAAGCTTGCAAATCCAGGTGAAACAAGTGCATAAAAAACCAGCATTCAAACGCCTGCTATTATGGAAAAGACAAGCAAAAGAGGTAGACAAAATGTTGTTGAAATAGATGATGAGGACCCTAGAGAGGAAAAGAGAACCAAATTAGCAGAAGATCACTCTTCCAATTCGCCAGGTTTTACTCTCCATGTCAATGAAGAACAAAATTTCCCCTCTTCTCCTAGAGGACATGAACTTTATTCAGAAAAGATGTCGTCAGTAAAACAAATATTTTCACAGATTGAAGAAAGAAACTAGAGGATTAAAACCAATGTAGGAGTGCAAGCAGAACATCACATAGCTGCTGATCAGACCAGATTATTGACTATAATGGATCTTGAAAAGGATCAATTTAGGATGGCTCTGTCACATCCAACAGGAATGCTCCTACAACTCAAAGTGAACTTTGGAAAAAATACAAAATCTTCTCCATTGACACAACAAAAAATATCCCAACGGAGAAATCAAAAGTAGCCGTCGATTCTGCAGCCACTTCAGGACCAGTTGTTCCTTTAGAGTAGAAGTTATAAAAATTCTCATTATGTCATTTCTTAGGATTATGAAAATGTAATAAGACTTTTTCGAGGCATGTACCTCTATAACAGTTAATAGTTTAGGCAGTTAGAGTTAGTTAGAATAGTTAGAATCAGTTTCATTATTGGAAACGGTTTCGTGATAATGTATAAAAAGACAATTTGAAGAAAGATGAAGGTTCCGAGTTTTCGACCTTGAAGCTAAAATTTTGTACTAAAGAATACTGAATTAATGAAAATTTTTGCAAGTTTCCTTCATTCTATTTATGTTGAATAGTTTCTCAGTTTTCATTATGTTTTTCATATCTGTGAGTAAAATAGAGTAATTTGAGCTGCAGGTCTCTAGATACATGTGTATTTAAGAGTTAAATAAGCCTTAATGGGCGCTCCTCTATTTTAACGTTATCTTTACTCATTCCTTCAGGATTTTACACTGATAGATTCTGTTTCAAGCAGCATATCAAATTAAAATCCTTTCTTTCTTGTTTCTTCCATCCTTTCATTTCAGCATAAGGAGGATATGGCATTGCAGAACCTTCCATGGGTTTAATATTTGAAGATTATATAATTAATGTTTGAAGGTTTATAGAACAGGGACATATATACTTTTGTTTGTGACGTAATCTTTAATGTCTTGAGCACGGATTTCTTTTCACAACAAGAAATTGTTTCTCAAGGAACAACAATTCCCACGTGAATAATAGATTAGATCATCATAGCACTGCTTCCACTATGCAATTCCATCTCTGATTTTTGCGTGGAAGTCTCATGCTAATGGGGTATCACTCTTAAGGATGCAAGAGTGCTTCTGGTTGGAGCAACTTCCCCATATTTCCCTCCATGTAATAGTGGATCACCTCCTGTCATGTCAACGATGTGATCCTTCCTTTGTTCTTATTCTCCTACCTTCTGAAAGATCTCATAGTCCAAGGTGCTTTCTTCAGATGTAGTTAACTTAGGAATACCCAACATCTCCTTAGTGTCAAGAGTCTTGATCACAAAGGACTGATTTGTCATAGTGTGTGTTCCCAAAACTGTATGCAATGTTGGAACACATTCCCTCCATTGTTTTGTCTCATTTTCTATCATCATAGACACATGCTGCTCATTCTCTTCATGTGTAAGATCCATTGGAGCTTCCTGCAAAGACACAAGAGGCCCTCTAGTGGAAGCAATTGCTTCACCTTCATCTCCAAATAGAAGTAGATATCCTCCTACTGTCACAGTGCTGGAGGATATTTTTAGATTTTCCTCTTCCTTCTCCTCATCAATGGAGAATTCCTCATCATTGAGAGATCCTTTGTCTTGATCTCCCTTTGAAAAAGGAATCCTCATGTCTTCTTATTGAGAAGAAATTTCTTGCTGAAGTGGGGCCTTTGCCCTTGGAAAATCATGTAGCAGATCTTTAACCCCCTCAAAAATGTTCTGACATGGATTTGACTTTATGGATCCTTCCAACTCATGCAAAGGTTCTAAATTCTTGGGCTTGCTTTGCTCTCCCAAGGAAGTTTCAAATGGCTTCAAATCAAATCTTTTCACTAACCTCCTAGTGAACTTTGCATAACTAAAGATGTTTAAATTTTTCAATGAAGAAGATTCAAATAACCACCAGGCATAAGCCTTACCTTGGAGATGTAGTGCTGCTACCCTTATGGCTTCTTCTTCTGAAACTTGATGCAGCTGGAAATATGTGTCTAACTTCCTTACCCAAGACTTGGCTGAGCTCTCGGGTGATCCATCAAATGTAGGTAGAAAGAGCCTACCCAAATTCTGTTGCATGCACCCTCTTCTTCTATTGTATTTGTTGGATCTTCTCTCCTCTTTAAGTTGACAAAACTCTTGGAAGCTTAGATGCTACTTGAATCTTCTAGACTGAGATTCATATTCTTGGAGATAGTCACCAAGAGTCTCCTCCTTTGGTGTTTCTCCTTTTGCTTCTTCTCTTGCTAGGAATGTAGGCATGCCACAATGTTGTAGATCTGATTGTGTGGCTAAATTCTCACATACATAATGTGAAGAAATGGAGCTTTCTTCATGTGAAATTCTTCTTTGATACCACTGTAATATTCCCAAATGGGAAATGCAGTAATAATAAATAGTTATGCAGAGAAATAACGCAGATCATCTAAGTAAGAGCAGGAGGCCAATATGAAGGCTCTTTATTTACATTCACATCAACAAAATATATGCACAAGATAGCCCATGAGATGTGTTGTTTAGGTACCCCTCATTACAAAAGGTTTGATAAGAAATTACTTTGAAATAAGCTTAGGGATGCTATGGTAAGGTAGGTGTGGACAAAGACATATAAAGGAAATGAATGTGGTTCCTCCACACAAAGACAACGCAGAAAAATCATTGGAAAGGGAGTTAGAGCTAAGCAGAAAGGTCAGTGGGCCATATAATAGGTTAGTACCAATGGCACTACCATGTGGAAGCATTCTGGGGGTACCAAGGGAAGCACGGAGACAAGGGAGTCTCAACCCCCAGAATTACATGATTTCATAGCTTAATGGGACCGCATTTCATTCATTCCATATGTTAATGGTGTGGCATGAAGGGGATTCCCAAGCCCCCGCCGGAAATCTATGGTGGACCCCTTGGGACGAACATGTGGCGCGCTCTAAGGTGAAGGTAAGGTATGTCAGGGAACCTAGTTCATGACCAGTACTAGTTCTAACCCGGCTCGTGGCACACACCTACTTGGTCCTGAACAGCCAATAGTCAAATGCCACAAGCCTCAGTGTCGACGTCCTTATGACTTCAGCCCTCCTAGTTGTCAACTAAGCCTCGTTTCTCATAAAATATGGCATGTTTAACCCCACCCGATACTCATTTGGATAAATCATTCACTGTTACGTTTTGCCCAATAGTTAAAGTTTGGATTATAGAAGCAGGTCACTTTCAGCCCCCCCCCCCCCCCGCCCCCGCGTCGCTTTCCTTCTTGGGTTTTCCGCACAGGTCACAGGCATTTAGCCATCCCTGTTCCTTACAGTTTTCCTTCCTTTCTCTCTATCAAAATGGTAGTCGGAAAAGTTAAGTCTAAAAAATCTGAACCAGAAACTCCCCAAGCTCATGAAATTAGGCCCATCCCTGGACCTGACCCTCTTACTGATACGTAGGCCCGCATTCGCGACCCCCAGTACCATTTTAGTGTTTCCCACATTTGGCCTATTATACTAGAAATTCATGTGAAAGCCCAAGATCAGTTCAGAGTTGTTCGATCTAGCTTGTCCTACCAAATTGCTTCGACCACTTTCCCAATTACAGAATTCATTTATTGGCTTAGAGAGGCCTATGACGAGCGTAGGAAGGTATTCCTCTCAGCTCAGGGAAACAAGGTTTTCTGAATTTCCCCTGAGCTCATTAAGAATGGTCTTTGTTTCCCGCACAGCCCAGGATATGTCACGTTCATTGAGTTATCCCTGTCACGCCAGTTCTCTAAACTACCCTAGAATCAATAGAGTGAGTTCCTCTCTTCCATCTCAAACTCCCGTCTTACTTCCATTCCGTCTTCGGATATGGTGCCCTTGACCTCATTTGTCAATGACCTCTAGCTAGTTCTCACTCTCATCTCTAGGTTGTTAGGTCTTAGGGAAGTCAAAAGGGTGTCCAAAGAGTGCATAGCTCTCCTTTGGCTCATGTCTCAACCAGGTGGTGTTCTGGATATTGCCACCTTTCTAGCTTCAGCCATCTAGACCCAATTTCAAGAAATTTCCTCTTCGGGGGCTTTTCGTTTGTGCTCGCTAGTTTTTTACCTGTTTCTGTTCGAGCATTCTGACAAGTTTGAAGCTTTGGGCCTTGAAAAGCTCTCCAGAATGAACGGCCAACCCAGAACCATCTTTAAGTGGAACATTTTAGTATGGTAGCAGCCAAATGGGAGGGGTTACGCAAGGTTCTTGAACGAATTCATGACCATTGCCTATACCATACTTCATGACAGTCCCTCGCCCAGGATTTTTCCCAAGCAGAAAGACCGGTTGTAGTATGGTGACGAAGAAAGCACAGGGGATTAGTTTTTGTTTGATGATTACACCAAGATCAAGGTCTACGGTGTTGATGTACCCCCTTATGGCCTGTCGTTGTTTCCTGCCATGCGGGTTTTTTCCCTCGAGTACATTCGTCAGACCATGAAGGCAGACCAGTTCCATTTTGTCCACGCTAAAAATGGTTATATCCTACAGATTCCCACTACAATCAGCCCTTTTACTGTAAACTCAAGACATGCCTTCTCCACTGTGGAAATGTTGCTCCAGGGGATGGATTTAGTGCTGGGGAAATTCTAGCCCTACGACCCGAAAGGAATTATATCAAGTAGGAAAAGGAAGATTAGGTCCACTGCATATGTGAATGAGACTAGGACCTTAATTAAATAGAGATCTAACCTTATAACCTTGACACATGGCCTTTGGCTTTGCAGATGGAGGTCGAGTCTTTGGCAGCAGAAGGAAGGGGTGACACTCGTTTCAAATGAAAGAAGCAAAATAAAAGGGTAGACCGATGAAGTAATTTCTAAGAACCGTAAGGATTGTATATACGTGAGGGATCTCATCCCTCCAAAAAGAAAAAAAGTGATGATGTGGAGATCCTCTGGGATGAACTACCCCTGGAGGAGTTGGTTAGGTACAGGGAGCCAGATAAGAGCAAGGTGGGTTTCAAAGTAAATTATGACGGTGCGTCATCTTCAGAACCCTCTGGGATATCACAGGTCACTTCGGTAAGCAGGGCCAAAGTGAGATAAGAAATTAGAAGCAGAAAGAAGACCATGATGGAGAAGCTTCGAGCAGAACTGGCGAGTTTCGTAGAAAAGTATCATACTCGGCTCACTACAGAGCTGGATTTGGATAAAGAATAGCTAGTATTTGCTATCACGGAGGCCGTGCTAGACCCCACTGCTAACGAAGTTAGCTACAAGACTTTGGAGGTATTTGTGAATTTGTCACAAGTTCCCTTAACCGATAAACTGGGCTTACATCAATGTATCAGAGATATGTTAAGGGATGGGGCTGTGAAGCTCACACTTGCTTTGAGAAAGCTCAAAGATAAATACAAGGAGGTGGTAGATAATCTGAAGAAGGAGAGGAAAAATGCCAGGGGGTTCAGCAATAATGTTCATCATCTTAGGAAAATAATGAGCGGAAAGGGAAGAGACAAGGAAGGAATCCGGACGAAAATCATCCAGGATTTAGAGGTTGAAAAGTCAGAATTGAAGAAGAGAATTAAAATTCCTTGAGGGACTATGTGCAACCCGAGGAATTATCTCAAGTGGAAAAATAAAAGTCAGCCCTCACAGATACCCTTGCTCGGGAAAGAGATGAGAATGCCAAAATAGTTGAAGAGCTGGCTACCCTCAGATGGAGATTCACCAATTTTCAAGTTAAGTGGGATACCCATGTCTGCGTAACCCCATTTACTGACACGATGGATGCTACCTCAACACAGCTAACCAAGGCCCTCTCAGACCTGCAGGTTTCAGAAAAGTGAACACATACTGCTCAACAAAGAATTCAGGAGTTGATGGCTAAAGTGGAACAAAACGAAAAAATAATAGCGGCCCTGCAAACAGAGGTGGAGGAAGCAAAGAAGGAGAAGCAACTGCAAGAAAAGGTTATCAAGGACCTAAAAAAACGGATGAAGGGAAATGCAACCCTCCTTGAAGCCAGGCATCTTATCTGGACTGGTATCAGGGAAGAGGTAAGGAAATGTTGGGATTTTATTATGCTGATGAATGAGAAGAAAATTGCAATTCAATTGCGCAAAGAGAAATTTTAGGAAGGACGAGCAGAATCAGAGGCCAAGGTAGCCATGGCTAAAAGTTATATTACCTACCTAAACAGTTTATGCTTTGAAGAGTTAGCCAAGCAAGGAATTGAAGACCATTTCAGAGGAGTGATGGAAATCAGAAGATAATTGAGAAGGAGACAACATGCGTGAATGCATTCAGTGGTTTGGAGCGTGCCGCTAAGGGAGTGGGAAAGTTTGAAGAAGAATGGGATGAGTTGGTGAAATTAGGCCTCCCATCATGCTCAGATTCTGCTACTGCCGCATTCTCAAGTTTAACTAATTATGAAGAGAATTTGGCAGCGGTCATGAATCAGAAAAAATTCCCTTACGAGAAGACCACTCGCCTCAAAGCTAAGACTATAATTTCCACCCTAGGAAAGAAAATTTCCCTCCTTTTCCAGGTCAGACAACACTTGACGGTACAAGTAGATTATTCAGAATTGACAGATATGCAAGCCTCAGTGGAGATCTTTGCTACAATTCCATTTCCAGGAGCGGCCATTTGGCAAAACTGCAGTAATTTCACAAATGTGCCAGCTATCATACCGTCCATCCAGTCTCCACCACCTTAGAAGCACAAAACTAGTTCCTCTGCGTCATCGGTGCATCCAACTTAGTCGGCCGCTGCTACACCCCGCTCTAGCAAAAAATGATGATCATGTTTAAGCCCTAGTGGTCTTCTTACTTTTATTTTCTTACTTTTGTAATATTTGGTGAAATTGTAATTTCTCCCTATGTACTTTTTATTTTTCTATTCAAGTTGTTTTACTTTTGGTTGGCACTCATGCTAAGGCCACTACAGAGATGATGAGAGGTGTTATTCCTCATCATCTGTTTTTTATTTTGATAAAGACATTCAATAGAAAATATATTTTGGTAAACACATGTTGATCCAGAAAAATATCTTCTGCTACCAGTAGACCAAGGAAAATATAAAAGGAGGACCCGAAGTCTAAAAGAGGGTACCGGATTTGGAGAATAGAGATGGCTATTGGTAAATTCCCTTTTTGGAAATTTTTGAGGATTTCCTGTGTTTTATGTTGAATAAATCCCTTTGCGGAAGAATGTAATGAAACGATTTTGTTGTGAGAAGGATTCCTGGTGAGATCAGTGGCAGTTTGTACTCCTTGTTATAATCTAATACAAACATTTTCGCACCTCGTCACTCTTTCTATGTCATACATTTATATAATGCGAGCACTTAATTAATAGGTATGAATTTTTCTGTCTCAGATATTCATGTCTTTAGTTTATCGTGCTTTAAAT
Organism: Pinus albicaulis; assembly: GCA_034641835.2. NCBI lineage: Eukaryota > Viridiplantae > Streptophyta > Pinopsida > Pinales > Pinaceae > Pinus > Pinus albicaulis. Next base: position 488,823,832 of record CM076575.1, read on the forward strand.
ATGTCTCAGGGCTATGATACTATGTTCACATTGTTTCACTTCATGTATTCATCTTTCTTCCTATATTGATTGTCGATGGATTCTTACATAATATTAAGCCTATCTGTGGTTAATATCCTCTCTATTTGCTGCCATTGTTACAATGCTCTTTACACTTTTATATCTGTGTGTTTTGTTTCACAATCTGGCCCTTCTCATAGCTCGTATATTTATAGCCTCTTCGATAATATTTCCATAGGACCCTAATTACTTGCTATTGGATACTGCTGGTTGAATATCTCTGCTCTCGAGGTCTTGATCCTAGTTTATATAGTTATAGAAATCATTTATGAACAAGAATATGTTGGAAATATTTTCATTGATGGCAAAGGAGAAGAAAGAAGAACCAGCAAATAGGCTAAGGAGACAGGCAAGAGGCAGCCCAGACAACAGAAGTAGTAGAGGAATTAGAGGCAGAGTAGTGAGGTTGATTTGAAGATCTGGCCAAAAACAAGGAGGTTTTGTAAGCAAATTCATTGTATATATGAAAGAGTCATGCAGAGAAACAGTCATGCAAAGAAACAGTCGTGCACTGACATGCACTGCCTGTGCACTGTCATGCATGGTAACTAAATATAGAGAAATAGTCATGCACTATTTGTGTGCCAAAGAGGGTTGGAGACTGTAAACCTGGCCAGTGTGGAGTTATTTACCAGCAGAAGTTAGAAATTGCATCGTGAATAGAAGGCGAGGAATCAAGGTCTAACGAATCACACTAGATATGATTTAATGGCACATCGGAAGTAGAAGTAAAGGTGAAGCAGATCAATGCAGAACAATGAAATCGTGAAAGGATTTATATGCGTTGGAAGGAATTAAGTTGAAGCGGAACTGTGACAGGGTGTGTTACACCATTTTTGGGTCATCTAACCTATTATCATTAGATAGACCCAAGTACACCATGTAAGACCAATTTTACCCTACGTAAAATTGCTTTCACTATGTAAAATAACTTAATAAAACACATTTATTAGGTTGTTTGTGGTCTAAATAGGAAACCCCAAAAGAAAATATTAAACGAACCTATATTTGTTTGATTTTCCTCATGGAATAATTAATTAAACAATAATTTAATTATTATTCCTGGTCATGTTTAACCCAAAACAAGGAAATTAATTAGATAAATCTTTATTCATCTTATTATTTTCTAGGAATAATTATTTAAATCTTATTTAAATAATATTCCTTGTTAAATATGACTAAATCACTTATAAATAATTAAATAAATCATTATTTATTTGATTATCATTCAACCACTTCCTTAAAATGATAAATAAATCATTTATTTATTATTTACAAATAAAGGGATTTGACCCAAGTCAAATACTTTTCCCTGCCAACAAATATAATAAAATATTCCATAAACGGTGGATCTAGATTTGGTTAATATTATTTTAATCATGCACCAAGATCTAGAATGACCCAATATTTTGTTATAAATAGGAGGGTTTTTCCTACCATTCTTCACCTTTTGTTGCCTATTAGATCACTTTGGATCTATACTCTTGGTCTGACTTTGAGCCATTATCATTGTCATATTTTCCATTATTTGCTGTGTGAGCTCCCTTTGAGTTCTATCTTTGTCTGGGTTTTCTATACCAACAGGAGAGAGAAATACTAGATCTGAAGTGCTGAGGACTTCCAAGAACCCATCCCATTGAGGAGAATTGGAAACATCTTCTTGTTTTCCTCCCAGGTGCCCTTAATACAAAAAAATCTTTCAAAAATTGTTCTTGTCTTGTCTATTGGATATATGGAGCAAACCCTTCTTTTTACTGCTTAATGTCTTTCTATGCATAGATCTGGTTTTTTGCAGCTCTTGTCTTGATCAACTAACTGCAGATCTGAAGATATTGGCAGCCATATTTGATGTTAGGGCTATAAGTTATGCGTAGCTAAAGTGGTCTTTTTTCGTACACTTCAACAAAATATTCATACTAACAACTGGCGACTCCACACGGGTTTTCAATTACAACCGCTGTCGTTTTTCATATTCCTGCATATCCAGCTACTTCAGACCCTAGGGTTTCTTTTCAGCTTTTTGCTGTTCCTACTTTTATGTTGTTTTTCACCTATAAAACCCTAAAACATTAAAATTTCGCACTTCCGTGTGTTTCTGGCCCTATTGCACAGGTGACAGAAATCAGCCGCAACTGAGACGACAACTTTTTCGAAAATCTGCCGCCGGGACACCTGGAGCTTCAGGTCGCACTTTTCGGCCCAGAAACTGTGACCTGAACTCTAGGTCGCACTTTTCAGCTCATTATCTACGACCTGCATAGAAAACAGGTCAGAACCTACGCCCTGCCAGTTTTTCTGCTATTTTTCTGCAACTTTTCTGGGTTTTTCTGAAGCTTCTGTCAGGGTTTTCCAGCCTCTGTCTCAGCCCGTTTAGACCTGCTTCTGATTTTTTTTGCTCATCTAAGTGGGAACATAGCACCCTAGGGCTTTAGTACCCTCCACTTTTGGTGGAAGAGTTTTAACTGTTTCAGGGGTCTGTTTTTTCAGAGTTTCAGCCTTCCCTTTTTCAGATCTGCTACCTCCTTCTCAGATCCCTTTAAATTAGCTCTTCTCCCTTTCAAATCACCTCTTATAGTTTTTTTTGGACCTTCCTTTAGGGCATCCTCCTTGTCCCTTCTGCTTTTTGCTGATTTCCTCCTTTTTTACAGCCACCTTGCCTCTGTCTCTCGGCTGTGTTCTGCACCTCTTTTCAGCAGTTTTCTCCTTTAGATCCTTGTCCCTCCCGACCTTAGATCTATTGGCCTCTTTTTAGTGTGTTTTGACTAGATTTTTTCACCTCTTTTAGATTATTTTTAGTTACCGATGAAATAGGTAACCTGACCTCAAAACGGGAACTCTAGCCCAAAAACTCTCAAAAAACATGAAAAAACACCCCCCAAAAAAAAAGTGTGTCTTCCAGAACGCACTTGTTTTTTTTGAAGGTCAAATTTCAACATTTTCTAAAATTATGCTAAAAAAAAAATTGTTTGTTGAAAAAAGGATTGAAAAAACACCCCCAAAAAAAAAAGTGTCTTCCAGAACGCACTTCGTTTTTTTTTAAGGTCAAATTTCAACATTTTATAAAATTATATAAAAACAAAATTGTTTCTTGAAAAAAGGATTGAAAAAACACCCTCCAAACAAAACCAGTTGATGCTGGAATAACAAAAAAAAAAATTGTGTCATACTTTTGGCATTTTTTAAAATAGAAGTAACATTTTTTAATTTTTAAAATTCAAACATTAAAAAAAAACCTAAAATTTAAGAAAAAAAATAAATTAAAAAAATAAAAACATTTAAAAGCTTAAAATTTAAAAATATATGAAGATAAAAAAAATAAAAATAAAAGCAAAGTAAAAATTTTAATTCAATCATTAAAAAAACCTAAAATTTAAGGGAAAAAAAAATAAAAAATAAACCAAAAAAAAATTATAATTAAAATTTAAAAAAATATAGAAATTAAAAAATAAAAATAAAAACAAAATAAAAATATTAAATTAAAAAAAAAACAAGTAAAAAAAGGAAGGAAATTAAAAAAATAAAATATAGAAATTAAATTTAAAAAAGAAAAAGAAAATGCTTATTAAATTTAAAAAAAGAAGAAAAAAAATTTAAAACAAATAATTAAATTTAAGGAAATATATTAAATTTTAATAAATTTAAAAATTCAAAATTTAAAAAAAAAAACACTATTCAAATTAAAAGGAAAAAAAAAAAATTAATTAAAAATAAAAAATAAAAATAAAATACAATAAAAATATCAAATTTAAAACAATATATATTAAAAAAACAAATAAACTATAAAAAATAAATTAAATTTAAATTATAAAAAATAAAATATATATATGAACTTAAATTAAAATAGGTATATACATCAAATTTTATTAAATTAAAAAAAAGAGAGGTTAATATTAAAATAACAAATTAAATTTAAAAACAAAATATTAAATTTTAATAAATAAATGAATAAACAAATAAATTTTGAAAGAAAAAATAAATTTTAAATATAAAAGAAAAAAAAATATATATTGTTAAACGAAAACTTTAAAAACTTTAAAAATCAATTAAAAGTGGAAAATTGAAAAAAAAAAAGAAAAAAAATTAAATAAAAAAAATTAAAAAAAAATAATTTAAAAAAATTAAGTTTCATTTTAAAAAAAATCTAATTTTAAATACACAATTTTAATTGAAATAAAAAATATAAAAAATTTACATAATTAACAAAAAAAAAAAGAAGAAGAGTAAAACATTTAAAAAACATATTAAATCGAAATAAATTAAAAAAAAATATAAAAAATTTATTAAATTTTATAAAATTATATTAAAAACCTAAAAGTAAAAGTTAATAACAATGAAAAATTATGAAATAAAAAAAAAAAAAAATCAATTAAATAAAAAAAATGGGCGAAATTTAATAAAAATTATCAAAAATAATAATAATAATAATAATAAATTTAAAACAAAAAATAAAAAAATTTAAAAAAAAAATCAATTAAATTTTTTTTTTTTTTTTAAAAACAATTAAAAAAAAAAAATCAATTAAAAAAAAATTTAAAAAAAAAAACAATTAAAAAAAAAATTTAAAAAAAAAATCAATTAAAAAAATTAAAAAAAAACATTTAAAAAAAATTAAAAAATCAATAAAATCCCTCCATTTATTGGGGCGGGGCGGGGCCGCCATGGCTACTTGGAGGGTGCTCAGCTTCGGCTTCCGGGTGCTCAAGGAAGCAGGCCGGCCTTGGACCGCCTTCGTTCATGGCCCGGAGGCCGCCGGGCCGCTGGCGCTGGGGCCGGCGGGTCAGGAGTCGCGCATCGTTCGCCGGGCGGCGGGGTCGGCCGGGGTGCCTCGGCGCCAGCCAGCCCTGCGTCTGCGAAGCAGGGCTTGCCCTTGACCGCCCGAGCTGCTGGCCTTGAGGCTCACTGGCCGCTCGGCGCCTGGCCGGCGGTTGCGGAGTCACAGTCCGTCACCGGGCGGCGCTCGGGCGGCCAGCCGCTCTCGTTCACGCGAGGGTCGATCTCCGGAATCGGCCTCCGCTCACAGGCTCGGAGTGCTCACTGGCCGCCCGGGCGGCCGCGCCCAACGTGCTATCCCCAATAAATAACCATTTTTTATTGATTTTTTTTTTAAATTTTTTTTTTAAATGTTTTTTTTTAATTGATTTTTTTTTTAAATTTTTTTTTTAATTGTTTTTTTTTTTAATTGATTTTTTTTTAAAAAAATTTTTAATTGTTTTTTTAAAATTTTTTTTTTTAATTGTTTCTTTTTAAATTTTTTTTTTTTTAATTTGAAAAAATAAATTTTTTTTTTTCAAAAAATAATTTTTTTTTTTAATTTAATATTTTTATTTGAAGTAAAATTCTTATTTTTTTTTTTTTTTTAATATATACTTACATCTATTTTTTATTTGATTTTATTTTTATTTTTTTATTTTTTTTTTAATTTTTAATGTTTTTATTTTAATTTGATTTAAAAAAAAATAAATTTGAATTTCAAAAAATTTAAAATTATTTTTTTAATTCAATTTTTTTTATTTTAAATTCAATTTGTTTAATTTTTTTGATATTTAATATTATAGAATAATTTTTTTTTTTAAATTTAAAATTTAAAATTTATTTATTAAAATTTTTAAATTTTAATTTAATTTAATTGTTTTTCTTATTTTTTTCGTTTATTTAGTTTTTCATTTTTAAAATCTATAAATGGTTTCACTGAAAAAAAAAAAAAAACACTAAATTTATGTATATTTGTTTTTTAATTATTTGCACGTGGTTTTTTTCATTTTTTTTGTTTTTTAATGATGGGTTTTTTTTTTTTTTTTTTTTTTAAAATTTTTATTTTGTTTTTCTTTTTCAATTTTAATTGTTTTTTTTTAATTTGTTTTTTTTGTAAATTTTAAAAGTTGTATTTTTTTCCTTATTATTATTATTATTTTTTAATTTATATTTTTAAATTTAAATTTTTTATTTTTTTTATTTTTTTTTCCTAAATTTTAATTTTGTAATTTTAATTATTTTAAATTTTTTTTAAATATATATATATTTTTAAATATATTGTTTTTTTTAATAAGTTCGAAAAAAAAATGTTTTTGATTTTTTTTTTTTTAATTTTTTGGTGAATTTTTGTTTTTTTTCTTTAAATTATGTGTTTTTTTTCTTCAAATTTTGTCATTTCCTTTGATATAATTTTCAAATATTTTTGTTTTTTTTTTATTTATTTTTGTTTAAATTTTTTCTTTTTATGAGCTATTTTTGTTTTTTTTTACATTTTTATTGGTTTTTTTAACTGTTTTTATATATATTTTTTAATCTAAGTTTGTGTTTTATTACATACATGAAAATCACTAAAAAAAAAAGGTTGATGCAGCATCAATACGTTTCAAAATTAGCATGAAAATCACTGCTCTAAAAAAAAAAGGTTGATGCAGCATCAATACGTTTCAAAATTAGCATGAAAATCACTGCTCTAAAAAAAAAGTTGATGCAGCACCAATACGTTTCAAAATTAGCATGAAAATCACCGCTCTATTAAAAAAAAAATAAAAAAAAAAATTGATGCTGCATCAATACATTTCAAAATTAGTATGAAAATCACTAACATTTTAAAACAAATATTCATACTTCATAAATAAAAATTTTAGAGTGTCAAAAATGTGCACCAAAAAAAAAATATGGTGATTCTGCATCACCACTTTTCAAAATCGGGTGCTTTTTATGCTACCAAAAAAAAGTAGGTAACATTGCGGTTACCTATTTCATCGGTAACATTGTTCCATGCGTTCACAACACATACACCTTGTGGCCATTGCATTGAAACCCAATGTTTGGGTAAGGGGGCACCCACATTTGAGAGACCCAGAGAAGCAATTCTCCACAACTCTCCTAGTGTATTTGGTCGTGCCGACTTTATTACCATTATTATTCCACATTTAGAAGAACCTCTACAGTCCCATATCACTTCAGATCACTCTAGGAATGATACCCCTTATCATTCCTTCATCTTACATCAGCAACCTCGTCTCTTAGACATTGTTGTTGACCAACCTATAGATTTTCTATGAGAGCATCAGTTCATTATCTCCAAATACTCTCTTTGGGATAGTGACACCAGGTATGCCAACCTGAAAACTTAAAGTCCATTTGATTCCTATATGCAGTACCAGAAGAGATTGGTAATCCTCCATTCCCTTTCTCAAACTGCATCACCATAACGAAAACAAATGGCGCACCACATCATTAAAATGTGTTTAGATTCCCCTTTTTCTAAATAAATTTTAGCATGACCACAACATGCTTGGCGGCCCCTATGACCCTCAACCATAACCCTCCTCAAAATCGAATTTATTCACTTACAACACTTATACTTGGGGCACCACTTTGCCTCCTTACTTGTCCATGTTCGTGTTGATTTTCGTCATGAGATACCATCCTGTACTCATGTTTTCATGGTCCCCCATTGGACCTTTACTGTGTGGCAGCACCATCGAGTCGCCCTTGTTTAGAGCATCTGAGTTGAGTCATCATCGCATTCATGGAGTCTAACCCGAGTCCATTTGTACCCCGCTATAGTACTCCATCCTTCCTTGTTTGGTCTCTCTCTTGTGTCGCACATCATGGCCTTCAGTCCCACTCTCCCCTATCCCTTATGATATTGTGTCAGTCGCTGCCATGTCATTCATGCCCTTTATACTCTAGCAAGGGAAGTCATCCATTCGCTACTCAGTCCCCTCCATTCCATCATCATCATTGGTATTATTCTGTCTGTCGCCCTACTATTTTCTCTTGTGCCTTAGTTGAGGATCTCTCATTGCCTCACCTATGGCAGACCTCCTTCTATTGACATCAGCTCCTTCATTCCAGCAGACAGGTCTAGAGGGCAGTGTACCTTGGTTCCAGATTCCACTCTTGTTCGGTGCCTCGGATTAGGAAAAGGGATCTCTCATTACCCTTTGACTTGATTGTTTCTCCACTCCAGCTCTTTTCAGCATGATCAAGATCCGAATGCTTGATGGTTCAATGATGCAGCAGCAACTTTTGGTGATTCCCGGGTGGGTGTGACATGTCTCAGCCCTCATGAGGGGGTGGCCCTGCAGGTAGCCCCCCACATGCCCGGATGACCTCTTCATTACAGCCTTCAATGCAGCTCCATATATTTGCTGATGTCAGCCTTAGTCGCTTGCCGCGCCTCTTTGATTTGCATGTATCAGTTAGATTTTGTAAGCCCTTCCCCGCTTCTTGGGGGCATTTGGGTTGTATTTGTATCTCATGCACTCAAATATTATTGTATCAGTCCTGGCTGTTATCCCAAGCACAACATGTAAGTGGGATCCCTCATTGTATTTTTATCTGGCTCATATTTATGCCGGTTGTACTTTATGGTTCGGTCCCTTGTTTACTGGACACTATTCTTTTGTACTTTGTCTCAGCAGGCATAGGTATGCCTCCCCCACCGCCTTTAGCACAAGTACCCTCTCATATACAGAGACTTGTTGCACCTGTAAGTCTCATCTCCTCAGGGTCTAGTTCTTCATCACATTAGACTACCTTCCATTTCTCTCTCTGAATTCCCTTTTGATGTCTGGTGATTGCGTTCTTACAACGTACTTCGGTCATACGATTTGCTCCTAACACTCGCACACTGGGGGGAAATCTGTTACACCATTTTTTGGTCATCTAACCTATTATCATTAGATAGACCCAAGTACACCATGTAAGACCAATTTTACCCTACATAAAATTGCTTTCACTATGTAAAATAACTTAATAAAACACATTTATTAGGTTTCTTATGGTCTAAACAGGAAACCCCAAAAGGAAATATTAAACGAACCTATATTTGTTTGATTTTCCTTATGGAATAATTAATTAAACAATAATTTAATTATTATTCCTAGTCATGTTTAACCCAAAACAAGGAAATTAATTAGATAAATCTTTATTTATCTTCTTATTTTCTAGGAATAATTATTTAAATCTTATTTAAATAATATTCCTTGTTAAATATGACTAAATCACTTATAAATAATTAAATAAATCATTATTTATTTGATTATCATTCAACCACTTCCTTAAAATGATAAATAAATCATTTATTTATTATTTACAAATAAAGGGATTTGACCCAAGTCAAATACTTTTTCCCACCAACAAATATAATAAAATATTCCATAAAAGGTGGATCTAGATTTGGTTAATATTATTTTAATCATGCACCAAGATCTAGAATGACCCAATATTTTGTTATAAATAGGAGGGTTTCTCCTACCATTCTTCACTTTTTGTTGCCTATTAGATCACTCTGGATCTATACTCTTGGTCTGACTTTGAGCCATCATCATTGTCAAATTTTCCATTATTTGCTGTGTGAGCTCCCTTTGAGTTCTATCTTTGTCTGGGTTTTCTACACCAACAAGAGAGAGAAATGCTAGATCTGAAGTGCCGAGGACTTCCAAGAACCCATCCCATTGAGGAGAATTGGAAACACCTTCTTGTTTTCCTCCCAGGTGCCCTTAATACAAAAATTCTTTCAAAAATATTGTTCTTGTCTTGTCTATTGGATGTATGGAGAAAAACCTTATTTTTACTACTTAATGCCTCTTTATGCATAGATCTGGATTTTTGCAGCATTTGTCTTGATCAACTAACTGCAGATTTGAAGATATTGGCAGCCATATTTGATGTTAGGGCTATAAGTTATGCATAGCTAAAGTGGTCATTTTTCGTACACTTCGACAAAAGATTCATACTAACAGGGTGAAACTGTGCGATGGAGGATAGGTTTATATGCAATAGAAGGTTGATATTTTATAAACGCAGAGTTACAATGAAACCTTAACTTTTATGCGATGGAATGTTTTGACTTGCAAAGATCCTGAATCGAATGAATACTTGAGAAGCGGAACCATGAAGAAGGAAGCGGAACCATGAAGCGGTCTTAAGAAACCACTGATGGTATTCGCAAATTTTTTAACCGGTAAGCTGTTTCGAAAATAAAAATGAGATAAAGCTCCTTGAGTGACGCGTGTCTTTAGTGGTTTTAAAATACAACCAATTTCACATAATTTTTGATGGTCAAGGCTCACGCATCTTAGAAATGTGATAGCCATTGATCTATGGTGTTAATAATGCGATGGTGCATCGTCCGTTGGATGATGTGGAGAGATAAGTCAAGGTAAGGTACATTGGAAAGCCCTGTGGGTCCAAAGGAAACCTGGTGTTTCTAACATTAAATTGGAAATCATATAAATGTTGATTCATGGTTAATATGGAATGGTTATGGAGTCGAGTATGTATTGGTTTAAAGCGAAACTTAAGGCAGGATTATAAAGCCATGGGCCTGACAATGTGTTAAGGTGGTTTTGATGAGTCTAACCGGTAGTATCGTGCAACTTTTAGAATGGTAAGTGGATTTCACTTTTTGAACATGATATCGTTCTTAAAGTACCACGTGTCATAAAGTGGTATTTTAAAACCATTTCTATCGCATGATTTCAAAGAATTAATGAGTTCACATTTTAGTACCGCGATATTCGTTGGATGTGTGCCCAAAGTATTTTTGGAGAGTGAGAGAAAACTGACCCTCGGATCTCAAACAAAGTCGCAAGGTGATTAATGATGGAGGTGTGTGTTGAATGAATTGTGGGCCCGAGAGAAAGACCATCGACGAGTTAAATAATCATTCTAATGGCTATTGATATTATAAAACTTTGGATTTTAACCTAAAGTCCACAACAGTTGGATAACTGAGGTAAAATATGATGGTGTGTCCATCGTTGGATTCAATCAATATTTACATTGAAATAATTGTGGTCCAGGTATGAGCATCGATTGTATGCAATTCATTTGTTTGATGGAATTGGGAAGTAAGGCATGGTAAGTTACATATGTGTGGGCCCGAAAGGGCGTATTAAACATTCAAATGATTTAAATTCAAAGTCGAAGATTCGTGACATGTTCCATGAGCACACTTAATAAGGATCATATAATATATATGATGGATTGGAATGTCGTGACCAAAGGTTTATGTTGGGGGTTTAAATCTAAGTCAAGGCTTATTATAGTTGACAGATTAATACAGCCATGGAGAACATAAATGAAAGGGTTGGCCGAAGTGTGATTATTGGATTTTATTCGAAAGACAGGACTTTACCTGAGTGGTGGATTTATTGACTAGTGGGGTTAAATTATAAACTGGAGTTATATGCCGAGTCTTATATAATGGCTTAATTGTAATATTTGACACATCATAAGATGGGTTTTATTATGGTTTTAACCATAGGTTCCGAGCAAAATCCGCTGATATATGAAGATTGAAAGGAGTTTTATTTATAAGGTTTTAAATCAGAGATTTAAAATATTGAGTGTCCACTTCAAAGTGTATTAAAGGTGGGCTTCCGAAACTGAGTTTGCCAATTTGAGAATTTCCAATTAAATGAAATTGCATTATTGAAGTTATAACAGAGACTTTAACCTTTTATGTAAAAGCTTCAGCAAGTGATAAAGCTTCCAGATTTAGAACATAATTTGGGAAATGCATTTTACATGCATGGAAAATAGAGGTATGCAAAACAGTTACATGACAACAACAGATACACAATTATAGTGAACAAGAGAGTATGCAGGAACTGAAAAACACAAACACATACTGAACCAAGAACTAAAAGGGTTGAATGAGAGATATCAGTTAAAAATGTAAATATAAATGTTTTTAATTCATTTTATATTGTTTGTGATGCGAATGCAAGTCTCTGGCAGGCAAACAAAACTCCATTGTAAAAATGAAATTTGTACAAATTGCTATATTCCTCTGAATGAGATGGAAAAAGAAGTGAGAAGGAAGAATTCAAAGAGTCATGGTTGTTCACTTCGAATTCCCTGAGGGATAAAAACAGTCATGTGATGAACTCTATAAATGATATCACATTGATATGCACTAAAAAAATAAAATAACATAATGCAGAAATGAAGCAGTGAGGCAGAGAAGAAGGAGAAGCTGATAAAGGATCTGAGAAGATGTAGAGATGATATAGGGCAGATAAGAGGACTGATGGACATCAGAAAAGAAGGAACAGAATAGAGCTGATATCCAGGTAAATTAGCAAGTGTTTTCTTTTGAAAGAGTGAGGAAGTTGGAGCTTCCAGATCAAGTTATAGCTTGATAGATGCCAGTTGTAGCTGACTGAGGTAGGAGCCTCCTGTAGGTTGTAGCCTGCAGAAAATAGAGGAAGTTGGTGCTTCCATATCAAGTTGTAGCTTGATAGAAGTCAGTTGTAGCTGGCTGAGGTAGGAGCCTCCTGTAGGTTGGAGCCTACAGAAAATAGATGGGAGTTGGAGCTTCCTTGCAAGTTGTAGCTTGCAGAATTGAGGTAGGAGCCTCTTGTAGGTTGGAGCCTACAGAAAATCAGTGGTGAGAGGAAGTTGGAGCTTGCCTTTGCATCACAACAATAACAAGATGTGTTTTTTTCTTTTATGGGTTTCCACTTATATCTGGTGTTTATGTACATGATGATTATGTGTTGATACTCTGTATTTAATCTGCTTAATACATGCTGCTCACTAATTAAGATTGTGGTTTAACTTTACATTAAGTAAATCATGAAATGGAAACGTAAATAAGTGTAAATGAAAGTATTCAATACCATGCATTCATTAAACTGATTCACCCCCCCCCAGTTTAACAAAGGATTCAACAATTGGTATCAGAGCCAGGTTCCTCTGTATCAGTTTAACAACTGGAGGGAGATCCTAGGTCCCCAGGATGGCTAGTCAAGAAGGATGCTCAACAAATAAAGCCCCTTTGTTCACAAGTACAAATTATTCCTTCTGGAAAATAAGAATGAGGATGTACATAATGTCTCTAGGAATAGAAGTTTGGGCCACTGTGGAATTGAGATATGCCCCAAAGGAGTCTGATTCAGAGAAAGAAGCCAAACAAGACTTTGTAGCTAATTCAAAATCCACGAATGCACTCTTAATTGGACTCTGTGAGGCAAAATTTATAAAAGTAATGCACAACAAGACTGCCAAAGAAATATGGGATACACTAGAAAACATCCATGAGGGAGACAAAAAGGTGAAGATAGCCAAACTTCAAGTCTATAGAGCTTAGTTTGAAAATATAAAAATGAATGATGATGAAGACATTGCCAGCTTATTTTTGAGGATTGCAGAAATTGTGAATAACATGAAAGATCTAGGAGAAACCATAAAATAATGTGTAATTGGTCAAAATATTCTAAGATGTTTACCATCCAGCTTTAACCCCAAGGTTTCTTCCGTAGAAGAAATAGCTGATTGGGAAAATTTGACCATGAACCAGTTACTTGGAAACTTAACAGCCTATGAGATGAGACTGCCACAAAGGAAGTCAAATGTGAGGAAGTAGCCTTTAAGACAGAGAAGAAAAAATAAGGAAAGGAAAATACATGCTCCTACTCTGATGATGAAGAGGCCAAATTTATCAGAAGATTAGATAGAGGCTCAGGCAAGTATAAAGGTAAAATTCCATTTAAATGCTTTAACTGTGGAAGAGTTGGACACTGTGCTTCTATGTGTCCTCATAAGAAGAAAAAGAATCAGACTCAAGAGTCAGAGAAAACCATATCAAAGAATTGGCAGAAAGGGAATAAATTCAATAGAAAAACATTTTATGCTCAGCAAGACAACAGTGCATCTGAAAGCTCAGATGAATCCTCCAATGAAGAGGGAATCTCTGAATTTTTATTGATGGCCAAGGAATAGATTGAAGGATTCCTTCTAGAAGATGAGGAAGAAGGTGAAGTAGATCTTGAGGGGGAGCTAAGAAACGCCCTGGAGGAAATAGATAGACTTAAACTAAAATGCAGAAAATAGAAAGACATTATCCTCAAATATGTAAGAGAAGAAAAAAATTCAGAAGACCTCATTCAGTTGAAAGTAGAGCTTGAAGAAGCCAAGAAGGTTGAAGACACTCTACTTAATAAAATTAAGGATAAAATTCAGAAGCAAGAGAAACTAGAAGAAGAAGTAGTATACTTGAGGAAGAAATTAGAAAACACCCAAAGGAAAGTGTCAATAAACACTCCTCAAATGGCAAGCTCTGATAAGTTGAATGCAATTTTAGATGCTCAAATATCTCCTCTGATAAAAACCAGGATAGGATATGAAGGAGAATCAAGTAAAGGCAAAGAAAAGGATAACATGAATATCATTTTTGTAAAAGCTGATAAGGATAATGAAGTAGCTCAGAAGGTTCCTACAGAAGTAGAATCTTGTAATGAAGTAAACATAAACAAGAAGGAACCTCAAATGAAAAAGAATGAAATAAATAAACAGTCAACTGAAAAAGGCTCATATACTCCTGAATATATCAAATTTGGAATCCGTCAAAGGAGATTCTTCCCCCCATGAAAAATGTCACTTATTATGCCTACCACAAACTAGGACATATTGTTGCATACTGTCATACAAGGAGAATCGATTCCAATTAGCAAAGGATGCAAAAAGTAAAAAGACTACCTCAAGCAAACAAATGGAGAAGACAACCCTTCATCAGGTATGAAAATTGATTTTATGGGTATTGTTTTTACTATAAGGAATTTTGCCATAAGTACAAGGAGTGCAGAACATATGGTCAAATACTGATGTTGAAAACCTTAAGGAGATTTATGAATTATGGAGATTTTACTCATATTCATAATTCTGCTAAAAATATGATCAATTTCTGTGTATGCCATAAAATCGGACATATGTCTTCCCAATGTCCTCTCAAATAATGTGGTCCATCTTCCCAGAAAATGTGCCAAAAAAATAGCTGCCTGCGGTGGAAAATGAAGTTGAATAAGTGTGATCTGGCTCTAATAGCCCAAGATCAGAAAATCCAATGGTATTTGGACAGTGGATGCTCAAAGCATATGACTAGAGATAGAAGCAATTTTATAACCTTTGATGAAAATAAATCTGGAAATGTAACTTTCGACAATGATAAAGCAGGGAAAATCAAAGGAAAAGGCTCAATTAGTTTGGATAATGGAAGAGGAAAGGCCTGAGATGTACTCTTTGTGGATGGATTGAAAGAAAATCTGCTAAGTGTCAGTCAAATGTGTGATAAAGGTTGTGAATTTATTTTAGAGCACAAGACTGTGAAGTAATATCAAGCACCACAGGAAAGACCTTGATCAAAGGTATTCAAACAGAAAGTAATGTATATATAGTGAAAGAAGAGAATGAAGCATGCCACCTAAGCAAACTTGATGAATCATGGCTATGGCATAGAATATTGGGACACCTTAACTTTGACCACATCATCAGTGTGAGCAAGAAGAAAGTAGTTAGAGATATGCCAGCAATAAAGAAACCTTCAAATACCATATGTAAATCTTGCCAATTGGGAAAATAGACTCGCACATATTTTAAGACCAAAGATGAACTATCAACTAGTAGGCCACTTTAGCTAGTACACATGGACCTATGTGGACCTTCAAGAACTAAAGCACCTAGTGGAGAATCTTATTTCATGCTGATAATATATGATTTTTCCAAAATGACTTGGGTAGCATTTCTCAAATATAAATATGAAGCACTTGAGAAATTCAATATATTCAAGGCATTGGTAGAAAATTAAACAGGATTCAAGCCAAAGTGCATCAGATCAGACAGAGGAGGTGAATTCACAGACTATGATTTTGCAGATCTATGCAATGAGCATGGGATAAAACAACAATTTACAATTGCAGGTACACCTCAACAGAATGGAGTGGCAGAGAGACAAAACAGATCAATACAACAGATTGCCAGAGAAATGATGCAAGAAAGTAACACTACCCAAACTTTCTGGGCAGAAGCAGTACACACAACTGTTCACATTCTTAACAAAGCTCATTTAAGACCAAACTGTGACAAGACTCCTTACGAATTATGCCATGGTAAACCAGCATCAATCAAACACTTTAGAGTCTTTAGAAGCAAGTGTTTCATAAAAAATAATGATGAAAAACTAGGGAATTTTGATGCAAGAGCAGATGAAGGAATATTTTTAGGATATGCATCCAAGAGTAAGGGTTACATGTGCTACAACAAAACACTACACAAAATTTTGGAAAGCATTGATGTAAGATTTGATGAAGATCTACCAAACAAAACAAGAAGTACAAGTTGCAGCAATCCTCCAGAAGATCATGGATAAGAGAACCAAGATGATGATGAAATAAGCAAGACAACAGAAGATACTGAATTAAACTCAAAATTTCCCTCAAGACACTCTCAAAAGAATTTGTTGTTGCCTAAATCTACCTCAGGCTGAAAGAAGGCAGAGTTCAGGGTAACATCAAACCACGCTCATTCTGGTAGCTAGCCCTACCAGAATAGGAGAGGGCTCTCTTCGGGTCAATCTCAACAAAAATAATCAAAGGGGCTTGAGATGACTTAAAATAAAGGCTAATTTTAGGTTAGGTATATAAGTAAAGGAGTTTGATTTTGATTTTGGAGGTTTTGTTGGAATAAAAGGGAAAGGCAGTTTTGGGTTCGGGGATGAGGCCTAGTTTTTGCAGAGTTCTGAATGGGGCAAGGAAGGAAATTGTTTTGATGCTTTGGATTGAATGAATGGATAGTTCAGACTGGTGAGGAGCTGAAGAGGGAAAGAGGCTTTCAAGAATCCTCTTCAAACATATGAAAACATGGAAAATTAAACAAAACTGAAGGCAGAGCAAAGCAATCTAATGAATTCCACCTTTATCACTCATTTGTTTAATTTAAGAATAAAATAGGAAGGGAAATGGTACACATAAAACATTAGTATACTTACAATCACTGAGAGAAACACACCATCAAAACATAGAGCCACATGGATCCCAAATAGTGCTGCAAACCCTGGTCTATTCCTTTGCCAAAATTGCAGAGATGAAATGTATAATGAAGTGCCAAGAAATCCCAAGTGTCCAACCTCTGAAAATGACTGAGAAAATACAAGATATAGACAAGCCTAACTCATTCCCATGCCTCTAGGGGTCGAGCTCACTAGTTTAAGAGTTGTTTCAATCATATCTAAGCTAGGAACTGGAAAATAGGCAATGAAACAACTTGCCTCTATATGATAGGAAATTGATTCATTCACTTACATTTCACTTTTTGGTGAATGAATCTACTGAGATGAGTAAAAATGTGCCAAAATTACATCAAATTCATGAAATTACACCAAGTTACATCAAGAGTTACATGAAAAAGTCAAACTAGCCAAAACTAGGCGAAATTCTGAGTTGCTGACTGAAAAATAGGCCAAATTTCCCTATGCGCCGCGCCTGAAATCTCTATGCATAGCACAACTTTGAGGCTGATTTTGAGGGCCTTACCAAAGTTTAAATTGAGTGTAGGATAGCTCGTTGGAAAGCTCTACCTGTCTACTTTCCAACCCAAGTGGAATTTCTGGATTTGGTTGCCATTTCCCCCTCCCAAAATCAAATCTCCGAACACTGCTTCTTGTGTGTGCAAAAAGTGGCAGAAAGGCCATTTTTAGGGTGTTTTTGACTCTTTAGGCAACCCAGAACTTGATGAAATCCTTAGGTAATCCATAGGCATGCATAAATTTTGATGAAAAATCCAGAAATGAAAATTTTTCCTCCAGAAGAGCTGCCAATTATAAGCGCGCGCCAAGGTGGCGCTACGGGTCGGGCAGGAAAATCTGTGTTTAGGCCCAAAAATTCAAAATTGACAAAAATTTTCCCAAATTTCTTGAAATTTGGGCTGAATGTCTACCATCAAGCACTATGCTGGGTGAAAGAAGCTTCGGCCAAAATTTGGAGTCTATCATGCCCTTTGCAACGCTTTAATGCCCTCTTTAACTTTACCTTCAGGATCTTGATTCGCGCCTGGCAAACATGATTTCTCGCCCAATAATGATTCTTCAGGTGCACGAGCATGTTCTTTTCCTTGTTGGCCTTCTCCAACAGATTTTGGTCACCTTGGTGCATGCAATTAGGTTGTAGAGTCATTGTGTTTCCTTCATAAGAGGTATCTGTCTCCATGTTTGCCAAGTCTATGTAAGGTCTATGTTGTCTTGTATGAGAATTTTGGTGTTTTTGTTTGGATTGCCAAATATGAGGTAATATGGGAGGGAATATGGAGGAATAGGATAATGGGAATAATGAACTTTTATCAAGTGAAATTTGCCTTTTGAAAACTCTGATTTGATAAGTTTAGGGACAAGGGACAACCACTTGATTTCTTGGGATAAACTTGGGATTTGAGGAAAATTAAAAAATGGTATGGGGACAATGGGAATAGGATAGGGATAATTGAATTTAGGGATGTAAGGTGAAATAAGAAAAGGGGACTGTGGTGAGCAAATGAACAGTGAGGAGATGGAAAAAACAAGGTGGGGAATGGAAGAGTTTAACACAAAAATGGGAATGAGAATGGGAGAGAAATGATTGAATTTAGGAATGTAAGGGGATAGGGGATGAGCTACTATGATAATATAACAGTGAGGGGGTGGAAAAAACAAGGTGGAGAATGGAAGTGTTTGGCACAAAACAAGTTTTAAAACCCTAGGAGCAATCTTAAAACAAGAGAATAGGGTTTTGAGTTTTTGTATTCAAATATTCATAATAAATCTCATAATTAACACCAAATACTTGTTCATGAGAAATGGAGTGATTTAATGGACTTACTTGGACCAAGAGAAACTGGGAAAATTTGATGAGTTGGAAGAAATAGCAATGAAGTTGCTTTCTGCCATGTGCGTAGCACCACAACCCAATGCATAGCGCCTTTTTGAAGGAGGATTTTGGAGGCCTTCCTGGTGTCCAAATTGGGCGTGGGATAGCTCATTGGAAATATTATTGAGTCTACGTTCCAACCCAACTTCAATTTTTCAATTTGGAGTTCATTTGCCTTGTCAAAAATCAAATCTCCCAAGACTTGTCAAAATGAGAAAAATGAGGCTGCCTCAAGGCAGAGTGTTGTTGCATTCAAATTTTGAAGGTCTTCCTCAACTCAAAATTGAGCTCATGATAGCTCATTGGAAATATATTTGTGTCTAGTTATCATTGGACTCATCAAGAAAGTCATGTGCCCAACCAAGCTAGGAGAAAACATGATTTTCCCAAGGTCACTTCAGAGGTGCATCAATTCTCCTGAGGCAATTGTAGTTTTGACATTTCTCTAAACCCATGACACCTGTGTAAACAGTGAAGGAGGTTTTTCTTCCTTGGCTTATTTTGGACAAAACCCTCTCTCATGTTTCCAAAATTCATCTTTTATTTCTCAGAAACATCATTGGAGTAAAACCTATCCCGATGTGTGGAACAAGGGATTTGTCGAAATGAAGCGAAATGAAGGGGATAAGGGGCTTCTAAATTCTTGAGAAAATATTTGGAAAGTAGGGAGGGATGTTAGGAAGTAGGGGAAAGTGGAATTTCAGAGATTGAGTGAGGGGAAGGGGTCCAAAAGGGAAAAACACGGGCCTAGCCTAGAAAATTGCCAAGTTGTAGCAAGAAACTAGGATTTGTGTGAAAATGAGGAATTTGGGGGATCTTAGTGATGGGAAGTGTTTAATGAGGTACATTAAGGATAGGGGAAGGTGTATGATTATCAGGATACAATTTTTGCTGATGATTCGACCATCCAAGAGAAATTACCTTCAAAACCCTAGGAGAGGAAAATGAACCTTACCTAGGCACAACTGAAGCATGAACAAGGTGTAAAATGACCCATTGTAACCTGACATGATGATGAAAAACCTCTGAATGATGGTACACTCAGCTGAATGGTGACATGGACTGACATTTGGACAACTTTGACAGGAGTAAAAGCAAACCCTAGACCTAATACCTAGTGACCAAATTTTACTTGAAGACTCACTGAAATGACAAAATTTGACCTTAAAATCACTTTGTAAGAGCATGTTTGATCACTGGAGGAAGGCTGCAAAGACTGACACTAACAGAATCATCCAGAAGATCAAATCATTGGGGACAAGAGTGTCGGAGTCTAGACAAGAAGAAAGCTAGATAAAAAGACAGAAGAAGTATACTTAGCTATGTTATCTCAATCAGAGCCAAAGAAGTTTGAAGAAGCCAGAAAAGACAAATATAGGGTGAAATATATGAATGAAGAACTAGACTAGATTAAGAAGAATAATACATGGGAGTTAATACCAAGACCCACAGGGAAAAATGTTAATGGCTCAAAATGGATATTCAAGAATAAGATGAATGAACAAGGACAGGTAATCAGAAGTAATGCCAGACTTGTATGCAAGGGATATTCACAAATTGAAGGTCTTGATTATGATGAAACATTTGCCTTTGTAGCCAGAATGGAAGCAATCAGAATGGTTTTGGCCTTTGCATGTTATCATGATTTCAAGGTATATCAAATAGATGTGAAGTCTGCCTTCCTAAATGGAGATCTAGAGGAAGAAGTCTACATGGAACAACCTAAAGGATTCTCCTTAACAGATAAACAAAAATATGTTTGCAAATTAAAGAAAGCCTTATATGGGCTGAAACAAGCTCCTTGTGCATGGTATTCAAGGCTGGAAAAATACCTGCAAAAACAAGGTTTCAAGAAAGGAGGAGTAGACAACAATATGTACATAAAGGCTAATGAAAATGAACTCTTAATTATAGTAGTGTATGTAGATGACATCATGTTTGGAAGCAACAAAGATGAGTTAGCAAAAGGATTTGCTGAAGAAATGAAATCAAAATTTGAGATGTCTATGATTGGAGAGCTCGCATTCTATTTAGGACTTCAAATTCAACAAAATAATATTGGAACATTCATCTCACAAGAAAAATACTTAAGAGAGATGTTAAAAAGGTTCAAAATGGAAGACTGCAAACCTGTGTCAACTCCCATGATCATTGGATGCAAACTAAGTGCAAATGATGGATCAACATATGTAGATCAAAAACTTTACAGATCCATGGTAGGAAGCCTACTATACCTAACTGCCTCTAGACTAGACATTGTGTTGGCAGTAGGACTTGTGGAAAGATATCAAGCAGCACCAAAACAAAATCACCTACTAGAAATCAAGAGGATATTCAGATATCTACAAGGAACTGCACAGTATGGGCTATGGTATCCAAAAATAAAAAGCTTCACTTTGACAGCATATGTAGATGCAGATTGGGCTAGCTGTATGGATGATAGGAAAAGCACAAGTGGAGGTGCTTTTTATTTGGGAAAAATTCTCGTGTCATGGCTAAGTAAGAAGCAAACTTCCATCTCTCTATCTACAACAGAAGCAGAATACATAGCAGCAGCAGCATGTTGTACACATGTAATGTGGATGAAAAAAACTCTCCAAGACATGAAGGTAAGCATGGATGATCCTATCTCAATCAAATGTGACAATAAAAGTGCAATAAGTATATCAAAAAATCCTGTATTTCATTCAAAAACAAAGCACATCCCTATTAAGTACATTTCCTCAGAGAACAAGTAGCACAGAAAGTAGTGAAGCCGGAATATGTACCAACAAAGGAACAAACAACATACATATTCACAAAACCTCTTGCTAAAGAACCATTCGAATATCTAAGAGACAAACTAGGAGTAGTGTATGCAGATGTACCTCTCTGACATGAAAAGAAAGCATCATTCGAGGGGGAGATCAGAAAAGAAAGCATCATTCCAGGGGGAGATCAATCAACAAACATTGTCATAAAAGAACTAGAGCAAGTAAGCAGTGCATGGTACAGGTCCTCAAGATTAGAGGCTTTTGCAACCCTTTGAAAATATTTGGAAACCACACCAGGAAATGTGCAACCCTTTGCCATTAATGTCAAAGGGGGAGGAAAAGCAAGCAAAATAAGAGTATTAAAGGATTTCCATCAATGCCAAAGGGGGAGACTATTGGAAATATTGTCATTGATGGAAAAGGAGAAGAAAGAAGAACCAGCAAATAGGCTAAGGAGACAGGCAAGAGGCATCCCAAGCAGCAGAAGTAGCAGAGGAATTAGAGGTAGAGTAGTGAGGTTGATTTGAAGATCTAACCAAAAACAAGGAGGTTTTGTAAGTAAATTCATTGTATATATTAAAGAGTCATGCAGAGAAACAGTCCTGCACTAACATGCATTGCCTGTGCACTATCATGCACAGTAACTAAATACAGAGAAACAATCATGCATTGTTTGTGTGCCAAAGAGGGTTGGAGACTGTAAACCTGGCCAATGTGGAGTTATTTACTAGTAGAAGTTAGAAATTGCATCGTGAATAGAAGGCGAGGAATCAAGGTCTAAAGAATCACATTGGATTTGATTTAATGGCACATCGGAATTAGAAGCAAAGGTGAAGCGGATCAATGCAAAACAATGAAATCATGAAAGGATTTATATGCATTGGAAGGAATTAAGATGAAGAAAAACTGTGACAAGGTGGAACTGTGTGATGGAGGATAGGTTTATATGCAATAGAAGGTTGATATTTTATAAACACAGAGTTACAATGAAACCTTGAATTTTATGCGATGGAATGTTTTAACTTGAAAATATCCTGAATCGAATGAATAATTGAGAAGTCGAACCATGAAGAAGGAAGCGAAACCATGAAGCGGTCTTAAGAAACCACTGATGGTATTCGCAAAGTTTTTAACCGGTAAGCTGGTTCGAAAATAAAAATGCGATAAAGCTCCTTGAGTGACGCGTGTCTTTAGTGGTTTTAAAATACAACCTATTTCACATAATTTTTAATGGACAAGGCTCGTGCATCTTAGAAATGCGATAGCCGTTTATCTATGGTGTTAATAATTCGATGGTGCGTCATCTGTTGGATGATGTGGAGAGATAAGTCAAGTTAAGGTAGATTGGAAAGCGTTGTGGGCCCAAATGAAACTTGATGATTCTAACATTAAATTGGAAATCATATAAATGTTGATTCATGGTTAAAATCGAATGGTTATGGAGTCGAGTATGTATTGGTTGAAAGAGAAACATAAGGCAGGATTATAAAGCTGTGGGCTCGACAATGTGTTAAAGCGGTTTTGATGAGTCTAACCGGTAGTATCGCGCAACTTTTAGAATGGTAAGTGGATTTCACTTTTTGAATGCGATATCATTCTTTAAGTGCCACGTGTCCTAAAGTGGTATTTTAAAACCATTTGTATGACATGATTTCAAAGAATTAATGAGTTCTCATTTTAGTAGCACGATATCCGTCAGATGTGCGCCCAAAGTGTTTTTGGAGCGTCAGAGCAAACTGACCCTCGGATCTCAAAAAAAGTCGCAAGGTGATTAAAGATGGAGGTGCGTGTTGAATTAATTGTGGGCCCGAGAGAAATACCATCGACGAGTTAAATAATCATTCTAATGGCTATTTATATTATAAAACTTTGGATTTTAACCTAAAGTCCACAACAGTTGGATAACTGAGGTAAAATACGATGGTGTGTCCATCGTTGGATTCAATCAATATTTACGTTTAAATAATGGTTGGTCAGGTATGAGCATCGATTGTATGCAATTCATTTTTTGGATGGAATTGGGAAGTAACGCATGGTAAGTTACATATGTGTGGGCCCGAAAGGGCGTATTCAACATTCAAATGATTTAAATTCAAAGTTGAAGATTCGTGACATGTTCCGTGAGCACACTTAATAAGGATCATATAACATATATGATGGATTGGAATGTCGTGACCAAAGGTTTATGTTGGGGGTTTAAATCTAAGTCAAGGCTTATTATAGTTGACAGATTAATACAACCATGGAGAACATAAATGAAAGGGTTGGCAAAAGTGTGATTATTGGATTTATTCCAAAGACAGGACTTTACCTGAGTGGTGGAGTTATTGACCAGTGGGGTTAAACTATAAAACCGGAGTTATATGCTGAGTCTTATATAATGGCTTAATTGTAATATTCGACATATCATAAGATGGGGTTGATTATGGTTTTAACCATAGGTTCTGAGAAAAAGCCCCTGATATATGAAGATTGAAAGAAGTTTTATTTATAAGGTTTTAAATCAGATATTTAAAATATTGCACATCCACTTCAAAGTGTATTAAAGGTGGGCTTCCGAAACTGAGTTTGCCAATTTGAGAATTTCCAATTAAATGAAATTACATTATTGAAGTTATAACAGAGACTTTAACCTTTGATGGAAAAGCTTCAGCAAGTGATAAAGCTGCCAGATTTAGAACATAATTTGGGAAATGCATTTTACATGCATGGAAAACAGAGGTATGTAGAACACTTGCATGACAGCAGCAGATACACAATTACAGTGAACAAGAGAGTATGTAGGAACTGAAAAATACAAACACACTATGAGCCAAGAACTGAAAGGGTTGAATGAGAGATTTCAGTTACAAATGTAAATATAAATGTTTTTAATTGATTTTATATTGTTTGTGATGCAAAGGCAAGTCTCCAGTAGGCAAACAAAACTCCATTGTAAACTGAAATTTGTATAAATTGTTATATTCCTCTGAATGAGCTGGACAAATAAGTGAGAAGGCAAAAGTCAAAGAGTCATGGCTGTTCACTTCGAATTCCCTGAGGGATACAAACAGTCATGTGATGAACTCTATAAATGATATCACATTGATATGCATTAAAAATAAAATAAGAGAATGCAGAAATGAAGCAGTGAAGCAGAGAATAAGGAGGAGCTGATAGAGAATCTAAGAATATGTAGAGATGATATAGGGTAGATAAGAGGACTGATGGACAGCAGAAAATAAGGAACAGAACAGAGCTGATATCCAGGTAGATTAGCAAGTGTTTTCCTTTGAAAGAGTGAAGAAGTTGGAGCTTCCAGATCAAGTTGTAGCTTGATAGATGCCAGTTGTAGATGACTGAGGTAGGAGCCTCCTGTAGGTTGTATACTACAGAAAATAGAGGAAGTTGGTGCTTCCATATCAATTTGTAGCTTGATAGAAGTCATTTGTAGCTGGTTGAGGTAGGAGCCTCCTGTAGGTTGGAGCCTACAGAAAATAGATGGGAGTTGGAGCTTCCTTGCAAGTTGTAGCTTGTAGAATTGAGGTAGGAGCCTCCTGTAGGTTGGAGCCTATAGAAAATCAGTTGTGAGAGGAAGTTGGAGCTTGCCTTTGCATCACAACAATAATAAGATGTGGTTTTCTTCCTTATGGGTTTCCACTTATATCTTGTGTCTATGTACATGATGATTATGTGTTGATACTCTGTATTTAATCTTTTTAATACTTGTTGATCACTAATTAAGATTGTGGTTTCACTGTACATTAAGTAAACCATGAAATGGAAATGTAAATAAGTGTAAATGAAAGTATTCAAGACCATGCATTCATTAAACTGATTCACCCCCCGCCCCCCCTCTCAGTTTAAAAAAGGACTCAACGGAAGATATGTACCATTGACCATGGAAAAATTCCCTGATCTTCTTGGCTTTAAGATGACCTAGGCACTGGTCCTTCACAACTTAGGGCTGTCTCTAGGAGCTACAACATCTTTTTGGCGCCGTTGGCAAGGAACGATTCTGAATACTATCCCTAGGTACGACAAAAATAATAACCACCCTTCAAAACTAGGTGAGCACGAAGGGTTGAGAGTTGTATATCCCTCACCTTGGTGACTCCACAGTCCATAGAAATTCCTAAATCTATTGGCAATCCTAGCTTATCAGAAGCCTCACTTAAGGTCAGATACTTCTCAGCTCAAAACACCCTTCGTATCTGATCCAGAAAAAATTATTTTTAAAAGGATTTGGAAGGAAAAGCAGCCTGCTCGAACTGACATACCCAAAACTTTCCTTCAAGATTATCCATCTTCTTCTCAGCAAGCTCAGCTTCAAAGCCTAGGATCTATTGCCAGAGTGCTTCAATGCCTGCCAGATAACCCCATTCTTGAACAACTAAAGGTAGAAGATGAGGCAGAGTCTGTAGACACATCTAAAGTTGTCCCACACCCTACCCCAGAAGCTGAAGAAATAAAGCAAGTAACTACTACTCAATTCCTACTGGGCCTAGCAAATTTACAGACCACTATTCAGCATATTCCTCATACCACCCAGCAAAACCCCCCTCTAGGTCCACCACCCCTCATGGCATTCCCTGGTTTCTTGTTGAATAAATACGCCCCTCTAGTGTTGCCACATATTCTGAACGATATGCCACAATATTACATGAAGAACTTACCCCGGTTTACCAGGGAGGACATCAGTACTGCACAGAAACATTTGGATGATTTTTGTGCCTTCGCAGAAAATTTCAATGTAGAACAGTTGGATGTGGTTTTGATGTTATTCATCCAATATTTGGATGGAGAAGCCGGGAAGTGGTTCAAAACCCTTGGGGATAATACCATCACGAACAGGGAAGGTATGGAAAATTATTTCCCTCGGAAGTGGGGAGAAAAAAGGGACCATGGTTATTATATTATAGAATTCAATACTTCCAAGAAAAGACACAATGAAGACGTAGCTGAATTTATAAAGATATTTCATAAGCTGTATGCCAACCTACCAGCTGATATAAAGCCACCTCAAGCGGCCGCTAAATTAGTATTCGTGGGAGCTTTTGAGTCCAAATTCGGGTTCACTCTGAGGGAGAGAAAATATGATTTGCTCGACTAAGCTCAGATCGATGCTTTAGAAGTAGAAGCTAGCTTTGTCTCGGCAGAAAAATCAAAAGGTAGATTAGATCATGATTCCATGCGAAAGGATAAGGGAGAAGCTTCTTCTTCGATTCAAGAAAAGGAAGTATCATATTACAAAATAGAGGAGATGAATAAAATGATTAAGAGTCTTTGCAGAAAATTGGTGAAACTAGAACTAGAAGCTAAGAATGCCTCCCCTTGGCCAGCCCAACCTATTTTTAATAAAGGGTACACTCAGCAGAACAATAAATCTCCTCTACAAATCCTGCAAAGGGATAGAAAATAAAAACGAGATCACGTTCAGCCTCCCTTCAACTTGGAGGGACACATGGAAGGTCCCACTGAAGATGTTTCGGATGGGCAAGAAGATTATTTTTTTGCTTATTCAGAAGGAGAAGAGGTGAGTCCTTCTCTACAAGGATAAGAAGAAGAGGGGGGAAAGGTAAACCCCACTGAAGAACCTGACATAAATGATTACTACAGGCAAATTTGTTGATTTTATGCAATCCCAATTTCATAAGAAATATGACCTATAGTCATCCAGGAAGTGGACTCGTACTCAAGATCAAGAGGAAGAATCACCTTCTAAGGAAACAGTCTCTCCAAAGACTGACAATAAAGGCAAGAAACCCGTCGAAGAACTTGCGGCACAGAAAAAGGTTTCTGCATCATCATCCAAGGCTATACCCGATCCTCTCTCTCTCATGAAAAAGGTATGCCCAATGTCAAAAAGCCCCCTGTCTTCATTAAGGAACTAAAAGATACCTCTGAACAAAAGGCTAGTGTTGTGTTCAATCTCCAAAAAGAGTTAGAGAAGGTCAAAATCTCGGTTCCTCTGGTTGAACTTCTTAAGTAGCCCTCCTATAAGGCTCAAGTCTCCCAATTCATGCTCCCTCATGGAGTAATTTCACCCCCAGACTCCCTCAACCTCCAAGAAGAAAGACCCATGGTAGTTTTTGGCCCCCATGTAGAAGAATTGTACTCGACTACTCCACCTTTTTATGCTTCTTTGGTCATCCATGATTTGTTGCTTCATAACTGCATGTTAGATTTGGGAGCCTCACACAATCTGTTACCACTTTCAGTCATGGAACATTTAAGTCTCCAGATCACCCGTCCCTATAAAGATCCCTAGTGGTGAACTTGGCTCAGATCCCGGCCAAGAGTGTTGTCTTGGATATATTTGTTGCAGATATACCAACCCGCTTCAGAATGATCCTATCCAGATCTTGGGGTACTAAGATTGGAGGGTCGATTAAACTAGATATAACTTATGCAACCATTATAGTGTTTGGAGGACAAGAAAGAAGATTGTACAGGGAGTCAAGATTTGTCAAAATGGTAATCAAAGCCAATGGCTCTGTAAAATTACCAGTGTATAGCAAGGAAGGGGATTTCTCATGTATAATGTTTGAAGAAGACCGAGAGCTCTTGCAAGGACCATCATTTAACCTAGAAAAACCGCAACATTCCTCAGATGTGTTAGCCCCCCTATGAGATTCTTGACAAGCAAGCTAGGGGCTAGATTGTTTTGGAGCCTTCAAGGAGTGCCTTTCCCCTGAAAATCCATCCTCCTTGAAGTCTCTGAGTGCTTTGCCTAATACAAATCCTATCTGCTGGTCCATTCCTAAAAGGCCTACTATTCCCCCTTGCAACCCTGCAAAATGTCCCCTCCTTCCCTTTCTTATTTTCCCTATCAGTCCCATAAACCCCTCTAAAACCCCCTCCAAATTCTGCCCACACCCTTTGTTTTCCCAAATTCCCCTCTACCTCCCTATCGTTGCCCTCCCCAGGCCTAAAAGTGTACTAAAAATGAGTTAAAATGATATATTTCATGAATTTGGGTCCTAGCCCCTTTCCCGCTAAGCCCCCGCACTCTGTCCTTCCATGCGACCCAGCGCCGTGACCAGAGCACTAACCTCGAAGGCGCTAATCCCATGGGTTTTTCGGGCGAGTTTCCATCCGTTGATCTTGTTTAATCAGACATCCACCCTTTAATCTGCAGTTCCCCGCATTTCCCATTCATTTCCTACACCGTGCCATCGCCGTCCATTCACATGTTGATCTAGCGGTCCGCGTTCTACCTGCCACTGGACCCCGCCGCGAACACTGTTCAAAACCCGGCTGTTTTTATTGCACCGCCTTTGGGCGGCAGGTGGTATTTCTAAAATAATAGCGATTCCACTGGCCGTCTGCCACGTGTCCCCTGTACGACTCCAAAACCACTTTCTCCCCGCACATTATCGTTCGGCTCAAGTCGCCCAGCGAAATCATCGTTAGCCGTTCGATCTCCAGATGCCCATCTGACGGCCATCAATCAACGAAGCAGCGCACGGGTTAAATCACCTCCGCCGTGCCCGATGGCCCACCTTATGTCACCCTCGCTGTTGATCTCCTCGGCGATCTACGGCCTACATTTTTCCACCCTCCGATGACCGAGTCCACCCGCTGCATTGTAATTCCACGTGTCTCACTATACAGTTGCCCATCCGTTCATATATGTTCATTCCAAGGTCAAAGGTTATCGTTTTTTCATTCAAACATCTGGCCTGACATTCTCCCATGCATTCTCCATTGTGTCGTATCTTCCTCCATTGTTGCCTCCGCAGTCCTCACCCCCATCCACATCCAACATATGTCCATAATCGTCATTTCCGGCGTGTCCACCACCTATGTCCATTGTTTTCTCCACAACTTTCGTGTTTTGCAGAATTGTCAATGGTAATTGACCGCCATAATTCGCAGCTTCTGCCCAACGACAATGAAACCAAGAAAGATCATCTTCAGCGGCTGGAATTTGTGAAAATGACCTGGGAAGATGAACACAAGACATGCATTAAAGAGAACAGGGTTTAAAATTTGCAAAAATCTCCTTGCGCCATTAAAGCCCAAGCTAACCTGTCAGAAGCAGAAATGGAGCGGAAAAGTGTTCCAAGTACAAAGCAAAGGAGGTTAAGGCACGCTAATGAATATCTAGAGCCTTAAATCAGTGGTTTAGAAGGCAAAGCACCAGTTGAAGACCCCGAGGATCGATCAAAAGGTCCTGAGCACAAGAAAAAGGTAACATCAGGGTTTATTCATCAGCAGAATGTCTTTCTTCATCAAGTACAGGTCGTCCATACAGCTTTTATTACGCACAATGCACCTGAAGGAATTTCTACCCTAACAGTAGTTCAATACCGCCAAAGAATTTATGTGACAAATCTCTTAGTAGTTCATTTCATTTTTTTTCAAAGCACCAGAAGTACCACAGCCGAAATATGTCGAAATCATGTTCAGAGATGATCACTCATGCATAAAAAGGTGACACAAATTAAATACACATCAATTAAACAGAATGGGTCTCAGCCCTGCATTTATTTTTGTGTTTAATGATTACATTTAGTGTTCACCTACCTCCTCAGTCGATCTTCTATTCATCCTCTACTATAAAGCACAGAAAGAAAGTTGTTGTTGGTTGTTGATGAGATATCAGAGAAATGCAAGCACTTTCCTCTTGAGACAAGTTCTCTGTGTAATATTGTAAGATAGGCTGAGATTTGATGTATTTAGACTGAATGTTCAGGCTATGGGCTATGATGTACCTGATTGGTGTTGTTTTTAATATGACAAGCATGTTTCTTTGGATCCTGATCTAAAGTATCTGGTGATTTTTTCCTTTCTATGTATTTGTGATTGACTTGCTTTCATTTCATCACGTTTCATCTGGCTCGCATCAGAAGTTTGGCATAAGATTTACCCTTGATAGGTACCTTACGTTGCTACTCTCCCAGCCTTTTATGTTTTCTGCTTATATGTGTATCTGAATATTGATTTCAATTGATTTAACCAGTGTAGTGGATGTTATTGCCTGCTCTCTGATGTATGAATTAATGAAATCTATGTTTAGATGTTCTTATTAAGATTTAGTTGGATGTGTTGAGAATACTGGGGGGTCTAGAACCTTGTCTCTGCCTCTCTAGGATCTTTCCTCCCAATTAGGCCTTTCTAAGATCCCTTGTCCTACCTCTGATTTTGTCCAAGAAGGCCTGGAGTTAAATGACCTCTGACCTGATCTATAGACAGAATTGGATGGTTCTCCTCCTTTCATTTTCTGTCCTTAATGTCCCATTCCAAATATCTCCTTTAAGATCCAAATGCTCTAGATGACTAGCCCAACTGAAAGCTTGCACATTTAATACAAATAAATCCTTTCTTGACTCCATAGCCCAATGGCTTTGATGTTCCCTGAGTCATCTATCTTAGCCTAATTCCCTCTATGCTCATCCTTGTCTTATTTTGGACCTTTCTTTCTTGATTCCCAACAACCAAACACAAACAATCAAACAAACAACCCTGAGCCTATAACTAGCCTAAAATCACAACCTAGAGCTTCAAAGACATACCCTTTGACTCATATAGAGAGATCCCTCTTTGGACCTAGGAGGGCTAGATCCTAAGGTCTGAAAGTGGTTCTATGTTGTCTCATCTTTTGGTCTTGTCAACCTGGCCAAAACATGGGAACCCCAACATAATGGCAACTCCGCTGGGGACTTTGAGGAGCTTATAACCGAAAACATTGCTAGTCTGTGTCCAAGTCTCATCACCAACATAATGGCGACTCCACTGGGGACAATCTGAGTGCATTTCACCTCATACATTTCCAAGACTCAGAAACTTAGAACTCAGGTTAGGTTGACGGTAAGTCACCCCTTTCTTGAATCGACCTCCATTATTGAATATCCACCACACTCTTAGACAGAGCTTGGAAAGGGCCAGGTAGCCTCCGGATATCACCTTCTTCGGAGGTGATATATCTGGTAAACGCCCTCCCAGTCAATCTCTGGTTTGAGTTTGTTGTTTTTTAGGAGATTCCTGAAAGGTAATAGTGCCTGAGCACTGTGGTGGATAATGTGACCCCTTAGATACACCCAAAAACCCTCCACCTAGAGACTCCATTGTTCCCAAACGAAAAGACTCCACTGGTGATCAGTAGGCCTGCTGATTATCTTGGTTTCACAATAGACTCCACTGGGAGACCAGCCCCTGAGACAACATCAGCCATAGTAGAAGCAACGAGTAGGGTTAAGCTGCTTGGCTAGGAAACAACATTCTGGCTTTCAGAACAATTCACACAAGAGCTTATCCCAACCCTGACCCACCTAAAATAGTTGACAATCCAGAGAGTATCCTCAAGGGAGCTTCTACACCTCAAAGACCAACTATTTCCAGCCACATTCATAGAGCTAATTCTGCACTAGAAGACCTAACATCTCTAGCACATTCTCTCCTTGACCTAGAATTACTTTATAGACTACCAAGAACTAGGTCATCCAATCATCTAGACCAGCAAGACCTTGAGCCTCATAGTACACCAACTCATAGTGGTCAAAACACTAGGGAAAGTGGAACCCCCCCATCTACACCATCTGATATCCATTTCGTCCAAAACTTTGGGCTCTCCCATCCTAGATCTGCTCAACAGACTTCCGCTGGTCCTAATATACCTGTTATCCAGATACCAGCTACTCAAGAAAACCCTATACCTCATCAGAACATTATCATGGCAGCTTGGTACGCACCTTTATTTTTACCTCAACCCTTGTTACCCTTGCCCAATGATTATCAGTCCAAAATCCCACACTTCACTGATAAAGAATCCATCACAGCTCAGCAACATGTAGATAAGATGGAGGATTCTTTTGACTATATGGAAATTGATGATGAGACAATCAAAATGAGAATCTTTGCCCAAAGCCTGGGGGGTGATGTAAAGAAATGGTTTAAAGGTTTACCCCCTGGCAGTATCCAAGATCTCCCTGCGTTATATCGTAACTTCATAGACAAATGGGAGGTTAAAGCAAACCCTTGCCAACTCCTAGCAAAATACATGTCCCTTAAGAGGAACGTAGGAGAGAGCATACAGGATTACACCACTAGATTCAACAGCATATACAATGCTCTTCCTCCACACATGAAACCTCCACAAGGAATGGCCCTAGCTAAATATCCTGATGGATTTGATGCTGACATGGCCTACGAGCTCAGAGATAAAGAGTATAACACATTAGAATACATGCAGAAAGGAGCCATAACCATAGAGGCAAACTTGATGGAGAAAAGGGCAAGATTAAAAGCTGAGAAAAGGGTAACCTATAGGGATGACAATGTAGCTTCCACATCTAACCCCAAACATGATAGAGTATCTAAGAACGTGGAAGAGCTACAACAAATGATAAAAATGATGGCTGTCCAAAACAGAAACCAAAATCAGAGCCAGAACATTAGAAGAAACAATGCTGCTCCCAACAGACAAAGAGAGTCAGATCAACAGATTATTCCCCCATTTCAAGAAAATTTTTTAGATGAAGACGAGGGGATCATTGAAGATTCTGAAGGGAATACAATAAACATGTTTGAAGCAAAGGACTCAGTCCTTAACTGTGATTCAGAGGAATACCAGACCTCACCTTCATACTGGGATGAGGAATGGCTAGAAACTGAGGACTACAGGTTAGGATTTGAGAATGCCATGATGCGGGTCAGAGAACAGTATGAACTTAGGAGCAAAAATAACCAAGAAAATCCAAAAACAAAGACTCCTGAGGTAACCATCAAGAAAATACCTGAGAAAACTTCTAAAGCATCTCCTACAAATAAGAAATCAGCAGCTGAAATTTCTAGTAAACACAAGGAAAAAGACAACCAAGACACTGAGAAACAAAGCCAACCAACCAGTAGCACTAGCACAGCAGTTAGTGCTCCTAATAAAATGATTCCTAACCTTGTACACAGTGAGAAACCACAAACTGATTTAGCTGCTAAGTCAGTAGCAAATAAAACAGAGTCAAGCACTCCAAAGACTCAATCCACTTTCAATTTAGAGGGTTAGATTGAAAAAATCAAAATCTCTATACCATTATCTGAGCTGGCCACTCAACATGTATACAAAGGCCAAATTTTGAAAGCATTGAATTTAGGGGAAAACAATGACACTGTGAATTTGAATGATGATCAACCTGCCCTACTGTTCGGCCCAAATATTGAGGGAAAGTTTCAAGAAGGGGTAGTTCCACCTTTTTATATCAGTCTTAACATTCATGACAAAATACTCCACAATGCCATGCACGATTCTGGAGCATCACACAATTTAATGCCTAAGGTAGTGATGGAAAATCTAGGCCTAGAGATAACATGACCTTACAAAGATCTATATTCGTTTGAATCTAGCAGAGTAAAATGCCTAGGCCTAATCAAAGACTTGTGTGTGAGCTTGACCCAGATCCCAGCTAAATGTATGGCCATGGATGTTGTGGTGGCTGATGTGCCACCCAAGTATGGCATGCTGCTATCCAAATCATGGGGAGCCAAACTGCAAGGAACAATGCAGATGGATGGCTCATATGCCACTATCCCTTTATTTGGCCAACTGAGAAGACTGTATAGAGAATCCCAGATGAAATTCGTAGTCAGTAGCCCCGAGAAACCTGAAAATTCACCATTGTACTCTGTACACACAGACCTGGATTATTTCATTCTTTACAACGACCAATGCTTAGGAGAACCAGAATCTAAATGTAGAAATACAAGCACGGACATAGAGCCCATGGACTTTAGCATAATGGCTACTCTAGAAGAATACGATGAGGGAAACCATGGGCAGAGTACTGAAAACGAAGCTCTGAGCGAACCCGAAATAGAAACAAAACGCAAACAACAGGATAGTCAACTCTCTGGACTCTGCACATGTCATGAAGAACAAGATAACCCAAAACCTAGTACAGGATCCCCGACGCAACATAACGGTGAGCCCCTGTGGGAAATGAATTTTGATGGGTCCTGTACTAGGAAAAATGCTGAAGCAGGGGTGTGGCTACGTAACACAGAAAACGATCATGCAGAGAGCCATGCTGTGAATCTGCATTTCAAATGCATAAATAATATTGTAGAATATGAGGCTCTCATCCTGGGTCTGAATCTATTGAAAAAATTAGGAGCCCATAGGATAGCTGTGAGAGGAGACTCTGAGTTAGTAATCAAACAGGTGAATGGTGAATACACAGCAAAACATCCTAGGTTAAGAGCATACCAGAACGACACTCTGGATTTGTTGAAAACTTTTGTTGAATATGAATTAGTGTTTGTTCCCAGGAATCAAAACGTTATTGCTAATGGATTGGCTTGCCTGGCTAGTGCATACCCTAAAACTCCTCCTGACCAACAAATCATCATTCAAACCAAATTCAGACTTGCAGTGCCAGACAACGAAAGATATTGGCAGGTTTTTGAAGGAGATAAACAGATCGAAGATTTCCTAGTGGGCAGGAATGAGTTTGAATTTTCTGATTCGAACTCAAAATCTGATGACAACTACCCAAGTGAGGATCCCCCAGATGAACAAGAAACACCCTGTAACATAGAAATAAACACCTTTTCCAAGGAAACTGGAAACACAACCGAAAAATGTGAAAACGCAGAAAATGAGGAAATGGAGGTGTTGCAGGCTAAAGATAAGAGCATACCCAGAGGCCTGGCATCCCTAGAGGACCTTTTTGATTTTGATGACGTAGCAAAAAAACCCACTATGGAACATGTAGACTCAGATATAGAAGAATGCAACATAGGTGCTGAAGATAAGCCCAAAATGATCAAACTGGCTAAGTCTATACCTGCAAACATGAAGAACAAATACATTGACCTGTTTAAGGAATTCATTGATGTGTTCGCATGGAGCTATGAAGACTTAAAGGCATATGACACCAACATCATACAACACAAGATACCCTTGAAGAAAAATCAGAAGCCTTTCAAACAGAAACTCCGAAGGATCAATCCAAAACAATTACCTGCAGTTGAAAAAGAGATTAGAAAGATGTACAAGCCAGGCATTATAGTCCCTGTAAGGTTTTCTGATTGGGTGTCAAACTTAGTGGCTGTGAGAAAGAAAATAGGGGAGATCAGATTGTGCATAGACTTCAGAAACCTCAACAGAGCCTCCCTGAAAGACAACTACCCTTTGCCCAGAATGGAACATATCCTACAGAAGGTAGTGGGCTCTAAGAGAATCTCCCTGCTTGATGGTTTTTCAGGGTACAACCAAGTTCTGGTACTCCCAGAAGATCAACTCAAAACAGCATTTACCACTCCTTGGGGAACCTTCATGTATGTGAAAATGCCCTTTGTATTGATGAATGCTGGAGCTACCTTCCAGAGAGTGATGGATATAGCTTTCTCAGATGAGATAGGGCACTTCATAGTTATCTACTTAGATGACTTAACTGTCTTTTCTAAAACTAAAGAATAACACTTGAAACATCTGAGGAAAGTCTTTGAAAAATGTAGAAGGTACGACCTGTCCTTAAATCCTAAGAAAACTGTGTTTGGGCTACAAGAAGGTAAACTTCTTGGCCACATTATATCTGAGAAAGGGATTAGGATAGACACACAGAGGCTTGAGGGAATACTTCAAATTACACATCCGAGAAACATCAAGGAGTTACAGTCCTTCATAGGGAAGATCAATTTCCTTAGGAGATTTATCCCTAATCTTGCTGAGCATCTTAGGAAAATGACCAACATGCTAAAGAAAGATGTAGGAATTAAGTGGTCTGTTGAAGCCAAGAAATATTTTGAGTCAGTAAAACTTGCACTCACTCAGGCCCCTGTCCTTATCAGCCCTGACTTCTCAAAAGATTTTCTGATCTTTTCCTTTGCCTCTGAACACACTATAGCTGCAGTCTTACTGCAAAAGAATTCAGAAGGAAGCGAATAGCCAATTTCCTTCTTCAGAAAAGCCTTAAAGACGCACCCTTAAGGTACAACATTATGGAAAAACATGCCTATGCCCTGGTAAAGGCCTTAAAAGACTTCAGGGTCTACATTCTACATTCTCACCATTGCTTATGTTCCAAATACAGTGGTTAAAGATATCTTGTCCCAGGACCCTGATGGGAAAAGGGGCAAATGGGTTGCTACAATCTTGGAGTACGACCTTGAAATAAAACCCACCAAGCTGATCAAAGGTCAAGGCCTGGCCTAGTTAATGGTTGAATCAAACTTGCAGGCCCTTAACATTAATATGATAAATTCCTTAGATGAGCAGGAAGGATTGCCCCATCCAACTGTTGAGGAGTGGTTTCAGAACTCTCCTTGGTACTCCAATATCCTTTATGTGCTCACCCATCTCAATGCCCCTCCAGAACTATCCAAAATCAAGTCTAGATTCATAAAACTCAAAGCTATAAACTACTGCATGTTAAATGAAAATCTATACTGAAAAAATCCAAATGGCCTATTACTGAAATGTTTCTCTGAAGCAGAAGCTGAAAGAATCAAACAAGAATTCCATGCTGGGGAGTGTGGAGGCCACCTGAGTTGGAAAGCCACTGCCAATAAGATACTCAGGGCCGGTTACTATTGGCATACACTCTTCAATGATGTTCATAAAATGATTCTTGCCTGCCACAAATGTTAGATCTTCGAAGGCAGAAGAAAGCTCCTTCCCCTCCCTTTACAACCTATCACCGTAGAAGGTCCCTTTCTACAATGGGGCCTAGAATTTATAGGAGAAATTCATCCTGCCTCCTCTGGACAACATAAATGGATCCTAACTGCTACAGATTACTTCACTAAATGGATAGAAGCCATACCCACTAGGAATGCCACTAATTTTGTCATCATTAGGTTCCTAGAAGACTTCATCTTATCTCGGTTTGGCTGTCCAAGGAAAATAATCACTGACAATGCTGCTGCTTTCGGATCCAAGAGAATGATTGATTTTTGTCACAGGTATGGAATAGCCCTTGGTCATTCAATTGCCTATTATCCCCAGGGTAATGGCTTAGCTGAATCATCAAATAAAAGCCTGGTTACAATCATTAAGAAGCTACTGGAAGAGAACAAAAGGTCGTGGCATAAAAATTTGATACATGCTCTGTGGGCTGACAGGTTCGCCACAAAGAAATCCATTGGCATGTCTCCATTCCAGCTGGTTTATGGAACAGAAGTAGTTTTTCCTACAAGCCTTGGAGTTCCAGTGATCAAACTTGTCCAGGAGATCCAATCCGAGGAAGACAACATGATAAGAAGAATCAATGAAAATATTCATCTGCAGCAAAAAAGGGAGCAGGTTTATAGCAGAGCTGTCAGAGTGTAGGGAGGCATAAAGAGGCAGTTTGACAAAAGAGCCAAAGCTTCAGATTTCAAAGTTGGGGATAAGGTTCTGAGATGGGATTCAAGGAGAGAGGAAAAAGGTAAACATGGCAAGTTTGACAGCTTGTGGCAAGGTCCCTATAACATCCAAGCCACTGTGGGTCCTAATGCATTTTTTTTACAAGAACTTGATGGTACAGAGCGGTTTGGGGGTCCTATCAATGGCAGGATGCTCAAACACTACTTCTGCTAATTTCCATTTCCAGTTCCATTTCCATTGTACATACCATTGCAGTTTTACTTTCAAGAAAACAGAGAAAATGTTTCCAAAAATAGAAAGGGTAGAGGTTCAAACATGCTCAAAACATGGACCTCTGAAAAGTGCAAAAGAATCAGCTCTAACATGCCCAAAACCAGAGCTGAAACGAAGAGAAGAAGTGACTCTAATATGCTCAAAACCTGAGTCACAGAGAAATAAGGACGTTTCAAAACTGCAGACTTCATGCCTTCACAGTTTTGTTTTCAGTTTTCCTCAAGTCTTCATTCCGGCAAGTCAGACAGTCTAATCTTGGCTTGGCTGTTTTTCAATTTCCTGTCTTAGAATGTAGGAGAAGAAACCTGTTGGACAGTTTAATCCCAACATGTAGCAGATTAGGTAGAGAAGCATTTGAG
The DNA here is from genome assembly GCA_034641835.2 of Pinus albicaulis. Lineage (NCBI taxonomy): Eukaryota > Viridiplantae > Streptophyta > Pinopsida > Pinales > Pinaceae > Pinus > Pinus albicaulis. The sequence continues at coordinate 488,862,227 of CM076575.1, forward strand.
GTCAATTGTTTAATTTGGTCTCATGGAGCAATAAGGGTAGATTTAGAATAGGTTTTTTTTTATGTTTCAAGAATAAATAATGTAAAGGGTCTGCTAGTTCAAATGCACCCAAGGGAAAATTGTTAGGACTGTAGCTGGGGTAGGTAGATTGGTTGGGAAAATGTTTTCTGCTGATGTAACATATTCATATTGTGGCAGCTGATCAAAAGAAAGGGATGTGCCGAGCAGCAGGCATCTGGCCTACTCCAAAGATCAATTTTGGTTTCTTGACTCCTTCAAGAAGAAGCCATCCCCATGTGGAGCCACTGTTAGCCCCCCTATGAAATTCTTGACAAGCAAGCTGGGGGCTAGATTGTTTTGGAGGCTTCAAGGAATGCCTTTCCCTTGAAAACCCATCCTCCTTGAAGTCTCTGAGTGCTTTGCCTAATGCAAATCCTATCAGCTGGTCCATTCCTAAAATGCCTACTGTTCCCCCTTGCACCCTTGCAAAATGTCCCCTCCTTCCCTTTCTTATTTTCCCTATCAGTCCCATAAACCCCTCCAAAACCCCCTCCAAATTCTGCCCACACCCTTTGTTTTCCCAAATTCCCCTCTACCTCCCTATTTTTGCCCTCCCTGGGCCTAAAAGTGCATTAAAAATGAGTTAAAATGATATATTTCATGAATTTGGGTCCTAGCCCCTTTCCCGCTAAGCCCTCGCACTCTGTCCTTCCATGCGACCCAGCGCCGCGACCAGAGCACTAACCCCGAAGGCGCTAATCCCATGGATTTTTTGGGCGAGTTTCCATCCGTTGATCTTGTTTAATCAGATAGCCACCCTTTAATCCGCAGTTCCCCATGTTTCCCGTTCATTTCCTACACCATGCCATCGCCGTCCATTCACATGTTGATCTAGCGGTCCGCGTTCTACCGGCTAGTGGACCCCGCCGCGAACACTGTTCAAAACCTGGCTATTTTTATCGCACCGCCTTTGGGCGGCAGGCAGTATTTCTAAAATCATAGCGATTCCACTGGCCGTCTGCTGCGTGTCCCCTGTATGACTCCAAAACCACTTTCTCCCCGCGCAATATCGTTCGGCTCAAGTCACCCAGCGAAATCGCCGTCAACCATTCGATCTCTAGACGCCCATCTGACGGCCATCAATCAACGAAGCAGCGCACAGGTTAAATCACCTCCGCTGTGCCCGATGGCCCACCTTATGTCGCCCTCGACGTTGATCTCCTCTGCGATCTACGGCCCAGATCTGTCCACCCTCCAATGACCAAGTCCACCCGCCGCGTTGTAATTCCACGTGTCTCACCGTACAGTTGCCCATCCGTTCATATATGTTTGTTCCAAGGTCAAAGGTTATCATTTTTTCGTTCAAACATCTGCCCCGACGTTCTCCCATGCATTCTCCACTATGTCGTATCTTCCTCCATTGTTGCCTCCACAGTCCTCACCCCCGTCCACGTCCAACATACGTCCATCATCGTCATTTCCGACGTGTCCACCACCTCTGTCCATTGTTTTCTCCACAACTTTCGTGTTTTGCAGGATTGCCAATGGTAATTGACCGCCATAATTCGTAGTTTCCGCACAACGACAATGAAACCAAGAAAGATCATCTTCAGCGGCTGGAATTTGTGAAAAATGACCCGGGAAGATGAACACAGGACATGCATTAAAGAGAATAGGGTTTAAACTTTTCAAAAATCTCCCTGCACCATTAAAGCCCGAGCTAACCTGTTAGAAGCAGAAATGGAGCGGCAAAGTGTTCCAAGTACAAAGCAAAGGAGGTTAAGGCATGCTAATGAAGATCTAGAGCCTTAAATCAGTGGTTTAGAAGGCAAAGCACCAGTTGAAGACCCCGAGGATCGATCAAAAGGTCCTGAGCACAAGCAAAAGGTAACATCAGGGTTTACTCATCAGCAGAATGTCTTTCTTCATCAAGTACAGGTCGTCCATACAGCTTTTATTATGCACAAATACACTGAAGGAATTTCCACCCTAACAGCAGTTCAATACCGCTAGAGCATTTATGTGACAGATCTCTTAGTAGTTCATTTCATTTTTGTTCAAAGCACCAGAAGTACCACAGCCGAAATATGTCAAAATCGTGTTCAAAGATGATCAATCCTGCATAAAAAGGTGACAGAAATTAAATACACAGCAATTAAACAGAATGGGTCTCAGCCCTGCATTTATTTTTGTGTTTAATGATTACATTTAGTGTTCACCTACCTCCTCAGTCGATCTTCTATTCATCCTCTGCTATAAAGCACAGAAAGAAAGTTGTTGTTGGTTGTTGATGAGATATCAGAGAAATGCAAGCACTTTCCTCTTGAGACAAGTTCTCTGTGTAATATTGTAAGATAGGCTGAGATTTGATGTATTCAGACTAAATGTTCAGGCTATGGGCTATGATATACCTGATTGGTGTTGTTTTTAATATGAAAAGAATGTTTCTTTGGATCCTGATCTAAAGCAGCTGATGATGTTTTCCTTTCTCTGTATTTGTGATTGACTTGCTTTTATTTCATCACGTTTCATCTGGCTCGCATCAGAAGTTTGGCATAAGATTTACCCTTGATAGGTACCTTATGTTGCTGCTCTCCCAGACTTTTACATTTTCTTCTTATATGTGTATCTGAATATTGATTTCAATTGATTTAACCAGTGTAGTGGATGTTATTTCCGACTCTCTGATGTATGAATTAATGAAATCTATGTTTAGATGTTCTTATTAAGATTTATTTGGATGTGTTGAGAATACTGGGGGGTCTAGAACCTTGTCTCTGCCTCTCTAGGATCTTTCCTCCCAATTAGGCCTTTCTAAGATCCCTTGTCCTACCTCTGATTTTGTCCAAGCAGGTCTGGAGTTAAATGACCTCTGACCTGATCTATAGACAGAATTGGATGGTTCTCCTCCTTTCATTTTCTGTCCTTAATGTCGCATTCCAAATATCTCCTTTAAGATCCAAATGCTCTAGATGACTAGCCCAACTAAAAGCTTGCACATTGAATACAAATAAATCCTTTCTTGACTCCATAGCCCAATGGATTTGATGTTCCCTGAGTCATCTATCTTAGCCTAATTCCCTCTATTCTCATCCTTGTCTTATTTTGGACCTTTCTTTCCTGATTCCCAACAACCAAACACAAACAATCAAACAAACAACCCTGAGCCTATAACTAGCCTAAAATCACAACTTAGAGCTTCAAAGACATACCCTTTGACTCATATAGAGAGATCCGTCTCTGGACCTAGGAGGGTTAGATCCTAAGGTCTGAAAGTGGTTCTATGTTATCTCATCTTTTGGTCTTGTCAACCTGGCCAAAACATGGGAACCCCAATAGGATGAAGATGAGACAGAAATGTGGGCTTTACATTTTGAAGGAGCTAACTCCAGAGAAGGAAATGGAGTAGGGGTTCTCTTAATTTCTCCTAAAGTACAATTAGTACCCTTCTCTTTTAAATTGGAGTATGAGGTCACTAATAATGTGGTGGAGTATGAAGCATTACTCCTGGGTCTACAAACTGCCAAGGATATGAACATTCAAAGCCTTAAAGTTTTTGGGGATTCAGAGCTGGTGGTGAGACAGATAAGGAACCAGTGTCAAGCTAAAAATCCCCACCTAAGAGTATACAGGAAAGAAGTATGGGATCTGGTGGAGAAATTTTTCTTAGCATTCAACATACAATTTATGCCGAGGGATCAGAACAGGATGGAAGATTCACTGGTTGTGGCAGCAAGAAATTTCCACCCACCTCAAAATCCACTTCTAAAGTACGAAGAGGAGGTGCGTTATCGTCCTTCCATTCCAAATAATGTCAAACATTGGCAAGTGTTCGAATATGAGGATAAGATTAAACGTTTCATGGAGATGATAGGGGAATTCACTAACTTGGCTATTGATACTAGGGAGGAGGAAGAAACTAAAGGAAAACCCCAAAATAAGTGGCAAGAGACGGTGGTTGGTCATAAGGTGTTGCAGTTAAAAGGAAACATGATCCCTAGAGGGTTGGTACCCTTGGAGAGGCTAGTTGATAAGAATGATGTCCCCATCAACCAAAATAAACTAACACCAAAAGAACAGGTGGAAGATATTAATGATGGGACTGAAGAATACCCTAAGATAATCAAGCTATCTAAGGGAGTACTAGAAGGACACCGTGAGAGGTATGTTCAGCTGTTTCACTCCTATAAGGATTTTTTTGCTTGGTCTTACCAAGATATCAAAACTTTTGATATAAGCATCATTATGCATACGATCCCACTAAGGGATGAAGCCAAACCTCATAAGTAGAAACTAAGGCAGATTAATCCTCTGCTGCTCCCCGCTATAGAAAAGTAAATTAAGAACCTGCTAAAGGCTAAGATTGTACCTCTGAGGTATTCTGAATGGGTGGCAAATATAGTGCTAGTTCGAAAGAAGAAAGGAGAAATCAGGTTATGTGTGGACTTTCAGAACTTGAACAAGGCCTCCCTTAAAGATAACTATCCTCTCCCTAAAATGGATCACATACTGCAAAAGGTAGTGGGGTCTTCTGAAATGTTCATGATGGATGGTTTCTTGGGGTATAATCAGGTGGTAGTTCTACTAGAAGATCAGAAGAAAACAACGTTCACCACGGCATGGGGTACCTTCATGTATGTCCGTACGCCTTTTGGTCTGATAAATGCTGGGGCTACCTTCCAGAGAACTATGGACATTGCTTTCATGGGAGATCAGGACAAGTTCGTAGTGGTATACTTAGATGATATCACAGTTTTCTCAAAAGATGATGCTAAACACATGGAACATTTACAATGAACTTTTGAAAAATTCTGCAGGTATGGTTTGTCCTTAAATCCCCAGAAATCTATGTTTGCCTTAGAAGAAGGGAAATTATTGGGCCATATCGTTACCAAAGCAGGAGTACAAATTGACCCAAAAAGGGTGGAAGTGATAAATGGTATACCCTTACCTCATAATAAGAAAGAAGTTCAGGTTTTTCTTGGGTGCATACATTTTTTAAGAAGGTTCATCTCGAATTACGCAGAGATAGTTTGGCATATCACTAATATGCTCAGAAAGAAAAATGAGGTGAAGTGGTCGAACGAATCAAGAGAAGCTTTCAATAGGATTAAAGGTGCTTTTGCAAAAGCTCCAGTATTAGCTGGACCAGATTATAATAAACCATTCATGATATTCTCATTTTCTTCACCACATACTATTGCCGCAATGCTTTTGCAGTAAAATGAGGAAGGATAAGAACAACCCATTGCCTTATTTAGCCAGGTACTCCGAGATGCTGAGCTGAAGTACAATATCCTAGAGAAGTAAGTATATGCTTTGGTGAAGTCCTTGAAATATTTCCGGATGTATGTCCTATAGTCATCTATCACTGCTTTCGTGCCCACAGCTACAGTTAAAGATATCATGATCCAGGGGGATAGTGAGGGCAAAAGGGGCGAATGGATTGCTAAGATCCAAGAATATGAATTGGACATTCATCCTACAAAGCTCATAAAGGGACAGGGTCTGGCCAAGATTTTGTCTGATTCCAATTGTCAGGACCTAGGAATAAACCTATCTATGGGAATTGGAGAGTTATCTGGAGACAAAGTGGAACGACCCCAGATAGAAACGTTCGAACAAAAGACTCACATGAAATATATTATCAGTCTATGTTATAAAGACATCGTGGAATACCTTTTGACTCTCAAGTGCCCACCGAACTTCGATAGGGCCAAATATCAAACGTTGACGCTGAAGTCGTAGAAGTATGTCATTGTAAACGACCGACTATATTGGAAATATCCTTCGAGAATTTTTCTCCTGTGTCTAACCGAAATGGAAGTGGAGGAAGTAATGGTTGAGTTTCATGAAGGCATTTGTGGAGGGCATTACAGTTGGAGGTCAATATCTCATAAAATATTGAAGGCAGGTTTTTATTGGCCCAAACTGTTCGGGGATGTACATGCTTGAGTAAGGGCCCGTGACAAATGTTAGAGGTTTGCTGAAAAACAAAAGTTTTCTCCTCTCCCTATGATCCCTGTACACATAGAAGAGCCTTTTTAGCAATGGGGGATATATTTCATAGAAGAAATCCATCCTCAGTCCAGTGGTCAACATAAGTGGATACTAATCACCACTGACTACTTCACCAAGTGGGTAGAGGCCACACCAACAAGGAATGCAACTGACACAGTGGTGATCAAGTTCTTAGAGGAGAATATTATATCCAGGTTTGGCTGCCCGATAAAGATTGTGATAGATAATGCTCAAGTTTTTAAGTCTATGAAATTCACTAATTTTTGTTAGCAATACCATATCATCTTGGACCATTCTGTGGAGTACTAAAAAGGTATGCTTTTGATCATTATTTCAGTGGCTTTTTAATAGAATTTGTGAACCTTTTTGTGTCATGAATTTGGGAATTAATAAGTAACCATAACAAACCATGTGAGAATCGATATACAAGACTTAGCCACTGATAATGGTTATTTTCTATACAGGAAAAGGAGAAAACAAGGGATTGCCGTTCCAAAGGGAAAGACAAAGTGGAGATAACTGCTGTCTCTCTGGACGAGAACCGAACGCAAACAAAGATAAACAAATCAAAGCAAATCGGCTCGGAAAAGAAGGAGAGGACACCAGCTCAACGCAAAAGAAAAGACAGGATGAAGAGTTAACTGTTTGGCGAATCCCTCAGGATCTTCGATCCTGAGGGATCGCTGCTTTATTTACCTTGTCACTTGGACATCTCCGCCGTCGTCTTTATATAAAGAGACAGCACTGTTAGCTTAGATATGGAGAAATAGAGATAAAGGATACACTTTTATGTAATTTCTGTAAAACATCAGCTTTTATTATTAAGTTTCGTTGAGAACTGGTTCAATGTATTTGTGACCAATGCATTAATGAAAGTTTGGTGATTATTTCATCTCTGCGACTGGATTAACTTCAAGCAGTGTATCCTTGGAGGCTAAGGGCCCGGCCCCGAAGGACCCTTGCTTCTGTACCATTACGACTTTACTTCTGTGTGGTTTGTTTATCATTGTAATTTGGTATGTTTTATAAGTTCATATTATATGCTCTGTTAAAGATTGAATCATTGAAGTTTCTGCAGACAGAATCGTGTGTTGACTCCGCATCAAGTTATTAACCCTTTCAAGAGTTCATTTCATGTTCTTACTGTTATGTTACAGAGCTGTTATATTCGTGTTGTGTGCGTTTCTAATGAATCAGTACTGTTCCATAATTCATTAATCGTTGTTGCTGTTCCATTAGTGTGATCTGTGTGAATCGCCTTTAGAGTGAAGGAATGTTATTTGATTGCAAAGAGTGTATAGATTAAGTTTGGTTATAACCCGTGGGACTTAGTTATTCAATTGCTGTTCCATTTTAACGTTGCTGTTCCATTCCAGAATTACTGTTTAATCCTTTATTCGCTTTGCTGTTCCATTTACTTGCAGTTGTTGGTTTGGTGTGAGAGATGATCTAAGGCTGTAGTGAGTAGTGGCAGTCACTGTCTAGCTCCCAGGCTTATGATCCATGCTCTAGTTTCCTTTCCGTCAGTTTCCGAAGGGATGGGCTATCACCGCTCGAACCCTCGATCGATAAGTTGCTTGAGTTGAAAAGGATTATTCTTTAGCACCTAGCAATTGAGAAGCATTGCTATTTCTTTGTATTTCTTGCTAATCGTACTAATAGTATTATCACAAATGAGCCTTGATTGAGTCACTCTTTGTAATTTATAAAACGCTCTGGTTGATATATAACGTGAGGTAATTAGAGGTGTGAAAGAGACCCTTTTTATAGCTCTACATTTTGGCGCCGTTGCCGGGGAAAGAGTGTAGCCATTTGTCTTTTTCAGAGTAGTGTACAAGCCTGCTAGGGAAGAGTTGGATCCTAAAAACGAAAGGTAAGAACCTACGTGCAGAGCATGTAAAAGACCTGCTCCACTATCCGCTTTCCTAACAGATTTGTTTTTGCTTTTTTGAATAGAAGTTGGTAGTTCATTTTTTTTGAGTGCATGACTAAGCAGAAAAGACCAGAAAAGAATATCAAACCCCCATCCAGACCTGAAAAAGCTAAGGGGCCGGTGACCCTTGGCCGCACGACCTTCATAGACGAAGTCTATAAGAAAACAGAATCTCAGCCATCAGTAGGTTTCAAGAAAAACACTTCTAAACCGCCTACTAGTTCCCTTCAGGCCACAGGATCACCATCTGTAGCCTGTGCTGAGGTGCATAGTCAAACTGAGGAGCAGGACTTTCAAGAAGTTGAAAATTCCACTCCAGAATTATTACAGGAAGGGAACTCTAGCAACTTTTGTGAAGGAGAAGGAGAAACAGGGGAAACCAAGGAACCAAAATCTCCTCTTGAAACAAATCAGCCATTAGATAGCCCAGATAAGGGAAGTGCTGCGAAAGTCATCGTTGAAGAGATTCAATCTCCTCAGACGCCTGGGATTCCCATTATTCTAGATAAAGGAAGCGCTATTAAAAAAATCCTTGTCAAAACCGTTCCCACTCAACCTAGGAATACCCTCTTAGATATCCCAGAAGGTTATTGGCATATATTCGATTCCATGGCTCAAAACCAACCAAACGCCCAAAACCAGCCAAATACTCAAACCTCTACATTACAATATCCTATAGTGGATTCTGCAGCAAATGCACCCATGAAAGCTATCCCTCTTCAGCATATCCCTACATTCCATGGACTCACATCAGAAGATCCGGATGCATTCTTATTCGAATTCGATGTGTTATGTAGGGGGTGCGATTACACCACCGATCCCCAAAAATTGAAATTATTTCCCTCTACATTGAAAGGGGCTGCTTTAAGATGGTTTATGGGGCTAGGTGGCGGGGTCATCAACAATTGGGATCAAATGAAAGAATCCTTCTTAAAGAAATATCAAGATTATTGTAGGTCTAGAGAATTAAAAGACGAAATATTTCAAATGACAGCCAGAACAAATGAAACATTAGAGGAGTATGTGGAACGTTTTCAGTATAATCTACAAAGATCTCCTTATGCATCGCTACCTTTACCTGATAATGTGTTAAAAACTGCATTAATGAGGGGCATGAAGGAACAATGGATTGAAACATTAAACATTATGGGCAAAGGGGATATTTATCAAGAGATTTTTGCTGACATTATTGATTTGTGTATCAGGAGTTCGAGAGGCAGCACAAGAATAAAACCGACAGAATATGATCGGTTTGCAAGAGATAACAAAGTATCAGCATAAGGAGTAACACGTGCAGAAATTGGAAATTTATTAGAAAATTTTAAAACTGATATTATGGGGACACTAACTACACAACTTGATATTGTGCAGGCTAAACAGAAGCAGCTAGAGGCAGAACAGAATATGGCAATCTTCTGCCCCCGATGCAGAAAGAAACATAGCCACAAGGAGTGTCCTCTGGATACAGTCCAAACATGCGCCATCTGTACAAAAGATCACCTTACGGAGAGCTGCCCCTCACTTCCCGGATTGAAAGTGGTATATAAGGAAGCAGAAGAAGAACCAGAATCGGTGAATTCAATCAATCAGCGCCGCCAGTGGCAGCCAAGACAACCTGGTATGTTTCCGGACCCAACCTCTTTCTTTCAAAACCCACAGTATAATGCTCAGCAATATGGTATATGGCAAAATCAATCTCAACCCCCATTTACAAACTGGTCACCACAATCATTTCCTTCTTCAAATCCGTGGCTGAATCAAACAAGCCAAACCAGTTGGCCGAATTTCTCTTACACTCCACCATATTGGCAAAATGGCCCGTATCCTTCACAATGGACTCCCTCTACTTCACAAAGTTCACCCTGGCAGTCAAGTTGGCAAAGACCGATGTACCATCCAGCTGGAACTATTCCGCTCCCTCAACCTACTTTGCCAGATCTACAACAAAATCCCCAGTCTAACTTGAGGCCGCAACTCCCTGCCCAACCCGATCCCAATCCAAACAACAGGCAGGTCCAATCCATTCAAATCATAGAATCACCAGAGACAAGAACCGACTTGAGGGAGTGTAGTGACCTTCAGTTAAGATCTGGACGTATAATTGAAACTGAGGGAGATAAAACAATTCATATTGAAGATCAGTTACCCAGAGAACATCAGTTACAACAAGAGGATGTAAATAAGCAACAAACTCATAATCAAGCAACCACATCCTCTCCTCCGTTCCCAGAATGATTAGCCATACCTAGAACCATACAATATCCTGACTTTGACATTCTGGGAGAATTACAAAATATGTACATAAAGATTCCATTCCTCCAAGCCATTCAAGATATTCCCATATACGCAAAAACTATCAAAGAATTGTGCATAAAGAAACCAAGGAGGAATATAACAAATAATCCAAGAGTCCAAGTAGTCGGAACTTTATCTGATCTATTGTCCGGAAAAGAAACACCCCTTACATATGAAGACCCCGGGAATCCAATTATAACTGTTCAAATTTATGGTCAGACCCTGTCTAATGCCTTAGTTGATTTGGGGGCTGCAATTAATATTTTAACAACCACAACCTGCTAAAAGCTCGGCATTACATCTGTGGAACCCACCTCTACTCTGTTAGAATTGGTTGACCGATCTGTGGTTAGACCAGAGGGCACTCTACATGATGTCATGGTCTCTGTAGAATCCTGGGAGTATCCAACCGATTTCCTGATAATTAATCCAAAAACCCGACTTGATGGACACCTGCTAATTTTAGGTAGACCTTGGCTCGCTACTGCCGATGCCTACATTGGCTGTCGGCAGGGAAATATGACCATAACCAGAGGACCAAATAGCAAAAATTTAGTTCTATATCCTCCAGCGCAGCCAAGTGTCACAATGATCAAAACTAATAAGCACCCTGTATCATACCTTACTGATAACATCATATCTCCATTAACTATACAAGAGGCACTCGATTTTAAAGACCAAACAGAAGACGATGCCATTAATAATTTCATTACTCAAACTGAACCTCGCACACAGTGTCACATGATAGAAGCAGCATTTGATAATGAATTGGAAGAATATCCCCTGAAAGATATTCATGACCAAACGATACCTGTTACTTCTGTTGCACATAGTAAAACTGTGGAAATTGCACCGGGGAAAACTTTAAACATCAATGCTAATCTCACACCTGAACAAGAAACAAAGCTCATCCATTTGTTAACAAAATATCAAGAAGCATTTGCATGGGATTACCCTGATATGAAAGGAATCGATCCCCAGTTATGTACACACCACATTTATATAGAAAAGGATGCCAGACCTGTGCGTCAGCCGCAAAGGAGACTTAATCCCCATCTAAAAGATGTTGTAAAAACTGAACTTCAGAAGCTTTTAGATGTGAATTTTATATACCCTATTTCTGATAGTAAATGGGTCTCTCCACTTGTGGTAGTACCAAAAAAGAACGGGAAATGGAGAATTTGTGTGGATTATAGGGAACTAAACAAGGCAACACAAAAAGATCATTTTCCTCTTCCTTTCATAGATCAAGTATTGGATACTTTAGCAGGGAAGAAGTTATTTTCTTTCCTGGATGGCTTTAGTGGATACAATCAGATTCAGATTGCCCCTGAAGACCAGGATAAAACTACCTTTACTTGTCCCTGGGGAACATTTGCCTATCGAGTTTTACCTTTTGGCCTATGTAATGCTCCCGCCACATTTCAGAGGGCTATCCTTAGCATTTTTGCAGATTTAATAAATGATGGACTTGAAGTTTACATGGATGACTTTACACCATATGGAGATGATTTTGATCCGGCTCTAGACACCCTAGAAAAAGTCCTACAACGCTGCATTGTTACCAGGCTTTGTTTAAGCAACGAAAAATGTTTCTTGATGATGACTGAAGGACTTATCCTAGGACACTATGTTTCAGCAGCCGGCATTCAGGTAGACCCGGCCAAAATCCAAATACTTTTGCTTATTCCCACTCCTACTACTCAAACAGAGGTACGCAGCTTTCTTGGATTTTCCGGTTATTATAGACGATTCATAGAGCATTATTCGCACATTGCTGCTCCTTTATATGCACTAACTAGTAACGTTGATTTTCTTTGGACAGACAAATGTGACCGTGCTTTCGAGGATCTAAAGAAGCTTGTATCCACAGCCCCAGTCCTTCGAGGACCAAACTGGGACCTACCATTCCAGATATCATCTGATGCCTCAGATACAGCCATTTGCGCAGTCCTTGGGCAGGAAGAGGATAAAAAACCATATGCCATCTATTACATTAGCAAGAATTTATCCCCTGCTGAATTGAATTACACTGTTACTGAAAAAGAATTCCTAGCTGTAATACATGCTGTCAATAAATTTAGACATTATATTACAGGCTATCCTGTTATCTTGTATACAGACCATTCTGCTATAAAATATTTAGCAAATAAGCATGTCACAAATGCCAGAGTAACTCGATGGTTAATCTTATTGCAGGAATTCGACATCACAATCAAGGACCGGCCTGGCAAAGAAAACCCTGTAGCCGATTTTCTTTCAAGAATACCAAAATCAAGCGATGCAGCAACAGTGGAAGATCAATTTCTGGATGAGCACCTGTTTGTTGTTGCTGTTCAAACACCCTGGTATGCTGATGTTGCCAACTACCTTGCAGTAGGTAAATTACCAAAACATTTAACTCCTAATGAGCGTAAGCAGATTATCCAGAAAAGTTCTCGATTTTCGTGGATTGGAGGCTATTTGTTTCACACAGGAGCAGACATGCATATCAGGCGATGTGTTAGAGAGGATGAAATCTTTGACATCCTAAAAGCCTGTCACGATGGACCATGTGGGGGGCACTTCGCCGAGCGTAGAACTGGACATAAAGTATTGCAGACAGGATATTACTGGCCTACGATCTTCAAAGATGCGAAGAAGTTTGTCCAAGCCTGTGACAGCTGCCAGCGAGCAGGACGACCTGGTCAAGCTGATGAGATGCCTATGAAACCACAGTTAGTCATCGAACCATTCGAGCGGTGGGCTCTTGATTTCGTTGGACCCATCAACCCTTCATCAAATCAGAAAACATATATTTTGGTGGCAACGGAATATGTCACCAAATGGGTTGAGGCAGAAGCATTGCCAAGAGCCACAGAGGACTCTGTCATACAGTTCCTGTTCCTTCTATTTGTTCGTTATGGCCTTCCTAGGGAAATAATTACAGATGGAGGACCACAATTTGTTGGGCATAAATTAGCTGCAACACTTAACAATTATCATGTCCGGCATAAGATCACTACTCCATATCACCCACAGGCGAATGGGCAGGTAGAAAGTAGCAATAAGATAATAGAATCAATCCTAACGAAAACCATTGCGTCACATAGGCGTGATTGGGCTACCCAACTACCTGAAGCACTCTGGGCCTATCGAACCACATGGAGGAGCACCACCGGTTACTCACCTTATCAATTAGTGTTTGGAAAACAACCCATTTTTCCTATAGAATTCGAAATCCAAACATTACGGACAGCACAGGAAGTTGGCCTAGATCTAAGCGAGGCACAACTCAATCGACTACAGCAGATCAATGAATTAGACGAAATTCGGCTCTCTGCACTACAAAATACAACATTGATTCAACAGCAGCGAGCCAAATGGCATGATGTGCTCATCAAGAACAAAGTCTTCCACGAGGGAGACTGGGCTCTGTTATACGATTCTCGGTTTCAGGACTTCCCTGGAAAACTTCAGACTCGATGGTTGGGACCATACGAAATCCAGAAGGTACATGACAACGGAACCCTTACTCTAATCACCATTGACGGCTCTGGATATGCATTCAAGGTAAATGGCCACCGAGTCCGTCTCTATCAGAAACCACTTACTCGGGAATCCTTCTGCCAGCAGCTACGCCGAGATACTGATCTGGAGATCTTAGGAGAGGAAGAGAAATCTTCCTCACCTGTAATTCATTAAGGGTCTATTTCTTTTTGCAAATTTGTACATAAGTTTTTGTTTTTGAGTGATTCTTGTACATAAGTTTGAATTAAATATTTTCTTGTCATTTATGCTGTTCCTTTTTCTTCCACAAAGTTTGATTTTTGCTCTTCTAATAGCATATGCGTGTTTTTTTATGATGTTGGTTTTGCTTGTTTTGCTGTTCCTTTTCTAAAGGAACAGCATTCGGATCTCTGCTGTTCCCTTTTCAAAGAAACGGCATTGTTACATTTTTCGTTGTTCCTTTTGCTTACCAGTGTTCTTTTTTCTTCAAAGAAACAACGTCCTTTTATTACTATTGTGCCTTTTTCAACGGAATGGCATGTTGAGTGTTTTATAGTATTATTGCCGTTCCTTTTCCCAAAGGAACGGCATTTCCATTTTTTTGTTCCTTTTTCTATTATCCATCGTTGTTTCTTTTCCAACGGAACACCATTAGCATACTTCTTGCTCTCTTTGCGAAACAGCTTATCCCTTTTGCTGATTTAAATGGAGGATGCTTTTTGCCCGTCTTCTTTCTAGTCTTTAAGCTTCAGCTATGTATTTGTGCAATGAAATATAAAAACACAACATACCGAAATATGAAAACCATAAATCGCTATATCTATAAGGCTCTGTATTAGTAAGAGGACAGATGGAAGGACATACTTATTTCTTACCTTTTGTTGACATGGTTTTACTAATTTTGCCATGATTGGTTATCTTTATCATGCCGATTCCCTTAAATTTTTTTTATTAGCACTTGGGAATAAGAGCAAAGAGTTTATATCTTCCTATTGAGATAATAAGACTTCTTCCGCCATTCCTACTCTTAAGGAGTGTTGAACCACCCTTTGTGTATAAATAAGGGAAAATGAAAAAAAAAAATAAGTGAACATGATATGTCAAGTGTCAAATGCAGGATAGGGGGTCTCATTGAGAGCCAGCCTACCATGATCATGAGGATGGAAGTGAAGTGGCATTCCCATTATGGCCACCATACCAGGGATATGGTCCGAAAGGTATATCAACTAAACGAACCTTGGAACAGGAGGTCTCATCACGAGCCGGCCTGCCCACGTTTCGCTCCTTCCTCGTGAATGGCATTATGGTTAACTGGTCACCAAGCCAGCATAATGTTCTACATTCTGACATAACAACATTCCTAAGTATACACAAAGGATCATGGTTCCGAGGGTGAAAAACAACTCTGTCAAGGTTATAGACACATGTTGGCAGCAGAGTACTGTTAATGGTATTGAAGTCACCTTGCTTACACCAATGGGTAAGATACTAATCCTCTTTTGTTTCTTATATCCTAGGCACTAATCATATGTTATTTCCCGATTTATACATCGCATGAATATTTATCATTACCAATCATGGCAACGTAAGTGACCATGACCGCTTAAGATTTGGCAAGTACGATACATGCCCTATCCATCAGCCTCAAATCATAACACAGCAGCCTCTTATATCATACGCGATCAATTCTCCGCCTCGATTTCGGTAATCTGTTGTCCTTTTTCAACATGGCATAATTCCACATGCTGTTCCTTTCTGACTTAATTGCAGACTGGGTGCCGCTCCTTTATTTGCCGGCTGGGACAGCCTATCACACTGCGGGGGGGGGAGGTTAACCTCATCATTCCCTGTATTACGTGTCAATTCACCATTCGGAAAATTAGTTTACGACGGTTTGGCATGGTTTCACGGCATGACATATTTTTATTTTTACACAAGTTGTTTTTGTTGCACTGTTGCATACTCTGTGTTTTCTTTCTCGAAACCTTGCGATTACTCTTTGTGTTTCAAACCAAAAACGTTTTTGCTGTTCCATTTAGAATTCACAGTGAAATCATGGGAGGAAGAGCAATTCGAAGTGAGCCTCAACAGCTGACGATCTCCGCTGCTGCCCGGGAGATCCTGGAAAGGGTGGGATGGTTGAATTATTTCAATCGCCTACAAGAAGCTAATGAAACAGTAGCAATGGAGTTCTTGCATAATTTACAAGATGACCACTCCACAGTAAGAGGGAAACGGATAGCGGCCACTGATGCCATAATTGCAGAAGTTTCAGGACTACCAGCCACTGGACCGGTATGGACATTAAAAAAGGAACGATTACAGAAGGTCATCGACATCTTCCAGGACGAAGGCCAGAATTTGACAATCAAGGGGAAGGGAGTTCTGCCAGCAACCCTAGGTGAACCCTGGACGAAGCTAGCAAGAACGGTGCAGAGTTATATTACTTGCGAAGGAAGAAAAGACGTGGTAAGACCACGACACCTTAAAATTTTAGCTGTTTTAAAGCAGAGATGCTCTGTGAATTTACCGGCACTCCTAAACTCGTTACTGCATGATGCTGCACAAAGTATGAAAAAGGCACAGCACGTAGAGGCAATTGTTAGTCACCATGGGTTGATTCGACTTATTGTTAGTTATGGTCTTACCCAGCAGCAGAGCAGCTCGGAAGAGCTCATTGCAATGATTGAGGGGGGATTGACAGAGCCATCCCCGAAACGTAGACATTCTATAAGCCCACCAGAACAACCGGCAAAACGCAGAGAAAATGTTGCCAGTACATCACAACAACCAGAGACACGCCAAGAATCGGCAAAGCGCAAGCATGCCGTTGATCCACCCGAGCAACCAGAGGAACCCAGAAAGTCAGCTCGGTTGGCTCGGATGAGAGGAAGCATAGATAAGCCCAGAAAATCAGCCCGGTTGGCTCAGATACGAGGAAGGCTGGAGAAGCTCCAGGAAAGCGCCAGCCAACCGGTGGTAATTGAGGACGAACAATCCGAAGAGGGGGCAGAGGCTGAACAGGAGGAGGAAATAGAACAGCAGGAAGATAGCCCATTACAAGACCTAATGGGAGAAGATGACTTGGCCGCCATCCTAGCCAATATGAGTAAGTATGGTCAACCTTCTAGTTCAGAGGACCCTCACGACAAACCCCAAGAAGAAAACATGCCTGTTCATGATGAAGAGGAGGAAAATACTGAACGGGAACACTCTGTTCCCAGGTCACAAGAGGAAATTCTAGAAGAAGTAGGAGCAGAAACAACATTTGCTCAGGAAGAAACAGAACCAGTCGAGGTGCATACCCCAGAACAGAGCAGTGAGGAAGAACCCCAAGAGGAAGATTTAGCAACTGGTCATGATCCAGTCCACCATAGACAAACTGCTGTTCCTTCAAATGAAACGATGGAAATTAAGAAGTTGCTGAAGGAACGGACTAAATTGTTAAATACGATAACCCAGCTCAGACAACAAATTAGGATTCTGAAAAAGAACCAGAAGGTAAAGAGGAAAAAGAGGGCCAACAAACGGCCTGCTGTCCAAAACCCTGAGGATCCAGCTGCCGTTCCACATGATGCTGAGGATCGGGAACAAACGGATGTTCGTGTTAAAACAAAAAAGGATGATAAGCAAATTCAGACAGAGGCACCACCCTCAGGGGTAATAAGGGTTCTGAACTCCAAACAGCATAACAAGAAAGTTCAGGTAAAACTCCCGGCCTCCACTGACCTATGGAAAAAAGATCCAAAGACAAAATCCTTGCACAAGATGATGAAGCAAGCACAGCAAGAAGCTGAGCAACTTAAAGAGCAAACGGTTCCCCGAGAAAAATATGAAGAGTTGCAGCAGCAACTAAGGGACGTCAGTCAATCTAAAAGCCAGGGTTTTGAAGGGTGGATGAAGGAACAAGAGGAAGTCGCACAGGTAACTTGTAGACTAGATGTTGCTATCAAACAGATGAATGACTTGTGTTCTTTATACAATAATGTTTTAGCATGTAGGGCCCCTGCTAAAAACTATGCTCTGTTTTTATTAGAACGGTATTTACAATTACAAATAAAAGCTGTTAAGGCAGGTACCCCTATACAAATCAACAATGTCAATGATTTTATAGACTGTTGTAAACATTATGGAGTGAAAGTCCAGAGATTGTTGTGTGAACTTTATTTGCACGACCTTGTGCTAAGTCAGGAGACTGAATTGAACCCTGGCCCCTCCATTGGAGATATCCAATTCCAAGCATTCATTTCATTCGGGGTTAATTAGATTAAGTGGCTCAAAGCCTATGATACTTTCCAGAGTCAGGAAAATGGTCTAGATTTACGGGTTAGGGCTGAGCCTAGGAACCCAGTACAGTTGTGGAGAGTTCATAGAAATCTTATAACGGCTCCTGGTGCCATTGAAACATTAGGACCTATGCATGAGGCACTCATTCAAGAGAGTTTAGAGTATTTTCTCTCTATCAAAGACTTGGCCATTAATGCAGCCAAATTTCGATATCGAATCTCTGATCCACACATCCAGCTCAGAGAACCATTTAAGTATGAGAACTTTGAGTTAGCTGCCGACCGTTTGAACCTCTATGGCGAGACCATTCTGGAAGCAGGATCATCCTGGTTAGGGTATAGATTTCGCACTCCAATTATTTGGCACCCTGCACCCGGATACCAGGCCCTGTATGATATGCCTGAGGAACAAACAGGTCAGTTCTTTGACTATCTAATCACTCAACATGGTTGTAGGCCTCCGCATGAGACTCCTTCTCCAGCATATTCTCTCACTGCATTACATGTCAACTACAATGTTTTCATGAGGACATGAAACAAGGTAAGCAGGGGGGTGTGTGGAGTACTAAAAAGGTATGCTTTTGATCATTATTTCAGTGGCTTTTTAATAGAATTTGTGAACCTTTTTGTGTCATGAATTTGGAAAGTAATAAGGAACTATAACAAAACACATGAGAATTGATATGCAAGAATTAGCCATTGATAATGGTAATTTTCTATACAGGAAAAGGAAAAAACGAGGGATTGCCATTCCAAAGGAAAGGACAAAGTTGAGATAACTGTTGTCCCTCTGGACGAGAACCGAACGCAAACAAAGATAAATAGATCAAAGAAAATCGGCTCAGAAAAGAAGGAGAAGACACCAACTCAGCGCAAAAGAAAAGACAGGATGAAGAGTTAACTGTTTGGCGAATCCCTCAGGATCTTCGATCCTGAGGGATCGTTGCTTTATTTACCCTGTTACTTGGACATCTCCGCCGTCGCCCTTATATAAAAAGACAGCACTGTTAGCTTGAAGATATAGATGTAGAGATGAAGGATACGCTTTTATGTAATTTCTGTAAAACATCAGCTTTGATTATTAAGTTTCGTTGAGAACTGGTTCAATGTATTTTTGACCGATGCATTAATGAAAGTTTGGTGATTATTTCATCTCTGCGACTGGATTAACTTAAAGCGGTGTATCCTTGGAGGCTAAGGGCCCGGCCCCGAAGGACACTTGCTTCTGTACCATTACGGCTTTATTCCTGTGTGGTTTGTTTATCATTGTTATTTGGTAATTTGGTATGCTTTATAAGTTCATATTACATGCTCTGTTAAAGATTGAATCATTGAAGTTTTTGCAGATAAAATCGTGTGTTGACTCCGCATCAAGTTATTAATCCTTTCAAGAGTTCATTGCATGTTCTTACTGTTATGTTACAGAGCTGTTATATTCGTGTTGTGTGCGTTTCTAATGAATCAGTACTGTTCCATAATTCATTAATCGTTGTTGCTGTTCCATTAGTGTGATCTGTGTGAATCGCCTTTAGAGTGAAGGAATGTTATTTGATTGCAAAGAGTGTATAGATTAAGTTTGGTTATAACCCGCGGGACTTAGTTATTCAATTTCTGTTCCATTTTAACGTTGCTGTTCCATTCCAAAATTACTGTTTAATCCTTTATTCGCTTTGCTGTTCCATTTACTTGCAGTTGTTGGTTTGGTGTGAGAGATGATCTAAGGCTGTAGTGAGTATTGACAGTCACTGTCTAGCTCCCAGGCTTATGCTCTAGTCTCGTTTCCATCAGTTTCCGAAGGGATGGGTTATCATTGCTGAACCCTTGACTGATAAGTTGTTGAGTTTTCTGAGTGTGTGATTTATTCTTTAAAGTAATCTAATTTCAGTTAAGCATCCGTTTACTCTTGTATTTCTTAAGCACTGTACTACTAGCATTACTCTGACAAATGAGCCTCGGATTGAGTCACTCGTTGTAATGACAAAACGCTCTCGGGTTGACATATTAATGTGAGGTAATTAGAGGTGAAAGAGACCCTTTTTATAGCTCTACACATTCCACTGCCTATTACCCTAAGGGAAATGGACTGGCCAAGTATTCAAACAAAACACTGGTAAGGACATTAAAGAAGACTATAAATGAAAGCCAGAATAACTGGAATTCTCAGTTAAAATTCGTGCTATGGGATGTTAGCCATCTATAAATTATGTCATATCTGATGATGGCTAGATCAGTCCATGAATTTCCAAAACTAACTTTTCATGAAAATTTCTGAATTTTGGAAATCTCACTATGTTCATTATCCCTAAGTTATCTATTTTTTCATAAAAATTTCACTCATTTACTCCTATCCCAACTGTCATTTTCCCCTTCAAAGGGACCTATTTCTTTCATAAAAACTCCATTTCCTCTGAAAATCCCCTCTTTTCCCTTCTCATTTAACCTTCATTTCCTCAAAAAAAAAAAAAAACCCTTTTAAACCGATAGAACCCTTTTATTTGGTTTAAAAATTCTTATTTTTCCCTATTAGAACTTCTAAATTGGCCTAAAAACCCCATTTTTGGCCTAAAAAATAGTATTTTCAAAATTTAGGGTTTAAGCCCCTGAGTGCTTAAATTTTCCGCTCATTTTCCTCCATGGGACTGTGCCCTAGCCCCTTTCCTTAATCCCCCCTTCCTTTTTCTTTTCCCCGCACCTGTGTTATTCCTCGATGGATCTCAGTCGTCCATCCCAACCATCCAACGACTATTACACTCCCAACCTTTCCACTTTCCAACAAGTCCTGTACATGTCATCAATGGCCCAACTTCCACTCACATTTCATTGCCCAACGTTGGCTTGACACCTATCTTCCACCATCCCCATCCTCCGCGCATCTCCCCGCCATCGCACCCAACTTCCGCCGTGGATCTGGCTCCCCCAGATCCAACGGCTCACATACGATATCGCATAGATTTTGACTTCGGTGGTTAATTCCCGATTCCAATGCAAAACTGGTGGTTTCATGGGGAGGCGCATGGAAAAAGGTGTATCGAATCGCGTTCCCTCAGAGAAAAATCACCAACCACTCATCTGCAACGCGAAAACTGCTGGTGGTTTTCGCGAAACCACTTTTTCCTCCTTTACGCGCCAAAATGCAAATTTCAAACCTGTTTTCGCGGTTCCGCCTTCGGAACCACTCCCCTGCACTCTCCCTTCCTCATCTCTGCTCCTTACGCCACTCCTGAAGCCTCTGATCACAAATTGACCACAAAAATGCAGGGCTTTTCATTAATTGTTTTGTTTATTTTGTAGGTTTGATGGCGCCGCAAAACCAAGGGGCCATCCCATAGTCGAAGTCACGATTGATGGCCTCAGGATAACTCTGAGAGTCTAAAACAAAAAGGGATGGGGTTGTATAAAGGTTTAAACCCTCGAATGGTTATGAAAACTTCCAGCGCACCAAAGGGAACCCTGCACACAGTAAAACAAAGAAAATCATTTAGAAATTTGAATAATAGATAACTTATTCACCGAGATTATCTTGATCACACACTATTTGAGCTTCATGCATAATACATAACCTCTTCTACTATTGATCATCAACTGCGGAAATATAAACAATCGCATGTGCACATTAAAACCACATAATCAATCACACATATAAACACAGTATGTAATGGGAAAGCTTAAAGCTGAAAACCCCCAAATATCTGTATATTATAATGATAGAGTTCATGTAACAATACATAGCACAAAGCCCCTCACAAGCTCTCAGCACTATGTCACATGCTACACACTACACAAGCTCAGATCAAGCAAGTCACATGCTCAAATCTCCTCCACCTGTTAGCGAGCCTCTACTGCGCAATCCAACCTGGATAATTGCGTGATCCAAGTTCGAATCCCAGTAGTATTAATTGCACAATTCTCATTGGAATATCCATCAATCTGGGGTGCAAACTCATGCACCAGTATAGTCACAACTGATAGTCAACCTGCTCTTTCACCTACCTCCATCACTGATCTCCACTGAAACTGTCCATGCAATGAAGTTAACTGATGTGTTCATTAGTTGATTTATGAGTTAATAATTAGTGAATTAATTAATAATTAATTCACATCACTCATCACTAGTGTATTAATCAGTTAGACTAAATACAACTAGTTCAACTATGTTTAGATTAGTTAAACTGAACACAACTCCATTAACTCCTCAATCAACTCCACCAAACTCACTCACATGAGTCTTAACTGAAGTCATCATGCAATAGCTCCACTTAGTCCTAGGAATAGCGTAATTCCTTCTATCAGTTGCATGTGCCACATCCATGCATTAAACTGAAGTGCTCCAAGAGGATAAGATAATGTTTATAGTCCAAATATTATTAAGAGCTAATAATATTTGAAATATCTATTTTTAGACTGGCAATCTAAAAATAGATTCCGCCCAGTATGTATAAAAACAGAAGTCCATCTATTTTTCCAACTTGACCATCCCTCCACAAATAGCATCCTGCAACTCATAGGATCATGATTGACATGTCTAAAAATAGACGTAGTCTAAAAATAGACTTTGCGCCAGAAATACCCTGCGGGCCCACTTAGTGAAGGCGACTTCTTTCCACTAAGCTCTGTCATCTTGTTGCATTCTCAACACTCCCTCTCAACAAGATACGGATTATCAGCAACCCCTATCCTGCCCCTGTGGTATTCGAATTTTCTCCTGGTGAGCGCCTTCGTCAATATATCAGCATCCTGATCCTCCGTAGGAATTTATGAAAGTAACATGACCTTCCACTGCACACAATCTCTGATATGATGATACCGATTCCTGAAGCACTGCCCGCCTCAACTCATCCTCCTTTCTATACCATGATCCATATCCTGATGTGCCTCTGAGATATCTCAATACATGCCTGCCTTCCTTCCAGAAGAGCTTGGTTGGCTTAACCATAGCTTGTGAAAGCTGGTTAACTGCATAGCATATATCGGGTCGTGTATTGACCAGATACATAAGCGACCCCACCAACTGTCGATAAACAGTGGCATCCACTACCTCCGTTGAAGTAGCATCCTCCTTCCTCCAACCACCAGGAAGAGGAGTATCAACAGGCTTGCAGCCATGCATGTTGAACTTCTCCAGTATCTCCCGGGCATACTTACCCTGAGAAACAAACAGTCCACCACTGCGCTGCCAAATTTCCAATCCCGAGAAATAATGAAGGAGGCCCAAGTCCTTCATCTCAAACTCCTTTGCAAGATCAGCCTTGCATGAGTGTATCAACAGTTCATCACCTGTCAAAATCAAATCATCTACATAAAGTACAATGATCAGTAACTTACCCTCCACCACAATCTGGTATAGGTTAGGATCCGCCTCACTCTTGGAGAATCCAAGTCCGGTGAAATAACTGTCTATCCATGTGTACCAAGCACGAGGTGCTTGTTTCAACCCATACAATGCTCTCTTGAGCCTGCACACATGCAAATCGCTGCTGAAGATCTCAAAACCTTTAGGCTGCTCTATGTACACCTCCTCCTCAATGACTTTGTTGAGGAACACAGTATTCACATCCATCTGATGAATGTGCCACCCCATCTGCGCTGAGAGAGCAAGAATCGTCCGTATGGAAGAATACCTTGCGACAGGTGCAAAGGTCTCCTCATAATCGATCCCCTCTATCTGTGAGAAGCCTCGAGCAAAAAATCTTGCCTTGTACTTCTCCACACTCCTGTCAGCTACCTGCTTCACTTTGTAGATACATCCGAACCCACTGTGATTTCCCCTGCGGCCTTGGGACAATCTCCCATGCATTGTTTCGACAATCGAATCATGCTCTTCCACCATGGCATGTACCCATGCGAGGGTCCTCTGACTTCCTCGAAAAGGATGGCTGCAATACGATACGCACTCCTTAAGAGCCATGTATCCGATATGCGGTCCGTGTATTTGTCTGCGCGTCTGCGACGTGATGTAGGTGCTCCTACAACTTCTGCACGTCTTGAGCCGGTCGCTCGACACGCGTGCGCTTCCACCCTCTGATGGTTGGCGCTGCATGAGTGGTTTCTTCCACTCCATGAACCTCCTCTTGTGGCTGATCCACATCCCGAGGCTCATCCTTAGGAACTAATAGCTCCTCATCTGCATGTAAGTGTGGCTCCCTCTCAAGAGAACACTTCATGACTTTCTCCTCCTTAAATTTGCTATCTCGTCTCACAACAATCTTGCGATTGTCTAGCAAATACACACGATAGTTGTGGGGCGTATCAATGTACCCCACAAATATCCCAACCTCTGCGGTTAGCTCCAACTTCTTCCTGGCATCCTTTGTCACATGAATGTAAACAGGTGAACCAAAAATCCTCTAATGGGAAATATCAGGCTTCTTACCAGAAAACGCCTCCTCGGGTGTACTCATGCCAAGTATCCTGTGAGGACAACGGTTTTGCACATATACTGCAGTATTAAATGCCTCCGCCCACAAGTGAATGGGTAGGACCTCATCACGCAACATCGCCCGTGCAGCACCCACGATCGTTCTATTCTTCCACTCAACAACCTCGTTCTGCTATGGGTTATGAGGTGCTATGAGCTCTCTTCGAATTCCTTCTGCGCTGCAAAAGTCCTTGAATTCGCCAGAGATGAATTCACCACCATTTTCGTTCTTGAGAGCCTTCACCTGCTTCCCCGATTCTTTCTCAAATAGTGCCTTGAACTCACAGAACTTTGAGTATGTCTCGCTCTTCTTCTGCATGAAGAAGATCCAGCATGTTATTTCCAAAATCCACCTTAGGCTGAAGGAAGGCGGGATTCAGGGTAACACCAAACCACGCTCAGCCTCGTAGCTAGCCCTACGGGGACAGGAGAGGGCTCTCTCCGGGTCAATCTCAATTAAAATATTCAAAGGGGCTTGAGATGACTAAAAAAACAACTGATATTAGGCTAGATAAACAAATAGGAGGGTTTGATTTTGATTTTTAGGGGATTTTGTTGGAAAAAGGGGAAATGCAATTTTTGGGCTTGGGGATGAGGCCAAATTATTGCAGAGTTCAAGTTGGGGCAGGGTAGGCACTTAATTTGATGTCTTAGATCAAATGAATGGATTGAAAAGACTGCTGAGGAGCTGAAGAGGGCAAGAGAGTGCAAGGATACTCTTCAAACTGACGAAAAAAAATATAAAACTAAACAAAAGTCTAAGGCAGAGCACCATCAAATCAATGAATTCTACCTCAATTACTCATTTGTTTATTTCGGAAGCATAGAGAAGGGAAATGGCATACATAGAACATTAATGAACTTACAATTACATGGAGAAAAAAATCATCAAAACTTAGAGCCACAAGGATCCCAACAAGTGCTGCAAAACTCTGGTCTTTCCTTTGCCAAAAATCTGAAATGAATATACAATGAGGTGCCAAACTATTCCCAAGATTCCAACCAGTCCAACCCTTGAAAATGACTGAGAAAATACATGATATAGACCAGACTAACCCCATCCCATGCCTCTAGGGGTCGAGCTCATCCTTATAGGGGCGGTTTCAACCAATTCTAAACATGGAACTAAAATCTAGGCAGCCAAACAACTTGCCTCTATATGATAGGAAACTGATCCATTCACTCAAATTTCACCTTTCGGTGAATGAATCTTCTAGAACAAGTAAAAATATGCCAAAATTACATCATGAACATGAAATTACATCAATATAGATCAATAGTTACATCAAAATGTGAAACTAGTCAAAACTGGGCGAATTTCTGAGCTGAAGAGTCAAAATGAGGCCAAATTTCTCTATGCGCCGCGCCCAAAAACTCAATGCATCGCACCACTTTGAGCCTATTTTTGAGGCACTTCCTGAAGTCCAAATTGAGCTCATGATAGCTCGTTGGAAAGCCCTGGATGTCTTCTATCCAACCCAAGTGGAATTTTTCAATGTGGAGTTCATTTTCCTTGTCAAACATCAAATCGCCCAAGACTGGTCAAAATGAGCAGAATGAGGCTGCCTCAAGGCAGAGTACTGTTGCAGTCAACTTTTGAAGGTCTTCCTCAACTCAAAATTGAGCTCATGATATCTCATTGGAGATATAGTTTTGTATAGCTATCATTTGACTCATCAAGGAAGTTATTTGGCTAACCAAGCTAGGAGAAATCTTGATTTTCCCAAGGTCACTTCAGAGGTGCATCAATTCTCCTGAGGCGATCTTATTTTTGACATTTCTCTAAAACCATGATACCTGTGTAAAATGTGAAGGATTTTTTTCTTCCTTGGCCGTTTTTGGACAAAAACCTCTCTCAGTTTTCCAAAATCCATCTTTTATTGCTCTGAAACATCATTTGAGTGAAATCTATCCCGATGTGTGGAACAAGGGATTTGTCGAAATGAAGCGAAATGAAGGGGATAAGGGGCTTCTAAATTCTTGATAAAATTTTTGGAAGTAGGGAGGGATGTTAGGAATCAGGGGAAAGTGTAATTTCAGAGATTGAGTGAGGGGAAGGGGTCCAAAAGCGCAGAACACAGGCCTAGCCTAGAAAATTTCCAAGTTGTAGCAAGAAACTAGGGTTTGTGAAAAAATGAGGAATTTGGGGGATATTAGTGATGGGAAGTGTTTAAGAAGGTAAATTAAGGATAGGGGAACGTGTATGAACATCAGGATACAAGTTTTGCTGATGATTTGACCATCCAAGAGAAATTACCTTCAAAACCCTAGGAGAGAGAAATGAACCTTACCTAGGCACAACTGAAGCATGAACAAGGTGTAAAATGACCCATTGGAACTTGACATGATGATGAAAACCCTCTGAATGATGGTACACTCAGCTGAATGGTTACATGGACCGACATTTGGACAAATTTAACAAGAGTAAAAGAAAACCCTAGACCTAATGCCTAGTGACCAAATTTTGCTTGAAGACTCACTGAAATGACAAAATTTGACCTTGACACCTTAAAATCACTTTGTAAGAGCATGTTTGACCACTGGAGGAAGGCTGCAAATATTGACACTAACATTGGCTCCAATGGGGATGGTAGCTCCTTGGAGGTGCCAAGAACTACAGATCTTTGGAAAGCAGACAGTGCCTTCATCCATTGGGCAATGGAGTCAAAAACTCAAACTGAAATGCATGACTGAAAACTAATGACTTGACGACACAAATTGACTCTCACTCAACTAAAAACTGACTCGATACTTAAATACAACCTAAAAACTGGAAAATATGCTCAATATGAAGCTTATTCAATACAACCTACTCTAACAATTTCATTCATCACCTGATCAAGTGAAATGGAACAACCAATGCAACCATGTAAGCATCCTGGCTGCTATTTGATTCCTTCCCAAATGCTTTCTGATGTGCAGGAAAAGGGGAGAATCGAAAGTCAACTCCCATGGAAACTCAGAATCAAGTTGACTGCTGATAAACTTGTAAAGCATGAATTGACTGGATGACTTCAAGAAAACTGCGAAAGGATCTTCATAAACATAGCTATTAATTTCCATTAACACATGACTGCTCTGGTCCAGGTAATATTCATAGCTGGATATTAAGATTTTACTCACATATGTGTTGTCTTTCTTTGGTGATTGCAGCAGGCTCCCAAAAGGATCCTGAAATTCGTGGATAACCAAACTCTGTTGCTGATTCCAAAAAAAACAAAATTCTCCTTCATCAATCTCCTCACATGATTGCAAACCTTGACATGGACTTTGTAATGTAAAATCTGGTAAAAAAGACAATGAAGCTGACTTTGGAATAAGATTATTATCAACATTCTTTTCTGGCACATGATTAGTCAATGAAGAAAAACTTTTACAGCAAACATCATCCAACACACGAGCAATGGGATCATCAAAAACTTGAGAAGACTGCTGCGATGTATTCATTGAAACTGTATGACATCCTCCTGACTGTTCATATTTTTCTTGAGAGATATTACGAAGATTTTGCCTTATAAACTGAAATGCTTCGAAACAAAAGGGTACAGAACCCTCTTGCATCATTAAATCATGTATTTCAGCTTACAAGACTTCATCTGTAATCTGACCTTCAATTACATTTTATGGCTGCAAATATGATGCTACAGGCTGCTCAAGAATTTTTTTATCTGTCTCATCCTCAACATTAACACTGAGAGATTGTTGATTTCTTGCAGGCTGCTCATTTGAAGATTTACTATGCAATTTACCCTTCAAAAACTGGAATGATTCAAAACAAAATGGTATGGAGTCATCTCGTATCATTTGATCATATGTACCAGCTTCCATGTCCTCATCTACAACTTGACAATCAATGGCTTTCGAGGGCTGAAATTCTAAATATGAGAAGTCTTTAACAAGGTTTTTATTGCCCTCAAGATGGTCCAAATCATGACTTTTTGATAGTTGATTTCTGATTGCATGGTAGTTGGCTCTGATGAACTGAAATGAATCAAAACAAAAGGCAAAGATCCTTCACTTACTTCAAAATTTGCTGCACTTTCCTCATCATTGTCATAGCTGATATGCATCAGTTGATCACTATACTCGAGCTGCTGAAAGTGAACTTCCTCCTCACACAAACTAGCTGCTGATTTCTCTGCAAGATTAGCTTCTGTTTGGAGAACATAATCATCATCATAGTGATCAAACTGAGGAAAATCATCAGTATAAAACACATCATCAAGCATACATGTCATATCAATAGCTCTCTCTTCTCCAAAATAATCTATAAAAAAATCACTATGACAACCGAGATAAGAAACAAAAATTTTTGGATCAGCAACTTGTTCTTCTTCAATCAGCGAGTCATGGGCTTCAACATTATACTCATTCTTTGTGGTTTTATTTTGCATCATCTCTTCCACTGCACTTACCAACATGTCAAGCTTTACCTCTAAAGATGTCAATTTCTCCGGATCCATGTTTTTCATCTCTTCTTCCTTCAACCTTGCCCTTCGGATCAACAAATGAGCCTCTACATTCACTACCTTGTTCTGCATTTCTTGGAGTGTTGCAATATTCCTTTCTCTCAGCTGAAACTCCATTTCCGAATCAAAAGAACCTGGTTAATGAAAGAGAGCAGATCTAGGAGAAGGTCTTATATCAGCTGGCATCGAAAAATATACTTGGTTAAATCTCGCAGAAAATTGTTGTACTGTCTCCCCTGGTAGTCTTTTCAGCTGGTTATATTCTTCTATAGTAAGGAAAGGGTTTTTTCCGATCATCCACCTATCGAGGAAAAATTCGACGAACTGCTGGAAATATGAGATGCTCGCATCAAGCAAAGCTTTGAACCAACTCTTCACTTTGCCTTGCAAAGAAAGAGCAAAAAGCCTAATACTAACATCTTCGTCATCAACTTCAAAAAGATCTAGAAAAGTCTCAACATTCTGCACATGTTGCTCAGCGTTGACATTGTTACATTCACCTTCAAATCTTGGTAAATATAGGTCATAATTTTTAGGGAAAGCATGAAGAACAGAAGGTAAAACAAGAGGTTTATACCTATCTAGGACTATAAAAGGTGTAGGAGTATATACAAGAGCTACGGGATCAGTTTGGTTTTCTTTAAGCTCATCACTCTGAAGAGAGTCATCATAAGATGTGGGAAAAGTAAGGAGGCCAGGATCAAAGGGAAACTTAGTATTTACACTCTTTGAATAGGTCGAGTGAAGATTTTGATCACCTTTCGCATACAACAAATTCTGAAAAACTTTCAGGACAGCTTCAAGAACAGCAAAGAAATAGTTTACAAGAAAGAAGACTAGATCCTGAATACCATTCCATTTTGGATACCTGAACTTTGTGTAAGATCCTTCCATTTTCGTAGAGAAAGAGTTAGTCCTCCAGTGGAGTCTCTACTTCGAATTGGAGTCGCCAGGTGAATGATTTCAGCCTTCTTATGTCTGATCGTTGTCCACCATCAACTATCAGATCTGAACTTGATACATGTACTGGGGCAACACAATCCACAATTCAAGTGTCACGTTCACAAGCTAGACCGGAGATTGACTGAAGAAGCGTTTATCTACTTCCGCTAATGCAAAGAAAAAGCGTTTCGAAAGCTACCTGGCGTAACTTCAGGCTCTGTCTGTAACTTATGAAACAAATAACACCAACAAGAAAACCATTTTCTTCCCCAGTATGGTCGCCACTATTTTATTGCCCAAATCCACCTTAGGCTGAAAGAAGGCGGGATTCAGGGTAACACCAAACCACGCTCAGCCTCGTAGCTAGCCCTACGGGGACAGGAGAGGGCTCTCTCCGGGTCAATCTCAATTAAAATATTCAAAGGGGCTTGAGATGACTAAAACAACAACTGATCTTAGGCTAGATAAACAAATAGGAGGGTTTGATTTTGATTTTTAGGGGTTTTTGTTGGAAAAGGGGAAATACAATTTTTGGGCTTGGGGATGAGGCCAAATTCTTGCAGAGTTCAAGTTGGGGCAGGGTAGGCAATGAATTTGATGTCTTAGATCAAATGAATGGATTTAAAATACTGCTGAGGAGCTGAAGATGGAAAGAGAGTGCAAGGATCCTCTTCAAACTGACGAAAAACATATAAAACTAAACAAAAGTCTAAGGCAAAGCACCAGCAAATCAATGAATTCTAACTCAATTACTCATTTGTTTATTTCAGAAGCATAGAGAAGGGAAATGGTATACATAAAAAATTAATTAACTTAAAATTACATGGAGAAAAACATCATCAAAACTTAGAGCCACAAGGATCCCAACAAGTGCTGCAAAACTCTGGTCTTTCCTTTGCCAAAAATCTGAAATGAATATACAATGAGGTGCCAAACTATTCCCAAGAGTCCAACCAGTTCAACCCTTGAAAATGACTGAGAAAATACATGATATAGACCAGACTAACCCCATCCCATGCCTCTAGGGGTCGAGCTCATCCTTCTAGGGGTTGTTTCAACCAATTCTAAACATGGAACTAAAATCTAGGCAGCCAAACAACTTGCCTCTATATGCTAGGAAACTGATCCATTCACTCAAATTTCACCTTTTGGTGAATGAATATTTTATAACAAGTAAAAATATGCCCAAATTAAATCATGAACATTAAATTACATAAAGATAGATCAATAGTTACATCAAAATGTGAAACTAGTAAAAAACGGGCGAATTTCTGAGCTGAAGAGTCAAAATGAGGCCAAATTTCTCTATGCGTCGCGCCCAAAAACTCAATGCGTCGCGCCACTTTGAGCCTACTTGTGAGGCACTTACTGAAGTCCAAATTGAGCTCATGATAGCTCATTGGAAAGCCTTGGATGTCTGCTATCCAACCTAGGTGGAATTTTTCAATTTGGAGTTTATTTGCCTTGTCAAAAATCAAATCTCCCAAGACTGGTCAAACTGAGCAGAATGAGGCTTCCTCAACGCAGAGTACTGTTGCAGTCAACTTTTGAAGGTCTTCCACAACTCCAAATTGAGCTCATGATAGCTCATGGGAAATATATTGTTTTCTATCTATCATTTGACTCATCAAGGAAGTCATTTGGCCAACCAAGCTAGGAGAAATCTTGATTTTCCCAAGGTCACTTCAGAGGTGCATCAATTCTCCTGAGGCGACGGTATTTTTGACATTTATTTAAAACCATGATACATGTGTAAAAAATGAAGGTTTTTTTTCTTCCTTGGCCTGTTTTGGACAAAAATCTCTCTCAATTTTCCAAAATTCATCTTTTATTTCTCTGAAACATCATTTGAGTGAAATCTATCCCGATGTGTGGAACAAGGGATTTGTCAAAATGAAGCGAAATGAAGGGGATAAGGGGCTTCTAAATTCTTGAGAAAATTTCGGGAAGTAGGGAGGGATGTTAGGACGTAGGGGAAAGTGGAATTTTAGAGATTTAGTGAGGGGAAGGGGTCCAAAAGGGCAGAACACAGGCCTAGCCTAGAAAATTGCCAAGTTGTAGCAAGAAACTAGGGTTTGTGAAAAAATGAGGAATTTGGGGGATCTTAGTGATGGGAAGTTTTTAATAAGGTACATTAAGGAAGGGGAAGGTGTATGAACATCAGGATACAAGTTTTGCTGATGATTTGACCATCCAAGAGAAATTACCTTCAAAACCCTAGGAGAGAGAAATGAACCTTACCTAGGCACAACTGAAGCATGAAAAAGGTGTAAAATGACCCATTGGAACTTGACATGATGATGAAAACCCTCTGAATGATGGTACACTCAGCTGAATGGTGACATGGACCGACATTTGGACAACTTTAACAAGAGTAAAATCAAACCCTAGACCTAATGCTTAGTGACCAAATTTTGCTTGAAGACTCACTGAAATGACAAAATTTGACCTTGACACCTTAAAATAACTTTGTAAGAGCATGTTTGACCACTGGAGGAACGCTGCAAAGAATAACACTAACACAACACTTACGAGAAAAATCATCAACAAATATCACATAGTACCTGTGCCTTGCTGTCGAAGCTACTGAGAAAGGTCCACACACGTTTGTGTGAATTCTCTCAAGGATCATCGTGGCGCGACTATCCTTCTCGTGAGAGGTGGCTTTCACAAATTTTCCCAAGGTACACCCCTTGCAATGATCTGACTATGCAAGAGTGCCTTTAGGAAGCCCAGTAGAAATCTGTTGCAGTATCTTCAAAGCTCCATGGTGAAGGTGGCCCAATCTCCAGTGCCACAACTCACCATCATCCCGGCTCACCACTCCTTCTGCCTTGCCTGCCATTGCTGCACAGCCATCTACCTGTAATTGATAAAGGTTCTTAACTCGAACCCCTATCCTCCGGGTCTCACCAGTTTCCTTACTGCGCAGGAAAGCCTTTCCCTCGCTAAAGACAACATCATATCCCTTGTCTTCTAACATCGCCAAAGAGATAAGATTCTTCTTCAATCCTGGAACATGCATCACTTCCTTCAATACGAAGGGTTTACCAGACTCCCTCTCAAAGGAAATGGTACCGATACCAGTCGCACTATATCTACCATCATCACCCATCTCGATGTGCACTCCAAGATCTTTCTCATCCAGATCAGTAAACAAATCTCGATCTCCTGTCATGTGAAAAGACGCACCACTGTCCGGAAACCATACTGATCCCACCACACTTGAGACAAAGCATGCGATCAGTGAAAAATCTAGCTCAAACTACGAGGCTAAGGCCTCTCTAGCTACAGATCCAGCAGCCTGCTTATTTTTCTTCTTCTACAGACAATTTGTGGCATAATGTCTGAGTTGGTGACAGTGAGAGCACTTCACCTTGGACATGTCCTGCTTCTTTCCTTTCACACCGGAATGAGAAGCTTTCTTACTTTTCCCTTTCTTTTCTTTGGCAGCCAAAGCGTAATTCTCTTCATCAGATGCCTTTGATGAAGATCCGTCCCTGGTACTTCGCCTTATCTCCTCTTGCACAAGATCCGACCAAAGTCGCTCCCATCCTGGCAATTTCTCCCGACCATTGACAGAGTCCTGATAGGAATGCCAACTCTTTGGAAGCCCAAGGAGAGCCAAGATCACCAAGTCCTCATCATCAACAATCACCCCCACACTTCCCAGCTCATCCCTGCATTGGGTGAACTTCGTGAGGTACTTGGGCATACTGTCGCCTTTCTCCATATTTATGTTTCTGAGTTTATCCTTGAGCGCCAACTTCCTCTGGTCGCTCTTGCTTTGGAATAAATCTATCAAGGCTTTCCACATCAAGAATGGAGAAGCCTTACCATGCAGGCTGGACACTATGTGATCCTTCACGCCCTCCAACAGAATCCTTCGACACTTTTCTGTCTTCTTTTGCCAAGCCTCAATTACGGCAGCATCGCTAGAAGTAGGCTTTGGGACTTCAGCATCTATGAACTCCTTCAACCCATTATCATCCAGCACTGCCTCCATCCTGTCCTTCCATGCAATATAATTTGAGCTTCCCTCAAGGGCATACTCCAATCGCAATCCGTTGAAAGACATCTCAACTTCGACACCAAGAAAACACTGCTGCAAATTCGAATTCCACCAGCACAAAACTCAACTGCTTCAATGTTCTGCAATTGCTCCAATGATCAATATCACTCTCATACCATGTAGAAATTTGAATAATAGATAACTTATTCACCGAGATTATCTTGATCACACACTATTTGAGCTTCATGCATAATACATAACCTCTTCTACTATTGATCATCAATTGTATAAATATAAACAATCGCATGCGCACATTAAAACCACATAATCAATCACGCATATAAACACAGTATGTAATGGGAAAGATTAAATCTGAAAACCCCCAACTATCTATATATTATAATGATAGAGTTCATGTAACAATTCATAGCACAAAGCCCCTCACAAGCTCTCAGCACTATCTCACATGCTACACACTACACAAGCTCAAATCAAGCAAGTCACATGCTCAAATCTCCTCCACCTGTTAGCCAGCCTCTACTGCGCAATCCAACCTGGATAATTGTGTGATCCAAGTTCGAATCCCACTAGTATTAATTGTGCAATTCTAATTGGCATCTCCATCAATCTGGGGTGCAAACTCATGCACCAGTATAGTCATAACTGATAGTCAACCTTCTCTTTCACCTACCTCCATCACTGATCTCCACTGAAACTGTCCATGCACTGAAGTTAACTGATGTGTTCATTAGTTGATTTATGAGTTAATAATTAGTGAATTAATTAATAATTAATTCACACCACTGATCACTAGTTTATTAATCAGTTAGACTAAATACAACTAGTTCAACTATGTTTATATTAGTTAAACTGAACACAACTCCATTAACTCCTCAATCAACTCCACCAAACTCACTCACATGAGTCTTAATTGAAGTCATCATGCAATAGCTCCACTTAGACCCTAGGAATAGCATAATTCCTTCTATCAACTGCATGTGCCACATCCAGGCATCAAATTCAAGTGCTCCAAGAGGATAAGATAATGTTTATAGTCCAAATATTATTAAGAGCTAATAATATTTGACATATCTATTTTTAGACTGGCAATCTAAAAATAGATTCCACCCAGTATGTCTAAAAATAGAAGTCCATCTATTTTTCCAACTTGACCATCCCTCCACAAATAGCATCCTGCAACTCATAAGATCATGATCGACATGTCTAAAAATAGACATAGTCTAAAAATAGACTTTGCGCCAAAATACCCTGCGGGCCCACTTAGTGAAGGCGACTTCTTTCCACTAAGCTCTATCATCTTGTTGCATTCTCAAAAAATTAGTGAAAAAGTGAAGAAGCAGAGGATTTAAGCACAAATCAAGGTTTTGAAGCTAAGAGAAAAATAAACAAAGGCAGAAAAACAGAGTATCAAGGATAAATCAAGATGTAAAGAGGCAGATAGAAGATTAAAGGTTTAATTGGTTGATTAATGGAGAAAAGACAATTAAAGATAGAGGAAAAGAAGTTTTAAAAGAAGTCCGAGAAGTATTAAAAGGTCTGCAAAAGGATGTTTATAAAGGTTGAAGGTCAAAGGATAAAGACAGATAAACAAATGTGTTAAACAGAAACAGAGAAAATACAGTGAGGCAGGTTAATAGAAGGATAAGATTATTAAAGTAGATTTAGGCCTTAAAACAATTTAAATGATGAAATAAAGGAAAAATAGGCTTAAAGAAAACCTCAGATACATCAAAGGAGAAGTCATTCACATTATAAATCAAAAGTGACACCTTTCACTTAATTTATATCTCAAAAGACAAATAAACAGTTATTACACTAAAGAAGATATTATAAACTGTCAGAATAGTTAATGTAAAGACAGAAAAAGGCCTCAAAGTCAATCTTTTCAACTATTTCATCCTCAGAAAGTAAAGACATATTTATTACACATAGAAGTATTTGAGAGACATTCCTACCTTATGCCTTGCATGGTTTTTAAGGATAGGAGTGCATTTACTATGTCATTAATAACATTTTGAACCCTAGATGGTTCCACCTCCTCATTTGCAGCATAAATACTGCATTCGAACTCATTGTATGTTGGGGGGCATTTTGATAACTCATTGAAGAAATACATAGTTCTGCTGAAGTTGAAAGACATTTGATGTTCTGGAACTTATGGATGTTTGGACCTGTTTGTTGATGGAGAAAGCTCTGTCATTAGATCCCTGAGCTTAGCTGTTGGTGAAGTATTCTAAATTGTTAATGTTTTTCCTATTTTTCATTATGTTTTCATCATTTTCTTGCTTACAGTAGAGTAAAAAGTCTAGGCTAAGAAATGTCTCCTAGAAGCACCTTAGACCTGTTTACTCTTCATTGTCTTTATGTTTTCATCTGCTAAAGGTTTTATTGAGTAGTTTGACTGCTTTTCAACCCTTAAGCTTGTTTATTTCAAGAATATTTCAAACAGTTGGTTTCAAGAATGATTTATGGTTCTCCCTGCTTACTTTCTGCCACTTGAAAACTATTTTTGAAGTCTCCCTTTAAAGTACCATTGTCCAAAGTCTGCCAAAGAGGTCTGTTTTTATCATACCCTTTGTAATTGTTCAAATAATTGTTTTAAAGGTATTTATAGCTGTAATCAAATATGTCTAGGAGTTCCCTCTTCTATGAATGCAGTTATTTGTGAATCTTAAATGTTTTCTTATCCTTGAAAGTGAAATCTTTGATGAAATAGAGCATTCCTTGACTCTTAGATTTCATTTTGAAATTTTGTCTTGAAATTGTTATTTGCTGAAGTGTGATTTGTAGAATTCATGGTTAGCCCTGTCTATAAAATACTTCTTCATGTTCAAATGATGATTTAAGTCTCTTTGTTGAGAAGTAAATATAATTAAGGATTCTTAATTGCCCTTAGTTCTATTTTTCATTCTAAACCCTTAATGTCCATTTCATTTCACCTGAAAACTTTGTAGATCCAATAGCCAAGTTATATTTGCCCTTTGATACCCCTGATTCATCTACAAACTTGTTACAAAATTCTACTCGACTCCGTTGCCCAATGACTTAGAGATTTCACTTTTCTATCTATGCTACCAAGATCATCATGTCCCACAAAAAAATCAAACAAACACATGCTTAATAACTAGCCTAAAATCAACCTTTTTCAAAGCAAAAAAGTCATATCTTTGCCAACATATTGAGAGATCCCTCTCTGAGACTAGGGGGGCTAGATCCTAGATCTCTAAAGACTAGTTTATGTGTTGCCTTGTCATTTAGTATGCTAATTTGTTAAATCACAGGATCCCAACATTTTGGCGATCACGGTGGGACCTTTTTGAGTAAAAGTCCCTAAAAATACACTCAGTATTTATTCAAGTGAACTATAGCTTCTTCAAGCACTACCAACATAATTGTAATCATGATAGGATCTGTCTAAATCAGTGGCAATCTAAGTAAACCTTATGATTCTAAGAGACCCTTATCAAACCTTAAAGAAATCAGATGATAAGCCATAGAGTAGACTCTGTTTGTTTCACCACATTAGCTAAGTGTTGAATTAGGTATAGGACACTCTCATAATGAGAGAAACACATATAAACTCAGAAAAACCCAAAACAAATTCAGATTGGTTTTCAAATAAACCATTGGTGGTGGACCATAAAACATTTTACCTTGAGAAAAGCTAAAAATTTCCACTTGGCGACTCCACTAGCCCCAGTAGGCCTATTACCTTACTAGTACTCTAGATTTGCTTGAAACTGTGTTAACCAGCCTTTAGGAAGTTTATAAACCCAGTCCCCTATTATAGAAATCACTATGAGAGGAAAACGTTTGAAAAACAGTCCTAAAAACTTCAAACCTCTCTTAAAATTTTTGGAAACTGAAATCTGGCTTCATATAAGATTAACACTAGATCCCATCCAGATCCTAATCCCCCTACCATAGTTGAAAATCCAGAAAATATTTTGTGGCAGACTTCTAGATCTGGAAAACCAACTACTGATAGGACCATCCTAACAACAAGATTTGTCCCTGAAAAACTTACAGTCTTGAAAGATCCTCACTTTGAATTACCTTACAAAAAGAACCTATTCAGAAATAAATCTCCAAGTGATTTAAACCAAGCTGACTTTGAAACCATAGATTTGCAACAGAGCTTTAGCAGAGAAGCTTCACCTTCTACTCCACCTGATTCTCAGCTTCTTCATCATTTCAGCTCCTTCCATAACAAATCTGCTCATCATCAGTTTGCTGGCCCAAGTGTTTCTTCTACTCCTATCCATACATCCACTATTCAAAACACTCCATTTCAGCCCACATTCCCTCTTATTAATCCACCTCTTGTAAATCCCCCATTATTCCTATCATGGTAGCATGGTATGCCCCACTTGTGTTACCACAACCTCTAGTTCCATTACCCAATGATTACCAATCCAAAATTCCCCATTTCACTCGAAATGAGCCTACTACTGCCCAACAACATGTAGATAAAATGAATGATGCCTTTGATTGCATGGAGATAGAAGAAGAGACCATTAAGATGAGAATTTCTTCTCTAAGTTTAGGAGGAGAAGCCAAGAAATGGTTTAAGGGCTTAACTCCTCATAGCATAAATGATCTCCCGTATTTATATCAAACATTCATAAACAAATGGGAAATTAGGAAGAACCCTCTCCAAATCCTTTCAGAATATACCAATCTCAAAAGAAACAGTGGGGAAAGTGTCCAAGAGTATTGCACTAGATTCAATAGTGTTTATAATGCACTTCCTCCAGACATGAAACCTCCATTAGGCTTAGGCTTAGCTAAATTTATAGAGGGCTTTGATCCTGAATTGGCCTACCAGCTAAGAGAAAGAGACCCCTCATGATCCGGATTTATGCAGGAATGCAACAGAATAAACATATAACCATAAATATAGAGATGCAGCGGAAATAGCACTTCATTTCATTAATATCAAAGAACTGAAATTTGCTTACAGACAGAATGGAAATAAAACTAGCTAGGGCGCTGGTAGCTATCTCTGAGAAGAGATGTGGCGGCTACAGGCCTCTGAACTGAGTTGCAATGAGGCTCGAGGGCCTATTTATCATTTAGAAACAATGGGAAATCCTAAACAGCCAAAACCCTAACCCTAGGAGATGAAGCGCCAAAACTATGGGCCCCGTTTGGGTAAATTGGTGTTTCAACTTCCCAGGGGCGTAACTTTGGCATATGATCTCCATTTGACGCGTACCATACCTCGTTAGAAAGATCTATCCGAGGACTACAAATTTGGAACAGGCAACATCGGTCCATGGACCCATGTTGCCCTCCATTTTCCCAAAAAACGTCGTTTAGGGCCTCAAAACGGCTCCGGAAGTTCAGGACCCGAAAAACTGCTAAAAATAGTAAGTTTTGTTGCAACTTGAAAATTGAAAGAACTGAATATGGGGGTTCAAATGGAATAGGTGGGTGGCCACCAATATCCACCTGGATCATTAAGCCCCCAAAACGGCTCCGAGAGTGGAGGACTTGAAAACCTGCTAAAAATAGTAAGTTGTGCTGAATGTGAAAATCGGCAAGAATTGATGGTGCTGGTCCAAATGGAATAGGTGGGTGGCCATCGATATCCACCTGGATCACCTCAACTTTAGAAGATATGGAGAGGGGAGCCTTAAGTTTAAGGGATTCAAATTTCTGGAACTTGTGGATGTTTGGACCTATTTTTTTATGGAGAAAGCTCTGTCATTAGATCCCTGAGCTTAGCTGTTGGTGAAGTATTCTAAATTTTTATTGTTTTTCCTGTTTTTCATTCTATTTTCATCATTTTCTTGCTTACCGTAGAGTAAAACGTTTAGGCTAAGAAATGTCTCCTAGAAGCACCTTAGACCTGTTTACTCTTCACTGTCTTTATGTTTTCATCTGCTAAAGGTTTTATTGAGTAGTTTTACTAATTTTCAACCCTTAAGCTTGTTTATTTCAAGAATAGTTCAAACAATTGGTTTCAAGAATGATTTATGGTTCTCCTTGCTTACTTGCTTCCACTTGAAAGATATTTTTGGAGTCTCCCTTGAAAGTACCATTGTCCAAAGTCTGCCAAAGAGGTATGTTTTGATCATACCCTTTGTACTTGCTGAATTAATTGTTTTAAAGGTCTTTATAGCTATAATCAAAGATGTCTAGGAGTTCCCTCTTCTATGAATGCAATTATTTGTGAATATTGAATGTTTTCTTATCCTTGAAAGTGAAATCTTTGATGAAATAGAGCGTCCCTCGACTCTTAGATTTCATTTTGAAAGTTTGTCTTGAAATTGCTATTTGCTGAAGTGTGATTTGTAGAATTCATGGTTAGCCATGTCTATAAAATATTTCTTCATGTTCAAATGATGTTTTAAGTATCTTTATTGATAAGTACATATAATTAAGGATTCTTAACTGCCCTTAGTTCTACTTTTCATTCCAAACCCTTAATGTCCATTTCATTTCACTTGAAAACTTTGTAGATCCAATAGCCAAGTTAGATTTTCCCTTTGATACCCCTAATTCATCTACAAACTTGTTACAAACTTCTACTTGACTCCATTGCCCAATGACTTAGATATTTCCATTTTTCTATCTATGCTGCCAAGATCATCATGTCCCACAAAAAAATCAAACATACTCATCCTTAATAACTAGCCTAAAATCAACCTTTTTCAAAGAAAACAATTCATATCTTTGAAAACATATTGAGAGATCCCTCTCTGAGACTAGGAGGGCTAGATCCTAGATCTCTAAAGACTTTTTTATGTGTTGCCTTGTCATTTAGTATGACAATCTACTAAGTCACAAGATCCCAACCTGGGCAAATATAATTACAAATAAGAAATCGATAGGTAAATCCCCGTATGAACTAGTTTATGGTAGAGCGGTTTTTTTTCCAATACAGTTGGCCTTGCCTGTGGCTAGGTTCCTTTAGGGCAGCCAGGACAAGCCCAATGATCTAACCAGGAGAATAAATCA
Source organism: Pinus albicaulis (assembly GCA_034641835.2). Taxonomy (NCBI): domain Eukaryota; kingdom Viridiplantae; phylum Streptophyta; class Pinopsida; order Pinales; family Pinaceae; genus Pinus; species Pinus albicaulis. Next base: position 488,903,076 of record CM076575.1, read on the forward strand.
ATTGGTCGAGTTAGATGAGACTCGCATTCAAGTGAATGAATGTTTAGCAGAGTATCAAGAGAAAATCAAAAGACTGTTTGACCAACACGTCAAAGATAAAGAATTGCTCACAGGGGATTTAGTACTAAGGTAGGATATCAGGAGAGCCAACAAAGGTAAACATGGGAAGTTTGATCCTTTGTGGTTTAGACCATTTAAAATTTCTGAAGTCAAAGTTAATAACACCTTCATATTTGAGAATTTTGAAGGTGATGTGATCGAGATGCCCATAAATGGGCAGTTTTTGAAGCCCTATTTCCAAGCTTGATCTAGGTCCTAAGCACCTTTGTATTATAATGTACATACATATATTCGTCATTTCCATTTTCATAAGTTGATGTTATTTTCTTCATGATCATGCTTTTTAAATTTTTAAAGCACCTCAGTTTTTACAGAATACAATTGCAAGTGGTCTGCGTAGTTCTCGACGCGTCCAAGGATGAACGTGCCATCCCCAAGTGGAGCCAATGTTGTTTTGGTACCCCTAATTACACAAGGTTTGATAAGAAAGTACTTTGAAATAAGCTTAGGGATGCTATGGTAAGGTAGGTGTGGACAAATACATATAAAGGAAATGCATGTGGTTCCTCCACACAACGACAATGCGGAAAAAACATTTGAAAAGGAGTTAGAGCTAAGAAAAAAGGTTAGTAGGCCATATAACAGGTTAGTACCAATGGTGCTACCACGTGGAAGCATTCCGGGGGTACCAAGGGAAGCACAGAGAGAAGGGAGTCTCAACCCCTGTAATTACATGATGTCATAGCTCAATGGGGCCACATTTCATTCATTCCACGGGTTAATGGCGCGGCACGAAGGGGCTTCCCAAGCCCCTACTAGAAATCTATCTTGGACCCCTTGGGACGAATAGGTGGTGTGCTCTAAGGTGAAGGTAAGGTATGTCAGGGAACTTGGTACATGACCAGTACCAGTTTTAACCCAACTCATGACACACACCTACCTGGTCCTGAACAGCCAATAGTCTAATGCCACGAGCCTCTTGACATCCTTATGACATCAACCCTCCTAGTTGTCAACTAAGCCTTGTTTTTCATAAAATATGGCCTGTTTAACCCCACTCGATACTCATTTGGGTAATTAATTCGTTGTTACATTTTGCCCAATAGTTAAAGTTTGGATTACAGAAGCAGGTCGCCTTTAGCCCCCCCTATGTCGCTTTCCTTCCTAGGTTTTCTGCACAAGTCAGAGGTATTTAGCCACCCCTATTCCTTATAGTTTTCCTTCCTTTCTCTCTTTCAAAATGGTAGTCGGGAGAGTCAATTCTAAAAAATCTGAACCAGAAACTCCCCAAGCTCATGAAATTAGGGCCATCCCTAGATCTAACCCTCTTACTGATACACAGGCCCACATTCGTGACCCCCAGTACCCTTCCAGTGTTTCCCACGTCTGGCCTAACCTACTAGAAAGTCATGTGAAAGGCCAAGATCGGTTAAGATTTGTTCGGTCTGGCTTGTACTACTAAATTGCTCTGACCACTTTCCTAGTTACAGAATTCATTTGTTGGCTCAGAGAAACCTATGAAAAGCGCAGGGAGGTGTTCCTCTCGGCTCAGGGAAACAAGGTTTTCCAAATTTCCCCTGAGCTTATTAAGAATTCTCTTCGTTTCCCGCACAACCCAGAATATGTCACGTTCACTGAGTTATCCCTGTCGCACCAGTTCTCTAAACTACCCTAGTAGAAGCAAAGTGATTTCATCTCTTCCATCTCAAACTCCCATCTTACTTCCATTCCATCTTTGGACATGGTGCCCTTGACCTAATTTGCTGATGACCTCCAGCCAGTTCTCGCTCTCATCTCTGGGTTGTTAGGTCTTAGGGAAGTCGAAAGGGTGTCCAAAGAATGCATAGCTCTCCTTTGGCTCATGTCTCAACTAGGTGTTGTTCTAGATATTCCCACCTTTCTAGCTTCAGCCATCTAGATCCAATTTCAAGAAATGTCCTCTCGGGGGGATTTTTGTTTCTGCTCGCTGGTTTTTTACCTGTTTCTGTTCAAGCATTCTGAAAAGTTTGAAGCTTTGGGCCTTGAAAAGCTCTCCAGAACGAACGGATATCCTAGAACCGTCTTTGAGTGGAACATTTAAGTATGGCAGTAGCCAAATGGGAGGGGTTACACAAGGCTCTTGAATGAATTCATGACCATTGCCTATACCATACTTCATGATAGTCCCCCGCCCAGGAGTTTTCCTGAGAAAAAAGACTGGTTGCAGTATGGCGACGAAGAAAGCACAGGGGATTGGTTTTTGTTTTATGATTACACCGATATCAGGGTCTACGATGTTGATGTACCCCCTTACCACCTGCCACTATTTCTTGCCATGCAGGTTTTTGCCCTCGATTACATTCGTCAGATCATGAAGGCAGACTAGTTCCATTTTTTCCCCGCTAAAAGGGGTTATATCCTCAAGCTTCCCACTACCATCGTCCCTATTACTGTAAACTCAAGACACACCATCTCCACTATGGAAACACTGCTCCAAGGGATGGATTTAGTGCTGGGGAAAGTCAAGCCCTATGACCTGAAAGGAATTATATCAATTAGGAAAAGGAAGATTAGGTCCATTGCATATGTGCATGAGGCTAGGCCCTTCATTGAATGGAGAGCTAACCTTGACACATGGCCTTTGGCTTCACAGATGGAGGCCGAGTCTTCAGCCACGGAAGGAAGGGGTGACACTGCTTCAGCGGGCACAGCCAGAAAAGGGTAGACTGATGAAGCATACTTTTCAGAAGAATCAGAAGTATTGTATATAGGGGAGGGATCTCATCCCTCCAAAAAGAAAAAAAGTGATGATGTGGAGATCCTCTGGGATGAACTACCCCTGGAGGATTTGGTTAGTTATGGGGAGCCAGATAAGAGCAAGGTAGGTTTCAAAGTAAATTATGATGGTGTGTCATCTTCAGAACCCTCTGGGATATCACAGGCCACTTCGGTAAGCAGGGCCAAAGTGAGAGAAGAAATTAGAAGCAGAAACAAGACCGTGAGAGAGAAGATTCGAGCAGAAATGGTGAGTTTCGTAGACAAGTATCATACCTGGCTCACTACAGAGCTGGATTTGGATAAAGAACAACTAGTATTTTCTATCACGGAGGCCATGCTGGACCCTAATGCTAACGAAGTCAGCTACAAGGCTTTGGAGGTAGCTGTGAATTTGTCACAAGTTCCCTTAACTGATAAACTAGGCTTACATCAATGTATCAGAGACATGTTAAGGGACGAGGTCGTGAAGCTCGCACTTGCTTTGATAAAGCTCAAATATAAACACAAGAAAGTGGTAGATAATCTGAAGAAGGAGAGGACAAATTCCAGGGGGGTCAGCAATAACCTTCATCATCTCAGGAAAATAATGAGTGAAAAGGGGAGCGACAAGGAACGAATCTGGACGAAAATCATTCGGGATTTAGAGGTCGAAAACTCATAATTGAATAAGAGACTTAAAATTCCTCAAGGGGACTATGTGCAACCTGAGGAATTATCTCAAGTGGAAAAAGAAAATTTGGCCTTCACAGATACCCTTGCTCGGGAAAGAGATGAGAATTCCAAAAAAATTGAAGAACGAGCTACCCTCAGATGGAGATTCACAGACTTGCAAGTTAAGTGGGATACCCATGTCTACGTAAACCCAGTTACTGACATGGTGGATGCTACCTCAACATAGCTAACCAAGGCCCTCTCAGACCTGTAGGTTTCAGAAAAGTGAACACATACTACTCAATAAAGAATTCAGGAGTTGATGGTCAAAGTGGAACAGAACGAAAAAATAATAACAGCCCTGCAAACAGAGGTGGAGGAAGCAAATAAGGAGAAGAAGCTACAAGAAAATTTTATCAAGGACCTAAAGAACCGGATGAAGGGAAATGAAACCCTCCTTGAAGCCAGGCGTCTCATCTGGACTAATATCAGGGTGGAGGTAAGTAAATGTTGGGATTTTATTATGTTGATGAATGAGAAGAAAATTGCAATTCAACTGTGCAAAGAGAAATTGCAGGAAGGACGGGTAGAAGCAGAGGTCAAGGTAGCCATGGCTAAAAGGTATATTACCTACCTAAACAGTTTATCCTCTGAAGAGTTAGCCACGTAGGGAATTGAAGACTGTTTCAAAGGAGTGATGGAAATTAGAAGAATAATTGAGAAGGGGACAGCATGCGTGAATTCATTCAGTGGTTTGGAGTGTGTCGCTAAGGGAGTGGGAAAGTTTAAAGAAGAATGGGATGAGTTTGTGAAAGCAGGCCTCCCATCATGGTGGGATTCTACTACTGCCGCATTCTCAAGTTTAACTAATTACGAAGAGAAGCTGGCAGCGGTCATGAATCAGAAAAACCTCCCTTATGAGAAGACCACTCACCTCAAAGCTGAGACTATAATTTTTGCCCTAGGAAAGGAAATTTTCCTCCTTTTCTAGGGCAGACAACGCTTGACGGTACAAGTAGATTATTTACAATTTACATATATGCAAGCCTCAGTGGAGCTCTTCGCTACAATGCCCTTTCCAGGATCAACCATTTGGGAGAAGTGCTGTAATTTCACAAATGTGCCAGCCGTCACACCGTCCATCCAGTCTCCGCCACCTCCGAAGAACAACACTGGTTCCTATGTGTCATCAGTGCTTCCAAATCAGTTGATCGCTGCTACACTCCACTCTACCAAAAAATGATGATCATTTTCAGGACCTAGTGGTGCTCTTACTTTTATTTTCTTACTTTTGTAATATTGGGTGAAATTGTAATTTCACCCTATTTACTTTTTATTTTTCTGTTCAAGTTGTTTTACTTTTGGTTGGTGCTTATGCTAAGGCCACTACAGAGATGATGAGAGGTGTTCTTCCTCATCATCTATTTTTTATTTTGATAAAGACATGCAACAAAAAAGATATTTTTGTAAACACATGTTGATCCAGAAAAATATCTTGTGCTACCAGTAGACCAAGGAAAATATAAAAGGAGGACCCGAAGTCTAAAAGAGGGTTCTGGATTTGGAGAATAGAGATTACTATTGGTAAATTCCATTTTTGTAAATTTTTGAGGATTTCCTGTGTTTTATGTTGAAGAAATCCCTTTGGGGAAGAATGTAATGAAATGATTTTGCTGTGAGAAGGATTCCTGGTGAGATCAGTTGCAGTTTGTACTCCTTGTTATAATCTAATACAAACATTTTCACACCTCGTCACTCTTTCTATGTCATACGTTTCTGGAATGCGAGCACTTAATTAATGGGTATGAATTTTTCTATCTCAGATATTCATGTCTTTAGTTCATCGTGCTTTAAAAATGGCTCAGGGCTATGATACTATCTTCCCATTGTTTCACTTCATGTATTCATCTTTCTTCCTATATTGACTACCGATGGATTCTTACATAATATTAAGCCTATATGTGGTTAATATCCTCTCTATTTGCTACGATTGTTACAACACTCTTTACACTTTTATATCTCTGTGTTGTGTTTCACAATCTAGCCCTTCTCATAGCTCGTAGATTTATAGTCTCTTCGATAATATTTCCATAGGACCCTAATTACTTGCTATTGGATATTGTTGCTTCAATATCTCTGCTCTCGAGGTCTTGATCCCAGTTTATGAAGTTATAGAAATCGTTTATGAACAAGAAGATATGTACCATTGACCATGGAAAACTTCCCTGATCTTCTTGGCTTTAAGACGACCTAGGGACTGGTCCTTCACAACTCATGGCTGTCTCCCCGAGCTACAACAAGATGTACAACAGGAAATAGAAGAATTTTATGGAAGAAAATCCTTAAAAAGAGGTGCTGCAACCATGTATTAAGACTAAAAAGAGCTTGACAACGTTATTTTATTGGCTGCAACTGCTGTAGATTACACTTCAGATCTAGAGAAGATTTGTATATAAAAATTTAGATCCATATCAGATCCATAAACTATATAGGCTCTTCTTCAAATACCCCTTGGGGTTTTTGGAAAAACATGAAGTACAATGAGTATATATGAGATCTAATGCTGCAAATCTGTAGAAATATTTAGAAATTCATGGACATTTAGATTTGATCTGATATAAAAATTATGATGATCCCCTCCAATAGATGTGAAATGTGAAGTGCAGATCTCCAACACATGAAAACCACTCCTCCAAAAAGTATTCCAAAGGACCTTGCAATAGTACCCACACAAATAATGCAGTTCTGGAAGAAAGACTACATTGTAGGATTTAGAACATATTTGGCCTCATGCCAAGATCTGAAAATGTAGCTCGAATGATCCAATACTCTCTTTCCAATGGGATAGAAGCCTTCCCCACTGAAATGGAGCACTAGAATGGTCTAGATATGATTAGATATAGCCTCCATTTGCTAAAGCTTATAAAGAAAAAAAAACCCTCAACAGGATCTACGTTGTATTTGGAAGTAGAAGCTTGGCCTTTAGCCTAATAGTGGACAAGAAATGCAAACTCTTCCAAGAGGCCTCTCAAGGAAAGAGATGGAATTCCTAAACAGGAAGACCTTGTGCTAAACAACACAATTCTCAGCTAAACAGCAAGAGAATGATATATGTCTAAACAGACAATATATTCAGAAATACAATGTTCATCAACAACCTTCTCATGCTACCATCCTCTTCCTTTTATAAGTTGAGAGCTTCCAAAACCCTAAACCACCTCAATGAAATAGCTTTTTTCACATGAGCCATCTCCATCAAAAACCGTGTTGTGCCTCATTGATGGCCACTCCTCCAAGACATCGTTGTAGATTTTTTCGTGGTTGACCCAGTCAAAATGTTCAGCCCCTTTCACACCTAAGCGTGCCTTCTTACTCAGCTAATGCAGGGATAGCCTGCAATACCCAGAATCTTTAATCTCTGTGCATATAAGAATGCATTGTAATCACTGCCAAATTAACACTCCAATCTAAGCAAATTCATGAAATTTTCACTTGCGGAAGCTTCTATTCAATAAACCCAACACTCTACTCTTCACAAGATTGGACTCAACTGCAAATAGCTTTAGAGTTCTTACAAAATTCTTATAAAATATTTTTAACAAATCATCACTAGATTTAAACTCCAAGCTTTAATGATAAAAAAATCCCAACGCTTCTCATGGCATGAGAAGTTCCAATAATGTGATCTTATGGTTATGAAGCCAATACCATTCAAACACTTTATATCGAAGTTTCCATATATTTATGGCAGATTCATATATTAAAAATTATTTCCAATCCAATGAATTTTCGAATGCTTCAATAACTAAGAACTTGGACCTCGTCCTCCCTTAAAGCGCTCAGTCCAACAATTGGAGAAATTTACCCCTCAAAATTGATTTGTCACGTTCTCCCACATCGACATTAACATCTGTCATTTCTACAAAACCCAATGTGATGAAACAATTCCATGGTTCAACGCATCAATTCTTACCATTTGTACCCAAGCTTCCTCTGTCTCCTGAGAGGCGTTATCCAAAGATTTATCTGCAATTTTCATTTACTGGCGGGCACTTTAAGTCATTAGATTTACCAGTGCATTGGTATAACATCTTTCCAATCATAAAACCATTACAACAGTCTACATTTGTTCAAACCCCTTGCACTTACATTCGTTTCTCGAACCCATGGTTACAATATACGTATGCGCCTTTTCACTATTTAGTGTGCTGAACTGTCTCACTCATAAATGCAAAGATTTCAACTACAAACAGGTCGATTTCATAACAGCAATTCCACCACTAATCGATCCACTGTTTTGTTCAAAATAGACAGAGCATAACATGAATTCAAATAAACAGTGTATAAAATGAATTCTACGCCTCTATGTAAGAGACCTCATCACCGCTTTGTTCAGAACCCCACAACAATTTAAAATTGTATTTAATTGAATTCCCAAACAGTGTTTTGAAACACCATCCTGCGCCCTCTTGCCAGATCTTCTGCGTCTGAGATTTATCATAAAAATATTCAGATCAACATAATAATTCAACCCAGATTTTGTTTCTGCTGAGTTGAATTCAAACCTGCGCTTTCAATATATATTAAATCACCACTGAATTGATTATTTTAAATGTCAGACATAAATCAGTTCCGTTGATTTTATTTTAAAAACAGACTGAAGCACAGTTTTATATTGATGCTCTCAATGTCGACTTATACAAACGATGCCACTCCATGCCACCGACGCAGTCAACAGAATTGATACAAATTCAAACACATCGAGTTCTTTTTCTCTTGTATACAGCTTCAATAACACGGTTCAAATATCATGCAGACCAATGCATCACTGTAGCGATTCACAAAACATTCCTACCCAGCTTAGCACAATTTGTCATCGATTATTCAAATCTGCGCCAAAGCAATGCTACATCTCTTCAATGGTTTACAATTCATTTAACACATTATGAAATAGTGAAATCCCTCCACTATCGATGTCATTGAATTACACAAGTTTTTCTCAATAACCAACAACCCTGACAGAACAGAGTTTTTACATACAGAGTTCCACACCAAGCTGCAGACTCAATACATTACAATACACCCTTTACGCAGAGATTTAACGCCATTTTACACTTAATGATTATGCATGGCGGTTTTCACACAAAATCAATGTAAATTTAAGCCTATCGATCATTTCTTCATTAATTCAACAATGCCATGAACTTCAGAAATCAAATAAACATTTTCTCAATCAATCAACCAATGTATGTATAATCTGAAACAAAACAATGACTTACAAACTTTTGTTGGCCAGATATTCTAGTTCGGTGGCCCTTTGCAAATTGCCCGAAGGCTACTAAGCAGAAACCCCTGCTTTCTATTCCCAATCTCACACTCTCTACAACTCACAATCTCTTCTCATGCCTTTGAGGCTTGATGAATTTATACAATTTTAAAAATGATCTAATTTAATGCTCAATCCCATTAATATCTCAATATCACTAAAATATCTCAACAAATCCTATTATCTAGAATCTTATCCCTTTATATCCTTAACTAACCAAATTCTCTCATATCCTTTTAATTAATAAAAGGATATTTACAAAATCCTCACTTTCTCCTATTTTATTTAAAATAACAAATTAATTAATAAAATATTAAAAATTGTCACACCCCCTTTTCTAACATATTTACAAATAAAAAATGCCCTTGATGCTCCTGCATCAGACTCCCAACGTTAAAATTAATCATGATCGCCTGATCATGTGTTCAGATCTGTGTATGTCTGGATCCCATATCTTGTGCTACAACTTTCCACTTGTCGCTGCTTCTATCTGATGTTCTTCTCTAGGTCTCCACACTTTATGCTGCATCGCCCCACTGGCTGTACTCTCACAATCTTCTGATGTCTTTCTTTTACTGCTTCTCCTTTGTTTTACTGCTGCTGGCCTCTTCTGGGATTCTTTCATCATCATCCGCCTCATCAGTTCAATTTCTCTGTCTAACAGATTTTCTCCAGAATCTTCAATAAAACCTGTATTCACAAAACAATTGTTAGAATAAAAACCATAAGGCTTCAGTGCCTCTTCTGCTGCTGTCAATGTTGTCTCAGCTGTCACCATAAATGTTGCTTCAACTTCCACCATAAATGTTGCAGCCTCCCAAGCTTCCTGTCCCTCTGCAACATCCCTTTGCTCATCATCTGCAATTTCATTTGCAACTTCTTTCTCTGGTTCAAATGTCTCCAGCAAACATTTCAGCCCTTTCTCCTCAAGCATTTCATCAACATGCTGTAAATTAACTCCAGCATAACCTCTATCTTCCCCTTCGACAATCTTCAGTAATTGTCCAGCATCATCTTGATTGATTCTGGCAATCAAATCAAGTTCTTCCAAAACTGTAGCCTCATCCTCTAACACTGTAGAAGCTCCAAAATTTTGTCCACCAGTCTTCTCTTGGCTATACAGACAAGCCAACTCTTCCTTGTCACTTACGGTAACAAGCCTCTGCTTATGAGACATGATTGTCTCATCTTCTACCTGTAACAGTCCTCCTCCTTCTAAGGCAATTCCAAGTGATGGACTATCCTCTGTATCACCTGTAAACACAATCAATTTGTCAGCATCAAAATCACAAGACCCACTGGTCTCACTTGTCGATTCAGTGACCAATTTTTCTCTCTGCAGCTCCAATTCTTCTTCAGGACTCAGAAAATATTTACTGGCTTTCTCCTCAGCTTTCCCTGGCAACACTTCAGTATGCTGCTCTAAGTTCCTTCTCAACTCTTTTGTCAGCACATCAGTATGCTGGTTTGCATTCACCATGAGACTGTCAGCTAGTCTCGCTTTCTTACCATCCTCTGCTCTAAAACTGTCATTCATGAAAACTTTCCGGCCTTGCTTCCTCAGCAAATCATCCTGCACATAAGTCCTCTGTCTCTCCAATTCTCTTCTCTGGAGATATAGCTTCCTATACAATTCAACAATTTCATTAGGAGTAGAACTTGGAAACTTCACACAATTTTCCATACCTTCACCAGTTCTTGACCAATCAACAGCTGGTCTTTCAACATTCTGATTAGATTCCTTTGCCTTCATTGCCTCCTGAGATCTTGCCATATCAGCATCGATCTGAACAGCCTTCAGATTCAATTCTCTCTCCTGAAAAAACTCTAAAGCTTGCTCATCTTCCTGTGCTATACCTGTAAACATACACAACTCGTCAGTTTTAAAACCACAAGACTTTTCAGTCTTGACTGCTTCCTCTAATACTTCCTTCTAAACAATTCTGCATGTGGAATCTTCAAATTCCATCTCTGGCTCAAGAACTCTAAGTTCCTTTTTCAACAAGGCAATCACAATTTGCCTCAACCTCCTCTGCAATTGTCGCCAAATCACTCTCTTTCCCTTCAGTGGAAAGATCCATCCTCTATTCTGGTTTTCCTGCTCTTGCAGCCATTCTTCTAGTACCTACAATTGTACCTTCATTACTGCAATTTATTTTCTTCTGACCTCATCAGTCATCTCACCTTTGTGGCATTCTTCTGAACCTCTTCTCTGATCCTCCATGATCATCTTCTCCATGAGTTTCTCACTCATCATGAGTTGTTCTAGCCTCTACGACAACAATCTCTTCTGCTGCCACTTACCTCACCAAGCTCTCCTCACTCAGTCTTTTGGTAAGTACTTGGTTCACTGCCTCTGGAACCTTTTGAGCACTTTCCTTTGCTCTCTCTCTGGGCTATCTCTTCAACTCACCTTCTTCTTCAGGACACTGCAATTGTCCTCCTTATTCAGCGTTTAGCTGAATGCCAGGTTCACTGCCATCATCTTATCTGCAACCATAAACTTTCCATCACAAAATTCAAATCAGTAAATCATCTCACCTTTAAGATCTTGCAGGATCTTGTCTCCATTTACTTCTGCCATCCTGTTTACTTGCAATTGTGTATGCTGCATATCAGATTTAAAATCTGATCTTCATCATTCATCACACATTCAAAAATACATTTTAGTTCAACAAACCTTCTTGTCCTCATTCAGAAAATAAACATTTTTCAATTCAACAGAGCCAAGCTCTGATACCAAAAATGATGATAGCCTCGTAATACCCAAAATCTTTAATCTCCTAATGGCATATAAGAATGCATTGTAATCACCGCCAAATTAACACTCCAATCTAAGCAAATTCATGAATTTTCACTCATAAGCTTCTATTCAATAAACTCAACACTCTACTCTTCATAAGATTGGACTCATCTGCAATTAGCTTTAGAGCTCTTACAAAAGTCTTATAAAAGAGTTTAACAAATCATCACTAGATTTAAACTCCAAACTTTAATGATAAAAAAATCCCAACACTTCTCATGGCATGAGAAGTTCCAATAATGTAATCTTATGGTTATGAAGCCAATACCGATCAAACACTTTATATCAAAGTTTCCATATATTTATGGGAGATTCATATATTAAAATTTATTTCCAATCCAATGAATTTTTGAATGCTTCAATCACTAAAAACTTGGACCTCGTCCTCCCTTAAAGCGCTTAATCCAACAATTTGAGAAATTTACCCCTCAAAATTTATTTGTCACGTTCTCCCACATCGACATTAACATCTGTCATTTCTACAAAACCTAATGTAATGAAACAATTCCATGGTTCAACGCAGCAATTCTTACCATTCGTACCCAGGCTTTTTTCTGTCTCCTGAGGGGCGTTATCCAAAGCTTTATATCCTGCAATTTTCATTTACTGGCTGGCACTTTAAGTCATTAGATTTATCAGTGCATTGGTATAACATATTTCCAATCATAAAACCATTACAACAGTCTACATTTGTTCAAACCCCTTGCTCTTACATTCGTTTCTCGAACCCATGGTTACAATATACATATGCGCCTTTTCACTATTCAGTGTGCTGAACTGTCTCACTCATAAATGCAAACATTTCAACTACAAACAGGTCAATTTCATAAAAACAATTCCACCACTAATCGATCCACTATTTTGTTCACAATAGACAGAGCATAACATGAATTCAAATAAACAGTGTATCAAATGAATTCTGCGCCTCTCATCACCGCTTTGTTCAGAACCCCACAGCAATTTAAAATTGTATTTAATTGAATTCCCAAACAGAGTTTTGAAACACCATCCTGCGCCCTCTTGCCAGATCTTCTGCGCCTGAGATTTATCATAAAACTATTCTGATCAACATAAGAATTCAACCCGGATTTTGTTTCTGCTGAGTTGAATTCAAACCTGCGCTTTCAATATATATTAAATCACCACCGAATTGATTATTTTAAATGTCAGACATAAACCAGTTCCGTTGAAAAACAGACCGAAGCACAATTTTATATTGATGCTCTCAATGTCGACTTATACAAACTTTGCCACTCCATACCACCGGCGCATTCACCGCATCTGATAAATTCAAACACATCGAAGTTCTTTCTCAGATACAACTTCACAATAACACCTGTTCAAATATCATGTAGACCAACGCATCACTGTAGCGACCACAAACATTACTTACCCATCTTACAATAATTTGTCATCGATTATTCAAATCTACTTTTCAGCAATGCTGCGCTCTTCATTGGTTTACAATTCATTTAACACATTATGCAACAGTGAAATCCCTCCACTATCGATGTCACTGAATTACACAAGTTTTCCTCAATAACCAACAACCCTGATAGAACAGAGTTTTTACATATAGAGTTCCACACCAAGCTGCAGACTCAATACATTACAATACACCCTTTACGCAGAGATTTAGTGCCATTTTACACTCAATGATTATGTATGGCAGTTTTCACACAAAATCAATGTAAATTCAAGCCCATTGATCATTTCTTCATTAATTCAACAATGCCATGAACTTCAGAAATCAAATAAACAGTTTCTCAATCAATCAACCAATGTATGTATAATTTGAAACAAAACAATGACTTACAAACTTTTGTTGGCCAGATATTCTAGTTCGGTGGCCCTTTGCAAATTTCCCGAAGGCTCCGAAGTAGAAACCCCTGCTTTCTATTCCCAATCTCACACTCTCTACAACTCACAATCTTCTCTCATGCCTTTGAGGCTTGATGAATTTATACAATTTTAAAAATGATCTAATTTAATGCTCAATCCCCTTAATATCTCAATATCACTAAAATATCTCAGCAAATCCTATTATCTAGAATCTTATCCCTTTATATCCTTAACTAACCAAATTCCCTCATATCCTTTTAATTAATAAAAGGATATTTACAAAATCTTCACTTTCTCCTATTTTATTTAAAATAACAAATTAATTATTAAAAATTATCACACCCCTTTTCTAACATATTTTCAAATAAAAAAAATGCCCTTGATGCTCTTGCATCAGACTCCAAACGTTAAAATTAATCATGATCGCCTGATCATGTGTTCGGATCTGTGTATGCCTGGATACAATATCTTGTGTTGTAACTTTCTACTTGCCGCTACTTCTTTCTGATGTTCTTCTTCAGGTCTCCACACTTTATGTTGCATCGCTCCACTAACTATGCTTTCAAAATCTTCTGTTGTCTTTCTTCTGCTGCTTCCCCTTTGTTTTACTGCTGCTGGTCTCTTCCGGAATACTTTCATCATCATCCGCCTCATCATTTCAATTTCAATGTCTAACAGACTTTCTCCAGCATCTTTAATAAAACCTGTATTCATAATTGTTGGGAAAAATACTGAGAGGGGGGGGGGGTGAATCAGTATTTACTGCATATTCAAAACTTTTACTTTTTCTTGCTTCTAAAACCCATACGCTACTTTCCTGATACAGACTCGCGTATATACGTGGATACCCTTTATGAAACTCGCGTATACACAGAGATCTAATTATGTCATTAATTCTTCACTTATATCATTCCATCATTCATTCATGAGATGTTTAATAAACAGTAGACATGTGCAGTAAGAACAGAATATACCATCACACAAAGCATCACACATGAACACCAGGATTTTTAGGTGGAAACCCAAGTCGGGAGAAAACCACCGCTGCAGTTGCTCAGCCTTCAATATTTTATTATAGAGAAAACATCTTACAACATAGGTGCTGGCGCAGACTTGACCAGCACGCAGGCACCCACCTGCGCTCGTTTACCAGCCTCTCCTGGAAGGGAGCTCCAACCCCCTGACTCGTTTACCAGCCTCTCCTGGAAGGGAGCTACAACCCCCCGATCTCGTTTACCAGCCTCACCTGGAAGGGAGCTACAACCCCCCGATCTCGTTTACCAGCCTCACCTGGAAGGGAGCTACAACCCCCTGACTGAAGGCTACAACCCTCAGCACCACCTTGGACCACGTTTCATCAATTTTCACACCGGATCCAACAACTTCAATAGAACACCACTTGCAGGCCACATTTCATCATATTTTCAAACTGGACCCTTTCCATACTTTTAAGCACAAACATACATCACCAATAGATACTTATCAACACAGATCAGATAGCAGAAACACAGCAGAACAGATCAGATATTTCATACCCTTTTCTTCAGCAAACCCTAGTTTGCATACGCACTTTCCTTTTACTGATGTCGCGTATATACGCACTTTCGTCCACACAAACCAGCGTATACCTCTGTGTATATTTCATTGCGCATACGCGCTTTCTCTTCTGCGAAGCCGTGTATATACGCGCTTCCTCCGCGGCGAAGTAGCGTATAGATCTTCAATCATTACAGAGCAGCATACTTCTTCAGATCAGATATTCTGTTCAGATTTACCCTTTTACTTCAGACAGATGTTCGCCCAGATTTTCGCCTCATCACAGATCTAGGCCTTCCATAAGCAGATCTAGTAGATACAAGTGCATTTCAGATCTAGATCCCCTTCTTCATTATTGGTGCATCATACATTCAGATTTATCTTCAAGTGTAACCCTTTCCATTCAGATCTACTTCAGAGAGAAGTATTCATTCAAGCTCAGACATCTTGCACCCACACTCATGATTTGCACAATGAATTTCTTCTCTTTATATAGGCTTATCCTTTTTCAATACCACGGGCCCCTCTTTTTTAATACCATGAGCCAAACCAATACCACGAGCCTTCAATACCATGGGCCCCTTTTCCAATACCATGAGCCAAAATAATACCATGGTGGTTACCCCTGTTTTGCTCTTTTTGAGCGCTTTTACCCATACGCGACTTGGAACGTTTATTCCCACGTGCATACGCTACTTCCATTAGACATATCCGCGTATGCCTAGAGACATACTCTTTTCATCATACTTTGAGCACATTCTGAATTCCTTTCTTCATTCCCTTCTGTTCTCACTGCAGATACATCAGATTTACTTCATCAAGAACATATTCTATCAAGCACAACTTCATCAAGTAAGTTGCCATCTTCTTCATCAAGTTGGTTGCCATTCAATGACAACACTTAGCATCATATTGCAAACTGACATCATTTCACATCAGATTTACATCATTTACCAAGTCCATCAAGTCAAGAATAACTTCGTCAGGTGGTTTTCCATAAAGGACAACACATGTCAACAGTCGCATGTCTTCATCTTCATTTAGTGGGTTGCCATCAAGGACAACACTCTGCATCATATTTCCAACAATCTCCCCCTTTGGACTTGATGGCAACCACGATGGTGTTTGATCACCACAAAAGATAGGTACATTAAGAATACAATTACACCATGTCACTCTCCCCATTCTTTGACACCATTCTTTCTCTTCATTCAAACACCATGTCACTCTCCCCCTTTGACATCAAGGGCAAAGGGCGAATCAAAAACCAACATACTCTCCCCCCTTTTCTCCGCATGTGGAAGAAGCGTTCTGCAGATCTGATATATGCTGAAGTGGCCAAGCTCCCCCTGAGTTCATGCTGAATATTCAAACATATTTTCAATGAAGTACATGACTCTATGACTTTCCTATCACCAATGACTCATACTTACATCAAAGATCCATCCAAGTGGATTTACATATGAGACTCAACTACCCAACCAAGTGGGTTTACAGATTTGACTCAGCTACCCAGCCAAGTGGGTTTACAAAATTTGACACAGCTACCCAACCAAGTGGGTTTACAAATTTGACAAGTCCTTACATGACTGAATATTACAATTTACATCATGGATCTCCACATGACCTTTTCATCAAAAATACAAATATGACTTTTCATAACCAATACCAAGAAGACCTAAAAAGAGATCATATATCAGAACCATCATAATGCATTATACTCAGCAAAGCTAATGCTCCCCCTGAATCTGTGCATCCATGCATCCTTTTCATATGACTAAGGCTCCCCCTTAGTTTGTGCATCCTGAACACTTTCACCAACAAATCATCAAAACATCTTCATCAACTCATTAGAAATGGAATTATGAGAACTGGAACACCACCAGAGATACCAAACAGTATCAGAGATACCAAACAGCACTGCAGCTGTGCTGAAGAGAGCTGAACCAACCAAAAATTGCCAGCAACCAAACATACGCGGTTTTCTGTGCAGGAACTCGCGTATATACGCGACTGTGTTTCATGAAACCCGCGTATCCAATGCCATCTTCTAAATTTATGCAGATTTGTTCTTTTGACTGGCAGAGAACACTCCCAGCTTCTGTCTTAGATACTCGAACGCTTCCCTGGGCAGAGGTTTGGTAAAGATATTAGCAACTTGTTCTTTGGAGGGAACATACTCCAACTTCACTGTTTGCTCAAGCACTTGTTCACGTAAGAAGTGATACTTGATGGGAATGTGCTTGGTCTTTGAATGCATAATAGGATTCTTTGAAATACTGATGGCACTTGTATTGTCACACTTAATGGGAACATGAGGAGTACATTTGATTTGAAAATCTTGTAAGGTTTGCATCATCCAAAGGAGTTGAGTGCAACAAGATGCGGCAGCCACATATTCTGCTTCTGCTGTAGATAAGGCAATAGAATTTTGCTTCTTGCTGAACCAAGATACTAACCGGGGTCCCATATAGAATGCACCACCACTAGTGCTTTTCCGATCATCAACACTTCCATCCCAATCTGCATCAGTGTAAGCATGAAGAGTAAGATCAGCATCCTTTGGATACCATAGACCAAAGTCTTGAGTTCCTTGTAGATATTTGAATATCCTTTTGACAGCCTGAAGGTGAGACTCTTTTGGATTAGCTTGGAATCGTCCAACAATCCCAACCGCATGCATAATGTCTGGTCTGGTCCCAGTGAGATAAAGTAGACTTCCAATCATCGATCTGTATTCTGGTTGATTCACAGTGGGAGAATCATCATTAGAACTGAGACTGCATCCGGTTATCATTGGTGTACTTACAAGTTTGCATTCTTCCATGCCATACTTCTTCAGAATTTGCTTAAGATATTTTGCTTGTGATAGAAATATACCATCTGCAGCTTGATGCACTTGCAAGCCAAGAAAGAATGTTAGTTCCCCAAGTAGAGACATTTCAAATTCTTGCTGCATGACAGAGGCAAATTTTTTACTTATAGATTCTTCGTTACTCCCAAAAATGATGTCATCAACATATACAACCACAATCAATAGTTTGTCATTTTCAACTTTTGTGTATAAGTTGCTATCAGCAGACCCTTTTGAAAATCCTTGTTGATGAAGATATTTGTCAAGACGATTATACCAAGCCCTTGGAGCTTGTTTGAGACCATATAGAGCCTTTTTAAGTCTACAAACAAGATTTGCATCATTTCCCAAAATGAATCCTTCCGGTTGTTCTATATATACTTCTTCTTCTAGATCACCATTAAGAAAAGCAGATTTAACATCAATTTGATAGACTTTGATTTGTTGATAACTTGAAAAAGCAAGAAACATTCTTATGACTTCAAGTCTAGCTACAGGGGCAAAAGTTTCTTCAAAGTCTATACCTTCTTGTTGAGTGTACCCTTTGCAAACCAGTCTAGCTTTGTTTCTTACAATATCCCCATTCTCATTTAACTTGTTCTTGAAGATCCATTTAGTTCCAATGACATTTTTATCATGTGGTCTGGGAACCAAATCGCAAGTGTCATTCTTTTCAATTTGATCAATCTGTTCATTCATGGCTTGGTTCCAGCATTCATCTTGGATAGCTTCATTGACATTGTGTGGTTCAATTGTGGATAGAAGTGCCAGATTACTAGAAGATCCTACAAGAGTTCTCCTTGTTCGTACACCTGATTCCTTGTCTCCCAAGATTTGAGATTCAGGATGATTCTTTTGAACATATCTGGATGGAACTTTTTCAGATAGATCATTTTCAGGTTCTTCATTGGATCCACTATCTATATCATTTCCATCTGATGTAGAAGGCCATATGTCGCTATCATCTTCTTTTGTTGTTTGTTTTTCTTCTTTAGGAGCTGCAGGAGACTCATCAATAACAACATCAATACATTCAACAATCTTTCGAAGCCTTTTATTGTAACATGTGAAAGCTTTGCTTGAAAATGAGTAACCAAGAAATATCCCTTCATCTGATCTAGGTTCAAACTTGCCAAGCTTTTCATCATTATTTTTGATAAAGCATTTACTTCCGAAAACTTTAAAATGCTTCACAGTGGGAGATTTGCCATACCAGAGTTCATATGGAGTTTTGTCACTATTTACCCGAACATGAGCCTTGTTGAGAATGTCAACTGCTGTATGTGCTGCTTCACTCCAGAACATATCAGGAACATCAGAATCAGCAAGCATAGCTCTAGCCATTTGAACAATTGTTCTATTCATTCTTTTTGCTACACCATTTTGTTGTGGAGTGCTTGCTACAGAGAACTGTCTTTTTATGCCATGTTGTTCACAAAATTCAAAGAATTCATTTGACGAGTATTCTCCTCCTCGATCAGATCTAAGACACTTGATTTTTAGATCTAGTTCATTTTCTGCCAATGCTTTGAAGCTCTGAAATTTTTCAAATGCTTGATCTTTGTGTTTAATGAACCCGATCCAACACATTCTAGAGTAGTCATCAATAAATAAGATATAGTATTCTTCCCCACGTAATGACTTTTTCCTCATAGGTCCACAAATGTCAGTATGAATGAGTTCAAGAGGCTTACTTGATGATCCTTCTTTGGCATTAAATCGTACTCTGGTCTGCTTACCAAATTGACAAGATTTGCATATGATACTTTCAGGAAGATTGATTTTGGGAAGATCACGAATAGCTTGAAGTCTACTTGCTTTGTTGATTTGAGAGAAACTCAGATGCCCCAGCCTTCTATGCCATAGCCAATTTTCTGAAGACTTGCTCAAGTAACATTGATCTATGCTATTCAGTACATACAGGTTGCTTGGATTCCTTTTTCCTTTAATAATGTTTTTACCTGTATCAAGATCATGAACCACACATTATTTTGAACTAAAGACCACTTCTGTTCCTTGATCACACATTTGACTTACACTTAACAGGTTATGCCTTAATCCATCCACATACATGACATTTTTAGCTTTTACTTTTTCTTTCAGAAAAACTGACCCTTTTCCTTTAATTATAGCAGGAGTGTCATTTCCAAATGTAACTTTCTTTTCCTTTTCTAGAGCATCATATGCAAGAAGTTTGCTTTTGTCACCTGTCATGTGTCTTGAGCATCCACTATCAATGTACCATTGATTTTCTTCACCTTCTGCAAATAATGCTATCCCACAATTTTCAACTGGTATTTCTTTCTCTTTCCACACTTTAGAGTTAGAGGGAACATGCTCTTTTGGCTGGACCTTGCTCCTGCATTCAGATTCTTCATGACCAAAGTTATTGCAATAAGTAAATTCAATTTCGTTTTGAAGAGGAGAAAAGTTGTTATAGGTGTTCTTCTTTGGTTCAACATTCATCCTCATCTTTCTTGCTTCTCTTGTCATGATGGTTTTATATGCAACACATTGAACAGCTTTATGACCAAAATTGTGACATGAGAAACATTGTCCATTGAAGTAGAAATTTCTGTGATCATGAAATCTTCTATTAGAATTTACCTGTTGGTTGTAGCTATTTTGAAAGATCTCCCTGTTAGTGTTTCTTGATTTGAGATGATCATGCTTCACCTGTAAATATCCTTTGTTCCCCTGCTGAGTGGCTGAATGTAGAGAACCAGTTGTGGCTGCTTTTAGGAAATTTGGTTCTGATGTCTGGGAAGATTCCCCAGTATATCCAAGACCTGTTTTTATAAGAGGAGACCGTTGTACCTTGATAATCTCATCCAAGGTTTCTGAACCTTTAGCAAATCTAAGATTGAGAGATTTCACTTTCTCATTATCTTTCCTTAGACTCACTACTTCACACTCCAATTCCTCAATGCGTTTTCTTTCTGCTTCAAGCTGATTTTTAAGAGTCTCTATGATTATGTTCTTTTCTTCGTGGCTTACCTTGAGTTGATTGTTTTCTTCAAGAAGATTATTGTCTTCTAGAGAGTCCACAAAAATACCCTTTTCTTCTCTAAATTCTTGTTCACATCCTTTCAAGATTGCCCATAGTTTTGCACCAAGATTTTGTAGATAAGCTTTTGTTGGTACCTTCCAGAATATCAGATTGCTTCCATTGAATAGAGGTGGTTTTATAGACATCACTCCTTCTTGACTTCCCATTGCGACGAATCTCCTTCAAGCGATCAAGCTTCTGCACAAGGACCCCCTCTGATACCAATTGTTGGGAAAATTACTGAGAGGGGGGGGGGGGGTGAATCAGTATTTACTGCATATTCAAAACTTTTACTTTTTCTTGCTTCTAAAACCCATACGCTACTTTTCTGAAACAGACTCGCGTATATACGCGGATACCCTTTATGAAACTCGCGTATACACAGATATCTACTTATGTCATTAGTTCTTCACTTAAATCATTCCATCAATCAATCATCAGATGTTTAATAAACAGTAAACATGTGCAGTAAGAACAGAGAAAACCATCACACAAAGCATCACACATGAACACCAGGATTTTTAGGTGGAAACCCAAGTCGGGAGAAAACCACCGCTGCAGTTGCTCAGCCTTCAATATTTTATTATAGAGAAAACATCTTACAACATATGTGCCGGCGCAGACTTGACCAGCACGCAGGCACCAACCTGCGCTCGTTTACCAGCCTCTCCTGGAAGGGAGCTCCAACCCCCTGACTCGTTTACCAGCCTCTCCTGGAAGGGAGCTACGACCCCTCGATCTCGTTTACCAGCCTCACCTGGAAGGGAGCTACGACCCCCCGATCTCGTTTACCAGCCTCACCTGGAAGGGAGCTACAACCCCCTGACTGAAGGCTACAACCCTCAGCACCACCTTGGACCACGTTTCATCAATTTTCACACTAGATCCAACAACTTCAATAGAAAAACACTTGCAGGCCACATTTCATCATATTTTCAGACTGGACCCTTTCCATACTTTTAAGCACAAACATACATCACCAACAGATACTTATCAACACAGATCAGATAGCAGAAACACAGCAGAACAGATCATATATTTCATACCCTTTGCTTCAGCAAACCCTAGTTTGCATACGCGCTTTCACTTCACTGATGTCGCGTATATACGCGCTTCCGTCCACACAAACCAGCGTATACCTCAGTGTATATTTTATTGCGCATACGCGCTTTCTCTTCGCTGAAGCTGCGTATATACGCGCTTCCTCCACGGCGAAGTAGCGTATAGATCTTCAATCATTACAGAGCAGCATACTTCATCAGATCAGACATTCAGCTCAGATTCAACCCTTTACTTCAGACAGATGTTCGCCTAGATGTTCGCCTCATCACAGATCTAAGCCTTCCATAATCAGATCTAGCAAATACAAGTGCATTTCAGATCTAGATCCCCTTCTTCATCATTGGTGCATCATACATTTAGATTTATCTTCAAGTGTAACCCTTTCCATTCAGATCTACTTCAGAGAGAAGTATTCATTCAAGCTCAGACCTCTTGCACCCACACTCATAATTTGCACAATGAATTTCTTCTCTTTATATAGTCTTATCCTTTTTCAATACCACGGGCCCCTCTTTTTTAATACCATGAGCCAAATCAATACCATGAGCCTTCAATACCATGGGCCCCTTTTCCAATACCATGAGTCAAAATAATACCATGGTGGTTACCCCTGTTTTTCTCTTTGTGAGCGCTTTTACCCATACGCGACTTGGAACGTTTATTCCCGTGTGCATACGCTACTTCCATTAGACATATCTGCGTATGCCTAGAGGCATACTCTTTTCATCATACTTTGAGCACATTCTGAATTCCTTTCTTCATTCCCTTCTGTTCTCACTGCAGATACATCAGATCAAGAACATATTCTGTCAAGCACAACTTCATCAAGTAAGTTGCCATCTTCTTCATCAAGTTGGTTGCCATTCAATGACAACACTTAGCATCATATTGAAAACTGACATCATTTCACATCAGATTTACATCATTTACCAAGTCCATCAAGTCAAGAATAACTTCATCAGGTGGTTTGCCATCAAGGACAACACATGTCAACAGTCGCATGTCTTCATCTTCATTTAGTGGGTTGCCATCAAGGACAACACTCTGCATCATATTTCCAACAAAAAAAATTGTTAGAATAAAAACCACAAGGCTTCAGTGCCTCCATAGATGTTACTTCAGCTGCCACCATAAATGTCGCCCCACATGTTGCTCTAGCTGTCACTATGGATGTTGCTTCCTCCCAAACTTCCTGTCCCTCTGCAACATTCCTTTGCTCTTCATCTACAATTTCATCTGCAACTTCTTTCTCTGGTTCAAATGTCTCCAGCAAACATTTCAGCATTTCATCAACATGCTGCAAATTAACTCCAGCATAACCTCCATCTTCTGTTTTGACAATCTTCCGTAATTTTCCATCATCATCTTGATTGATTCTGGCAATCAAATCAAGTTTTGCAAACATTGTAGCTTCATCCGCTATCACTGTAGCAGCTCCAAAAAATTTTCCACCAGTCTTCTCTTCGTCATACAGACAAGCCAACTCTTTCTTTTCACCCATGGTAACAAGCCTCTGCATATGAGACATGATTGTCTCATCTTCTTTCTGCAACTGTTCTCCTTCTTCCAAGACAATTCCACGTGATGAACTGTCTTCTGTATCACCTGTAAACACAATCACATTGTCAGCTTCAAAATCACAAGACCCAATGGTCTTACTTGTTGATTCAGTCATCCATAGTTCCAAGTCTTATTCAGGACTCAGAAAATATTCACTCGCTTTCTCCTCAGCTTTCTCTGGCAACACTCCATTATGCTGCTCTGAGTTCCTTCTCGACTCCTCTGTCAGCACATTAGTATGCTGATTTGCATTCATCAAGAGACTGTTAGCTAGTCTCGCCTTCTTACCATTATCTACTTCATGACTGTCCTTCATGAAAACTTCCTTACCTTGCTTCCCCAGCAGATTATCCTGCACATAATTCCTCTGTCTCTCCAATTCTCTTCTCTGGAGATCTAGTTTCCTATACAATTCAACAACTTCATTAGGAGTAGAACTTGGAAACTTCACACAAATTTCCATACCTTCACCAGTTCTTGACCAATCAACAGCTGGTCCTTCTCTTTCTACACCAACATCCTGATTAGACTCCCTCGTCTTCATTCTCTCCTGAGATCTTGCCATCTCATCATTGATCTGAACAGCCTTCAGATTCAATTCTTCTTGAACAAACTCTAAAGCTTGCTCATTTCCTTGTACTGTACCTGCAAACAAACACAAATCGTCAGTTTTAAAACCACAAGAATTTTCAATCTTGACTGCTTCCTCTAATACTTCCTTCTGAACAATTCTGCATGTGGAATCTTCAAATTCCATCTCTGGCTCAAGAACTCTAAGTTCCCTTTTCAATAAGGCAATCACAATTTGCCTCAAATTCACCTGCAATGGTCGCCAAATCACTCTCTTTCCGTTCAGTGGAAAGATCCATCCTCTATTCTGATTTTCCTGCTCTTGCAGCCATTCTTCTAGTACCTGCAATTGTACCTTCATTACTGCAATTTATCTTCTTCTGACCTCATCAGTCATCTCACCTTTATGGCATTCCTCTAAACCTCTTCTCTGATCCTCCATGATCATTTCTTTCATCAGTAGTTCGTTCACCATGAGTTGCACTAGCCTCTGCAACAACAATCTCTTCTGCTGCCCCTTACCTCACCAAGCTCTCCTCACTCAGTCTTTTGGTAAGTACTTGGTTCACTGCCTCTGGAACCTCTTTGAGCACTCTCCTCTGATCACTCTCTAGGCTATCTCTTCAACTCACCTTCTTCTTCAGGACACTACAATTGTCCTCTTTATCCACCCTTCAGCTGAATGTCAGGTTCACTGCCATCATCTTATCTGCAACCATAAACTTCAATTCATAAATTTCAAATCAAAGAAATCATCTCAAAATAAGATCCTGCATGATCTTGTCCTCCTTTCACCTCTACAATCCTGTTCACTGCAATTGTGTAGCTTGCATATCAGATTTAAAAATATGATCTTCCTTTCAGTCATTCATCACACATTCAAAGAAAACACACTTTAGTTTTCAACAAAATCTTCTATCCTCATTCAGAAAAACAAATATCTTCTATTTCAACAGAGCCAAGCTATAATACCAAAAATGATGCAGGGATAGCCTGCAATACCCAGAATCTTTAATCTCTGTGCATATAAGAATGCATTGTAATCACTGTCAAATTAACACTCCAATCTAAGCAAATTCATGAAATTTTCACTTGCGGAAGCTTCTATTCAATAAACCCAACACTCTACTCTTCACAATATTGGAATCAACTGCAAATAGCTTTAGATTTCTTACAAAAGTCTTATAAAATATTTTTAACAAATCATCACTAGATTTAAACTCCAAGCTTTACTGATAAAAAAATCCCAACACTTCTCATGGCATGAGAAGTTCCAATAATGTGATCTTATGGTTATGAAGCCAATACCATTCAAACACTTTATATCGAAGTTTCCATATATTTATGGCAGATTCATATATTAAAAATTATTTCCAATCCAATGAATTTTCAAATGCTTCAATAAGTAAGAACTTGGACCTCGTCCTCCCTTAAAGCGCTCAGTCCAACAATTGGAGAAATTTACCCTTCAAAATTGATTTGTCACGTTCTCCCACATCGACATTAACATTTGTCATTTCTACAAAACCCAATGTGATGAAACAATTCCATGGTTCAACGCATCAATTCTTACCATTTGTACCCAGGCTTCCTCTGTCTCCTGAGAGGCGTTATCCAAAGCTTTATTTGCAATTTTCATTTACTGGCTGGCACTTTAAGTCATTAGATTTATCAGTGCATTGGTATAACATATTTCCAA
Source organism: Pinus albicaulis (assembly GCA_034641835.2). Taxonomy (NCBI): domain Eukaryota; kingdom Viridiplantae; phylum Streptophyta; class Pinopsida; order Pinales; family Pinaceae; genus Pinus; species Pinus albicaulis. The sequence continues at coordinate 488,928,845 of CM076575.1, forward strand.
TCATAAAACCATTACAACAGTCTACATTTGTTCAAACCCCTTGCGCTTACATTCGTTTCTCGAACCCATGGTTACAATATACATATGCGCCTTTTCACTATTCAGTGTGATGAACTGTCTCACTCATAAATGCAAACATTTCAACTACAAACAGGTCGATTTCATAAAAGCAATTCCACCACTAATCGATCCACTTTTTTGTTCAAAATAGTCAGAGCATAACATGAATTCAAATAAACAGTGTATAAAATGAATTCTACGCCTCTATGTAAGAGACCTCATCACCGCTTTGTTCAGAACCCCACAGCAATTTAAAATTGTATTTAATTGAATTCCCAAACAGAGTTTTGAAACACCATCCTGCGCCCTCTTGCCAGATCTTCTGCGCCTGAGATTTATCATAAAACTATTCAGATCAACATAAGAATTCAACCAGGATTTTGTTTTTGCTGAGTTGAATTCAAACCTACGCTTTCAATATATATTAAATCACCACTGAATTGATTATTTTAAATGTCAGACATAAATCAGTTACGTTGATTTTATTTTAAAAACAGACTGAAGCACAGTTTTATATTGATGCTCTCAATGTCGACTTATACAAACGATGCCACTCCATGCCATCGGCACAGTCAACAGAATTGATACAAATTCAAACACATCGAGTTCTTTTTCTCTTGTATACAGCTTCAATAACACGGTTCAAATATCATGCAGACCAACGCATCACTGTAGCGATTCACAAAACATTCCTACCCAACTCAGCACAATTTGTCATCGATTATTCAAATCTGCACCAAAGCAATGCTACAACTCTTCAATGGTTTACAATTCATTTAACACATTATGCAACAATGAAATCCCTCCACTATCGATGTCACTGAATTACATAAGTTTTTCTCAATAACCAACAACCCTGACAGAACAGAGTTTTTACATAGAGAGTTCCACACCAAGCTGCAGACTCAACACATTACAATACACCCTTTACGCAGAGATTTAACGCCATTTTACACTCAATGATTATGCATGGCGGTTTTCACACAAAATCAATGTAAATTTAAGCCTATCGATCATTTCTTTATTAATTCAACAATGCCATGAACTTCATAAATCAAATAAACAGTTTCTCAATCAATCAACCAATGTATGTATAATCTGAAACAAAACAATGACTTACAAACTTTTTTTGGCCAGATATTCTAGTTCGGTGGCCCTTTGCAAATTGCCCGAAGGCTCCTAAGCAGAAACCCCTACTTTCTATTCCCAATCTCACACTCTCTACAACTCACAATCTCTTCTCATGCCTTTGAGGCTTGATGAATTTATACAATTTTAAAAATGATCTAATTTAATGCTCAATCCCCTTAATATCTCAATATCACTAAAATATCTCAACAAATCCTATTATCTAGAATCTTATCCCTTTATATCCTTAACTAACCAAATTCTCTCATATCCTTTTAATTAATAAAAGGATATTTACAAAATCCTCACTTTATCCTATTTTATTTAAAATAACAAATTAATTATTAAAAATTATCAGACCCCCTTTTCTAACATATTTACAAATGAAAAAGTAGCCTTGATGCTCCTGCATCATCAGCCAAGATATAGCCTTTTTCATATTTGGCATTGATTTATTTACTGTTTTGGAGTTTTATGATCCTCCTTTACAATTTTATTCATGAAAGAGAAAAATAAAATAAAATTGAATATTCCCATTAACTTAGGACTAATTGGGAATATTACATCCATCTAGGGTTATCTATCAACCTATCCTTTCCCATGTTCATCAGGTTCCTCAAAACTTTATGGTCTCACAAATACCTCTGTGAGCTCTTTAGATCAGTCAAGTACATCAGTTTCTATAGGTTCAAATACACCAATTGGTAAAAAACTCTGTTTTTACACTATCAAGATGCCAAGCCTAATTTCAGTTAAAGGACCAAGTTAAAACACTACCACTAGATCATTAGTTTTTTTCCTGAGTTGTAAGGTCATCATTAGTACTTTAAGATCTATTCTTATTATGTTAAGACCTGTTTCAAATAAAAAGAAGAGCAACACATGATTGCCTAAGAAAAAGTAGAGGATTTCCAAAGGGGGTTATTCTGTCAATTTCAAGTCTTGCAAAAGGTAAATGTGCTTGACATTTCTACAGGAATGTCAAGAGGTAAATCAGTAGGAGAAATTTGTAGAGTAACTGATAAGTTTCTAAAGGAAAGCAGGGAGCACTAAGTCTAGAGGAGAAATCAGGGTTTTTAAGCTTGATTGGATCAACAGTATGTCAAACAAAAACCCAATGCAAAAAGACACATAAAAGAATATCAAGCTCTCATCTCAGCCATTTTAATTTAGTGGTTAAAGAATAGAAAACATGGTATGAGCTCCAAGGTAAAAATGAAAAGTTGTGAGGATTCTACGACTGTGTGGATGGATAAATTTATCAAAGTGAGCTCAGCATGTTCGAATCTCAGAGGGAAAAGTAAGTTTGTTTACCTGCTAAAGTAAAAATGTTCAAATACATAAGCCAACCAAAGAAGGTGAGCCTTTTCACTCAGAAAAACTTTGCAGAACAGGGAAGTTAAGAATATCAATGGACAAGCATTAAAGCATAAAATCAGACACCTGCAAAACAAAAGGGTTAAAGGAAATATCAATGAAAAGTTAAAAGGTTTAACAAACATTAGCAAAGTGGGTTTTCTTGTTTTAATCTATTCTCCTCAGATACAAAGGCCCTTTTCCACCATTTAGTTACTCATTTTGTTGGTAAAGGTCATTAAAATAGGTCAGAGAAGGAATTTTGAAGTTTTGGAAAAGTTGGGCAAAGTTTCCCCTATGCTAAGCACCTATAACCCCCTGCTACGCTCCTGGAGATTTTTTTTTGTGTAAAATACAATAAGTGTTGCGCGCCTGTGACCAGGTGCTACGCATTCACTTTCGTGCAGACCCAGAAACCCATGCTCGGAACCAGTGTGCAACCTCGCCTGACTATTTCCATAGTTGCACAAAGAGACCCGACAGGCCTAGGCACTACACGTTTGGCACTACACCGGAACTTGTTCAAACGACCTAATGCTACGTGTTTGATCCTGCACGGAGAAACTCGCCTAACAGGTCCATTCAACCTCGCTTGACAGGCTCATGTAGCCTTTGCCCGTGCAACAACACACCTGCGCTGCACATTTAGCAGCGATCCGATAGGCCCGTGCAACCTTGCCCGAGTGCTACGCATTCATCACTACACGCAGACTTCCCAAAAGGCCTGTTCAACCTCACCCGACGCTACGCGCCCGCGCTGCGTGTTTGGATAGGAGAGTTTCTACAGCAACTGAAGCCCTAAATTTGCTACAAAATTCATCAAAGTCACCTCCAAGGGTTCCATAACACCTCTGAGGGGTAAGTAAAAGACACCTCCTCACTTTCAAGTTCTTTTCATTGAATTAGAGGAATAAACCCTAGATTTTTTCATCAATTTCACAAAGGCAACAACAAAAAAACAAAATTGCAAGAGAAGGTAATAGTGACAGCGGTGAGGGATGCCAAGGGCCTAGAAGACAACAGTGAAAGGGTGGAAGAGTAAATATGTTTGAGCCACTGAAAACCAAGGAATTGACAGCCTCTCCTATGACAGTTGCATATTTCCAGGAGGTGGGTTGTTTTGACTTCTATAAAAACGTACAACAGGTCCAAAGTCACCTTGAGTTAACCAGACATTTTATCCTTCACCTCCATGACCATCAAGTAAATTTAGCAGGAGTAAACTTTTATCTATCCACCAATACCATTTCTATGGTCACCGAGATACCTAGTATGTGAGAAAAGTGGTTCAAGCAGGAAAATTTGGACCTGAGCCATTATCAACCTTTCTTGAAGCCTAGATACCAAGATGATTGCAAATCCATTTTTCCATTTTCACATTTACTGGAGAGATATTCTCCCTTGATGAGAGTCATCATGAAATATTTTACATATGAGGGTAGGATTTGTAGGCTCTATTCATACCATATTAGACTGCTCATGCACTTCACTAGGGCCAAGTTGTTACATTTTCCCTATTATCTTTATAGAAGTATAGATAAGATGTATTATATTGTGCAAAAGAGACATCCTTCACAATAAATTCAATGTCTTTTTCACCATTCTCTTATCAAGACGATTGTGTTACATGAATTAGAGCAACAGGGTATTCCATGGGAAGTGTTCATCGCCCATGAAGTTTTCACAGACCCACGGCCTCATCATCGGCCAAATTTACCCTCATCATCTCATCCACCTCCCTCCACTCCTCCATAACCCCCCACTAACCATGACTCATCATCTACACATGAATCCTCTCCTCAAGAAAACCTCCCTTCCTCACCTTCTTCTAAAGAATCAGATCAAGAAGAGGAAAGTGACAACGAGGTCAGCAATGAAGAAGAGGAAGAGGGAAGTGATGAAGAGGACAGTGATAAAGAGGTCAGCAATGAAGAAGAGGAAGAGGCAGTGATGAAGAGAATAGTGACAAAGAGGTCAACAATGAAGAAGAGGAAGAGGGAAGTGATGAAGAGGAAAGTGACAAAGGGGATGATGATGAAGAAGATGATGATGATGAAGAGGAAGATGATGAGGAAGATGAAAATGATAATGATGAAGATATAGAGGCAGAAAATGATCAAGAAGAAGGCAGTGAACAAGCCATTGATATGAAGGATAGTACAGAGGCAGATAAGGAAGAGGAAAATGATGAAAAAGAAGACAACATAGAGGGCAGTGATAAAGAAGATAGTTCATAGATCAAAAATGAAAGGGAGGAAACTAAAAAGGTAGAGTACAATGAAGGTGAAAATGCAGAAAATAGTGAAGAGGCAAACAATAATTAAAAAAATGATAAAGACACCTCTAACAGTGACAACTCAGAATATGGTAAAGGCCATGATGATGTTGGAAACACAAAGAACAGTGATGAAGAAGAAACCATGATAACTGATAGCCCTAATAATGATGACAACAGTGACACTATGAACCAAAAATTCACTGAAGAAGTTGATGACAGTGGTTAAGATCACAACAGTAATGTGAGCATGGAAGAAAATGAAAGTGAGTCTCAAGAAGGCAGTTAATAACATAGTGCAAAAGACATCAATGTAGAGATCAATGAGGAAAAGAAAGGTAGTCTTGAGATCAGCCATGATGAGGGCATTCAAGTAGACAAATTTGAGCTTTTGCCTCTCACATATCAAAGAGGAAAGAGGCATGTGTTTGCTGCCTCTAAAAGGAAAGGGACCATGTCATCCTCCTCAGCTAATAAGCTTGACAAAGGAAAAAAAAAGATCAAATAAGAAGAAGGAGAAGATCAACATGAGGTTGAGAGAGAATTTGAAATCATTCATATTGACAGTGACGAGGAAAATGAAGCAAGGATCACAAAATTTCCCCTCCAGAACAAAAATACACAAATTTAAGACCTCAAAGCAAATATAGATAGGGCCAAGACTGTGAATAATTCCCTTGAGATGGAGAACAGACAGCTAGGGGCCTAAAATGCCATTTATGAAGCTATAGAAATTAGAGCCCAAAAAGAGGCTCAAAGCACACAGATAAATTTAGAGGAACTCATGGACACCTATGAAGAAAGTGAAGATGAGGAAGGACAAACAAGAAGAAGACTAAGGACCATGGGTTTAAATAAGGCCTTGGCAAGACAAAGAGAGAAAGAATCCACTTTGGCAGAGCAGCTCCCTCTAAGTGAGCTGCTTGCCATGGAGATGGAATATTATCAGGAGCCATGGCTAGAAAGAGAAAACACACACTTGGAGGCAAAATTGGAGAAGGCAAATAGGGACCTTGACCTCCAAAGGAAGATGACCAAACACTATGCACTCATAAACCAAATAGCAAGGGCCAAGCTCAAAAGAGCCCTTGCCAAGGTTCAAGCCCTCAAGGAGGCAAAAGGTTAAAGAAAGCTCAACCTTCTTTCTAATGCTTCCATGCAAGAATCCCAAACATAACAAGGAATACAAATGTGGATTTTGGGAACTTTTTGGGAATTTTGGATTTTTGTTGATTTGTAGGGACAAGGGGGTAGCACCCATGGTGCTACGCTTTTTCTCAGGGAATCTTCAGGATGAAAGGCTTACATTTTTGGAATCCTTAACTCAAGTACATCACCAATTTTTAGGTCAATTGGAGTTGTTTTAGTCCTCCAAAAGGGTCAAAAACACCCTAATTTTCACCTTTCTACCTAGTTTTCAGGACATGTGTTGCACCTTTACCAGCCTTGGGATTTTTTCTTTTTGAACAGGTTATAGGGGTCCAATCAGAAAACCAAGGGTATTTCTGGAAAGTAGTCTCAACATTATTTCCAATGAGCCATCACGGAGCCCATTTCGACATTGGAAAGGCCTTCAAAACCTTGCTGCAAGTTGACCTAATTTTCTTGCTCTTGTGCTATGCCCTTGGCATGGAAATTCACCCTACAACTTAGTGTTGTGCCCTGACAGAGGAAAAGTCAACAATGTATGCTTGGAAATTTTTCAGAGGCTTGTTAGAGCCCAAATGTCAATTTCTTTGCCAAAAATGCTCGAAAAAGATATTTTGTGCCTTGGGCCTTGCAAGGTCTCAAGGACAAAGGTGACATTTATGATTAAGTAACAGGCTTCTAGAGACTTAATTAGGTTTTAGTCCTTCAATTCATGATAAATAGAGCATGGAGGCTTCATTTTATATGTTGGACATTTGCTAAGCATGCTATGATATAGACTTGGAGTTTATTGGTGAAATTGGTTGTTGGTGCCTTGTGATGGTGTTGGATTGTGATTCTATGGATCAAGATCACTCTTAGGATTCATTAAGGTTGTTCAAATGGTGATGTATTCCATATTTATGTTTGTTTTATTTAGTAATTCATTGTTTTTATGGTTCATTTAATCATAGAACAGAAATAGAGAATGGGATGTATCTTCTTGATACCGTACTTCTCCCTGCTTTCTTGACTTCTATGTTTTCTTCCTCAAAGTTTGCTAAATAAATTATTAAATGCTTATTTAGTCTTACTAATATGTTATGTTAGAATGCTATTTTTTTCCAAGTGAGTTTTAGAGAATCCTTCATTTCTCTCTTATCTTGCTTAACTGTTGTTTTTAAGACTTGGTTAGCCTAGTTGATATTGAGGAATCCTTCGTTGTTCTTTAAGTTCTATTATGCTATCATATTAGAATATTTTTCTTGTTTATTGGTTTGTTAAAGAATCCTTTATTTCCCATTTAACTCACTATGTTCACAATTCCATGTTACTTCACCCTCCCTTGACCTAATTAGATCCATTTGATCTTGCCAACTTGCCCTTTGAGCTATCCTTAACTCATTTTTACATGTTTCAAAGACTTTTGCAGACCCCATAGCCCAATGGATTGATATTACCCACTCTATTAACCTAATTAAATACTTGCAAAACCAATCAAAACAGAAAAAAAAACCCTAAAACTTAACAACTAGCCTAAAATGAAACCTAAAAAGCAAACAAGTTCATATCCTTTGCACAAAATAGAGAGAGAACTCTTTGAGTCCAAGAAGGCTAGGCCCTAGGACTCCAAAGACTGGCCTGATGTTACCCCTATCCATTTTTTCTCACCAATCTAATAAATTACGAGGACCTAACATAATGGTGATCACGGTGGGACGTTCTGATTCAATAACCATATAAGTATTCCTTAGGACTTCAGAAACCCTTATCAAATCATAGAGAACTCAAACTGTTATCCAAACAGTGGAATCTAATTGTCTCACCATCCTAGCAAAATTACGACTCAACTGGAGGACACTCATATAGCCCTTAGGGATACATAAAGGAAATTGATAAAACACCAAAAACATCCTGAGATTGGTTTTTTCCAGTTATTGGTGATGGACCATATATTCATATCCTCAAAGCAACTAAAAACAACCACCTGGCGACTCCACTAGCCTCCAGTAGGCCTATCACTTCACTAGTTCTCATTAGACTTCCCTCGGATTGTGTCAAATCATCCCTGAGAAGTTTAGAAGTCTAGTCACACACTATGGGAGTTTAGCAAACACTAAGAGAGGTTAGCCTTCTAAAAAAAGTCCTAAACTTTCAGCCTCTCTACATTTTGAGTTTGAAATCTGGCTTCACAAAGAATGAGTATCAGATCTCATTCGGACCCAAACCCTCCTACTATAGTTGATGACCCAGAAAATATTTTGTGGAAAACTTCTAGAACTGAAATTTCAACTACTGTCAGGAATAGAGAAAGTTTTGTCCTTGAAAATATTACAACCTTTAAATATCCCCAGTTTGACTTACAACATACAAGAAACCTTTTTAGAACCAAGTCACAAAGTGGGATTGACCAGACTGACCTTGAGCCCATAGATTTGCAGCAGAGTTCTAGTAGAGAAGCCTCTCCATCCACTCCTCCTGACATTCAACTTCTCCATCGCTTCAGCTCTTTTCATCCCAAGTCTACTTAGAATCAGTTTACTGGTCCAAGTACTTCCACCATGCCCATTGATACCACCACTGTGAAAACCAATCCATTTCATCCTACACCCCCTCTCCCAAACACTCCCCTTGTAAATCCTCCTTGGATTCAATTAGCTCCCATCATGGCAGCATGGTATGCCCCGCTAGTACTACCACAACCTCTGGTACCTTTACCAAATTACTAGTAATCCATAATTCCCCACTTCACCTCAGCTGACTCTACAACTGCTCAATAGCATGTAGATAGAATAAATGATGCTTTTGATTACATGGAATTAGAAGAGGAAACCATGAAGATGAGGATATTTTCCCAAAGCTTAGGAGGAGAATCTAAAAAATGGTTCAAAAGCTTAAATCCTAACAGCATACATGATCTCCCTTCCCTTTACCAGACATTCATAAACAAATGGGAGATTAAAAAAAACCCTCTCCAAATCCTTTCGGAATATACCAACCTTAAGATAAATGTCGCGGGAAGTGTCCAAGAATATTGCACCAGGTTTAATAGTGTTTACAATGCCCTCCCACCAAACATTAAACCCTTAGAAGGCTTAGCTTTAGAAAAATTTCCAGAAGGTTTTTGTTGGGTGCGGAGCCTGATTATCTTGTTTACTTTGTATCACAACATTGCACCCCTGTACCTTAAATGGGGCAACAACGCCGCCTGTAAATTAATCGCTACCATGGGGGGTCCACGGGGGGCCGGCAGTGAGTTTATGGAGCCCCCCCCTAGTGGGGGGTTTCAGGGGCAGCGCCCGTAAAGCTAAAAACGAAAGTAAAATTGCCTTGTAAAAGTATAGTAATTTCTAGTCAATCTAGGAAGTTCATTAGGCAGATGATCTGACTATAGAAGTTGTGTTTAGTTTAGGGTTTTTTGCCCTAGAAGGAAACCCCTCTCTTCATATGGGGGTATTGTATTTCGGCTGTGTATTACATGTGTATTCTCTGTGCGGGAAATAGATAGGGAGACTGTGAGAGAGAACAGAGGATATTACAGCGGATCTACTGTAGGTTTTGTCTCTTCATTTTGCTGGATAATGGAAAGAAAGGACTGGCTATTCGGGGTGGACGTAGCCCAAACTAGGTGAACCATGTATATCTGTGTCTCTCTGGTTTTATGTGTTTTGTGTGCTTGTATTTTCCACATATTTTATGTGTTGCATTGCTTCGTAATATATAATTTTCTAACAAATGGTATTAGAGCCGAAGGTATATTTGGCTGATAAAATCGCAGGAAAGAAGGGTTCTTGGTTCGAGTGGGAGCAATGGCGGAAGATGGTAAGTTTAGGGTCTAGAAATTTAACGGCAAAAACTTCACGCTATGGAAGATGCAGATGGAAGACTATCTTTATCAGAAATATCTGTACCTACCATTGAGCGGAAAAATAAAGAAGCCATCGGCGATGACATATGTGGAATGGAACATTCTCGATAGAAAGGCACTTGGAACAGTACGGTTGTGCCTTGTGGCATCAGTCACCTTCAATATTTCGAAGGAAACAAAAATAGAGGGTTTGATGCAGACGTTGGTGAAACTATATGAAAAACCCTCGGCCTCAAATAGGGTATTTCTTATGAAACGACTATTTAATATGAAGATGTTGGAAGGTGGATCTATTGCAGACCCTTTAAATGATTTTAATACAGTTACCAGTCAGTTAAGTTCTGTAGGGGTAAACTTTGACGATGAAGTTAGAGCTCTGTTATTCTTATGCTCATTGCCAGAGAGTTGGAATGGTTTAGTAATGGTCATTAGTAACTCTGTCTCTGGCTCTAGTACTTTAAAGTTTGATGATGTTGTCGGTGCTATCCTTAGTGAGGAAATGCAAAAGAAAAGCTCTGGTGAGACATCGAGTAATGCTTTGAGTGTAGAGTCTAGGGGAAGGAGAATGGAAAGAGAAAAGAGCTCAAGATATCCAAGTAAATCAAGAAAAGGCATATCAAAGTCTAGATCGGGGATAGTGTGCTGGAAATACGGAAAGAAAGGACACCTAAAGAAAGACTGTAAATCTCGGAAGGGAAAAGAAGGAGACAAGAAAAAAGAAAACAATAATGAAGCACATGTGACAGATGATGTGTTACAAGATGCTTTGATTATTTCTTTAGAAAATGTTACTGATTCCTGGGTAGTAGATTCAAGGGTCTCATTCCATGCCACACCTGATAAGAAATATTTTCATGACTATGTTCAAGGAGATTTTGGACAAGTTCGTTTGGGTGATGATAAACCCTGTAAAATTTTTGGAATGGGTAAGGTTCTTGTAAAACAGTAGAATGGAAACCAATGGCTATTAAAGGAGGTAAGGCATTTTCCATATCTAAAGAAAAATCTGATTTCAACAGGGCAGTTAGGCGGTGAAGGTTGTGTGACAACTTTCACATATAAAGCTTGGAAGGTCACCAAAGGAGCCCTGGTAATAGCAAAAGGCGAAAAAGTTGGTACATTGTATTTATGCAATGGTATTTCTAACTCTATTAATGCTTTAACTTCCAAAGGAGCAGATGCAACATTATGGCATCACAGGCTTAGATACATGAGTGAGAAGGGGATGAATATTCTTCACTCAAGAAATTTGTTGCCAGGTTTGAATAATGTTGATTTGGATTTATTTGTAAATTTCATTTATGGAAAACAAAAGAGAGTTAGATTTCTCAGAGTTGGGAAAGAAAAGAAGAGCGAAAAATCGGAGCTTGTGCATATAGATGTATGGGGACCTACTTAGGTATCATCTCTCGGTGGATCTCACTATTATGTTACGTTTATTGATGATGCAACTAGAAAAAAATGAATTTATTGTATTCAAAATAAATCTGATGTATTTGATACTTTCAAGAAATGGAAAGCTTTGGTTGAGATTGAGATAGGAAAGAAGTTTAAGTGTCTCAGATCAAACAATGGAGGTGAATATTGCAGCAGAGAGTTTGATAGGTATTGTTCAGAGCATGGAATTCGTAGAGAGAAGACAGTTCCAAGAACACCATAGGAAAATGGTGTGTCAGAAAGGATGCAAAAAAAAATCATGGAGTGTGCAAGGTGCATGAGATTGCATGCAGGATTGCCTTTACAATTTTGGGCAGATGCTGTAGATACTGTTGTTTATCTAATAAATAGAGGGCCTTCAAGTTCCTTGGATGGTGGTATTCCAGAGGAAGCATGGAAAGGTAAAAAGGTAAACTACTCCTTTTTAAAGCCTTTTGGTTGTGAGGCCTTTTGTCCATATTAATAAAGAAAATAGAACAAAGCTTGAGGCAAAATCAAAGAAATGTACCTTTATTGGATATGGTGTTAATGATTTTGGTTATTGCTTATATGATTATGAAAATCACAAAATCATTAGGAGAAGAGATGCAATATTCAATGAAAAGGTCTTATATAAGAATCAGTTGCAGGAAAAGAAACAGGAAAAAGAAAGCAAGGAATACACAGTTCTTGATGAGATAACTGAAAAAGTAAAGGTTCTTGAAAATAATAATAATCAACAACCACAGAAGCAACAACCACCACAACAACAACAGGCACCTCAAACACCTGAAAGTGGTGTTAGAAGATCTACCAGGATAATTAGACCCCCTGAACGATACTCTCCTTCATTATATTATTTATTTCTGACTGATTCTGGTGAACCCGAATGTTATGAAGAAGCAATGCAGGTTGCAAGCAGGAAGAAGTGGGAGCTAGCCATGGAAGAAGAGATGGACTCCTTAATGCATAACCAAACTTGGGACTTAGTCAGGTTGCCTACAAGTAAAACTACATTGTAGAATAAATGGGTTTATAGGCTGAAGGAAGAAGATGGAGGAAAACAGAGGTAAAAAGCTAGACTTGTGGTGAAGGGGTTTGCGTAGAAGAAAGGTATTGATTTTGATGAAATATTTTCTCCTGTTGTTAAGATGACTTCAATCAGAACTATCTTAAGTCTTGTAGTAGCGGAAGATTTACATCTTGAATTGTTAGATTTAAAGAGAACATTTCTCCATGGAGATTTGGAGGAAGATATATACATGCAGCAACTAGATGGATATGAGGTCAAAGGGAAAGAAAAATTGGTGTGCAGGTTAAATAAGAGCTTGTATGGCTTAGAATAGGCTCCAAGGCAGTGGTATCTAAAATTTGACAAGTTTATGTCTGAACAAGGTTATACTAGATGACACTTTGATCATTGCGTTTATTTGAAAAGGAAAAATTATGGTAGCTATATTATAATGTTATTGTATGTATATGACATGCTTGTTGCAAGGTCTAACATGCAGGAAATAAATGTGCTCAAAATAAAATTGGAAAATTCATTTGCAATGAAGGATTTGGGAGCTGCAAAATAAATCCTTGGTATGAGAATAACTAGAGACAAGAAAAGTCATAAATTAACGCTGTGTCAGAATCAGTACATACAAAAGGTGTTGAAAAGATTTAACAGAATGAAAAACCAGTTAGTACACCTTTCGCTAGCCATTTCAAACTTAGTAAGGAGATGTGCCCCAAGACCCACGAAGAAATGGAATATATGTCTAAAGTTCCATATGCTTAGCAGTTGGAAGCTTAATGTATGCAATGGTCTGCACAAGGCCTGATATTTCACATGTAGTGGGAGTTGTAATCAGGTACATGAACAATCCAGGAAATGAACATTGGATGGCAGTAAAATGGATTCTCAGATATTTGATAGGTACCACAAATCAAGCATTATGCTTTGGTGGTTCAAACATTGCTCTATAGGGATATGTTGATGCAGATATGGCAGGTGACAGAGATAACAGGAGGAACACTACAGGATATGTATTTAATGGAGGTGGAACAATTTTCAGTTGGGTTTCAAAAATCCAAAGTGTTGTTGCACTTTCAACAACAGAAGCAGAGTATGTGGTTGCTAGAGAGGCTAGTAAAGAAATGATTTGGTTACAAAGGTTTATGAATGAATTGGGTAAGAAGCATGATATGGGCACACTATACAGTGATAGCCAAAGTGCCATTCATCTTGCAAAGAACTCAACATTTCATTCTAGGACTAAACACATACATCTCAAGTACCATTTCATACGGTCAGTATTGGAAGATGGAGAGTTGAAGCTAGAAAAGATACACACTAGCCAGAATCCTGCAGATATGCTAAAAAAAGTTGTAACCAGGGAGAAATAGAAAATGTGCTCAGTTTCAATTGGTCTTCAAGGATGATGATGAAGATGAGAAATGGCCAGGTCCAAAGAGGAGTCATTTTCCAGCAAATGAAGCAGCGGTGGAGTTGCTACAATCAGTCTCCAAGTGGGATATTGTTGGGTGTGGAGCCTGTTAGCCACCTGTAAAATTTGATTATACCAAAAAGGTGGCTAAATCTATTTTGAGCCTTCAAGGAACAATTTTTCTCACTAAAAAATGTTGGCTCTTGAAGACTCTTGAAGGCCTCCTGCCTCTATCCAAATCTGCACTGCTATTTATTTCCAAAAAAACTCTGAAATCCTGCTGTTTTTTTTAAAGACCAAATACTGCTGCAAGACCTTCATTTTTCCCCTTCTCAAACCTTCATTTTCTCCCCCTTTTCTCCATAAAAACTCCCATGTTTTCATAAATCCTCTTCTTCCATTTATGAAAATCACTTTCCCATAGTTAAAAACCCATTTTTTAACTATATCGAAACCCTTGAAACCCTTTGAAAAAGTTGAAAAATAAATAAAAATACATATTTTTCTATGTATGGGACTTAAGCCCCCTTCGGCCAGGTCCTTAACCCTTTTTTTTCCATGCGCCCTGGAGCTGTGACCGCGCGCTAAGCAGTCGGGTGCTTATTCTTGTTTAAAAAAAATATTCTGCAAAAAACATCAAAAACCTTTGTTATTCATAAAATTCGTCATTTTATTATTTTTTTTAATTTAATTATCCGCCGATACGAGTTTTGGTTTGTTCCACACCGTCGATCTAAATCCACAGATCGGACGGTGTGGAGTACATCTCCCGGTGGTCCCTGCCAGCTGTCCTCCACTCCAAATACCGTGCGGTATTCATCGCTCCGCCTTTGGGCAAAAGCTGTTTTCTCCCAACGACCAGTGATTCCATACACTGTTAAACAGGTGTCCCTTGTACTATTTGAAAACCGCCACCCATCTGTCGTCCATCGCGCGTTAATGATCGGACCAGGATGCCCAGCGATATCACTGTGGACCGTTCGATCTGGGCCCACTGATCCAACAGTGATCGCTCGCCCAAGTTGATCGATGGTTAACGAAGGTGCGCGTGTGATAGCCGGGCCATTGTATAACGACAAATCAATCTCTGCCATCGATCTGATCTGCAGAATGACAGCCCACAATCCATCGCCCGATCTCCCGTTTGACTTTCCATCACCCAATCTCGACCGTCGATCTCTGTGTGATTGACGGCTCAGATTCATCCTCTCCTCTGACCGCCCCATTCAATCTTGACCGTCGATCTCTATAGATCGACGACTCGGATTTAATATTTCTTCTGCCCATTCTATGATCTCCACGATTAATCCCGACCGTTGGATGATACCATCCAACGGTTTCGATCTCCTCGCACGCCGTTCGATGCAGTCAACCTATAAAATAAGGATTTCTTAATAGTTTTCGTATTTTTGCAGGGTTGTTTATCATTCGTTCACAATTTTCAAAGAAGATTCTGAAGGCAGAGGGTGACGACCCTCCCGTCTTTGATTCATCTAAGAAAACCATTCACAGGGTGGAAATGCACATTTTCTCAGTGTTATCTCAAGGCATGGATGCCCTATGAACCCTGCGTAGCCCTGCACAACAGCAAAGAACATAGAAAATCGAGCACAAACAAAGAGTATCAGCGCCTAAGACCTAAATGTATCAAAACAGAGGATTAGAGACAATTTTCAGAGGGATTACAGCTAATACTGTTATCAAAAGCCTAATCCCCAAATAAAACACAGTTTACAGAAAACCTAAGATGTTTTAGCAAGCAGGAATGTTTCCGCCACCACAATCTGAAGAAAATCGATTCCTCCCAGCTACCATAGCACCACCTGTTCCTCAAAGTACTCAATCAGGGGCCGAAGTTATTGAAGAAGATCAGATTTTGCCTCAGCGTAGCCAAGAAGTTACTTCTGCAGTGAAACTTAATGCAAAAGACATCTGCAGGGTAACCCTAGTGTCATACAGAGCCTCAAAGGTCAACTAAGCTCCCACCGAGCTCACTTCATAAGTGTAAATCAATTATTACAGTGAAACACCTGTACAGTTTCTTCATTAAACCCCCCAAGGGCCAATAAGACATTAACTCTATATTAATTGTAATTGATATCTTTTATCAGATCTCACCTCCTCATTCGTCTATATATACTACAATAGAAGATGAGTGAGGTGTTGGTTGTAGAACTTTGATATACATTTGAGAAAAAACTTCTGATTGTACATAGTATTCACTGGCTCTTGGAGCTCTACTGGTGATATATAGGTTAGGCTGAGATGTGTAGAAGGTTGCTAACCTAAAGCACTGGAATTAAAGCTGTAACTGGTTTAAAGCATCAATACAAGCTGATTTATGGGATCCTGGTCTATGTTGATGGTGATTTTTCTCTAATTGTAACTTGTTATTTTTGTTTCTGTTTTCATATGTGTTTCATATTCTCTTATAAAGAACAACATGCATAGAGTTTGGACCTACTGTACATCAATAACCTTCTCTGACTGAAAACCTTTATCTGAATGTTTTCTTCTAAATTGTGCTATCTAGGAATGATTTAATTCAGTTCAAGCATAGGAATGCTGGCGTTCCCTCGTCTTATTGTCTTAGATGAATGTTATTCTTAGATGTTATTCTCAATATATGTTTTGTGAAGATGAACTGAGGAAGATATGGTGAGCCCTAGTCCCAAAATGATCCCACAGACTATCTAATTGTTTCCCTTTGAATGTGTCAAAAGCTGGATAGTTTCAAAGTACTTACCAGATCTTAGGCCATTCTGTTGTTATCTTTGTATTTGTCTTGAAAGTAGCCAAGTAAAGAAGAACTAGGAGAGGATTTGTGGTGAGCCCGGCCCGCTAGTTTCTAATCCAAAAGTTGCCTTCAAGTTTCCCTCTATTTTAGGATGTTTTCTATTGAAAGTGTATCAAAGGCTGGCTAGTTTCAAAGTACTTACCAGATCCTAGTTTACTTTTATGTTTTTCTTGAGTTTATGTAAAAGGCTGACTAGTTTGAAATTACTTATCAGATCCTAGGCTGCTCTTGTTTCTGCGTCTGTTTATTTCTCCTTCTTATTGTATCATTCCATTCCATAAATAAAATCTTGAAAGAGATCCTTAGACATAGATGAATTGCCCCATGGACCACTCTTGCCTCTTGCTATTCCAATTAAATAATATTATGACTCCATAGCCCAATGGACTAAAACCTGCAATTTTCTATCTTTTTGACTGAAGCTTACTCTAATTGCCTGCAACTTCTCACCTTTGAAACTGTTTTGCATTTATAACTTTCCACCTTGAACAGTAATCATGCTCAACCATCCAAAAAACAAACGAACCCTAGGCCTTCATAACTATCCTAATATCATAACCCCAAACTTCAAGGACAAATCCATCTTTGTACATATTGAAGAGATCCCTCTCCGGATTCAAGAGGGCTAGATCCTAGAATCCAAAAATTGGTTGAAATGATGTTGTTTCTGTAATTGGACTCTGCCAATATTGCTAATAAATTACAGATTCCTAACATTTCTGGCGACTCCGCTTGGGAATCGAACCCAGAATCATTATCATTTAAACGTAATCATAGGATATCAGGGGTTTGGTTCAAGAACATTTGCTATATTAACCAGCTGAGCCACCAGCAACTAACATTTCTAGCGACTCCACTGGGGACTGAGTGTTTTTGATACCTGTTAAAGACCTCAGAGCACCCCTTGATTCATAAAACTTTGTGAGTAAAAGCAGCCTTTTCAAGCACTACTAGGAAATGGTAATCATGATGAAACTTGTTTGAATCAGTGACAATCTAGGTAAACCATAGGATTCTCTTAAGACTTTATCAAACCTTGAAAAATTAGCTGGCTTAGCCATAAGAGTAGACTGTCTTTGTCTCATGACCATAGCTAAGTTTTGAAACAGAGTTAGGATATTCTTAGAAACCACACAACTGAAAATAACTCAGAAAAAGCCAAAAATATTTCAGATTGGTAGTAAAACACTTACTCTTACATTGATACTTATCTTTTGTTGTGTTTTACCCCATACTCTTAGACAGAGTCTGGAAAGGGCCAGGTAGCTTCTGAATCTCATCCTCTTTTAGAGGTGAAATATCTGGTAAATGCCCTCCCAGTCAATCTCTGGTTAGAGTTTGTTGTGTTCCGGGATATCCTTGAAAAGGGATATTTCACAAACATGGTGGTGGACCATAAAACCTTTTACCTCTGAAAAAGAGCTAAAAACTTCCACTTGGCGACTCCACAATCCTGAACATACCTTAAGACTCCACTGGGAAGAACCCTAATCATCATAATATCTTTCAAACTTAGTTAGAGGACTCTAGGATTGAAATTTAGGTAAATAGATTAGTTAACCATTCAAAGACTGTCATATCTGGTTGAACTTATCTTGTTTATTTGGGTCTGAAAAACACAACATAGTGGCTCCTAGAAAGATTCACACTAGAGCCCATCTTGACCCTGATCCACCTGAGTCAGTTGATAACCCAGAAAGTATCCTTAGGAAGTCTCCTAAGATTAAATTATCAACTGTTTTCAGATCACCCTTGAGAGCTAAATCAGTTCCTGAAAATCTTTCAGCTCTACAACAATCACAAGCTGACTTAGTAAATCCATTTAGAACTAGGTCATTTGATGATATAACCCAGTTGGATTCTGATTCTTCACTTTCTTCTTCTGAAACTAGTGAACATCTTGGTAGTAGAGAAACAACACCACCTGATCTACACTTCCTATTAAATTTAGGTGTCTCTCATCCAAGTTCAGCTCAGCAATCTACTGTTGTTCCATCTACATCTTCTCATCCTTCATCCATTGTCCAAACCACTCCACTCTAACCCACCTGCCCTTTTGTCAACCCACCTGTGAATCTGCCTCCACCTCCTGCCATGGCTGCATGGTATGCTCCCTTAGTCCTTCCTACACCATTAGTCAACCTTCCACAGGACTATCAGTCCAAAATTCCATTATATGATGCTAACAATACTACAACTGCATCACAACATGTGGATAAGATGGATGAATATTTTGACAGAAATGAGATTGATGATGATTCAATAAAACTTAGACTATTTTCTCAAAGCCTGGGGGCAGAAGTAAGAAAATGGTTTAAAGGATTAGCCCCCCATAGTATCAATGATCTCCAAGGCTTCCATCAAACATTCTTAAACAAATGGGAAGTGAAGAAGAATCCTCTTCAAGTCCTCTCTGAATACAAAAATATCCATAGAAACCCTGGGGAAAGTGTGCAAGCTTATTGCACTAGGTTTAACAGTGTGTATATTGCCCTTTCCCCAGAGCTAAAACCTCCACAGGGCTCAGCTTTAAACAAATTTCCTGAAGGGTTTGAATCTGACATGACCTATTCACTAAGAGAGAGATATTTTGCAACTCTTGAAGATATGCAAAGAGGTGCCCTTTTTGTAGAAGTCAACCTGATGGAGAAAAGAGCAAGGATGAAAGCTGAGAAGAGAGTATATTTTAGAGAGGAATCCACACCTTCCACTTCAAATTCAAAGATGGAAAGAATGATGAATAAATGATGAAAGAGATGAGCATAATCAAGCGATCACAAGTAAGTCAAAACCAAACTGCTCCTCAAAATAGAAACCAGAACCAGAATCAGAATGTTAGAAGGAACCAACCTCCAAACTGACCTAGGGAAGATGATTAGCAGATCACTCCTCCCTTTCATCAAAATTATGTAAGTGAGGTTGAGGAAACATATCAAATAACAGAGGAAGATGATATTAACCTATTTGGGGTAGATGATGATGATTTTGAGGTTCATTATGATAGAAAACAAGGTCTTTATACACCTTATGATGACAAAGGAGATGATAATGAAAATTGTTGTCAAGACATGGAAAATGCCATCACCAAACCTCAAAAATACTATGACCTCAGAATAAAATCTAGTCAACAAACCCCCAACAAAAAAACCTCTGACAAATCCTCACAAAACAGCACTGCAACCAAGCCTAAAGTTATCAAACAAAAGGATAAAATAGTAGTTGAAAATTCCAATAAAGGTAAAGGAAAAAGCACTCAAGACAATGAAAAATAGAGTGCAGACATTAGTAGTACTAACACTACAACTAGTACTCCTATGAAAATGATTTTATCAAATGTAAATAAAACAAAACAGCAACCTGACATTGCTGATAAAATGGTAGTTAATAAGGCTGAAACAAGTTTTTCAAAGAACCAAATTCCTTTCAGCCTGGAGCAGGAGATCTCAAAGATCAAAATTTTTGTTCCCCTCACTGAGTTAGCTGCCCAACATGTATATAGGACCCAAATTTTGAAGGCTTTTAATTTAGAAGATAACAACGACATAGTCAATCTCAACGATGACCAACCAGAGCTTATTTTTGGTCCAAAGATTGAAGGAAAATATCAAGAGGGACCTGTTCCTCCCTTTTATGTAAGTTTTAACGTTCATGACAAGATTTTGCATAACGCTATGCATGACTCAGGGGCTTCTCATAATCTAATGCCTAAAGCTGTAATGGAGAGCCTGGGTCTAGAAATCACTAGACCTTATAAAGACCTTTACTCTTTTGATTCTATCAGAGTAAAATGTTTAGGATTGATCAAGGATCTCTGTGTAAACTTAGCCCAAATTCCAGCCAAATGCTTAGTCATGGATATTGTTGTGGCTGATGTGCCCCCAAAGTACGGGATGTTACTCTCAAGGTCTTGGGGGGCTAAGTTACAAGGGACTATGCAAATGGACATGACCTATGCAACCATCCCTGTTTTCAATCAAACTAGAAGACTTTACAGGGAGTCCCATATGCAATACACAGTCACAAGTCAAGACAGACCACAAAACTCTCCTATCTATTCTGTCAATATAGGCCTTGATTCTTTTATCATGTTTAATGAAGAAACACTTAGTGAACAAGTCACTTTAACAGAATTAATGACTGATAGAGAGGAGGAGGTGAATACCAATGAACTGTCAGAACAGTTTTCTAAACCTTTAAACAACATCAGACCAGATATCGGTCTTGAGCTACAAGTCATGTGTCCCTTGCTTCTAAACATTGAGAATGAAGAAGGTATCCCTCAAATAAATGAAAATCTGGGAGAACCAAAACAAATTCAACTCAGTGCTGGGGTTCCACAACAAAGCACGATAGTTGAAGAGGACTCTAAACAAGATAAAACTGTGGAAAGTCCTCTCTGGAGTATGTACTTTGATGGTTCATGCACCAAAAGTAATGTTGGTGCAGGTGTCTGGATTACTAACACTGAAAACAACCACACAGAATGCATGTCATGCAAATTAAACTTTCAGTGTTCCAATAACATAGCAGAATATAAGTCCCTTCTCTTAGGCTTACGTCTTTTGAAGAAGTTGGGAACCAAAAGAATAAATGTATATGCGGATTCTGAATTGATCATTAGGCAAGTCAATGGGGAGTATAACGCAAATTATCCCAAACTTAGAGCCTACCGGAATGATGTCATGGATCTTCTGAAAACATTTGAGGAGTCCAAAGTAATTTTTCTCCCAAGGAAAAGAAACATTGCAGCTCACAATTTAGCCTTTGCAGCTAGGACATGCATTCGAAACAAAAGACTGTACAACTGAGATAAAGTTTAGAACAGCAGTGCCTGATAATAAGAAGTATTGGCAGGTGTTTGAGAATGACAAACAAATAGAAGACTTCATGTAATTCAGAAATGAATTCGAACTAAATAGTTTGGACTCAGACTATGAAACAGACTGCAGTGAAGAAAACTCTCTTGGTTAAGAAGAACCATCTCCTGAGCCTATCAATATTAACCTATTGTCTAGAAAACTTATGAACGAAGTAGAGGAATTGGAAACTCTCCATACTAAAGATGAAAGTTTTCCTAGAGGTCTAGCCCCTTTAGAAGAGTTGTTCGATTTTGATGATGTGGCCAAAAAACCAAAACTGGAACCTGTAGAGACTAAAGTGGAGGAGTGCAATATAGGCAGTGATGAAAAACCAAAGATGATTAAACTGTCTAAAACTTTACCAACTCACATTAAACTCAAATATATAGAACTGTTTAAGGAGTTTGCTGATGTTTTTGCATGGAGCTACGAAGATCTTAAATCCTATCACACTGAAATAATACAGCACAAAATTCCCCTTAAAGAAAACCAAAAACCATTCAAACAGAAGCTGCACAGAATAAACCCTGTTCAGCTGCCTTTGGTTGAGAAGGAGATTAAAAATATGTATGAGGCTAGTATTATTGTCCCTATTAGATATTCTGAATGGGTATCTAATCTGGTGTCTGTTAGGAAGAAAACTGGAGAAATCAGGATTTGTATAGACTTTAGAGACTTAAACAAAGCTTCATTAAAGGACAACTACCCTCTACCCAAAATGGATCATATGTTACAAAGAGTGGTAGGGTTTAGAAGAATTTCTTTGCTGGATGGCTATTCAGGGTACAATCAGATCTTGGTTTACCCTGCTGATCAATTAAAGACAGCCTTTACTACACCATGGGGCACTTTCATGTATGTGAAAATTCCCTTTGGTCTAATGAATGCTGGATGATCCAGGAGGATCTCCACCAATGAAGAAGTTTACTTTGTGCACCATAAAGAAATTTTATGATAGGTGACAAAGTAAGGAATAATATTAATGCATTATTTCATTTAAAAATTATGAAGTGGATAATGTTCTAAGTGAGTGGAAAATGACTCACCAAAATATTCACTTATTTTCCATTTGAGAAATAGTTTTATGTGAGAATTGACCTCACAACTAATTTGCTATTTCTCATTGAGAGGTTGAGCTTTCTTGGCATGGTTGAGATCCTTGAAGTTGGATTTTCCCATTTTTGCCTTGAGTAAGTTTTAAGATCCTAGAATCATGGAGTTTGTCTTTCCTTAAAATATCTTGAGATCCTACTATTGTGGATTGAGGAGTTATGGGGAAAAACTATATAAACTCGTGATGTGAGCCTTTGAAACAGAGGGGGAGAAGAAATGATAGAAAACTTAGCCATTTAGAGCATTGTGCTTGGCTAATGCTCAGCCATAGAGCTTGAATGTATGGAAGCTTAATTTGAAGATGAAATATAGAGGATCTGCATTCCAATTGAAGCAGATCCGGAGATGTAGCCCCAGTGAGATGGAGGGGTGAACTCCGTTACCAATTTGGTTGTCTTTCTCTTGTGTGTTTTGTGCTTCTTGATTATGTACAATTCATTTTATTATGTGTATGCGGACTAACATGCTCATTTAAACCTGTATAAGCCATAGTCGTTTTAAAAAGATCTTAATACTGTACATGAGATGGTTGGGTAGTACTCGACCCGTGATCAGATCAAGTGGTATCGGAGCAGGTGACTGCTTTGCAGGATGGGCAAAGGAACAAAGCACGCTGAAAGACTGCAAGAGTTGCAAGAGATAAACGAAAGCCTTCAAGCCGAAAATGCAGAATTGCGAAGATTATTGCTCGATAAGCAGGAGCTTCAAGAGATGCTACGAGCTAAAGAGGAGATATTGTCTAAATTGCACAAGGTTGAGACGACGGAGGTTGCATGTCAAACCGAGGTATATGATGTCACTTCAAGTTCTGTTCTCTCTCAATATGAAACTAATGTTGGCATGAAAATCCTCACGAAGATGGGGTATAGCGGAGGTGGACTTGGCATAAATGGCCAAGGAATCACCCAACCATTGGAGGTTGTACCAAGACAACCATTTGTAGGTTTGGGTTATCAACAGGAAGAAGGAGAATGCTCAGAGGTAGCTGAAACAAAATCCATCTCTTCATCACCTGATTCCAAGAAGGGAATCAAGCCACCTAGTCCCCATCAATTTAAGGACAAGCCAAGAAGGTATGAAAATCATTCAGATTCTACTTTTGCATATAAGAGAAGTGATTGCTTTCATAGATCTGCTAACTATGGTGTAGTTAAGCATCATACAAAGAAAGAGTGGGTTAAGAAGACAGATGTGCCCACAAGAAGGGAGACCAAGAAGAATGAGAACGTTCTAAATCCTCCTATCATGAAGACACGGTGGAATGGGAAACGGTCTAATTTCTGCAATTTCTGCAAAATCAGTGGCCATTGGGAGAAGAAGTGTTGGAAGTTGCACCCTGAAATTCGCCACAAGTCAAGAAGACATATGGTGAAAGAGCTCGTGAAGAAGGCTCCATCCACCATTCAAAAAACACGCTTACAGGAAGGAAATGCTTGTTGCCGATTTGGTAGGCAGTTCAAGATGTTTTTGCAAGTTATATTTCTACTCTTTTGCAAAATTTTGAGTTTTATGGGGGCAGACATCCGTCTTTTGATAGAAAATACTCAAAATTCATCTGACTCAGATTCAACACATAATGGCACCATCGCGAATAGCTCGACAAGAGGAATCCGGCGACGCTTGAATCACGTCAAATGGCCTCCGGATGGAAAAGCTATTGCAACCTGAAGGACCACTGCCCCATGTTGCGCATGATGTTTCTAGTTTTGTTGATGACAGTAATAAGTAATCAGTAGTTTTGTTAGTACCTGAAACATGGGTTTCCCTCCTCAAGTACCTAGCAAAACCGCCTGCACATGCTATCCTCAGATAAATTGCGAGTCTGTTGTGTCAAGGTGTCAAAGACATCGTGTAATCTGGTTAAGAGCCGCGATGAGTTTAGGGAGGCCAAGACCCAAACCAGTGACCAATAAGTGCGGCCATGATTTTCCTTGCAAAAGTCCTGGTGCTGAGATAATTTTTTTCCATAAAAGAGGTCGATCGCAAGTTAATTGACATTAATTGGGGGCTTTGAAGCTCCAAAAGCCTTTTGTTGTAGCTGCCTTTGATCTATACACCATTTGTATGTATTTTTTTTAAATGCATCGTAAAGAAGTTTCATTAAAGATAAGAGACAACCAAGGCGCAGACCAAAACGAGGCCGGTCTTGATTTGAGCGAGACCATCAATGGCTTTCACATGCTGAATCCCTTTGTGATCAGTTTAGGTCCTCCCTAAACGAATTATACCATCATGAAACTGGCATTCGACGAAATATGGGGGGGATGTCATTGCCAAAATGGTGTCCTTGGATTCAAGTAAAGTGATCAGTGACCATCCACATGAGACGGCTGGGTCAGAAAAGGATGAATGAGCAGCTGAGATGTCATTCAGCGCAACTCGGCGTCCTTCTGTGGGGAGCAACGGATGAAGCTCTGGAACTCCAGAGAAGCCGAGGGCAGGGGAGCAGGTGGCTTCCCATCTCATATTAGGTACATGAGCGTCGTCCAGTTGGGCTGGATGTTGGACTCCCGGGGAAGGCAACCGCTCGACATAGCATTCCAGGAGGGAATGGCAGGATCCAGCATCCGCGATAGAATCATGCTCACACCGAAATCCACAATCATGACCCAGCGCACTTTGTTGAGTAGAAGATTCTAAGGATGGATGTCACTGTACATGATCTTGTGGGCGTGGTGATTGCTTGAGGCCGTGGAAAAGCTACCTGGCGACCACAACCAGAAAGGACTCGAGCATCTGGCTGCACTTTTCGGGCATCTCTGCCACTTGTGTCAACATGGTGACATCGCATTCCAACTGTGTGTGCATCAATAACCAATTGGCGATAAAACCATAAAGCTTGATGCTTCGTTGTAACTACCCATTAATGTTGGAGGATTGGTAGGATCTCTTCCCGTGATCAGTGTGCAGATGTGTTCCAGATCTCCGCCAGGGTTTTTGTGACTAGCTGGGAGCCTTAGTTACTTCTTCTACTTCTGGTGAGAGAAATACAACCAAAGTCAGACTGCATCATCGTTATAACCGTCTCCTTTTATTTTCCAAAACAAAATTTCGCGGTCAGATGTTATGAGAAGATCTAGAATCTATTTTTTGTTTGAACAAGAATAAGGTGAGGCTTCCTGCGCTCCACTTTCCCAAGAGGTGACTCGACTGCCGAGGAAAAGATTCCACGACAATGCGGCCAAGTTCTATGCATCAGAAGTATTGCTGACGTTGGAGTATTTGCGTGCTGGAAATCATGGATTGTAGCATACCTCCAGTTTGGAGGATCTCCTCAGCGTTTCGTCAGTGAATGCATAAGGAAGAGCAGCATTCGAATTTTGTGTTTGCTGCGAGGAATTTTTAACGTTGTTCACGCTTTTATGCTTGGTTTGATGCCATTGCACTTTTGAGGTTGGGTGCACTTCTGACTGGTTGTTGCTGACTCAAAGATTCACGTAGTTATTTCTTGAATGTTAAAGTTGTTAGAGATGCTTATGTCGCCTTATTTTAGGATCTACTGTAGGAAAGGACTCCTCAAACGGAGGGCAATAACTGCAGGAGTGGCAGGGAAACTGTAAGATCCTCAGCTATGTTAGTGTATTTCATCTCTTCTTTTTGTGTTTGGAAAAATTGTATCCATTCTTATGGTGGTGTTTCCTATATGAAGAGTGATTACTTGCATGCATAATGCATTGCATGGAGCGTGGCATCTTCTCTATTGTATATGTAATTTTCAAGATCAACACACACAAAAACGCAGTTTCTTCAATAGACCAGCAACCGACTGCTTTCAGAATCGTGCTGTAGGGCAGCAGCCTTTCAATTCCAACCACGGACATTCACACAATACATTTCGAGCAGCAGCCGCGCAATTTTCACAGAGAATTTTCATCGAGTTCGTTGTATTGTGGCAAGGACCAAAAAAGTTTCATTGGGTTTTTCATTTGTGCCCAGATTTCTGTTATGCGCGGTGATATACCTCAAGATTTGGCTGCCAATTAAAACATGTTAATTTTGCTGCTGATTTGCATGTTGTTTGCAGAATTTATGAGGACAATGGCAAATTACTTCGTACATGGTGGGGCCGAAGGCTTGGTTAAAATTTTTTGGGTTTAAAAATTTTGACACGCTATGTTATGGCGCATGGCCTAATTATGGTGGGTTTGTTTATTTTAGTTTTCATACTATTAAACCCATGTCATATTCCCATTATTTTCCCTATGCCTCGAAATTGAGGGGGGCACTTTTATGGTGCACATGTTTTGTAATCGGGGATTTGGCTTATGTAAAGGGGGTTTTAAAACTTGGTATTTTTCCCTATGTGCACATATTTTTCACATTAAATTACTTTTTAATTTCCCTGTAAAACGACCATAGTTGCCATTATGTAATAGGCCATAGTTTCCATCATGAAAGTCATGATGTAAAGTTGATTATGAAGCATTGTAAAAGGCTTGTTTCAGCCACTCTTATGTGAGGGAGAGTGAGAGGCGTATTTTACGCATTAAGCCTTGTTGGCTTCTTTTTAATCAGGTTGAATGAGGCAATTTTCCTAAGCCATTTTGGCATGTAAACTTGACCAATGAACTCTTGGGAAGTGCTGTAAACAAGTATGATCAGCTACAAGTTGCAGCTTTCGGCAGATGCGGGCTTTTGCATTCCGATTTTGAAGGACCACAGTGAAGGAATCTTGCAGGAATGTGCCTTTTCAGGCATTTGTGTTGCAACAGTTGCAGGTGTTGGCATTATCTTCCGATTCCGAAGAGCGGTAGGTGAAGGAGTCATGATGGAATGTGCCTTTCAAAGGCATTTGCATACAGTTGAGTTGATCGAAGCTGATACTTTTGGAGACCAAAATTTTTCTTTTGGGGAGGTTTGATCCAGGAGGATCTCCACCAATGAAGAAGTTTACTTTGTGCACCATAAAGACATTTTATGATAGGTGACAAAGTAAGGAATAATATTAATGCATTATTTCATTTAAAAATTATGAAGTGGATAATGTTCTAAGTGAGTGGAAAATGACTCACCAAAATATTCACTTATTTTCCATTTGAGAAATAGTTTTATGTGAGAATTGACCTCACAACTAATTTGCTATTTCTCATTGAGAGGTTGAGCTTTCTTGGCATGGTTAAGATCCTTGAAGTTGGATTTTCCCATTTTTTGCCTTGAGTAAGTTTTAAGATCCTAGAATCATGGAGTTTGTCTTTCCTTAAAATATCTTGAGATCCTACTATTGTGGATTGAGGAGTTATGGGGAAAAACTATATAAACTCATGATGTGAGCCTTTGAAACAGAGGGGGAGAAGAAATGATAGAAAACTTAGCCATTTAGAGCATTGTGCTTGGCTAATGCTCAGCCATAGAGCTTGAATGTATGGAAGCTTAATTTGAAGATGAAATATAGAGGATCTGCATTCCAATTGAAGCAGATCCGAAGATGTAGCCCCAGTGAGATGGAGGGGTGAACTCCGTTACCAATTTGGTTGTCTTTCTCTTGTGTGTTTTGTGCTTCTTGATTATGTACAATTCATTTTATTATGTGTATGCGGACTAACATGCTCATTTAAACCTGTATAAGCCATAGTCGTTTTAAAAGATCTTAATACTGTACATGATATGGTTGGGTAGTACTCGACCCGTGATCATATCCCTGGAGCAACTTTTCAAAGAGCCATGGACATAGCATTCTCGGAAGAATTGGGCTTCTTCATCATTATCTATCTTGATGATGTCACTGTGTTTTAAAAAACAGATGAAGAACACTTAGAACATTTGAGAAAGGTTTTCGAGAAGTGGAAAAGGTTTGGAATATCTTTAAACCCTAAGAAGACACTATTTGGGCTCCAAGAAGGTAAACTTCTTGGACACATTATTTCAGAAAAGGGTATAAATATAGATCCAAAGAGGATTGAGGCCATATTGCAAATCTCTCATCCTCGAAACATCAAGGAGTTGCAATCTTTCATTGGGAAGATCAACTTTTTGAGAAGGTTCATTCATAATTTAGCTGAGCTCCTTAGGAATATCACAAACATGTTGAAAAATGAGCAAGGGGTAAAATGGACCTTGGAAGCGAAGCAATCCTTTGAACTGGTGAAACAAGCCTTAACCAAAACACCGGTTCTGATAAGTCCTGATTTTTCAAAATATTTCTATATCTTCTCATTTGCATCAGAACATACCATAGTTGTTGTCCTTTTACAGAAAAACCCACAAGGACAAGAGCAACCCATTGCATTCTTTAGCAAGGCATTGAGGGATGCCCCTTTGAAGTATAACATTATGGAGAAGCAAGCATTTGCTTTGGTTAAAGCATTGAAAGACTTCAGAGTATACATCCTTCATTCACATATTATTGACTTTGTCCCAAATTCAGTTGTTAAAGACATTCTAACACAGGACCCAGATGGTAAGAGAGGTAAGTGGATTGTTGTTATTCTTGAATATGATTTAGAGATAAAACCCACTAAGCTCATCAAAGGCCAAGGTAATGGTTAAATCAAATTGTGAAGTTCTTGATATTCATATGATTAATGCTTTAGATGATCAAGAGGAAATCTCAACACCCATTGTTGAAAACCATTTTATGAATTCTTCTTGGTATGCTGACATTCTTTATGTTTTGCTTAAATTGAATACACCTCCTGGTTTGACAAAAACAAAGGCAAGGTTCCTAAAATTAAAAGCTGTAAACTATTTCATTATAGATAAATGTCTTTATTGGAAGAATGCAAGTGGTATATTGCTTAAATGTTTGCCTGAGTTTGATGCAGAGAAGGTTAAGTACCAGTTCCATGAAGGAGAGTGTGGAGTTCATTTGTACTAGAAGAAAACAGCCAACAAAATTTTGAGGGCTGGTTTCTATTGGCCTACTCTTTTCCATGATGTACACAAGATGATCATAGCCTGTCATGAGTGTCAACTTTTTGAAGGCAAAAGAAAACTCCTACCCCTCCCTCTGCATCCAATCACTGTTGAAGCCCCATTTCAACAGTGGGGACTTGACTTTATAGGAAAAATCAATCCACCATCTTCTGCCCAACATAGATGGATTCTTACTGCCACAGACTATTTCACTAAGTGGATAGAAGCCATTCCTTGTAGGCAGGCCAATAATTCAGTTATCATAAAATTTATGGAGACTAATATTATCTCCAAATTTGGTTGTCCTACCAAGATCATCATTGATAATGCAGCAGCATTTGGATCAAAGAAGATGGTTGATTTCTGTTACAGATATCAGATAACATTGGGGCATTCCACGGCCTATTACCCTCAGGGTAATGGACTTGAATAATCCTCAAACAAAAGCTTAGTGAACATAATCAAGAAACTATTGGAGGACAACAAGAAGTCTTGGCACACAAAGTTGATTCATGCCCTTTGGGCTGACAGATTGAATTTGAAGAAATCTATTGGTATGTCACCTTTTCAGCTAGTGTATGGTACTGATGCAATTTTTCCAAACAGCCTTGGTGTACCAGTGATGAGGTTGATTCAAGAGTTGCATACTGAAGATAATGACATGATCAGAAGAATAAATCAGACCATTCATCTTCAGCAAACCAGAGAGGAAGTGTATAACAAATCATTGCAGAAACATGAGAGCATTAAAAAGATTTTTGACAGAAGAACAAAGGCCAGCAATTTCAAGATTGGGGACAAAGTTTTAAAATGGGACTCAAGGAGGGAAGAGAAGGGCAAGCATGGAAAATTGGACAACCTATGGCTTGGCCCTTACTCTATTCATTCAGCTGCTGGTAACAATGCATTTTTCTTGGAGGAGTTGAATGGAGCAGAATTGTTTGGGGGTCCTCTCAATGGCAGGATGCTTAAGCATTACTTCTCTTGATCCATGTTATGTTTTGAAGCCTTTTTATCTTTTCCATTATGAATATTTCATCCACCATTGCATTCAAAATTGTAAAAAGCAAAAAATACAAAAACAAAGAAAAAAAGAAAAGAGGGCAGATTTTGAAAACAAGAAAGGTATAGCCCCATACCAAAAAAAAGAGACAAATCTGAAAGTGTGCAAGCTCAAATGCCACTCCTGAAAAACACACTTCTAGTTAGTCAAACTGTTTAAACTTGACTAATTAGCTTTAAATTTCCTGCTGATAGGATAGTGAATTTGATAACCCAAACTGTCTAATCTTGGCTTATCAGTAGATAGTTTAGGATAGAAATGAAAGGTTCAAACATGTCCAAAATCTGAACCTAAGGTTGCAAAGAGAAATTGATGCAGGGGCATTAAACACTAGCCAGCAATGTAGGAGTTTTGTCCACATGTTGTGGCTAGGAGGGTTTGAAAACAGTCGAATTATCACAACTAGGTGTCAATCCCTTAGCTGATTGTATTATTAGATCAGTTAGAGTCTTAGAAGTTGAATAACTCAATTAGTCTAGCTGTCATATTCCAGTTAGTCGAATTGTTTTAATTAGACTGTTGATTTCCTGAAACGGTCCTCTCAGAGGAACCGAAGAGTCATAGGTTTATGTATATAATTGTAAACCCTCGAATGTATGAAGGAGGAGGACAAGAAGAAGAGAGGATATTCTGCAATAAACTCTGTGTGTTACAATTGCTTCCAATTAAATAGTTTCTGTGCGCATTTACCCTAGAATCGTGTTGAATCCTTAATTGTCAAGAGGTTGTTTAATTGTGAAGTGATGAACTCTGTGCATATGTATATACTGGAATGAACTGTTGGATAGATTCTGCATGTCTCTGTCTATTGCTTCCCACAATTTTCTCGAGTAGAGAAGCCTGTGAAACCGTGGTCATTTAAACCTGGTTAATGGTAATAGAATCCCACTTAACACAGTAAGTTACAACCGGTTGTCAACCAGAGTCTGAACCTGAGTTAACAACCAGGGTATACAAAGGCGAACACAAACTCCGACGTGAACCCTGGTTAGCCACTATACAAAACCGCTAGCGGATTTTTGAAAGCGGATTGCCCATATCGCACCGCTTTTGGTGCGAAGGCAGTATTTATAGGTCGAGGAGCGATTCCATAGAGGATTTGACGCGTGGCAAGGTGGATCCCCGGAAAACCACCGTTCAATCGTGCCATTGCGCATTAAACTTCGACGTTGGATGCCGAGCGATATGCGTATGAGTCGTCGATCTGGGCGAAGGCCATCGGATGGTGTTCGTTCAACGGAGATGCACGAAGATTAAACAAGGTACGACGCGCGCATTTGATTGGGCCATTTGTTAGCCCCACTATGAAATTCTTGACAAGCAAGCTGGGGGCTAGATTTTTTTGGAGCCTTCAAGGAATGCCTTTCCCCTAAAAACCCATCCTCCTTGAAGCCTCTTTGTGCCTGGTGTCCTTTGATAAATTTCCCTCTGCTGATTCCCGTTGCAAGCCTCTCTGTTTGTGAAGAAATGCCCAAAGGGCCTCCTCCCCTTCTTATTCCATTCCCCTTTGTCCCCCCTTCTACTTCCCTTTTGTACCCTCTCAACCCTCCCAAATCCCCTTTATATCCTTCCTCTACCCTTTGCTTAGCCAAATTCCCCCTTATTCCCTCTATCGTTACTCCTCCTTGGCCTTAAAATGCATAAAATGGGCCAAAACCCATTCTCCACTTTTTAATAGGGCTTAGCCCCTTTCCGCCAGCCCCTTTAGTTGTTTCCCCATGTAGCCGAGCACTATGACTGAGCGCTACCCCTTAAAGGTGATAATCCCAATATCACACATTGCTCCCATCACATGTTTGTTTTAGCATTCCAATCATCCATCGCAAATATTTGCGATGCGATTGATCGCGTCACAAATATTTGTGATGCAATTAATCGCGCGATCATTTCATCGCACCATCCGATCCGCCCGATCGCATAATCGCATTTTCCAGACGCCCGACCCTTCGCATCTCCCGATTTCTCCTCCGCCATCGGTCAGCCTCCAAATCGGACGGTTGGCACTTCATCGCACCCCGCCAGTCGCCTCGCACTTCCCAATCGCTTCCCCTTCCTCGATCGCAATCAGGAGCTATAAGTGTGCGTCCCTCTCATCTATTGCGATTACGATTCTCTGACTAAGCCTTGACCATCCATTGTGTCTAAGATCTAACGATTGAGATCTGATCGCCATCTTCCCCCGGCTGGGTCCCACCTCATCGCATTTCCCTGCATTCCCTTCACATTTCTTTGTATTTTTCTCGACGTCTAAAGTCTTATGTTTCACGGTTGTTCCACCCACTTTCATATATCATTCCACTGCTCGACCCCCGCCGTTAATCTTCGCTCCCAAGCCATGATCTAACGGTTTGTGCTGCATTCTGCCATCAAAGCCTATTATTCATGAGTCTTCACCAGTTCATTACATTTTGTCACCATTTTTTAGTGAAAGCCACCTTCCTGCCGTCGCGCTATCATATTTTTCGCCCTTCGCTCCACTAGTCTTCCATTGCATTGATTGTCTACACACAGTTGTGAGTTTTTGCAGAGTACAAGAGTTGAAACACCGCCATAACTACACAGTATGGATGCAGCAGTGATTTTTCCACCGACAGAGGCAAGGAATTTAATGAAGGGCGGGTTTCCATGCCAACAGAATGTCTTCTTCCGAAGAAGGACGGATTTCCCATACTGTTTGATTATATGCCGTGATCCAGAGGAGATCCCCGCTCGAAACGTAGTCCAAGGATATCAGAGCATTTGTTGCTCAAATATGGTGGACCATTCCATTTTTCATTGCCATTTTATTTATTCACCAAGGGTACCACAAAGTACAGCGAACCAGAATGCATCGGAGACATATCTGGAATCAATGAAGCCTGACGAAGGTCATTCTTTTCTCCAAAGAGTGCCAAAAATTAATGCTCAGAGTTTAAAACAGAATGGGCTTCGGCCCTCCCCTTCTTTTCTGAGTTTAATGTTATATTTAGTATTCTACCTACTTCCTCTGCTCTTTTTCAGCTATAAAAACTATGAGAAAATTGTTGTAAAGGTTGTTGATGAGATAGCAGAGAGGTGCAAGCAGTTTCTCTTGAGATAAGTTCTATGTGTATAGTTGTAATATAGGCTGAGGAAGATGTATTCAGGTTGAATGACCCAGCTATTGGCTATGTTGTACCTGATTGGTGTTGATGTTTAATATAATAAGAAATTTTCATTGGATCCTGATCTAAAGTTGCGGTGATGTTTTTCTACCTCTGTGTTTATTTCCATTTCATTTCATTTCATCTGTCTTGCATCAGAAATTTGGCATAATATTCACCCTTGTTAGGTGCCTTATGTTGCTTCTCTCCCAGCCCTTTATGTTTTCTACTTCATGTGTTTATCTAAAGATTGATTTCAATTGATTTAACCAGTGTAGTGGATGTTGTTGCCTACTAGCTGATGTATGAATTAACGGAATTTGTTTTAGATGTTCTTGTTAGGATTTAATGGAATGTGTTGAGAACACTAGGAGGTCTAGAACCCTGTATCTGCCTCACTAGGATCTTTCCGTTCTAATTAAGCCTTTCCAAGTTAAATGACCTCTGACCTGATCTATAGATGGGATTAGTTAGTTCTCCCCCCTTCACTCTCGGTCCTTAATGTCCCATACCACCCTATCACTTTAGGATCTAAGGCTTTAGATGACTAGCCCAACTGAAAGCTTGCATATTGATAGCAAGTAAATCCTTTCTTGACTCCATTACCCAATGGACTTGGTTTTCTATGGATTATCTCTCCTTTGCCTAAATTCTTCCTTGCCCAGTCCTGTCTCATGATGAACTCTTCCTTCCTGATTCCCAGCAACCAAATTCTCAATTAAACAAACAAACCCTGCGCATAGAACTAGCCTAATACCTTATTGTGAGCTTCAAAGACAAACACCTTTGACAATCATAGAGAGATTCCTCTCTGGACCTAGGAGGGCTAGATCCTGAGGTCTAAAAGTGGTTCTATGTTGTCTCATCTTTTGGTCTTGTCAACCTGGCCAAAACATGGGAACCCCAACATAATGGCGACTCCACTGGGGAGTTCTGAGTACATTTCACCTTAAACATTCTTAAAAAATTCAAAAACTTAGAACTCTGGTTAGGTTGACAGTAAGTCACTCCTTTCTTGAATCGACCTCCATTATTGAATATCCACCATACTCTTAGACAGAGTCTGGAAAGGGCCAGGTAGCCTCCGGATCTCACACTCTTCGAAGGTGACATATCTGGTAAATGCCCTTCCAGTCAATCTCTGGTTGGAGTTTACAGTCATGAGGAGATTCCTGAAAGGTGATAGTGCTTGAGCACTATGGTGGACAGTGTGACCCTTTAGATACAACCTAAAACCCTCCACCTGGCGACTCCATCGTTCCTAAACGAAAAGACTCCAGTGGTGATCAGTAGGCCTACTGATTATCTTGGTTTCACAATAGACTCCACTGGGAGACCAGCCCCTGAGACAATCAACCACAGAAGAAGTAATGAGTAGGGTTAAGCTGCTTGGCTGGGGAAATAGCATTCTAGCTTTCAGAACCATCCACACAAGAGCTTATCCCAACCCTGACCCACCTGAAATATTTGACAATCCGGAGAGTATCCTCAAAGGAGATCCTACACCTAATAGAACAACTATTTCCAGTCACATTCATAGAGCTAATTCTGCACCAGAAAACCTAACAGCTCTAACACCTTTTCTCCCTGACCTAGACCTACCTAACAGTTTATCAAGAACCAGGTCATTCAATCACCTAGACCAGCAAGACCTTGAGCCTCATAGTACACCATCTCATAGTGCTCAACACACTAGGGACAGAGGAACCCCTCTATCTACACCACCTGATATCTACTTCATTCAAAACTTGGGGCTCTCCCACCCTAGATCTGCTCAACAAACTTCTGCTAGTCCTAATATCCCTATCATCCAAATACCAGCAGGTCAAGCCAACCCTATACCTCATCAGAAAATTATCATGGCAGCTTGGTACGCACCTTTAGTTTTACCACAGCCCTTGTTACCCTTTCCAAATGATTATCAGTCAAAAATCCCA
Organism: Pinus albicaulis; assembly: GCA_034641835.2. Taxonomy (NCBI): domain Eukaryota; kingdom Viridiplantae; phylum Streptophyta; class Pinopsida; order Pinales; family Pinaceae; genus Pinus; species Pinus albicaulis. The sequence continues at coordinate 488,964,254 of CM076575.1, forward strand.
CACTTCACTGCCAAAGAATCCATTACAACTCAGCAAAACGTAGATAAGATGGAGGATTCTTTTTATTATATGGAAATTGATGATGAAACAATCAAAATGAGAATCTTTGCCCAAAGCCTGGGGGCGATGTAAATAAATGGTTTAAAGGTTTACCCCCTGGCAGTATCGAAGATCTCCCTGCGTTATATCGGAACTTCATAGACAAATGGGAGGTTAGAGCAAACCCTCGCTAGCTCCTAGAAGAATACATGTCCCTTAAGAGGAACGAAGGAGAGAGCGTCCATGAGTACACCACTAGATTCAACAGCATTTACAATGCTCTCCCTCCACACATGAAACCCCCTCAAGGTATGGCCCTGGCTAAATATCCAGATGGATTTGATGCTGACATGGCCTATGAGCTCAAAGATAAAGAGTATAACACATTGGAAGACATGCAGAAAGGAGCCATAACCATAGAATAAAACTTGATGGAAAAAAGGGCAAGATTAGAAGCTGAGAAAAGGGTAACCTATAGGGATGACAATGTAGCTTCCACATCTGATCCCAAATATGATAGACTGTCTAAAAACATGGAAGAGCTACAAAAAATGATCAAAAGGATGGTTGTCCAAAACAGAAACCAAAACCAGAACCAGAACGTTAGAAGAAACAATGTCGTTCCCAACAGACAAAGAGAGTCGGATCAACAAATTGTTCCCCCATTTCAAGAAAACGTTTTATATGAAGATGAGGGGATCATAGAAGAGTCTGAAGGGAATGGGATAAACATGTTCGAAATAGAAGACTTAGTCCTTAACTATGATCCAGAGGAATATTAGCCCTCACCTTCGTACTGGGATGAAGAATGGTTAGAAACTGAGGATTACAGATTAGGATTCGAAAATGCCATGATGCAGGTCAGAGAACAGTATGAACATAGGAGAAAAAAGAACCAAGAGAATCCCAAAAAAAAGACTCCTGAGGTAACCATCAAGAAAAGGCCTGACAGATCTTATAAAGCATCTGCTGCAAATGACAAATCAGCAGCTGAAAGTTCTGGTAAACACAAGGAAAAAGACAACCAAGACACTGAAAGACAAAGCCAACCAACCAGCAGCACTAGCACTACAGTTAGTGCTCCTGATAAAATGGTTCCTGACGTTGTACATAGTGATAAATCACTAACTGATTTAGCTACTAAAGCAGTAGCAAATAAAACAGATTTAAGCGCTTCCAAGAATCAGTCCACTTTCAATTTAGAGAGTGAGATTGCAAAAATCAAAATTTCTGTACCATTAGATGAGTTGGCCACTCAGAATGTATATAAAGGCCAAATTTTGAAAGCACTAAATTTAGGGGAAAACAATGACTCTGTAAATTTGAATGATGATCAACTTGCCCTCCTATTTGGTACAAAGATTGAGGGAAAATTTCAGGAAGGGGAAGTTCCACCTTTCTATATCAGTCTCAACATTCATGACAAAATACTCCACAATGCCATGCATGATTCTGGAGCATCACACAATTTAATTCCTAAGGTAGTGATGGAAAAGATAGGCCTAGAAGTAACACGACCTTACAAAGATATATATTCATTTGACTCTAGCAGAGTAAAATGCCTAGGCTTGATCAAGGACTTGTGTGTGAGCTTAACCCAGATTCCTGCTAAGTGTATGGTCATGGATGTGGTGGTAGCAGATGTGCCACCCAAGTATGGCATGCTGCTATCTAGATCATGGGGAGCCAAATTGCAAGGAACAATGCATATGGATGGATCATATGCCACTATCCCTATATTTGGCCAACTTAGAAGACTGTATAGAGAATCTTAGATGAAATTCTTAGTCAGTAGCCCTGAGAAGCCTGAAAATTCACCATTATACTTTGTACACACAGACCTGGATTCTTTCATCCTTTATAATGACCAATCCTTAGGAGAGCCAGAATCTGAATGTAAAAATTCAAGAAAAAACATAGAGGCCATGGACTTTAGCATAATGGCTACCCTAGAAGAATACGATGATGAAAACCGTGGGCAGGGTACAAAAAAGAAAACTCAGAATGAACCAGGAACACAATGCAGTCAGCCTATTAGTCATACCCTTCAAACTGATATACCACGCGAAGAACAAGATAACCCACAACCTAGTACAGACTCCTCAACACAACATAATGGCGAGCCCCTGTTGGAAATGAACTTCGATGGGTCCTATACTAGACAAAATACTGGAGCAGGGATGTGGCTACATAACACATGAAATGATCATGCAGAGAGCCACGCTGTGAATCTGCATTTCAAATGCACAAATAATATTGCAGAATATGAGGCTCTCATCTTGGGTCTGAACCTATTGAAGAAATTAGGAGCCCATAGGATAGCTATGAGAGGAGACTCTGAGTTAGTTATCAAACAAGTGAATGGTGAATATACGGAAAAACACCCCAGGTTGAGAGCATACAAGAATGACGCAGTAGACTTATTGAAAACCTTTGTAGAATATGAATTGGTATTTATGCCTAGGAGTCAGAACGTTATTGCTAATGGATTAGCTTGCCTGGCTAGTTCATATCCTAAGACTCCCCCTGATCAACAAATCATCATTCAAACCAAGTTCAGACCTGCAGTGCCAGAAAACGAAAAATATTGGCAGGTCTTTGAAGGAGATAAACAGATTGAAGATTTCCTGGTGGGCAGAAATGAGTTTGAATTTTCTGATTTCGGCTCAAAACCGGATGACAGCTGCCCATGTGAGGATCCCCCACATGAACGAGAAACACCCTGTAACATAGAAATAAACACCTTTTCTGAGGAAACTGGAAGTTCAACCAAAAAATGTGAAAATGCAGGTAATGAGGAAGTGGAGGTGTTGCAGGCCAAAGATAAGAACATACCCAGAGGCCTGGCACCCCTAGAGGACCTTTTTGACTTTGATGATGTAGCAAAAAAGCCCACTATAGAACATGCAGACTTAGATGTCGAAGAATGCAACATTGGCACTGACGATAAGCCCAAAATGATCAAACTGGCTAAGTCTGTACCTGCAAACATGAAGAACAAATACATTGACCTGTTTAGGGAATTCATTGATGTGTTTGCATGGAGCTATGAAGACTTAAAGGCCTATGACACCAACATCATACAACACAAGATACCCTTGAAGGAAAATCAAAAGCCTTTCAAATAAAAACTTCGCAGAATCAATCCAAAAAAATTGCCTGCAGTAGAGAAAGAAATCAAAAAGATGTATGATGCAGGCATTATAGTCCCTGTAAGGTTTTCTGATTGGGTGTCAAACTTAGTGGCTGTGAGAAAGAAAACAGGGGAGATCAGATTATGCATAGACTTCAGAAACCTCAACAGAGCCTCCCTGAAAGACAAATACCCTTTGCCTAGAATGGAGCATATTCTACAGAAGGTAGTTGGCTCTAAGAGAATCTCCCTACTTGATGGTTTTTTAGGGTATAATCAAGTTCTGGTATTCCCAGAAGATCAACTAAAAATGGCGTTTACCACCCCATGGGGTACCTTCATGTATGTGAAGATGCCTTTTGGATTGATGAATGCTGGAGCTACCTTCCAGAGAGCGATGGATATAGCTTTCTCAGAGGAGATAGGACACTTCATAGTTATCTATTTGGATGACTTGACTATCTTTTCTAAAACCGAAAAAGAACACCTGAAACATCTGAGAAAGGTTTTTGAAAAATGTAGAAGGTACGGTCTGTCCTTAAATCCTAAGAAAACTGTTTTCGGGCTGCAAGAAGGTAAACTTCTTGGTCACATTATATCTGAGAAAGGGATTAGGATAGACCCACAGAGGGTTGAGGGAATACTTCAAATTACACATCTGAGAAACATCAAGGAGTTACAGTCCTTCATAGGGAAGATCAATTTCCTTAGGAGATTTATCCCCAATCTTGCTGAGCATCTTAGGAAAATGACCAACATGCTAAAGAAAGATGCAGGAATTAAGTGGACTGTTGAAGCAAAGAAATATTTTGAGTCAGTAAAACTTACACTCACTCAGGCCCCTGTCCTTACCATCCCAAACTTCTCAAAAGATTTTCTGATCTTTTCCTTTGCCTCTGAACACACAGTAGCTGCAGTCTTGCTGCAAAGGAATTCAGAAGGGCATGAACAGCCAATTGCCTTCTTCAGCAAAGCCTTGAGGGATGCACCCTTAAAGTACAACATTATGGAAAAGCAGGCCTATGCCCTGGTAAAGGCCTTAAAAGACTTTAGGGTGTACATTCTGCATTCTCACACCATTTCTTATGTGCCAAGTATAGTGGTCAAAGATATCTTGTCCCAAGACCCTGATGGGAAAAGGGGCAAATGGATTTCTACAATCTTGGAATACGACCTCGAAATAAAACCCACCAAACTGATCAAAGGTCAAGGCCTGGCCCAGTTAATGGCTAAATCAAACCTGCAGGCCCTTGGCATTAACATGATAAATGCCTTAGATGAGCAGGAAGGACTATCCCATCCAACTGTTGAGGAGCAGTTTCAGAACTCTCCTTGGTACTCTGATATCCTTTATGTGCTCACCAATCTCAATGCCCCTCCAGAACTGTCCAAAAAAAAGGCGAGATTCATAAAACTCAAAGCTAGAAATTACTGCATTTTGATTGAGAATCTATACTGGAAAAATCCAAATGGCCTATTGTTGAAATGTTTTTCTGAAACTGAAGCTGAAAGAATCAAACAAGAATTCCATGCTGGGGAGTGTGGAGGCCACCTGAGCTGGAAAGCCACTGCAAGTAAGATACTCAGGGCTGGTTACTATTGGCCTACACTCTTCAGTGATGTCCATAAAATGATAACCGCCTGTCATAAATGCCAAATCTTTGAGGGTAGAAAAAAGCTCCTTCCCCTCCCTTTACAACCTATCACCGTAGAAGGTCCCTTCATGCAATGGGACCTAGACTTTATTGGGGGAAATTCACCCTTCTTCTTCTGGGCAACACAAATGGATCCTAACTGCTACAGGTTACTTCACCAAATGGATAGAAGCCATACCCACTAGGAATGCCACTGATTCTGTCATCATTAGGTTCCTAGAGGACTTCATCTTATCTCGGTTTGGCTGTCCAAGGAAAATAATCACTGAAAATGATGCTGCTTTCGGATCCAAGATAATACATTGGATTTATGTCATGTACGTAAATAGCACTTGGTTATTCAATCGCTATTACCCTAGGGTAATGGATAAGTGAACTATCCAACAAAAGCCTGTCACAATTATCAAAGCTGGAAGAGAATAAAAAGTCATGGCATGTACTTGGTACATGCTCAGTGGTCATTAAAGTCATCACAAAGAAATTATTTGGCACAGTCACTATTCTACTGTTTACTTAATGTATGCTTTTTCCTACCAGCTCGGGAGTTCAAATATTGTTTGTTCCGTAGATTCAGACAGAGAAATGATGGTGAGAAGGAATTAATGAAAATTGTCCATTCATAAGAACAAGGGAGCAAGTTTATAGCAAAGCTATCAGAGTTCAGGAGAACATTAAAAGGTTGTTTGACAAAAGAGCCAAAGCTTCAGATTTCAAGGTTGGAGATAAAGTTCTGAAATGGGATTCAAGGAGAGAGGACAAAGGTAAACATGGCAAGTTTGACAGCTTGTGGCGGGGTCCATATATCATCCAAGCCACTGTGGGGCCTAATGCATTTTTCTTACAAGAACTTGACGGTACAAAGTTGTTTGGGGGTCCTGTCAATGGCAAGATGCTCAAGCACTACTTCTTCTAAATTTCATTTTCCAGTTTCATTCTCCATTGTATATATCATTGTAGTTTTATCTATAAAATAAAAATAAAAGTGGAGAGGTTCTAAGCATGTCAAAACTTGAACCTCCTAAAGGTATGAGTGCTCTCAAACATGATCAAATTTAGCCAAAAAGAAGCGCAATAGATGGCTCGACATGCTAAACTGGACCAAATAGCTTAAGAAGAACGGGGTTTTAACATGTCGAAAACCAGAGCTGAAATGAACAAAGGAAGTGACTCTAATTTGCTCAAAACCTGAGTCACGAGAAAGGAAGGATGTTTCAAAACTGCAAATTTCATGCCTTCACAGTTTTATCTTCAGTTTTCCACAAGTCTTCACTCCAGCAAGTCAGACAGTCTAATCTTGGCTTGGTTGTTTTTCAATTTCCTGTTTTAGAATGTAGGAAAAGAAATCTGTTGGACAGTCTAATCCCAGCAGATGTTAGATTAGGTAGAGAAGCATATGAGGCCAACAGTCTAATATGGTCTCATGGAGAAATAAGGGTAGATTTAGAATAGGTTTGTTTTTGTTTTGAAAATAAAATGTAAAGGGTCTGCTAGCTCAAATGCACCCAAAGGAAAATGTTAGAACTGTAGTCTGGGTAGGTAGATTGGTAGGGAAATATTTTTGCTGATTTGTGTCTTTAACATATTGTGGCAACTGAAAATTAAAGAAAGAAGGGATGTGCCAAGCAGCAGGCATATGGCCTACTCCAAAGATCATCTCTGGTTTCTTGACTCCTTCAAGAAGAAGCCATACCCATGTGGAGCCACTGTTAGTCCCCCTATGAAATTCTTGACAAGCAAGCTGGGGGCTAGATTGTTTTGGAGCCTTCAAGGAATGCCTTTCCCCTGAAAACCCATCCTCCTTGAAGCCTTTTTGTGCCTGGTGTCCTTTGATAAATTTCCCTCTGCTAATTCCCGTTGCAAGCCCCTCTATTTGTGAAGAAATGCCCAAAGGGCCTCCTCCCCTTCTTATTCCATTCCCCTTTGTCCCCCCTTCTACTTCCCTTTTGTACCCTCTCAACCCTCCCAAATCCCTTTTATATCCTTCCTCTACCCTTTTCTTAGCCAAATTCCCCCTTATTCCCTCTATCGTTACTCCTCCTTGGCCTTAAAATGCATTAAAACGGGCCAAAACCAATTCTCCACTTTGTAATAGGGCTTAGCCCCTTTAGCTGTTTCCCCATGTAGCCGAGCGCTATGACCGAGCGCTACCCCTTAAAGGTGCTAATCGCAATATCGCACATCGCTCCCATCGCATGTTTGTTTTAGCATTCCAATCATCCATCGCAAATATTTGCGATGCGATTAATCGCGCCACTGTTTCATCGCACCATCCGATCCGCCTGATCGCATAATCGCATTTTCCAGACGCGCGACCCTTCGCATCTCCCGACTTCTCCTCCGCCATCAGTCAGCCTCCAAATCGGACGGTTGGCGCTTCATCGCACCCTGCCAATCACCTCGCACTTCCTAATCGCTTCCCCTTCCTCGATCGCAATCAGAAGCTATAAGTGTGCGTCTCTCTCGTCTATTGCGATTGCGATTCTCCGACTAAGCCTTGACCGTCCATTGGGTCTAAGATCTAACGGTTGAGATCTAATCACCATCCGCTCCCGGTTGGGTCCCACCTCATCGCATTTCCCTACATTCCCTTCACATTTCTTTGTATTTTGCTCGAAGTCTAAAGTCTTATGTTTCACGGTTGTTCTACCCAATTTCATATATCATTCCACTGCTCGACCCCCGCCATTGATCTTCGCTCCCAGGCAACGATCTAACAGTCTACGCTGCATTCTGCCATCAAACCCTATTATTCGTGAGTCTTCACCAGTTCATTACATTTTTTCACCATTGTTTAGTGAAAGCCACCTTCCTGCCGCCGCGCTATAATATTTTTCGCCCTTTGCTCCACCAGTCTTCCATTGCATTGATTGTCTACACACAGTTTTGAGTTTCTGCAGAGTACAAGAGTTGAAACGCCGCCATAACTACACAGTATGGATGCAGAGTAATTTTTCCACCGACAGAGGCAAGGAATTTAATGAAGGGAAGGTTTCCACACCAGCAGAATGTCTTCTTCTGAAGAAGGACGGATTGCCCATACTGTTTGATTATATGCCGTGCTCCAGAGGAGATCCCCGCTTGGAACGCAGTCCAAGGATATCAGAGCATTTGTTGCTCAAGTATGGTAGACCATTCGGTTTTTCATTTCCATTTTATTTATTCAGCAAGGGTACCACAAAGTACAGCGAACCAGAATGCATCGGAGACATATCTGGAATCAATGAAGCCTGATGAAGGTCATTATTTTCTCCAAAGAGTGCCAAAAATTAATGATCAGAGTTTAAAACAGAATGGGCTTCGGCCCTCCCCCTTCTTTTCTAAGTTTAATGTTATATTTAGTATTCTACATACTTCCTCTGCTCTTTTTCAGCGATAAAAACTATGAGAAAATTGTTGTAAAGGTTGTTGATGAGATAGCAGAGAGGTGCAAGCAGTTTCTCTTGAGATAAGTTCTATGGGTGTAGTTGTAAGATAGGCTGAGGAAGATGTATTCAGGCTGAATGACCCAGCTATTGGCTATGTTGTACCTGATTGGTGTTGATGTTTAATATAATAAGAAAATTTCATTGGATCCTGATCTAAAGCTGCGGTGATGTTTTTCTACCTCTGTGTTTATTTCCATTTCATTTCATTTGATCTGGTTCGCATCAGAAATTTGGCATAAGATTCACCCTTGTTAGGTGCCTTATGTTGCTGCTCTCCCAGCCCTTTATGTTTTCTACTTCATGTGTTTATCTAAATATTGATTTCAATTGATTTAACCAGTGTAGTGGATGTTGTTGCCTACTAGCTGATGTATGAATTAACGGAATCTGTTTTAGATGTTCTTGTTAGGATTTAATGGAATGTGTTGAGAACATTGGGAGGTCTAGAACCCTGTATCTGCCTCACTAGGATCTTTCCATTCTGATTAAGCCTTTCCAAGTTCCCTTGTGCTGCCTCTGATTTTGTCCAAGCAGGTCTGGAGTTAAATGACCTCTGACCTGATCTATAGATGGGATTAGTTGGTTCTCCCCCCTTCACTCTCGGTCCTTAATGTCCCATACCACCGTATCACTTTAGTATCCAAGGCTTTAGATGACTAGCCCAACTGAAATCTTGCATATTGATAGCAAGTAAATCCTTTCTTGACTCCATTACTCAATGGACTTGGTTTTCTCTAGATTATCTCTCGTTTGCCTAAATTCTTCCTTGCCCAGTCTTGTCTCATGATGAACCCTTCCTTCCCGATTCCCAGCAAAATCTCGATTAAACAAACAAACCCTGCACATAGAACTAGCCTAATACCTTATTGTGACCTTCAAAGACAAACACCTTTGACAATCATAGAGAGATCCCTCTCTGGACCTAGGAGGGCTAGATCATGAGGTCTGAAAGTGGTTCTATGTTGTCTCATCTTTTGGTCTTGTCAACCTGGCCAAAACATGGGAACCCCAACACCATTGACATATATGTGGGGCCGGCCAAAGGTCTATTATAATGCCGGTTAGTTATAAGGTGTCGGGATATTATAGAAGGCACAGAGATTTATTTAAATTACAAAGGTTCGTTATAAAGCCAATATTAATATATAGCGTGTGAAGGTATAAACTTTGATTATAAAGTTGGAAATAATATATAAGTCGAGAGATACCATTTGATATTCAAAACTGTTGAATATAGTTATTTATCAATTTTCTCCAAAATAGATAAATAAAATTTCCAAGGAATGTAAGTAGACCACGTGGAGCCAAAGAATGAGGGTTTTGAGAAAGGGAGCTAACTTTCAGCTGTGTGACTACATCATTTGTGGTATCAGAGCAAATCTGAAGTTGTTTTGCTGACATGGCCATTCGAGTTGGTAGAGGTGCTGGCAGAAGAAGACTTGTTGCCAACGCAGAAGTGTTGGGGATGTTGCAGAGGGTCAAGGCCAGAATGGATGCCATGGAGCAAAGACAGCCCAGAGATCCTGAAGACATCAGTGAACCTGAGACAGAAGAAGCAGAAGAAAATGTTGAAATTCCCCCTGACATGAGGCTCCTTAGAACTGTTCTGGGGTCTGCAGTTAAGCCCAGAATTGAAGTGTCGAGTTATGCAGGGGGACTGAATCCAGAGGAGCTGGTGGACTGGATTAATGAAATGAACAAGTGCTTCGATTATGAAGAAATAAGTGAAGATAAGAAGGTCAAGTTTGCAATGACAAAGCTTAAAGGACATGCTGCTAGTCCAAGGGAAATGCTGCTAGCTATTCATTGATAGTGGCAGCATAGACAATCTAGTTTCCACTGAGGTAATAGAAAATTTGAAGCTGGAGACAAGGGAGCATCCAACTCCCTATAGGGTGTCCTGGCTGCACAAAGGGCACCATCTGGTTGTAAAATAATAGTGTGAGATAGAGCTGCAAATGGGCAAATACAAAGATAAGGTCCTATGTGATGTAATGCCCATGGATGTGTGTCATATACTTCTGGGTAGACCTTGGCAGTTTTATAGAGCAACAGTGCATGATGGCAAGAAGAACACTTACAAGTTCTTCAAGGATGGGGTACATCATACATTGATACCCATGGAAGAAGGAGAGCCATCCAGCAGAGTGATTGATCGAAAGAACTTGTTGCTGAGCGGGAAGGAATATCTGCAACAGATAGAAGAAGAAGAGGTAATCTTTGCTTTAGTTTGCAAGCCTAAAGTAGTTCTTACTTCTACAAAGATTTCTGATTTACCAGTAGAGATATAAGAGATGTTAGATGATTACTGTGACATTGTTGTGGATGATTTACCTAATGAGCTGCCACCTGTAAGGAAGATCAGCCATCAGATAGATTTTATCCTTGGTTCAGATTTTCCAAATAAGGCAGCCTACAGAATGAATACCAAGGAAAATGAGGAAATCAGGAGACAAGTACAGGATTTGGTGGACAAAGGACTGATCAAATAAAGTCTGAGTCCATGTGCAGTACCAACAGTTTTGAGCCCAAAGAAAGATGGGGGCTGGAGGATGTGTACTGATTCCAGAGCAATTAATAAGATCACAATCAAGTACAGGTTCCCTTTGCCCAGAGTTGAGGATTTAATGGATTGTTTGAGTGGTGCTAAATATTTCTCAAAGATATATTTAAAAAGTGGATACCATCAGATTAGAATAAGAGAGGGTGATGAGTGGAAAACTGCCTTCAAAACAAATGAAGGACTGTATGAATGGATGGTAATGCCTTTTTGGTTGTCAAATGAACCTAGCACTTTTATGAGACTTATGAATGAAGTGTTGAAAGAGTTCATTGGTAAATTTGTGATAGTGTACCTGGATGATATATTAGTTTTCAGCAGAACTAGAGAAGAACATTTAAGGCATCTTAAGCATGTTTTGAAGAAGTTGCACCAAGAGAAACTGCTGATAAATCTGAAGAAATGCTCATTCATGAAGGAAGATTTGGTGTATTTGGGTTTTGTTGTTTCTGCAGAAGGATTGAAGATGGACCCAGAAAAGGTTAAGGCAATTTTGGAGTGGCCTCCACCCAGGAATGTCTTTGAGGTAAGAAGTTTCCATGGACTTGCTAGTTTTTATAGGAAATTTATAAGGAAATTCAGTAAGATTAATGCACCCATAATTGAGACAATAAAGAAGAGAAAACAACCATTTAAGTGGACTGCTAAAGCAGAAAGAAATTTTAAAATTTTGAAGCAAAAGATAACTGAGAAGCCTGTTTTGATTCTGCCTGATTTTACAAAACCATTTCAAGTAAAATGTGATGCCAGTGGAGAGGCCATATGAGCTGTGTTGAGTCAGGATGATAGGCCTGTGGCATATTTAAGTGAGAATCTGAATGACACCAGAAGAAATTATTCCTCTTATGAGAAGGAATTCTATGCAATTGTTCAGGCACTGAAGAAGTGGAGACATTATCTAATGTCCAGGGAATTTGTGTTATATTCTAACAATCATGCTTTGCAGTATATTGTATAGCAGCCCACGTTGAAACATAAGCATGCTAAATGGGTTGAGTATCTCCAAAGTTTTAATTTTGTTCTGAAAAATATAAGTGGCCAAGCCAATAAAGTAGTTGATGCTTTGAGTAGGAGGCACATTCTTGTTCAAGAAACTAATTTTGATGTTGTAGGGTTTGATTATCTGAAAAAATTGTATAAAACAGATCCAAATTTTAAAGAAGCATTTGAGGCATGTAGTAACCCTGTTTTAATAGATAGAAGCCAGTGGCTGGATTACTTCTTGCAGGAGGACTTACTATTCAAAAGAAGCCAACTGTGTGTACCAAAATGTTCCATGAGGGAAAATTTGATCAAAGAGAAGCATAGTGGTGGACTTGCTGGACACTTTGGTACTGATAAGACTTATGAGCAGCTGAGTCACTTTTATTTCTGCCCAAGATGAGAGCAGAAGTGGACAAGTTTGTGAAGAACTGCAATATTTGTCAATATGCCAAAGGAAGGAGCCAGAATGCAGGATCGTACACTCCCTTACCTATTCCAGACAGGCCTTCGGACATGGTGAGCATGGATTTTGTTCTAGGATTTCCCAAGACTCGGAGAGGGAATGATGTAGTCTTTTTTGTAGTGGACAAATTCTCCAAACTGGCGCATTTCATTCCATGCTATAAAACTAGTGATGCCACCCATGTTGCTAACTTTTTTTTCAAGGAAGTTGTTAGATTGCATGGGTTGCCCAAGAGTATTGTTTCAGACAGAGATACTAGATTTGTGGGTCACTTTTGGAGGACACTGTGGAAGAAACTTGGTACCAAACTAAGTTTCAGCTCAGCTTATCATCCTCGGACTGATGGAAAAACTGAGGTAGTGAATAGGAGTCTGGGAAATTTGTTGAGATGTCTTGCAGGAGAGCATCCCAAGCAGTGGGATCATATTTTTCCCGAGGCAGAATATGCATATAATGACTCACCAAACAGGAGCACAGGGCAGATTCCATTTCATATTGTTTATGGAATTCACCCTAGAGGGATATCAGAGTTAAGAAACCTAGGAAGGGCAGAGCTAAGGAGTGCAGATGGTGAGGAATTTGCTTCAGAGATCCGGGCCATACATGAACAAGTGAAACAACAACTAAAAGGCAGCAGCATCAAATACAAAATCAGAGTAGACTTGAGCAGAAAAGAAGTTCATTTTGGAGTAGAAGATCAGGTTTTGGCACACTTGAGAAAGTATAGATTCCCAAAGAGGCAGTACAACAAATTGAAGTTCAAGAAAATTGGGCCATGCAAGATACTTAGGAATTTTTCTGCAAATGATTATGAGATTGAATTACCTCCTGATGTTGGAATATCCCCTAATTTTAATGTTGCAGATTTGTACAAGTATGAAGATGATGGTGCAGAAGAAAGAGCTGCAGACAAGGAACAGATTTAGTGGAGAGAACAGCTACCTCCAGCATAGCCATTGCAACCAGAGAAGATATTGGACAAAAGAGTGTTCAGAAGGACCAGAGGATGAGAGTAATTTCAGTACTTGATCAAATGGAAGAATAAGCCAGAAGAAGATGCCACTTGGATGACCTAAGAAATGTTGCAAAAGATAGACAGATCAGTGGAAGAGCTCATGGACAGGAGCACATGAAGAAAATTGCCCTCGGGAGTCTGATGCAGGGGCATTAGACACTAGCCAGCAATGTAGGAGTTTTGTCCACATGTTTTGGCTAGGAGGGTTTGAAAACAGTCAAATTATCACAGCTAGGTGTCAATCCCTTAGCTGATTGTATTATTAGATCAGTTAGAGTCATAGAAGTTGAATAACTCAATTAGTCTAGCTGTCATATTCTGGTTAGTTGAATTTTTTTAATTAGACTGTTGATTTCCTGAAACGGTCCTCTCAAAGGAACCGAAGAGTCATAAGTTTATGTATATAATTGTAAACCCTCGAATGTATAAAGGAGGAGGACAAGAAGAAGAGAGGATATTCTACAATAAACTCTGTGTGTTACAATTTCTTCCAATTAAATAGTTTCTGTGCGCATTTAACCTAGAATCGTGTTGAATCCTTAATTGTCAAGAGGTTGTTTAATTGTGAAGTGATGAACTCTGTGCATATGTATCTATTGGAATGAACTGTTGGATAGATTCTGCATGTCTCTGTCTATTTTTTCCCTCAATTTTCTCGAGTAGAGAAGCCTGTGAAACCTTGGTCATTTAAACCTGGTTAATGGTAATAGAATCCCGCTTAACACAGTAAGTTACAATCAGTTGTCAACCAGAGTCCGAACCTGAGTTAACAACCTGGGTATACAAAGGTGAACGCAAACCCTGACGTGAACCCTGGTTAGCCACTATAGAAAACCGCTAGCGGATTTGTGAAAGTGGATTGCCCATATCGCACTGCTTTTGGTGCGAAGGCGATATTTCTGGGTCCAGGAGCGATTCCATAGAGAATTTGACGCGTGGCAAGGTGGATCCCCGGAAAACCACCATTCAATCGTGCCATCGCGCGTTAAACTTCGACGTTGGATGCCGAGCGATATGCGTATGAGCCGTCGATCTGGGCGAAGGCCATCGGACGATGTTCGTTCGACGGAGATGCACGAAGATTAAACAAGGTACGACGCGTGCATTTTATTTGGCCATTGACATATATGTGGGGCTGGCCGAAGGTCTATTATAACGTCGGTTAGTTATAAGGTGTCGAGATATTATAGAAGGCACGGAGATTTATTTAAATTACAAAGGTTCGTTATAAAGCCAATATTAATATATAACGCGTGAAGGTATAAACTTTGATTATAAAGTTGGAAATAATATATAAGTCGGGAGATACCATTTGATATTCAAAACTGTTGAATATAGTTATTTATCAATTTTCTCCAAAATAGATAAATAAAATTGCCAACGAATGTAAGTAGACCACGTGGAGCCAAAGAACGAGGGTTTTGAGAAAGGGAGCTGACTTTCAGCTGTGTGACTGCGTCATAAATGACTCAAATATGTTTTATTTTCTGAGTCAAAGAGACGTAAAAATTTGGTTCTAATTAGCTCAAAATATGAACCAAAGAAAAAGGAAAGACAACTCAATAAGAACCAAATCAGAGTTGTAGAAAAGAGGAAGGAAGTGTTATCAATTTTCAGATCTTGAGCCTTCCATTTTTTGATTCAATTTTTACAAAATAAATGTTTATGTGCAGCTTGTCTTTATGCCATAGATCACAGCAAGTCAAACAACTTAATCTTGACTTGGTTGTTTTTAAATTCATGTTTTAGAAATTTAGAGAATGAAAATCTGTTGGACAGTTTAATCCCAATAGATAGTAGATTAGGTAGAGAATCATCTGAACTCAACTATTAAATCTGAGTTCAGGGAGAAATAAGGAGTAGAAATAGATTATATTTCCTACTTTCAAAAGAATAAAATGTTGTGAAATTATTTTTCCAATCCAAGTGCACTCTATTGAAGAAAAAATGTTAGATTTGTAGGATTGGGTAGGTAAAAAGTTGTATTGATGAAGATTCATTGCTTTCATGGTTGCTAATATGTTTTCACAAGATCATCCCAACACAGGAAGAGCAGCCCAATGGATTAGGCAACTGATCAGCCTCCCAGAGAACATTAAAAGATCAGACACATGGTCAGCCTCCCAGAGAATGCAGGTCTGAAAGTTCTTGATGCCTTCAAGAAGGCACCATCCCCAAGTGGAGCCACTGTTAGCCACTTGTAAAATTTTATTATACCAAAAAGGTGGCTAAATCTATTTTGAGCCTTCAAGGAACAATTTTTCTCACTAAAAAATGCTGGCTCTTGAAGACTCTTGAAGGCCTCCTGCCTCTGTCGAAATCTGCACTGTTGTTTATTTCCCAAAAAAACGTGAAATCCTGCTGTTTTTTTTAAAGACCAAATACTGCTGCAAGACCTTCATTTTTCCCCCTTCTCAAACCTTCATTTTCTCCCCTTTTTCTCCATAAAAACTCCCTTGTTTTCATAAATCCTCTTCTTCCATTTATGAAAATCACTTTCTCGTAGTTAAAAACCCATTTTTTAACTATATCGAAACCCTTGAAACCCTTTGAAAAAGTTGAAAAATCAATAAAAATACATATTTTTCTATGTATGGGACTTAAGCCCCCTTCGGCCAGGTCCTTAACCCTTTTTTTTCCATGTGCCCTGGAGCCGTGACCGCGAGCTAAGCAGTCGGGCGCTTATTCTGGTTTAAAAAAATATTCCGCAAAAAACATCAAAAGCCTTTGTTATTCATAAAATCCGTCATTTTATTATTATTTTTTATTTAATTATCCGCCGGTACGAGTTTTGGTTTGTTCTGCACCATCGATCTAAATCCACAGATCGGACGGTGCAGAGTACGTCTTCCGGTGGTCCCCGCCAGCTGTCCTCCACTCCAAATACTGCGCGGTATTCATCGCACTGCCTTCGGGCAAAAGCTGTTTTCTCCCAACGACCAGCGATTCCATACACCATTCAACAGGTGTCCCTTGTACTATTTTAAAACCACCTCCCATCCGTCATCCATCGCGCGTTAATGATTAGACCAGGATGGCCAGCGATATCGCTGTGGACTGTCCGATCTGGGCCCACTGATCAAACGGTGATCGCTCCCCCAAGTTGATCGATGGTTAACGAAGGTGCACGCGCGATAGCTAGGCCATCGTATAATGGCAAATAAATCTCCGCCGTCGATCTGATCTGCAGATCGACGGCCCACAATCCATCACCCAATCTCCCATTTGACTTTCCATCACCCAATCCCGACCGTCGATCTCTGCGCGATCGACGGCTCAGATTCATCCTCTCCTCTGACCGCCCCGTTCAATCTCGACTGTCGATCTCTGTAGATCGACGGCTCGGATTTAATATTTCTTCCGTCGATTCTATGATCTCCCTGATTAATCCTGACCATTGGATGATGCCATCCAACGTCTCCGATCTCCTCGCACGCCCTCCGGTGCAGTCAACCTATAAAAACAGGATTTCTTAATAGTTTTCATACTTCTGCAAGGTTGTTTATCATTCGTTCGCAATTTTCAAAGAAGATTCCGAAGGCAGAGGGTGACGACCCTACCATCTTCGATTCATCCAAGGAAATCATTCACAGGGTGGAAATGCACATTTTCTTAGTGTTATCTCAAGGCATGAATGCCCTATGAACCCTGCACAGCCCTGCACAATAGCAAAGAACACAGAAAATCGAGCACAAACAAAGAGTATCAGTGCAGAAGACCTAAATGTATAAGAACAGAGGATTAGAGACAGTTTTCACAGGGATTACGACTAAGACTGTTATCAGAAGCCTAATCCCCAAATAAAACACAGTTTACAGAAAACCTAAGATGTTTTAGCAAGCAGGAATGTTTCCGCCGCCACAATCTGAAGCAAATCGATTCCTCCCAGCTACCATAGCGCCACCTGTTCCTCAAAGTACTCAATCAGTGGCCGAAGTTATTGAAGAAGATCAGATTTTGCCTCAGAGCAGCCAAGAAGTTACTTCTGTAGTGAAACTTAATGCAAAAGACATCTGCAGGGTAACCCTAGCGTCACACAAAGCCTCAAAGGTCAACTAAGCTCCCACCGAGCTTACTTCATAAGTGTAAATCAATTAATACAGTGAAACACCTATACAGTTTCTTCATTAAACTCCCCAAGGGCCAAGAAGACATTAACTCTGTATTAATTGTAATTGAGATCTTTTATCAGATCTCACCTCCTCATTCTTCTATATATACTACAACAAAAGATGAGTGAGGGGTTGGTTGTAGAACTTTGATATACATTTGAGAAAAAAATTCTGATTGTACATAGTATTCACTGGCTCTTGGAGCTCTTCTGGTGATAGATAGGTTAGGCTGAGATGTGTAGAAGGTTGCTAACCTAAAGCACTGGACTTAAAGTTGTAACTGGTTTGAAGCATCAATACAAGCTGATTTATGGGATCTTGGTCTATGTTGACGGTGATGTTTCTCCAATTGTAACTTGTTATTTTTGTTTCTGTTTTCATCTGTGTTTCATATTCTCTTATAAAGAACAACATGCATAGAGTTAGGACCTAATGTACATCAGTAACCTTCTCTAACTGAAAAACTTTATCTGAATGTTTTCTTCTAAATTGTGTTATCTAGGAATGATTTAATTCAGTTCAAGCATAGGAATGATGGCGTTCCCTTGTCTTATTGTCTTAGCTGAATGCTATTCTTAGATGTTATTCTCAGTATATGTTTTGTGAAGATGAACTGAGGAAGATATGGTGAGCCCTAGTCCCAGAATGATCCCACAGACTATCTTATTGTTTCCCTTTGAATGTGTCAAAAGCTGGATAGTTTCAAAGTACTTACTAGATCTTAGGCCATTCTGTTGTTATCTTTGTATTTTTCTTGAAAGTAACCAAGTAAAGAAGAACTAGGAGAGGATTTGTGGTGAGCCCGGCCCGCTAGTTTCTAATCCAAAATTTGCCTTCAAGTTTCCCTTTGTTTTAAGATGTTTTCTATTGAACGTGTATCAAACGCTGGCTAGTTTCAAAGTACTTACCAGGTCCTAGTTTACTTTTATGTTTTTCTTGAGTTTATGTCAAAGGCTGACTAGTTTGAAAGTACTTATTAGATCCTGGGCTGCTCTTGTTTTTGCGTCTGTTTATTTCTCCTTCTTATTGTATTATTCCATTCCATAAATCAAATCTCCAAAGAGATCCTTAGACATATATGACTTTCCCCATGGACCACTCTTGCCTCTTGATGTTCCAATTAAATCCTATTATGACTCCATAGCCCAATGGACTAAAACCTGCAATTTTCTATCCTTTTGACCGAAGCTTACTCTGATTGCCTGCAACTTCTCACCTTTGAAACTATTTTTCATTTAGAACTTTCCACCTTGAACAGTAATCATGCTCAACCATCCAAAAAACAAACAAACCCTAGGCCTTCATAACTAGCCTAATATCATAACCCCAAACTTAAAAGACAAATCCATCTTTGTACATATTGGAGAGATCCCTCTCCGGATTCAGGAGGGCTAGATCCTAGAATCCCAAAGTTGGTTGAAACGATGTTGTTTCTGTAATTGGACTCTGCCAATATTGCTAATAAATTACAGATTCCTAATAGAGCCTGATTATCTTGTTTACTTTGTATCACAACATTGGACCCCTATACCTTAAATGGGGTGGCAACACCGCCCGTAAATTAATCACTGTCGTGGGGGGTCCAAGGGGGGTAGCAGCAACTTTATGGAGCCCCCCTCTGGCGAGGGATTTCGTGGGCAGTGCCCCCTAAGCTAAAAACAAATGTAAAATTTCCTTGTAAAAGTATAGTAATTTCTAGTCAATCTGGGCCGTTCATTAGGCAGATGATATGAGGGTAGAATTTATGTTTATTTTATGGTTTTTTTCCCTAGAAGGCAACCCATCTCTTTGTATGAGGGTATTGCATTGCAGCTGTGTATTACATGTGTATTATTTGAGTGGGAAATAGATAGGAAGACTGTGAGAGAGAACAGAGGATATTATAGTGGATCTGTTGTAGGTTTTGTCTCTTCATTTTGCTGGATAATAGAAAGAAAGGACTAGTTTTTCGGGGTGGACATAGCTCAAACTAGGTGAACCACATATATCTATGTCTCTCTGGTTTTATGTGTTTTGTGTGCTTGTATTTTCCTCATATTTTATGTGTTTCATTGCTCCGTAATATATAATTTTCTAACAGTTTTCATCCATACATGGCCTATCAATTAAGAGAGAGAAAGATCCCCTAACTTTAGAAGAGATGCAAAGGAGAGCTGTGAGTGTAGAGGCCAACCTGATTGAAAAGAGGGCTAGGATGAGGTCAAAAAAAATATTCACATACAAATATGAAACTATGGCCTCAACCTCTTCATCCAATGCCAAAATTGACAGCCTAGTTAGAACCATGGAGAGAATGATGGAAAGGATAAACTTGAATGAAAGAGCACCTCCTAGGGAAAATCAACCAAATCCCCAAAACAAAAACAGGAATTTGAACTTCAGAAGAGACCCACCCCAAATCAGACAGAGAGACAATAACCAACAAATTAGGCCTCCTTTCCAAGACAATTATGTGGATGAGGAGGAAAGAGAAACATAACAACCGGAAGAAAACCATGTAAAATTGATAGGCTCTGATAATGAGGGTGATTTTTTTCTCACTGAAGAAGAACAATGTTTCTTTTCCTCAGATCAAACTGAAATAAAATATGAGGATTCTTAAGACTACCAATGCCATAATGGAGGTCCATAAGAAATATAAACTTAGGAGAAAAAAGAATCAAGAAGCCCCCAAGAAAAACAAAACAAACACTACTGTTTGGAAGACCCCTGAAAACATTCCTAAGAAGACAGCAGACAGTACCAACAACATGGTTAGGAAAAATGATCCAAACAAAGAAAAAAATAGCCAACCAAGTGGTGATACAAGCTGCCCTAGTTCCTCTACTAGTGGTCCTAAGAAAAATCTTTTGTCCAAAGTCCCAAATCAGAATCAACAAACTAAACTTGTTGAAAGAACTATGTGTGAGAAAATAGATGTAAATATGCCTAAAACACTAGTACCTTTCAGTTTTGAGGGAGAGATTTCCAAGATTAAAATAAGCATGCCCCTTGTTGAACTAGTAACTCAGGATATGTACAAGTCCCAAGTTCTTAAGGTTTTGAACATGGGAAATGATACCAGTACTCTAAACTTGACAGATGAGAAACCAGAGATATTTTTTGGATCTGAAGTTGAGGGAAAATACCAGGAAGGAGCTATTCCCCCTTTCTATGTCTGCTTAAACATACATGAAAAAATCTTACATAATGCTGATATAGGGTAAAATGCTTGGGTTGTTGGTTCTCTAATATCCCTCTCAGGGCTTTTCGGTGTCCGAGGCAGACAATAAGATTAGCTGCATAGTTCACAAAGAAGATACATACATGTTCATATCAACTTAAACAACTTTTATGGAATAGGATGGAAGATTACCTCTTTAATGATCTTGAAGCCCCTTGGAGAGCGCAAAGCAGTGAAGCAGGGATCCTCCTTCACTAGCTCCAAATCTCAACCCTGTGATCAATCAAAGCACCCGTGTAATCTCTACCACAACATACATTTCCTATCAATTAAGTTAATATATGATAAACATTTAAAAAATGCACATCTAAGCCATTCATCTCATGCTATATAATTAATTGAAGAATATTGACAATATCAACGCATATAATGGACAAAACAGATACATTTCTATTAATTTGTAAAAATGAGGATTACAACTATCGGTTGTACCAAGCCCTCCTCATCCTTCCAATCTCTCTATATCTCAATGTGGTGATGTCTTGATCAACAAATTCTCAATGAACTTCTTTGATTTTGACCTTCACACTACAACAATAATGCTCTGCTTCATAAGTATTCAAAACTTTGACAATCCTTCGACCATGAACCAAGAGCCTTCAGCTCCATTTTATAGGAGATGGAGAGAGAAATCATTGCCTTCCTCCTTCCACCAGTTCTAAATAGAAAAAACCAAGATGTTTCCTCAACTTCCCATGCTTTTGCCTTCCTTGAGAGTTCATTTTTTTTTGGAAAGGCCCAATAAGAGACTAGTGCTTTGCAGTTTCTATTTTGTACTGACTCTCCTATGAGAAAAATTTGGGATTTCAAATCACTCTCCGTGGGTTTTTCCTATTTCAATCTCAAAACACGGGTAACGTTGCCCTCTAGTCTAAACAGAGCATTGCCCTAGCCACTAAATTGGCCTTTTCATTGATCAGGTGTGTTATAACCCTATTTTTCTGTTATAGGGGTGCGTTACCTTGGCAGAAGTAGGTTTAGTTTAGGTCTCTGTATTCCTTCCATATTTATCTTCTCCTCTAAGATGATGAGCAGGTGTTTTGACCTGTAACACATGCCCCCTAAAGTGTGAGCTTAGAGATGAAGACGATGGCTGAAATACTTTATAATGTGTGTAGTAGAGATAAAGAGATTGAAAGACTGAGGAAAACCTGAAACAAAAACATATGTCAGAAAATATAGTATCTGTCTTGAGTCGGGAATTCCCATGCTCAGTAGCTAATCAACATGATTTCTCTAGAACAGAGATATGAAGAATCTTTCCACTGATAAGCATAATGTGGAAGTGTCTGTCATAACAGGATCAAGTTGAAGAAGCTATCTCCATAAACAATATCGCAACTTGCGGAAGGGAACATAACTTTAATGATGTAACCTTTGCCCCAAGGTCTTGACCACCGCTTCACTTAAACTGCATATTTCTCAACATGTGAATGAAGGATCTATCGTTGAACATGTGAAAAATTGTCTGATTACCAGTCGATAATGAAAACTGTTAATAGACACGAAGGTGGCCACCGAAAATGATGATGGTCGCTAAGATGCACAGTACAATCTAGTGAGTGTGAATAAAAAGAGTTGAAGTAGAACACTCGTAGAATCATTCAATCAAGAGCCAATGATGAAGACTGCTAATCAAACACAAGAGTACCTGCCACTGATGTCTGTAAGTATCCGGGTACTGATGGGTTTCTGGATCAACTTCCTAGATAAGATGTTGAAGTTGATAGGAAGAGATTTGTTGAAAGGTAGAAACTGAGGTGTCCTACATCAGTCAACATGAAACAGAAACCAAATGATTTTGTTTTTGATGGAGATAATGAAGAGCAAATGGGGATAACTGACGAAAAATAATTTCTGGCATCATAAGCAGTTTGGTTGATAAGAGGAGCAGTATATAGCGAGATCTGCTTGAACAATAGAAGGCACTGTAACAGGGTACTAGGCAGCTAAGGCTTAATGAACACCAAAGATTTTGTTAGGATTTTATTGGTGTAGGAACACTGGGAGATGAAGGCTAATACTCATAGATGGTAGGGTTCGTCTAACTGTGAAAGAGTTTTCTGGGAAGTGCCATGTTCAATATTTTTGCTGCCAAATCGACCTTTCTGAAATGTAACAGAGGTAGTATCCATTTTTTCCAAATTTTTCCCCGTCTGATTAGGTTTAACGAGTCCAGACAAGTAAACTCGATGAATTTTTCATATTTAGAGACTCTGAAAAATGTCGTAAAAGACAACTTCGTTCCCCATCTGAATAGGTTTAACGAGTCTAGACGAGTAAACTTAGTGAATTTTTCATGTTTAGAGAGTCTGAAAAATGTCATAAAAGAAAACTCCATGGGGTACCTTTGTCATGTCTTGATAACCGAGCATGACAAAGGGAGAATAGTAAGCTCAAAGTAGTTCATTTTCCGTGAGCTAGTCCATCAAAGCCCGAAAATTGACAAATCTATGTTCTATAGATGTCTACCTCATTTTGTTATGAGTATGAGGAGACAAAGTAAAATCAGTACTCTTTGTGAAATTTCTAACGAGTCCATCAAAGAAAAAATCAGTGCTCTCCTTTAAATTTTAACGAGTCAGGCAGAGAAAACTCGGTCACTTTTTTTATTTAAAGAGCTTTAAAAAAGAGGAAAAGAATGGCCCCTTACTCTCTATCGTGGTATTTTAGCAAGACATACAAAGGAAACTCGGGGTTTTTTCAGTTTTATGAGCTAGAAAAAGGTCCCTAAAAAGAAAGCTCAGTGTTTCTTCATATTAGTTTTAACAAGTTTGAAGAAGAGATCTCCAAGTTTTTCGGATTAATGAGCAAGAAAAATACCATAAAAAGAACGCTCAAAATCGACTTCGTATAATTTTAACGAGTCCGAAGAAGATAAATCGAGGTTTTTCGGATTAACGAGCAAGAAAAATACCGTAAAAAGAATGCTCAGAATTAGGGTCAAAACATGGTTCTGTCTGCATATAGATCTTGATCACTCATCAGAAGATCAATAACTAATCTCAATAGTTGCGACACATATGCAGCAAGAATTCACAACTTTTGCTAGACTAGCTAAGAGAGTCATGCCCTAGAAATGGCTATGAGAAGGTCATAAGACTTTCATTTTCACTTTTTTGAATGCTGTGAAGGAGCTCTGGGGTGAAAAAGGGTGAAAACTTTAGCTGACAATTGCAGTCAAACCAGGCAATGATTATTCTTCCCGTGAGATCTATTTGTGCTCAACCTAGTGTTCCTAAATTGAGTTCATTAATTGTCAACCAGGGTTGGTAAACTGCTGAAGTGTGGTGCACTATATGTGCCTAGGTATTTTTTTCTCACTACGTTGTATTTAGTGTTTTATGATGTTTTTGGTTTTATGGTTTTATGTTCAAAAGAAAAAGAGCTAAGTGTTGGAAAAGAGAAGTGGATGGTTTTAATAAAACAGAACAAAGCCTAAACTATGGATGAAAAACAACAAATGCAAAGCTTGATAATGACTTCATTGCAAGAAAATAAATCACAACATGAGCTTGAACTTATCCAATTCATTCATTAAAGGTGTGTTGGAAGAGCTTGAGAAATGGACAAGTTAAGTGTAAATGAAGTTCTCCTAAATAAACAATCAACTCACAATATTACAAAATGATTATTTGTAACACAGTAAGGTTTCTATTCTCGATTAACCTATGATGTTGAAGTTACCCTATTTTGCAACTTGACTTATCACTTCTAGGCCTCATTCATAAGTTTTGAGATTTTCTAAAATAATGCTTGGGAAAAAGGCTATAGGTGAATTTGTAAAAGATTTGCAGAATGATCAAAACCTTAAACTGATATTAATGACCCCTGTTCATGTGATGATGTATCAATATAAATTCAGAACAAAAGTAAGTTGTAAATAATGAAGGCCGAGAGACTAATTTTGACAACTAGCACTACTTGAAACACAATGGATAACACTAGGCTAAAAAACGGTCTATCAATTTTAAAATGCAGTGACTACACTTAAACTAGAATGCCATTAATCTTTTCTTGAAACACATTGAACTGAGACTGAACTAGAGTGCTTCTAATCTACTTGAAGTACAGTGAATAGAGTTAAATTAAAATTCCATTATCAAACTATAAATGTAGTGACAGAGGTGAACTAAATGCAATCAACCTCTGGAGTGTTATAACTAAATTAACATTGAACTAGTCTATGGAATTCTAAAGCCCATCTCGTTCAATAGGAATGATATTTTGGAAGAGTTTGTAAAACAAGTCTGGCTGTATTATTCAATGCAATTTAACATAATCATAAGATTGAAAGCAAATACAACTAGAATCTAAGACACCACATCTGTTTCTTATTCATTGTTAATGTTGTTTTGGAAGAGTTTGTAAGAGTACGACCAGCTGTGACACTTAGTGTAACCAAGCATAAATCATAAAATTCAAAAGGAAATGAAACTAAAACCTACAATACCACAGCTATGCCTTATTCATCGTGATGATATTTTGGAAGAGTTTATAAGAGTAACTCTAGCTGTGATAATTAATGTAAACAAGTATGAACATAAACTTCAGAAGCTTGCCTAAGCTAGAAATGAAAACGAGACTAAAATACTTATCTAAACCGTATAAACAAGGCTGCTCAGGTAGAAGGGGCCCTCTACCACCGAAGTAGCATGAAATCTACTTCAAGATTGACTCAACGCTTTCAAGGAAGTGA
Source organism: Pinus albicaulis (assembly GCA_034641835.2). NCBI lineage: Eukaryota > Viridiplantae > Streptophyta > Pinopsida > Pinales > Pinaceae > Pinus > Pinus albicaulis. Next base: position 488,989,562 of record CM076575.1, read on the forward strand.
TTCTTCTTTCATTAAAGAGAAATTACTTCAAAAACAGAGTGTTTTTGGACTTCTGAAATCTAACAATCAATCACAAAATCTAACCTTGTCCCTCGGTTTCCCGAGCCATATTTGTAACAAAATTACATAACTGTCTTGAGATAACCTAGGGATAATTTTCTTTCCAAATAAAAACCAAACTAGGACTCTGATGGTGGTCACGTAATATAATTAAGGACATCTTGATTGTCCTTGTCCTATTAGGAGTCTCTCTCCTAGTTTGAGTTCCCACGTACATAACTGCCTACAGAATTCCGTTCAAACTTCATGGAGAGAAAAAAATGATGAAGGAATGATGTGGAATATGACCATATGTGTTTTCCTCTGAGATGACACCTGGAACCTACGTAGACATGAAGACAACTGCAGAATCGGCAACTAGCTACAGAATGTCTGCATTCTGTAGCTAGATCTAGTTCAAAAAGTACTACAATGACAAAATCATAAGAACATAGCAAGTTAGTCATGATATATATTCTTAAAGCAATTTTAACCGATTCTACTGATCCTTTGAGCCTGTGATTAATAATGGACAAAGGAAATGGAGTGGAATGTGGTGGAAGAAAGAACATCTTTGGAGCTCAACATACCCCCACTGCTAGATTCTTGCATGTCCTCATGCAACTATTCCATGAACTCTGAGACCTCTGCAAGGACATCCAACCCTCTTCTTCTGCTTTGCCTGGTAGTCAAAGGCCTTCTAGGCTTCCTTATGACTAACTTGAATCTCAAATTTGTGAGTGCCCTGGTTAAATTTTTATTTCTCTTCTTCAATTTTTCACTAGCCTTGTGTAACTTTTGCATTTGTAGAGACAGAGTTGAATTCATATCAGTTTTCAGTTTAACCTGCTCTCTCAGAATTTCATTCTCACTCTTTATATGTCTGTTGAGTATTTCTAACTCATATTTATCTCTCCTTAGGATATCAACTGCAGATTTTGGTGGACTAGGAGTTCTGTCTCTACTTTCTGAAGCTCTTTTCTCTAATGTCTCAACATAGTTGTAAATTTATTGCTGTGCAGGGTCTATTTCAGGAGCTCCTTCATCAAAATCCTCCTCAGTAGGTGTTTCTTCATCCTCTATGTTTATGACTCCAGTTTGTTTAACCTTTGTTTTCTTTAGTATCCCTCTAAGTCTGTGGCTCCTTCTCGGTTGAGATGGCCCTTCTCCTTTCTCTCTGGCAAATTTTCTTATTATCCTCTCTTTCTTAAGCTGCTTCTTAATCTGAGCCAATTTCTCAGAAATAATTTCTTCACTGCTTTCTTGTATTGTTTTACCAGTTTCAGTTTTGGAGGTTTTCCATTTTCTGCTTCTTTTTGTAGGTTTGTCTTCAGGTGGAGGTTCCTTGGGTTCTTCAAAGTTATTTCTCACTAAGAATTCTTCCCAATTATCTCCCATTTTTCTCAAATGATGTTCAATCAAAATTTTGACTAAACCATGGTGGTATAAGGTTTTTTCCAGAAATTGAATTCTCTTTTGAACACTTGAGGCCATTTTCTTTAAACTATGAAGCAAGAAAAAGGGCAAATTGAGTTCTTCTTCTAGGAAATGCATTATCAACCGAATATGATAAACATAGAAAGTACCATATCTTCCTTCACAAGTGATGAATTTTTGCAAGATAAGCAAATGTTCCTCCATTTTTTTTCAAGTGCAGAGCTAGGGATACCCTTTTTAAAAATGGTAACATCCATACCTGGTGACTTGAGTATCTGCTTCCATGCTTCGTTATGAAATTCTCTATTCTTGAACCACCTAACTCCTTGTCTGGGAAATTCCGTTGCTTCTGCAATGAAGGCTTCAGTAATGGTGAATTTTATATCTCCTATCTCGACCTCAGCTCCATTGAAGGATCTTGCAAACGTTTTGGTCACCTCTTTTTGAAACCCACTGAATTTTTCAAAGAATTGCAACCACCCTGCTTGCTGCAACATTTCTTTGATTTGGGGATAACCTTCCAAGTACTTAGTGCCAACCGGTTCATTCCTCACTATAAGACCCATAACTCCTCTTTCCAACCTTCAAATTGTTGCTCCTCTGTTCACGGTGACAATGGTTGTTACAGAGATGCCTATGTTTCAGAGACCGGAATGGTTAAAAATTGGCTACGGGAAAGAGTGATATGGAGTGGTTATGGAATGAATATAATGAGGTGAGGATGATGTATATGAGTTGAAAGATATCACGGAAGAAAAGGCCATGGAGATATTTTGTAACGAATTCAAAATCATCATTAAATGATTTGGCCTGATGACGTGACTAATCCAATCACTTCAGCACTTTAACCGTTTAGATTTTTAAATGATGATCGGATATGGGTTTTGAAATGGCGGAATAGAAGGAGTTTTATCCAAAGTTTTTGCGGGAGTTTTGTTAGGCATGATCAAAAAAATTAATTGAAATTTTTTTTTTGAATTATTCATAACTTAACTATACTAAAATCTTTCATGATATGTCATTATAATCAGAACTTTTACCTTTGTGTTTCCTCTAATTTTTTTTGTGTTCTTCATATGCTTTGTTCTCTCCTGAAAATCATTAATTTTTGAGTCTTCATAACCTTCTTGATTTTTCTTGTTGTCATGGATATGCAGGATCATTTTATTGCAGATCAAGTGATTACTAGACAGTGCCTTCAAGATCTCTGGCTGCAGAAGGTCTAACTGGCTACAGAATGTCTGATTGATTGCAGAATGTACCTGTAGAGAACTTGAAACATGAAATGGAATTGTTTGGAGCATGAGTGGAATGTTGTATGGAATGAGTGAAGATGGATAATGAAATATGGTGTAATGGAATATGAATGAAGTAAATAATGGAGTGGAATGGATCACAACTTATGAAATGGAGTGAAGTATGAGAAGTGGCCTGCAATTCATGATATGTATTATTCAATTGTAGAAAGACATCAAACTTTAAAAATCTGGAATGGAAATGAGGTGGACCATGGAGTGAAATGAATGAAGTGTGTATGAATGAATGAAATGGAGTATGGATGAATGAATGAAATGAAGTATGGATGGATGAAATGAAATGGACCATAAGTGAAATGGATCTGCACTTATGATTTTGTAACAACGACTTGCAGAAAAAAAAATTTGAAAAGCTAAAGTGTCAGAACGATTCTGATTTTCACTCTACCTTTTCTGTATAAACATGCTAATCAGTGATTAGTTTTCATGTTTATACTTTTTTATTTTTTTTCAATAAAATGACTTCAGAAAATTCAATTAAGTTGATGAAGAAGAAAGATTCTTCTTCATTAACTTCACATCACTGTTTTCCTGGAAATTCTTGACAAATTCTTCTCTTGAAAGTGGCTTATGATACAGCTTCAATCTATGACCATTCACACGAAAAGTGACCTCTTCTTCATCTATTGTCCTGATTTTTATTGCTCCATTGTCAAAAAATTCCACAATTTCATATGGCCCAAGCCAATGTGTTTGGAATTTACCTTGAAAATCTTTGAACTTTGAATCAAAAAAGAGAGCCCAGTCACCTTCTTTGAAATTATTTTCTTTGATGTACTTATCATGCCATCTAGTCCTTTTTTGTTGGACTATACTTGTTTTCTAAACTGCATCTTTTCTGATTTCATCCAATTCATTAATCTGCTCCAATATGTGCTTTTGTGCCTCTGTTAGATCAAGTCCTAGCTGAACTTCCATTTTGAAAGTTTGAATCTGGAACTCTATGGGAAACAAAACTTTCTTTCCATAAACAAGTGCATAAGGAGTATGACCTGTTGTGCTTCTCCATGTAGTTCTATAGGCCCATAAGGCTTCAGGAAGCCTATCTGCCCAATCTCTTCTATGTAAATGAACAATCTTTGTTAGGATCCCTTCAATGACCTTATTAGTAGATTCCACTTGGCCATTTGCTTGTGGATGATAGGGAGTAGATTTTCTGTGTCTGATTTTGTACCTCTCCATCAATTGTTCCACTAGCCTTGATGTGAATTGAGCTCCTTGATCTGTAACAATTTCCCTTGGAACACCAAAACGAGTAAAAATATCCTCAAAAAGAAAATTAACTACAGATGCTTCAGTAGCAAAAAGTAATGGCTTGGCCTCTACCCATTTGGTAACATAATCAGTGCAAACTAATATATATTTCTTTTGTCTTAATGGAGGACTAATAGGTCCTACAAAATCCAAAGCCCATTTTTCAAAAGGTTTAATATGTACCTGAGGCTGTAATGGCATCTCACCTGAAGGAGAAGGTTTCCCTACCCTTTGGCAACTGTCACACCTTTTGACATACTCTTTAGCATATTTAAAAAGGGATGGCCAATAATATCCTAAATGAAGGACCTTATAAGCTGTCCTCTTATCAGCAAAGTGTCCGCCACAAGGTTCATCATGACATGCTTTGAGAATCTCAGGCATCTCATCTTCCCAAACACATCTCCTAATGATAAAATCTGGACCTGTCTTGTACAACTCATTAGCAACCCATGAATATTTTGCACTGTCATAAATGATTTTTCTTTTATCTCTTGCATTCATTATTGAAGGAAATTTTCCTGAAACTAAATAATTAGCAATGTCAACAAACCAAGGATTTTGGGTAGAAATTGCAAAAAGATATTTATCAGGAAATTGATCTTCAACTTGAGTGTCATCTTTGATGTTTTGGAGTCTAGATAGGAAATCAGCTAATGTGTTTTGTTTACCTGGCCTATCTAGAATAGTAATGTTGAATTCTTGTAAAAGCAATAACCATATTATGACTCTGCCATTAGTAATTGATTTTTTCATTAAATATATAATTGCAGAGTGATCTGTGTGAACAAAAGTTTCATAGCCTGTTATATAGTGTCTGAATTTGTTTATGGCATGAACAACAGCTAAAAAATATTTTTCAGTTACAGTATAGTTTAACTCTGAAGGAGTCAAATTTACTGTATAATAGATGGTATAAGGAATCGCATCTTTTTGTCCCACACGTCTCCTAGAGAGATGTATCGAGGCATCTCGTTGAAATATGAAAAGGTAACTTCCAGTTAGGTCCCCTTAAAATAGGTGCTTCGGAAATTTTTGTTTTTAGGGTCTCAAAGGCTAACTGGAAATCAAAATTCCATTTGAATTCAGAGTCTTTGGTAAGCGATTTAAAGAGTGGAGATGGTATCTTGGTGAATTTTTCTATAAACCTTCGATAATATCCTGTAAATCCTAGAAAACTCCTAACATATTTTTTACAATTTGAAATAGATAAGTTAGAGATGAATTCAACTTTTGACTCATCAACTCTAATCCCATCCCCTGAAATGTGATGTCCTAAAACAATTCCTTCAATAAACATCATAAAACACTTCTTATGACTAAGTGAAAGATTTGCTTCTTTGCATCTCTTTAAAACTTTTTCCAAGTTTGTTAAGGCTTCTTCAAATGTGTTTCCATAAACCGTGAAATCATCCATATATACCTCTACACAATCATGTATTAGATCTGAAAAGATTCCTAGTACTGCCCTTTGAAATGTTGCAGGTGCATTGCATAATCCAAATGGAAATACTCGGTAAGCATAGGTACCCCAAGGATAGGTAAATGTGGTTTTATCTTGATCCTCAAGTGCTACTTGAATTTGATTATAGCAACTAAACCCATCTAGAAATGAGAAGTACTTTTTGCCAGCTAAGGTATCTAACACCTAATCTATGAAAGGTAGGGGAAAATGATCTTTGAGAGTTGCTTTGTTTAATTATCGGTAGTCAATACATACCCTCCATTTACCATTTTTCTTTGGCACAATTACCAAAGGAGAAACCCACTGACTATCTGAAATAGGATAGATGAAGTTTCGACATTCAACAATCTTGTATTCGCAATTCTTCTTTAACAATCTCCCTAAGATTTGGATTCATCCGTCTTTGAGGTTGTTTGATTGGTTTACAATTTTCTCTATGTAGATGTGATGAGTGTAATGTCTTGGGGCTATTCCCTTTCATATCAAGCAATCACCATGCATATGCAAGAATGTCTTTCGTAATATTCGACTAACTCTTCTTGTTGAGATTTTTCTAGGTTATTGTTTATGTTTAAAGTTTTTCCTGGAAATATCTCACTTGTAGAGCTGCCAAATTATCCATAGAATGAAGAGACATCTGTCTTTATGATACAAACTCAATGTTGGATTATTCTTGAAATTGTTCATGTTTGTATTCCGAAGAGGATTCAAAGTTTTCTAAAGTATTCATAATTTGACTATCTTCACTAATTTCTGAAATTGTGAAGAGAGGTTGTAAGTATTCTTCATCCTCTATCCATTGAGTATCATCTAAATCTGTAATTTTCCTTGCTGGAGGATACAAAGTGAATTTATTAGTTGAACTACCATCAGAGATGTACATATCACCGGATATACAACTAATGAAAGCATCAGCTGTAGCTAACCAAGGTCTTCCTAATATAATAAGATGCCCTCCTAGTTATTCTTAGGAGTTAGGATCATGAAATCCACAGGGTACTCCCAAGAATCTAGGGACATTGGAATGTCTTCTATTACCCCATCAGTTTTGATCACAGATCTATTTGCTAATTGTAATAATGTGGGTGTAAAAATAAGATTAGAAAGTTTCAGTTTATCCATGATTTGTCTACTCATGATATTGATTGCTGCTCCTAAATCAATGAGTGTGTTTTGGATCTCAATTCCATTGATGTGAATTTTAGCAACTGGATTTCCTGGGTCTAGATACTTTGGAATAGAAATCTTACCCATCATAATGTCTGTTATTTTTCCTTCGAGTTGAATTTTCTTTTCCTCTCTTATTCTTTTTCTTGTTTTCTTCATGCTCAACTCCTTTATTGTCTTTGCTAAAATTGGAATTTCCTTGATAGCTTGTAATAATGGAATCTTAATGCAAACGTTTCTCAGCTCATCTAGAAAATAATAATTAGGCACCATAATTTGTTTTTCTACACCCCTATCAATTTGTAATCTTTCTGGAAAGGGAGGTGTAGAAGTGGATGTTGATGGCTGCTCTAATACAGGAGTTGAAATGATTGGTTCTTTTTGTTTTGATTTTTCAATGTTTGGGTCCTGAAAAGATGTGTCTTCTTCAAGACTTTTATTTTCTCATAGAGAATCTTCCTTGGAGTTGTCTTGTTCTTGTATGATCACAGAAGGTTTCCTCTTTTCAAGTATTCTTCCAGACCTAAGTTGAACATCACTAAGGTCTAGAGGAGTGATTAAATAAATTGGAAACTGTTGTCCTTCTATCATGTATGTATTCTGAGGATTTTTATTGTTGGGGTTTGGTATGGGTTGAGCAGGAAACTGATTTGGTTTCTAAGGAAATGGTAATGGAAGTGGTTGATTTTGATGTTGTGGGTTTTGAGGATTCTATTGAGGATTTTTTTGAGGACTTTGAGGAGAAAAATGTGGGTATGGTGGATAGGATGGTGGATACTGATAGTACTGAGAGTATCTTCCATAGGGATTTTGTGCTCCTTGTGCCCAAGCTTGAGATTGATTTTGAAATTGGGGCCAAGGTTGCTGCCAATATTTCCAATTTGGTGGAGGTTGGTTATGCATTTGATCATGGAATCCTTGTGTTTGAGGTCGTTGCCGAGGCCTTCTAGAGACAAAATTGAGAGATTCTATGGAATTTGTAGGAGTTTCCTCTTGAAAGACAACTTTAAGACCAAGAAGTGAAGGACAACTCTTGGTCTCATGTTTTTCTGAAAAAATTACACAAGTCTCTACAACTTTTGCATCCAAAGGACATTCTCTCAAGGCATGCTTCCTTCTACATTTGGGACAAAATATTGTTAAGGCATCAGATTCAGATTTTTTCTTGTTTTGTAACTTAAGGGTCTCTATTTGTTCACTAAGACTCCCTAAGATGTCAGATTTGAATTCATCAAGCATATGCCCTATCTCTGCCCTACTCACTGTCCCAGAAGTAGACTTACTTTCCCTTGCAAGAGCAGGGTCTCTTGGACCTTTTACAGTTTTGGATTTCCCTCTTGAAAGGTTGATACATATCTCAGATATTTTAGGTAATGTGAGCTGAGATATATCCCCTTTTCCCATCATGTTAAGGATATCCAACCATTCATCCCTAATTGTCTTCAACAAAAGAGCTTTTAAGGTGTCTTGGTCTAAGTTCTCCATTTTTCCTCTTTTGATGCTGTAATGAAATCTCTCCAACAAATCTTCCAGGTTTTCATCTTATTTTTGTAACATCTTAAACACTTCCTCCTTATGATTGATTGGCATACAATAATCCAAATACCTCTCTAGAAATTCTTGTTTCATGTCTTCCCATGTCCTAATAGAACTGTTGATCAAACTCATAAACCACTTCAATGCTGCTCCTTTCAATGTTGAAGGAAATAGTTTAAGTTTTTTAGCATCTTGTAAGTAGTCATAAGTTCTACATAGGACTTCAAATTCAAATAGGAAGGTTTCAGGATCTTCAGTTTTAAGTCCATAGAAGTTTGGAAGGACAGAGGGTGAAATTTTTTTCATAGTTGCATTGGTTTCTTCATCTACTATAGGAAACCCAAAAGAGATTCCCATTTCTCTTCTAACTCTTCCTCTACCTCCTTCTCCTTTTGCACCTCTACCTCATTCTCCTCTATCTCTACCTCTACCCCCTCCAAATAATGTGTTTTCTCCATTAAAGACTCCTCCTCCCCCTTCTTCTGCCATAGTTGATTCTTTTGTGGAAGCGAAAAAGTTTGTATCTCTAGCAGGGGTCCTTGAATCTTCTTCTAAGACAGGTTCAGTGGATGAAGTGGAAGGTATTTCTAATGGAATATCTGATCTTAAGTCTTCTGGAAGTATAGGATCAATAAAGGATGGAATGTGGGTCTGAGTTGGAGGTGTACTGGCTCTTGGTCTAGGTGAAACAAGTGGTGTTCTAGGAATCAAACTTCTGCTTCTTATGAATCTACCCCTTGAGTCTCTCTCTCTATGCATATCATTGTTTTTGGAAGTTAAGAAACAACGATACCTAGTTACACTTCCCCGGCAACGGCGCCAAAAATTTTGTGCTCAACCTAGTGTTCCTGTGTTCCTAACTTGAGTTCATTAATTGTCAACCAGGGTTGGTAAACTGCTGAAGTGTGGTGCACTATATGTGCCTAGGTATTTTTTTCTCACTACATTGTGTTTAGTGTTTTATGATGTTTTTGGTTTTATGGTTTTATGTTCAAAAGAAAAAGAGCTAAGTGTTGGAAAAGAGAAGTGGATGGTTTTACTAAAACAGAACAAAGCCTAAACTATGGATGACAAACAACAAATGCAAAGCTTGATAATGACTTCATTGCAAGAAAATAAATCACAACATGAGCTTGAACTTATCCAGTTCATTCATTAAAGGTGTGTTGGAAGAGCTTGAGAAATGGACAAGTTAAGCGTAAATGAAGTTCTCCTAAATAAACAATCAACTCACAATATTACAAAATGATTATTTGTAACACAGTAAGGTTTCTATTCTAGATTAACCTATGATGCTAAAGTTACCCTATTTTGCAACTTGACTTATCACTTCTAGGCCTTATTCATAAGTTTTGAGATTTTCTAAAATAATGCTTGGGAAAAAGGCTATAGGTGAATTTGTAAAAGATTTGCAGAATGATCAAAACCTTAAACTGATATTACTGACCCCTGTTCATGTGATGATGTATCAATATAAATTCAGAACAAAAGTAAGTTGTAAATAATGAAGGCCGAGAGACTAATTTTGACAACTAGCACTGCTTGAAATACAATTGATAACACTAGGCTAAAAAACAGTCTATCAATTTTAAAATGTAGTGACTACACTTGAACAAGAATGCCATTAATCTTTTCTTGAAACACAATGAAACGAGACTGAACTAGAGTGCTTCTAATCTACTTGAAGTACAATGAACAGAGTTAAATTAAAATGCCATTATCAAACTGGAAATGTAGTGACAGAGCTGAACTAAATGCAATCAACCTCCGGAGTGTTATAACTAAATTAATATGCAACTAGTCTATGGAATTCTACAGCCCATCTCGTTCAATAGGAATGATATTTTGGAAGATTTTGTAAAACAAGTCTGGCTGTATTATTCAATGCAATTGAACATAATCATAAGATTGAAAGCAAATACAACTAGAATCTAAGACACCACATCTATTTCTTATTCATTGTTAATGATGTTTTGGAAGAGTTTGTAAGAGTAAGACCGGCTGTGACACTTAGTGTAAACAAGCATAAATCATAAAATTCGAAAGGAAATGCAACTAAAACCTACAATACCACAGCTATGCCTTATTCATAGTGATGATATATTGGAAGAGTTTATAAGAGTAAGTCTAGCTGTGATAATTAATGTAAACAAGTATGAACATAAACTTCAGAAACTTGCCTAAGCTAGAAATGAAAACGAGACTAAAATACTTATCTAAACCGTATAAACAAGGCTGCTCAGGTAGCAGGGGCCCTCTACCACCGGAGTAGCACGAAATCTACTTCAAGATTGACTCAACGCTTTCAAGGAAGTGCTGCTTCTTTCATTAAAGAGAAATTACTTCAAAAACAGAGTGTTTTCGGACTTCTGAAATCTAGCAATCAATCACAAAATCTAACCTTGTCCCTCGGTTTCCCGAGCCATATTTGTAACAAAATTACATAACTGTCTTGAGATAACCTAGGGATAATTGTCTTTCCAAATAAAAACCAAACTAGGACTCTGATGGTGGTCACGTAATATAATTAAGGACATCTGGACTGTCATTGTCCTATTAGGATTCTCTCTCCTAGTTTGAGTTCCCACGTACATAACCGCCTACAGAATTCCGTTCAAACTTCGTGGAGAGCAAAAATGATGAGGGAATGATGTGGAATACGACCATATGTGTTTTCCTCTGAGATGACACCTGGAACCTCGGTAGACATGAAGATAGCTGCAGAATCGGAAACTAGCTACAAAATGTCTGCATTCTGTAGCTAGATCTAGTTCAAAAAGTACTACAATGACAAAATCATAAAAACATAGCAAGTTAGTCATGATATATAATCTTAAAGCAATTTTAACCAATTCTACTAATCATTTGAGCCTGTGATTAATAATGGACAAAGGAAATGGAGTGGAATGTGGTGGAAGAAAGAACATTTTTGGAGCTCAACAAGATCCGGGTAAGAGATGGAACCTCCTGCTATCATTTTATTGTGATTTTGTGAAGTTTTGCTGGTGAAAAATGGGAAATTTGGCAGGCCCTAAAAAATCTTAGCGGCTAACACGGTCCAGCAATGCTAGACCCGCGTTAAGCGCACTTCCCGTGAAGGAAGGACGTGTTAGCACACACTATTTTTCTCTATGGCCCCTGTTAGGTGCAGAGCATATTTTAAGAACTTGTTTATAAGCATTTTGAAGAGTTCTAGACAATTTCTAATCAGTTGAAAATGTTGTATTTTTAGGTATTCAGTTGTTAACCATGAGTATTTGGCGAGAGAGAGAACATGAACGGGGAGAAAGAGATATGATTATTGATGCTACAAGCTTGATGGCTCTCCGCAGATGCGGTTTGCTAAAATATGCATGTTTAGAACTGATGAGGGGTCAAGATGACCTCCTAAGGTGGTTAATTCAACAATGGGATGAGCATCACCATGTCTTTCGGATTGGGGGCAATGAGCTCTCAATTGAGAAGGATGATGTTTACTTTTTGACCAGCTTATCATGTCGTGGCCCTAGGCCCAACTTGACGGGGTCTATTGCGGATCCGCGTTCTATTGTTGATCTTATTTTGACTCATTGCATATGCAACATAGAGGCAGTGAGCAACCGAATGCCTATTGCACGGGTGGCTTTGAGACCACTGAGGTCTATACGATGGATGATTGTTCGCTTGGCAGGTGCCAAGAGTTAGCATGTGGCCACTAAGGCCCAGATGCTACTAGCCTTGGATTGTATGCAGCCTCAGGTTTTTGACTGGTGTGATGGAGTTGTTCGTTGGGTCCGAGCAGAGCTCACAGCATGCAGGACCCGTACCCAAAGAGAGTTTGGGTACATCACATTGATCGTTTCTTTCTTACTGGAGCTGGTGCCATTAGTGAGACCTAGGATCATTACAGTGCCACTAGGCCCACACGAATCGAGACAGGCTCGATGGGCAGATTTGCTTCTGCGGATTGGATAGGGTCCAGTCCGACACTGCTTTGATGATGGGTTTTTTGATTGGCTAAACTCCCAGATCATTATTATTGAGGATTATCCCTATGCAGGGATGAACTTCACTGGCGATCTGGAGTTAGTGTTTCCCCCTGGCACCTAATAGGGGCTTGATGGTAAGAAAGAAATGATTAGTGTAATTTAGGAAGTACTTTGTTTTTGTCTTTTGAATGTTTATGCAATTTTTTTGTTTAAATAGGGTGAAAATTATTTTTTGACATGAAGCTTGTTTGTTTGACACAAATGTGGCACTTGTCCACCCAGTTGGGGCCCCTCGTTATGCACGGCGAGGATTGCAGCTACCCGGGGCTGATGCACCAGCTGAGGATGAAAAAGCTGCCGAGGACGATGATACCCATATTTTTCATGAACTCTCCAGAAACTTGGAGGGTTTGAGTATGGGTACACCACCCTTTCCTATGCAGGAGGTTCCAGTTCGTTTGCAGTAGCATACCGTAGGTGTGCCGGAGAGATACTTGGTGCCTCTGAGGAGGATAGCCAGAGAATTTGTATGTTATTTGGAGCATCAGGCCTAGCTGGTGGAGCAGATGTATAAGTATCATAGCGTGGCTTTTAGTATAGCCAAATTTTTTGTAAAACACCCAAGTTTTGAAATATTTTTTGACGTAACTATTGTACTGGACACGACATATATATATATATATATATATATATATATATATATATATATATATATATACATACTTTTTTGGTGATTTTGTGTTTTTTTAATTTTTTATGTATTTTCTATGTGATAAAAAAATATATATACTCATGTGTAAATATTTTATAACAAATGTGACAAATTCCAATCTAACACATAGTTTGCCAAAGAATCAGCTAATGCATTAAATTCTCTAGGAACATGCTCAAATGTGATTGTTTGAAATTGACGTTCTAAAAGTCGCACCCTTAAAAAATAATGTAACGAGACTGGATGACAGACACGGTAATGATTGTTTAACTGCATAATGACAAGTTGGGAATCTAACCTGACCACTAAATTGGAGATGTTTCCGTGAGGAGTTGGATCACTAACATGTACTTGACAATGTTATTGGTGGCACTACCTAGGAAAATTCCCCTATAACCAAGAAGTTCTGACTCAGGAGTATAAAGAACCCAAGCAGCTGAAGCAATGTGTCTAGTGTGACGACTAGCATCGTCCACGTATCCGACGTATGATAAGGAGGATGAGGGCATTTGTGTGAAAGAAAAATATTGTAGATGAGAAAAACACTTCAAAAACCAAAAAATATCCAGAGACATCAAAACAATAGGCAAAACTTATATACACAAAATTACAAATCATATGCCTAGTGCAAAACTAGGAAAAATACTTCTTTAGATAGAGCCCATTGTGAGGCTCCGCAAGCGGAATTCCATTACAGTCCTGAAGTTCGTAAGCCCCATTTGAGAGGAATTTAGTGATGATGTAAGGACCAAGCCATAATGGTTGGAGTGTTCCTACCCCCAAGAGGTCATGTTTTTGATCATAAACTAGAACGAGATAAACCTCTTGGAAAGAAGTAGGCTTGACAGATTTGTTGTATTGAGCTTTGACTTGGCGATGGTGAGCTTTGAGTGCTAGTGTAGCATCTCGATGAGTTTCGTCCAAATGATCAAGTGAGAGAAAGCGCTCTTCTATGGTGGTGGTGCTACGCAAGAGTTCAACATTGAGTTTGAGTGATGGAATTTCACACTCGATTGGAAGTACTGCCTCCAGGCCAAATTCAAGTTGAAATGGCATGAAGCCTGTGGCAGTTTTGATTGACGTTCGGTATGCCCATAACGCGTAATAAAACTTCTGATGCCATGTGGTTTTATGGTTTCCAACCAATCAACGAATCATGGTTTTGATGATGCCATTTATGGCTTCGACTTGACCATTAGCTTGAGGATAATAAGACGAAGATTGATCTTGACGAAAACCTAGCATGGATGTTAATTCGGTCATCATATGATTCTGAAAGTGGGATCCATGATCTGTGACAATAGATAGGGGTATGTCGAACCGAAATATTACCTTATTGAACAAGAAGAGAGCGGTGGTTTTGCCATCAGCCTTAAAAGTGGGAATGGCTTCCGCCCATTTCGTAAAATAGTCGCTGCAACCATGATGTAGTTGTGTCCATTTTCTGAAGTGGGATTGCAGGTGACAAAGTCAATTCGCCATTAGCGAAAGGACCAATGGAGATAACCGGATGAAGGGGGGTAGGATGACCACGCATTTTCTTTGTGAAAATTTGACAGGGATGGCACCTCTGGACCGCTACAATGCAGTCTTTAAACAAAGTGGGCCAATAGTAACCTACGCGCAAGATTTTTTGGGTAGTAGCTATGCCCGAAAGATGACCACCTCACGCCCCTTCGTGGCAGTCATTCAAAACGCATTCCACTTCATTGAAAGTGAGACAACGCCGTAGGATAATATTGATACCATGATGATATAATGTATCATTTAGCACGAGGTAGTGCTTTTCCTGGTGGCGAATACGACGACGGTCGTTGGATGTGAGAGTTGGGTGGAAGCGTTGGGTTTGTAGGTAGACCAAAATGTCTCCATACCATGGGTCCAAAGAATCGAACAAGTATACAAATTCATCAGGAAATGGATCATGAGCTACTTCTCCTGGTTCGATTCTGGGAAGGTCCGATAGTAATTTGATGAAGACGAGAGATTTCTTTGCTTTGGCAGCTGTGAAGGCCAAATCATATTGTTGGAGGATTATGATCCATTTGGAATATTTTCCTCCAATAATTGGTCGATACAGGATGTGTCACATGGGATTCTCCAAAGCAATAACAGTAGTCTATCGCAGCAATATATAGTGTCAGAGTCGGGTGACGACAAAAACTACCACCAGAGAAAGTTTCTCCACATGTGAATAACGTAGTTCGGGTCCGATTAGACCTTTTGACAAATAGTATATCACATGTTCACTGTCTTCACTGTGAACTTGAACCAGAACCATTCCAAGTGAGGATGGTGAGGCTACCAGGTAGAGGAGAAATTCGTGTGAGTAGTCGGGGGCACTAAGGAGTGGGGCTGAAACAAGTGCATGTTTTAAAGCATCGAATGACCGTTGAGCTTGGTCATCCCACAAATATAGTGTTCCCTTCTTCAATAATCACATAAATCCTTTCGTCATCTCAGCATAGTTAACAATGAATCGACGTAAAAATTTTGCCTTCCCTTGCAAACATTGGAGTTGGAGGATGGATTGTGGTGCCGGCAATTCAACAATTGCTTTAACCTTATCGGGATCAACCCTAATCCTGTGCTTGGAGACAATGAAACCTACCAGACATCTGGACTCGACCATGAATATGCACTTATGAGGATTCAGACGTATATTGTAGAATCTACACCTAGAAAAAATTTCTTTCAGATGAGCAAGGTGATCAGGTCATTTCTTAGAATGGGCCGGAAGGTCATCCAAGTAAGCCTATACAATATGTCGAATGTCGTGGAAAGAATAGTCCATAGCCCACTGAAAAGTTGCTCCAGCATTCTTCAGACCGAATAGGAGTTTAAAATACACAAATGTGCCCCAAGGATAGATAAAGGCAGTTTTATGCTGGTCTTCTTTTTTAATCGCAATCTCGTTATAGCCCTAGAATCCATCCATGAAGGAAAAATATCCGCATCCCGCACAATCGTCAAGAATTTGATCTATGAACGGCGTGCGATAATTGTCTTTGGGACAAGTGGCATTCAGATCGCGATAGTCAACAAAAACTCATATGGTGACTTGTTTTTAATCTACAAGAACCGGATTGGAAACCCATTCTGTCAAAGGAACGAGATAGATGAAACCAGTGTTTAAAATTTTTTCTACCTCAATTTTGATGGCCGCCGCTTTGCGTGGGTGGACAGGCCTGAGTCACTGCTGAATTGGTTTGGAATTGTCATAAATCTTGATTTCGTGCTTGACTATAGATGGATCTATGCCAGGCATTTCATCATAAGACCAAGCGAACACATCACGGAATTCCTTGAAAAGGGATGTGAAGAATGCAATTTCCTCAGGATTGTAATCTACTCCAATCTGAATATTTTACACGATACCCGTTTTGACCGAGATATCAATGAGCATTGTCTTAGAAATATTACCCATGTTCCCTTCTGAATAGATAGTTTGAACAGTCGTGTAAGCGAAGGGAACCATCTCAGGTAGGTCAAAGGATGGGATTTCAGTATTTATCACGTCCGAGTCGATCATCAAAGTGCGACGGTGAAACTCTCCCCAAGGTCGTTCTTCTAGAGACATGATCTCTTGAATAGCTTCGTCTGTAGGCAATACTTCATTGAGGAGATCCTTTGATAGAACTGTGATGGGTGGGAGATTCGTACCTTTGGTCGAAACCATAGCAGTGGAGGGTTCAGATGTAATTTGGATGACTTGGTAGGCCAACTCGGCTGGTGAGAGTGGAATCTGATCTCCGTAGGAATCAATGTATGAAGGTGCCAGGAGGATCCATGGGTTGATAGAGCCATCCGAAGTGGTGGATATCATTGCAAATGTATTTGGGATTTCTGGCGGCGGGAGAGGAAAACAACCCAGTAGGGAAGATGCCTTCAGAAGACCGGTACCAATACTAATGTAAGAGTTAGGAAAGCCTCCCATTAGGGGTACAATGCTACTTGGTAACGTGGAATAATCAAGCATGTAGAAGGATAACTAATCCACTATGACTATTTTCCCATCCAATGGAAATAGGACGAGTCAGAAGACCTGTTAGGAATCTGTAATTTTAGCAGATTGGTGAGACTAAAACTGCAGAAGCAACATTATTTCAACCAACTTTGGGATTCTAGGATCTAGCCCTCTTGAATCCGGAGAGGGATCTCTCCAATAAGTGCGAAGATGGATTTTGCTTTGGAATTTGGGGTTATGATATTAGGCTAGTTATGAAGTCCAAGGGTTTGTTTTGTTTTTGGATGGTTGAGCATGAATACTGTTTGAGGTGGAAAGTCCCAAATGCAAATAATTTCAAAAGTGAGAAGTTGCAAGTGAATGGAACAACTAGGCTAAAAATATAGATATAACGCTAGATTTTAGTCCATTGGGCTATGGAGTCATAATAGGGCTTTAATTGAACAACAACATCAAGAGTGATCCAAGGGGAAAGTCATATATATCACAAGATTATTGAGATTAGAGTGATGGAATGGAAACAATAAAGTGTTGGAGGGGTGGAAACTGATAATAATTTCACAAAGGATTTATAGTCAGTCCAAACAAGAAAATTCTCTTAAGTAACTATTTAAAACCAACCAAGTGCGGGGCTAACCATTGACTTCTTGGGAAAGTTTGTATTAAAGCAACTTAATTGAAAAACAATCCAGTAATTTTAGAAAGTATGAAAACATATAATAGAAGACAAAGTATAAACTTAAGATCAGATAAAGTACTTTTAAACCTAGTTTGCTTTCAGTCAACACCAAGGGAAACTTTCATAATCTGCTTTTGGAGAAAAACTAGGACCAGGGCACACCATATCTTCCATAGTCATCTTTAATAATCAAATAAGGAAAATAACTTTCAAGAAAAATGTTTAAAGTAAACAGTAGGACGAGGGAAATCCAGCATTCCTAACTGCTTAAACTGTATTAAATCATTCTTGAATAAAAAAATCAGAGGAAAACATTGAGATAAAGCTTTTCAGTCAGAGAAGGTTATTGATATACAACAAATCCTAACTCTATAAATGTTGTTCTTTATCAGAGAATAGTGAACAATATGACATACTTAGAAGGAAAAAATAAACAAAGAAAGGAGCACTTCACCAGTGATATAGACCAGGATCCCAAGAAACAACTTGTTATTGATGTCAAACCAATTAAAGTACTCAGGTCCAATGTTTCAGTTCAGCAATCATCTTCACTATTCAGCCTAAATAATCTATCACAAGCAAAGCTCCAAGGGCCAGTGAACACTATTTACAATCAGAAGTTTAAGCTCAAGTGTATTTCAAAGTTCTGCAACCAACCCCTCTCTCATCTTCTGCAGTAGTATATATAGAAGGATGAGGAGGTGAGATATGATAAAAGATCTCAATTACAATTAATACAGACTTAATGGCTTCTTGGCCTTTGAGGGGCTCAATGAAGAAACTTACATAGGTGCACTCTATATTAAATGTTTTACATAAATTTTAAGCTCTGTGGGAGCTTTTGTTGACCTTTGAGGCTCTGTGTGGCATCGAAGTAACTATGCAAATGTTTTTCATTAATTTCCTTGGCAGAGTTTCCTCTTTGGCTGTGTTTTGAGACAAATATCTGATCCTGATCAATAAATTCAGCCTCTGATTGAATACTTTGAGGCACAGGTGGTGTTTTAGTAGCTGGGAGGAATCAATTTGCCTCAGATGTGGCGGTGGAAGCGCTCCTGTTGATAAAACCCTTAAGATATTATTTAAAATGTGTTTTACTTGGGGATTAGGATTTTGATAATTGTTCTTAGCCATGATCCCCACAAAATCTGTCTTTAATCCTCTGCTCTGATAAATTTTGGTCTTTGTCACTGATATTCTTTGATTACGCCCGATTTATGGTTTTTGCTAATGTACAGGGCTGCGCAGGGACGATATGGCATCAATGCCTGAAGAAACACTGATGAAACGTGTTTTTAACACCCTGTGATGATTTTATTTGGTGGATCAAAGTCAGGAGGATCGTCACCCTCTTCTTTCGAATTTTCTTCAAAAATGGCGAGAAACCATTTAAACCCTGTAAAATACAAAAAAATATTAAAAAATCCTGCATATATAGGTTTATTGCTGCAGAAGGCATGTGGACGAAGCGTGGCCATTGGATGGCATCATCCAATGGTTAGGATTGATCGGGAGAAGTAATAGAGAAGGCGGAAGATTTGTTTAAATCAGAGCCGTCGATCGTGTAGAGATCGACAGTTGGGAACAGAAACGGAAAGTCAAAGGGGAAAAATGTTTGACCGGGTGATGAAACAGGGTGATGGAATATGGGTCTTCGATCTGCAAATCAGATTGATGGTGGAAATTAATTGGATGCTGTGACGTAGCCCGGTTAACTGTCGGGCATCTTCGATGAGCGATAGCCATTGGATGGCTCGCCCCAGATCGGACGGTGTACAGCAATATCGTGCGGGGTCCACGTCTGAACGTTAACACGTGATGGATGGTGGTTTTATGAACAGTTCCCAGGCCACGCGTCAATCAATGAGTGGAATCGTTGGCGATCAGGAAAAAACCGCCTTCGCCCAAAGGCGGTGCGATGAATACCGCGTGATTTTTTGGATAGGTGAGTGGAATGCAGGGACCATCGGGGAGACGGAATCTTCTCCGTCGATCTGCAGATCAGATCGACGGTGGGGGTTGACTAATATTTTAACCGATGGAAAATATTATGATATAATAAAAAATTAGAAAATTAATATAAACAGAGGTTTTTATTAATTTATTAACGCGGCTTGGCGCCTGACTGCGAGGCCTTTGGGCGCATGGGAAATAATGTGACCGGGGGTCAATGGGAAAAAGGGCTAGGACCCATGTATGCCCAAAATGTGGGTTTTTATGGTTTTTTGAATGATTTTAAAAGGGTTATATGGGTTCCAATAAGGCAAAGAAGGAGTCTTTAAACCTTATCAAAGGGTTTTGATGAAGGGGAATGGGAAAAACCTAAAAATGAGGGATTTTCATGGGAAATAGAGGGATAGAAAATGAGATTAGCTTTGGAAAAGGGGAAAAGGGGGAAAAGGGTCTTGTAGTAGTATTCTGGCTTGGAAATCAGCAGGATTTCTAAATGAAAGATGAAAACAGCAGTGAAGTTTGGACAGAGGAAAAGGCATGAAGCCTTCAAGAGTCTTCAAGAGTCAACACTTTTTAGTAATAAAATTTGTTCCTTGAAGGCTCAAAAAGTCTTAGCCACTTTTTGATATAAAAAATTTTATAGGTGGCTAACAAGACCAAATAAAAAATGGCGGTCATGAAATAAGACCAACTGCAACTGAGCAATAGATTATAGTCGAGATGGAGATCTACGACTTCAACGTCCACGATTACCATTTTTCCACTCAGAGTGATGGGAAAGCTAGCAAGGTATCCTTTTGGGAGGAACGTGTGGCCATCGAAATCTTTGAGGGAATTCAATGGTGGTGTTAAGGTAGGAGAACCTAAAGCGAGCCAGCAAGCTTGTGACATAATGCAGGTCGAATCACCTTCGTCTATGATAGTGCGATGGATTGGTCTCCCTTTCGACACAACCTGCACTTGGAATGAAAGTTGGTGTGAGAGGCGAGTTTGAGATTTTTCCATATCAAAGATAGCTAGCATGGAATCCTAGCGGTCTATTCCACCAATGGCCAAAAGCAAGGCTTTCCTTTGTGCTAGACAATTTTGAAATACTTCGAGAGCAGACATAGATGACAGTGCCTGCGCCAAATCTTCTTCAATGTTGTAGTTTTGGGCTGCACGTGTAGAGGTGTTATGAGTCGTGCGTCGAAGTGTCCCTTTGGGGGGATGAATCACGGGATCAGCAGTAGGTTGTTCGATATGCAGATTTTTGGTCGGCGGTGGAGTTGAACTAGTACCAGGTTCTTGAGCGTCGATGGTAGGATTTCCATAAATCTTGGCTCATGTTTGAAGCTCAACACTCTCAATGCCATAAATGGCAGATGATCCTTCACTAGAAGGATGTGAACCACCATTGCCCCTTTTTTGGGGTTGTGGCAGGTTTTCACCCATGTGTTGGTGTTGCTGCTGTTGATTAGGGAAAGGATTATGAAGAATAACAAGTGTTCGCCCAGAATCCTTGTTTGCGATAAAATCGATACATTCCTGCAGCCGAGGACATTTGTATTTCAAGTGGTCCTCTGCACAGATATTTTAAGGAAATTTCATGGGTTTATCCTTCCCTTTGTCATTTTTGGTAGTGTTTCTCTGATTAGGATTATTCTGATTGTCTGACTGCTCTTCCGAAGAAGATGTCTTTTTCTTTTTCTTCTTATTCTTTCCACTAGGTTTTTGTGAATTTTGCATAGAATTTACCTCAGTGGTAGGAAGAGTAGTCGTTTGGTTAGGGGCGGTGGCAGCTGAGGATGGCTAGGAGGTTTTCCCCCGAGACTGTTTTGTGGCTACACTAGAGATTGTGCCAATGAGACCGTCAGTGTGGGCTCCAGTTTTCTGAGTAGCATGAGGATTTGGGTTACCAGGGGCATTGGGGAGTAAATCATATAGTGTGCTAGATTGTGAATAGATTAATTCCAAATTTTAGGCACGACGAATGCATTGATCTTCTATAACCACACCAAATGGGCCAATGTCTTTAGAGATGTGGGGTAAGAGAGACTTATAGAACCAATTAGATAGAAGATGATCTGGGATTGGCACTTTGACTAACCTCCTCCTACGCCTCCATTCATGAATGTGATCAGAGATTTGGGTGGCGGTGTCTTGGGGTAGCAAGGTTAACAGTTCCGTTCTAGTTTCAAATCTGATTGGTAAGTGGAAGTTCTTTAGAAACTCCGTCGCTAAAGTGCCAAAAGTGTTTATGGTGGCGCGTGGAAATTCAATATACCACTTGGCGGCATTGCCTGTAAGGGTGCGGGGAAATAGTCAAAGCTGGATACTATCATCCACCATGGAATTAGATATACACCATAAATGAAAGGTGGTGATGTGTGTGGCTGGGTCATCCCCTTGTTTCCCATCAAACTTTGGGATGTCAGAAGGAATCTCATGCGGTACTAGAGGCCAGAGCGGGTTGTAATTAATGGGGTCATTAGTCAGTTTATAAATGTCGGGAATGTCTAGAGCTGCCAAAAATGGCAATTGTGGGTTTGTCCTCGAATCTAACCAAGGAAGTATTGGTTGAATATGTGGACCATAGGGTCCGCCCATCAATGTGTTACCAGTAGGATAAGTAGGAATTTGATAAAAATTTCCTATTGGTGGAGAGGTAGGGATATATGGTTGCTATCCATAGGGAATATTGTATTGTGAGGCGAACGGTTGGTTGCCCCCAGTATAAAGGTGCCCTCCCATTCCAGATGGAGGTTGGGGTGGGTTAGTCCATATGGATGCAATAGAGCTTCCCGGAGGCATGCTACTATTTGGATTGTCCGGCAACGGCATAGACCCTACACCGATATTTAAACCACTTAAGGGAATAGTGTTAACAATAGGTTGTCCTGTTTGTCCTAATGTTTGTAGGGGTAGTGAAATGTTCCCTGTTAATTGTGTGCTGGTGACACTGCCCCCTGGTATGGTGGCCAAGGGGTTTGAACTCAACAAAGGGTTCCAACCGAAAGGGTTTCTAAAAGGAACTGAAGTAGTCCCACTCATGGGAGGAGAAACCGTAGGTCCCAACGTGGTCACGGTAGGAGTAGATCCCAAAGGATTTGGCGAGTTAATTACAGTTGTGATGATCGTAGGGTTGGGACTAGGCATATGTTGACTACTGGGGTTACCAAGTGATGGCATAGAACTGACAACTGGCAGGGAGGATGGTGGAGAACCTGGGATGGTTGCCATTGGTATTGACCCTGTGGATGTTGGTTGTGAAAAGGATGTTTGTGCGACCGAAGACATGTCTTAGCGTGGTGGAATCTGAATTATCACAGGCCCCAATGGATCAATGAGAGGAGGATTGTAATGAGGTATGACACCTTCCATGAAAGGGTTCTCCGGAAATTCCGTATGATATGAGGCTATGTGAAGTTTGTCAATGGAGACTTCTCTTTCCCAGAAGGCAAGGGTTCACCAAGGTTTAGTTCTTCCTTAAGAGTCAAAGGAGGTAGACCTTGTTGTCGTCGAGACAAACGGCATGGGTTAGATGATGCCACAGTGACCTGTTTATTTTTAACAAATTTTAATAAATTGTGATGTATTATAAATTCTCAGTGACAGTAACCACACACCTAAAAAAGAAAAAAGAAAAAAGGACTCTCTAAAATCAATCAGCAAGTAGCTAGAATAGGGTGCCCTGTCTGAGTACTACCGTTTGCTGGTGATGAAATCTAGTATCACAATAGTATACAGAGAGGGTTGGTTGAAAGTACGGTTACGGTTACTCTAGAGCTTTACTCGAACCTCAGAAAATAGGTGTAAGAACTCTCGTGAAGACGAGTACCCTCCTAAAGACTGAAGACAGAGTAGGTATGTCTGTTTCAGGTACTAGGACAGCCCATCCCAGTCACCTTGTGTAAGTCCCTAAAAATTTTGGCCACTAAAGATACCTCAAATCACAGACATCATCAGGGGGGTCCACGGTCTAGGACAACATGCTATATGGGCAGAACACCTAGATCCCCGATCTAGTTTCGATATCCCCGAAGGAAACCCCAATATATAGCATGCCCACCAGATGCAGTTGAAGGCGGGCTACCTTCTTGTGCACCCAAGTGTTGTCTCGCACTGAGCTCCGGTAAAGGAACGGTCCTGATAATATGAGTGTGTTGGGGTTCCCATGTTTTGGCAAGGCTGGCAATACCAAAAGATGAGACAACATAGAACCACTTTCAGACCTTAGGATCTAGCCCTCCTAGGTCCAGAGAGGGATCTCTCTATGATTATCAAAGGATATATGTCTTTGAAGCTCTCAATTGTGATTTTAGGCTATTTATGGGCTCAAGGTTGTTTGTTTGATTGTTTGAGTTTGGTTGTTGAGAATCAGGAAGGAAGGTTTCACCATAAGACAAGGATAGGTAAAGAAGGGAGCTAAGCAAGGAAAGATAACTCAGGGAACATCAAGGCCATTGGGAAACGGAGTCAAGAAAGGATTTACTTATATTCAATGTGTAAGCTTTAGTTGGGCTAGTCAGCTAGAGCATTTGGATCTCAAAGACTGATTGGTGGGATGGAACACGAAGGAATGAGAATGAAGGATGGAGAACCATCTGATTCTGTCTATAGATCAGGCCAGAGGTCATTTAACTCCAGGCCTGCTTGGACAAAACCATAGGCAACACAAGGGATCTTGAAAAGGTTTATATGGAAGGGGTAGGTTATGAAGAGGCAGCGACAGGCTTTACACCTCCCAATGTTCCTAACCTCTTTCAATTAAATCTTAACAAAAACATTTGAACATTGATTCTATTAACTTGCACATCAGAGAGCAAGCAATAATCATCCACTACACTGGTTTAGTCAATTAAAAAACAATATTCAGATACACATATGAGCAGAAAACATTAAAGACTGAGAGAGCTGGGACATAAGGTACCTAACAAGGGTAAATCTTATGTCATGCGTTCAGATGCCAGTCAGAAGAACATGAAATGAAATGGAAATAAACGCAGAGATGAGAAAAACATCACCAACTGCTGTAGATCAGGATCCAATGAAAACTACTTATCATGTTAAACACAATACCAATTAGGTACATCACTACCCAAAGCTTTTACATTCAGCCTGAATACATCATATTTCTCAGCCTATCATACAATCATTCCACAGAGAACTTGGCTCGGGACAAAATTCTTGCAATTCACTGATAATGCATCAACAACCATTACAATGATATCCTTCTGTGCTTTATAGCAGAAGAGACACAGAGGACCGACTGAGGAGGTAGGTGAATTTTAAATGTTACATTTAAACGCATCAATGAATGCAGGGCCGAGGCCCATTCCGCTTGATATGCTGTATATTTAATCTTTGTCACCTTCCTTGTGAAAGAAAGATCTGCTCTGGATATGATTTGACCTTTTGGCTATAGTACTCCAGGTGATTTGAACAAAATGAAAGAAACTGCTCAGAGGTCTGCCTCATAGATGTTAGATTGTTTTGAACTATAGCTGGGACGAAAAACTCCTTCAGGGACACGGCGCATAATAAATACTGTATGGGAGACCTGTCCTTTATGGCAAAACATTCTGTTGATAAGAAAACCTTGATATTACCTCTTTTTGATGTTCAGGATCTCCAGATCGATCCTCGGGGTCTTCAAAATGATGCTTTGCCTCTTTAAACCTTTGTTTCAAAGCTCAAGATCTTCGTTGACATGCACTAATCCCCCTGCTCTGTACTGAAACTCCTTGTTGCTTCATTACTGCCTCTGTCGAGTTAGCTTGAGCTTTAAATGGCGCCGACATGATTTTCGGCGCTTGAACTCTGCTTTCCATTAATGTGAGTCCTGACGGCCCCATTCCTTGACTTTCCTGATGGTACTGGCTCATTAGATTTGATCCTGACTGCGCCGCTCGCCATTGAGGTAGTACATTGAACAGCGGCGGTCTCATCTCCTAGAAACTCTGCAACATAGCAAACTTGTGAAGAAAACAATGGACAGAGCAATGGATGCTGGGTGAACGAAATGGTGGTGCGGCGGTGGCGGAAACAACGCTATTATGATGAAAATGCAGTGGAGTGGTGGAATGTGCGGACAATAGGGTTTGGTAGAAATATGCAGCGCAGACCGTTGGATTCAGGCCTGGAGATGTAGATCGACGGCGGAGATTGACCGGCGTAACCATACATGAAACAAACAAAAAACAAACAAAATGCATGAAATGTGACGGAGACGAATGTAAGAGTGGGACCCAGCAGAGGCGGAGGGCGATTAGATCTGAGCCGTTAGATCCCAGATCCAATGGACGGTCAGGATTAAATCGGAGGATCGCAATTGGGGGGGGGGGGCAGGGGTGACACATTCAAAAGGTTTCGATTACGATCAGAGCGATGTTGCGATTGAGTGATGACCGTCGATCTGGGGGGAATGGACGGTCAGGATTAAATCGGGAGGGAAACGGAAGGACTTGCGATCAACGATCGAGCGGAGGGTGCGATTGGCACAGGACCGTTGATCTGCGGGAAGAATGGACAGCTGTGATTGAATCAGAGCATCGCAATCGAGGGTCGGACGAGATGGTTTGCAATTGCGATCGGAAGGGGACTTGCGATTGGCACAGGGCCGTTGGATCTATGGGATAGATCAACGTTCAAGATTAGATCGGAGGGAGAGTAGGATCGGAGGATCGGAGGTATGGGCTGCGATTGATCGGAGGGCACGATGTGAATGTTGCGATTGCGATCGGGCGGGGGGCTGCGATTAGCGCTCCGCTGTCAGATCTTGCGATAGATCGACGGCCCAAAACTCATCGCGGGACTTATGTGTTAAAACAATCGCATCGGGGGTTTTCGCTTTTACAAAGGATTTTGCCTCCCGTCGATAGTTCCGATTGCGATTAGCGCTTGGGACTTAAGCGCTTGGTCCCAGCGCACGGGCATGTGTGGGAAGTGGTTAAGGGGCTGGCGGAAAAGGGGCTAAGCCCTATAATAAGGTCGGAAATGGGTTTTTTTCCCATTTAAATGGATTTTAAGGGGTTTGAAGGGAAACGATAAGGGGATAAGGGGGAAAAGTGGCCAACAAAGGGCAGGGGGAAGAAATTAAAGGGGATTTTGGGGGAAATTGAAGGGTAAGAAGGGAAATAGGAGGGGAAGACAGGGGGATAAAATAGAAGCTAAGTGGGGGAAATGAGAGGGAAAAAGGGGCCTTTGGGCATTTCTTCACATAACAGAGAGGCTTTAAAAGGGGAATCGGCAGAGGGGATTTGATCAAAGGATAAGAGGCACATGGAGGCTTCAAGGAGACTGTGTTTTCAGAGGAAATGCATTCCTTGAAGACTCAACAATGATTTAGCCCCCTATTTGCTTGTCAAAAATTTCATAGGGGGGCTAACAGAGTGCAATAGGATTTTTCTCGTTAATGACTCTAGTCTCAAGTTTTGAGATCTTGGGTGATTTTCTCACTTTTCCAAACCCAAGATCCTAGCCTGAACTACTGTTGGTGTGAGCTCAGAAAACGTAATGTGATTGATTTTATTATCGCTTGATTCTTAGTGTACTTGATTATTAGTCTTGCGGAGGGGGAGTGGAAGTATTAAATGTAATGAGACTCTGACTTAAGAAACCATGCAAAAATATGCTCTAAATATTCAATTCGATGAAGAGTATTTCTACAAGGAGAGGTTTATTTCAACATCCATGCACTAACATTCAAATAGCGAAGTTTAACCTTAAATATTCATACATATATTTACCTCATCTTAACATTCTTTTAACTGAAATTTTCAGAATTAATTTAGCTAGATGCAGAAAAACTAAAAAAAAAAATTCTTCTCTAAAAAGTAAATGTTTTTGACACTAAATTTTCAAACAAGAGAAAATAAATAGAAATGATAGCTTAGTAAACAAGCACATGGATTCATTCAAGGAGGGATACTGATGGCCAAAAACTCTGCAACCAAAAAAACAATCACAGGGGTGAACAACAAATTTTGGTTGAGTAACGCATTGTTTCTGAGTAAAGACAGCGTTAATCCAGAGACTAATGCACTATATTTAAGCAGAGCCTACATTATAATGCACTGGAACACCAACAAAGGTAACATTAGCTAGGGTAAAGTCCTTCATATGGTCAAACAGGAACAGGATTGAATTCTGTGAGCTTTCGAAATATCTATTGGGCATAAATACTAGTCAGAAGGGTTTGTGAACAGAGGAAAGAAGAAAGGGGGAAAGAGATAGTCTGGAAACTATGGGGAAATCCCCAGCGGAGTCGCCAATTCTGCTATAGGGTAAAATGCTTGGGTTGTTGGTTCTCTAATATCTCTCTCAGGGATTTCTGGTGCCTAAGGCAGAAAGTAATATTAGTTGTATAGTTCACAAAGAAGATACATACATGTTCATATAAACTTAAACAACTTTGATGGAATAGGATGGAAGATTACCTCTTTAATGATCTTGAAGTCTCTTGGAGAGAGCTATGTAGCGAAGCAGGGATCCTCCTTCACCAAATCCAAATCTCGACCCTGTGATCAATCAAAGCACCCGTGTAATCTCTACCACAACATACATTTCCTATCAATTAAGTTAATATATGATAAACATTTAAACAATGCACATCTAAGCCATTCATCACATGTTATATAAGTAATTGAAGAATAATGACAATATCAACACATAGAATGGAAAAAACAGATACAGTTCTATTAATTTGTAAAAAGGAGGATTACAACCGTCGGTTGTACCAAGCCCTCCTTAGCCTTCCAATCTCTCTATATCTCAATGTGGTGATGTCTTGATCAACAAGTTCTCAATGAACCTCTTTGATTTTGACCTTCACACTACAACAATAATTCTCTGCTTCACAAGTATTCAAAACTTTGACAATCCTTTGACCATGAACCAAGAGCCTTCAGCTGCATTTTATAGGAGATGGAGAGAGAAATCATTGCCTTTCTCCTTCCACCAGTTCTAAATAGAAAAAACCAATATTTTTCCTCAAATTCCCATGCTTTTGCCTTCCTTGAGAGTTTAGTTTTTTTTGGGAAGGCCTAATAAGAGACTAGTGCTTTGCAGTTTCTATTTTATACTGACTCTCCTATGAGAAAAAGTTGGGATTTCAAATCATTCTCCATGGGCTTTTCCTGTTTCAAACTCAAAACACGGGTAATGCTGCCCTCTAGTCTAAACAGAGCATTTCCCTAGCCACTAACATGGCCTTTTCATTGATCAGGTGTGTTATAACGCTCTTTTTCTGTTATAGGGGTGCGTTACCTTGTAAAAATTAGGTTTAGTTTAGGTCTCTGTATTCCTTCCATATTTATCTTCTCCTCTGAACTGATGAGGAGGTTTTTTGACCTGTAACAAATGCCATGCTAGAATTTCGTGCCTTTCACAACCTCATGCCAAAGGTATTGATGGAGAGATTAGGCCTAGAAATAACCAAACCTTACAAAGGCATGTATTCTTTCGATTCAAGTAGACTCAAGTGTTTGGGTCTAATCAAGGATTTATGTGTCAATCTGGCACAAATCCCTGCTAAGGGCCTAGTCATGGACATAGCAGTAGCTGACATTCCCCCCAAGTATGGCATGCTTTTATCTAGATCTTGGGGAGCCAAGCTTCAGGGGAACCTCCAACTTGACATGTCATATTCTACCATCCTTGTTTTTAACCAAACAAGGATATTATACCGAGAATCACACATGAAGTACATGGTTAGTATCCAAGAAAGGCCAAGCAACACACCTTTTTATTCTATCCATTCTGATCTTGACTCATTTATTTTATATAATGAAGAATATATTGATGAGCAGGTGAATTAAATTGAGACAGATCTAGGCATGCCACAACAATCGAACTAGGCATCGCACGAAGAACTCGATAGCGAAAACTCTAATAGCCTGGAACAACAACATTCCAAAAAAGTTGTTAAGAAGCCTAAAGAGGTATCTACAGAGGCTAATATAGAAGAGTACAACATAGGTAGCCTAGAAAGGCCCAAAACAATCAAGTTATCCAAAACTCTGCCACCTCACATAAAACAAAAATACATAGAGCTGTAAAAATATTTTAAAGATGTTTTTCATATGGTGATGAGAGCTTAAATACTTATGGCGCGAACAATATTCGAAGTAGGATTCCTCTCAAAGGAGACCAAAAACCTTTTGAGCAGATTGTGTCAATAAGAAAGAAAGAAAATGGATATAGGCTATGTATAGACTTTAGGTACCTAGACAAAACCCCCCTGAAGAACAAATACCCTTTTTCCTGAGATAAATCATACAAGGCTAAAGGTAGAAGGTCCTAACAAATTATCATCGCTTGATAGTGTTTCAGATTACAATCAGGTGATAATACTTCCAACTGATTAGCACAAAGTCACTTTCAAAGTACCTTGGGGCCCATACATGTATGACAAAATGTCTTCTAGGTTAAGCAGTGCGGAAGATACTTTCCAAAAGGCCATGGCTTCTGATTTAAACTACTTCACTATGATATAGATTGATGACATCATTATTTGTTTCAAAACTGATAAAGACTACCTACTTCACCTAATAAGGGTCTTTGACATAAAAAAAGCACAGGAGAGAGACTCAAGGAGAAAATACAAAGGAGAGCATGGCCAATTTAAAAATTTGTGGAAAATTCCTCACATCATGCATTCAAGTGGAGGTAACAATGCTTGCTTTTTACAAGAACCAAATGGAGTAGAGGTGTTCGTAGGTCCTATCAATGGCAGGATGCTCAAACACTATTTTTGTTAAAGTTCCTAGTTTGAAGCTTTCATTCATTGTACGTAACATTGCATGATGACAAATCAGTAAAAAAAAAAAAAAAACAGAAAGAAGAAAAATAGGCCAGATTTAAAGAAGAGGTACAACCTCATACTCAAAAAAGAGTATTGTTGAAAGTGAGCAAGTCTAAATGCCACTACTTGTTAATGAAGAAGATTTTTGTTCAGTCATCTAGCCTAATCATGGCTAAACTTGTTTTGAATTTCTGCTGATAGGTTAATTAAAGAAGGCTTGTCAAACCATTTAAGATTGACTTGTTAGTAGGAATAGATTAGGAATAAAATATGTTGGTTCTCAACGTCCAAATCTGAACCAAAGAGAAAGATAGGGATGACTAAAAAATGATGAATCACAACCATCATGATTTATAGTTTCTTATTATGCAAAATAATGTCTACATGCATCTTTTATGAATGCCACAACCCATGGAAAATCAGATTGCTCAATCCTGGTTCAGTCATGTTTTCAATATCATGTCAGTATATTAGAGAAAAAAATATTTTCAAACAACTTAATCTTGACAAATAAGTAGACTAGGTACAGATAAGAGAGTTCATTTTCCTAATCTGAACTCTTGGGAGTGATAAGGGTACAAGTAGATAGTTTTTATTTTATGTTTTCAAAGAAAATGAATGTCAAGGGTTTTCCAGTCCAAGTGCACCCAAAGGAAGAAAAAATGTTAGGCAACGTATGATGGGTAGGTATAGATAAGGTTGAAGCAAGCATGTCTTTAATATTCTTAAGATCATAGCTTCAGTGAAATGACAACAAATGAAAGAAGAGAAATCTGCCAAATGGATGAGCACTAGTCTTCAAAACTCAGAGATTTAAGCTCTGAGGTCCTGGAAACCTCCTGAAAAGGAGCTGTCCTCCCCAAGTCGAGCCACTGTTATTCATCAGTAATTTTTACTATGAAGATGACTAAATATTAGTCCTATATTTCTAAACACAAAATTCTCGAATATTGTGAGTTTTAGAAATCTCACTGCCTTCATTATCCTTAAAATAAAATTTTCACTATTTTACTACTTTGACATTCCCTATTTAAATTATCACTCCTAAAGTGCCCCTCTTGGGCTTATGCCACTCATCTAGTTTGTTTTTCCCACCTATCACCCCATCCCTCTATTTTGCCTTTACCCTACTACTTCACCTCCATCTAGGGTTATCTATCAACCTATCCTTTCCCATATTCATCAAGTTCTTCAAAAATTGATGGTCTCACAAATACCTCTATGAGCTCTTTAGATTAGTCAATTACATCAGTTTCTATAGGTTCAAATACACCAATTGGTAAAAAAAAAAAATTTTACACTATCAATCAAAGGACCAAGTTAAAACCCTACCACTAGATCATTAGGTTTTTTCCTGAGTTGTAAGGTCATCATTAGTACTTTAAGATCTGTTCTTCTTATGTTAAGACCTGTTTCAAATAAAAAGAAGAGCAACACATGATTGCCCAAGAAAAAGAAGAGGATTTCCAAAGGGGGTTATTTTGTCAATTTCAAGTCTTGCAAAAGGTAAATGTGCTTGAAATTTCTGCAGGAATGTAAAGAGGTAAATCGACAGGAGAAATTGGTAGAGTAATTGATAAGTTTCTAAAGGAAAGCAGGGAGCACTGAGTCTAGAGGAGAAATCAGGGTTTTTAAGCCTGATTGGATCAAGAGTGTATCAAACAAAAACCAAATGTAGCAAGTCACATAAAATAAGATCAAGCTCTCATCTCAGCCATTTTCATTCAGTGGTTAAAGAATAGAAAACATGGTATGAGCTCCAAGGTAAAAATTAAAAGTTGTGAGGATGCTACCACTGTGTGGATGGATAAATTTATCAAAGTGATTTCAACATGTTCAAAGGTCAGAGGGAAAAGTAAGTTTGTTTACCTGCTAAAGTAAAAATGTTCAAAGACATTAGCCAACCAAAGAAGGTGAGCCTTGTCACTAAAACAAAATATGTAGAACAGGGAGGTTAAGATTATCAATGGACAAGTGTTAAAGCATAAACTCAGACACCTACAAAACAAAAGGGTTAAAGGAAATATTAGTGAAAAGTTAAAAGGTTTAAGAAACATTAGCAAAGTGGATTTTCTTGTTTTAATTTATTCTCCTCGGCTACAAAGGCCCTTTTCCACCCTTGAGTTACTCATTTCATTGGTAAAGGTCATTAAAAGCAGTCAGGGAGGGAATTTTGAAGTTCTGGAAAAATTGGGCAAATTTTCCCTTGTGTTACGCACGTGGAACCCCCTGCTAAACTCCTAGAGATTTTCTGCCATGAAAACTACACTAAGCGCTACACACCTACGACCGGGCGCTACGCGTTCACTGTCGTGTAGACCTGGCAGCCTGTGCCTAGAACCGGCATGCAACGTCGCCCGAATACTTCCATCGCTACATGAAGAGACCCGAAAGCCCTAAGCGCTATGCATTTAGAGCTGCATCGGAACTCATTCAGATGACCCAATGCTACGTGTTTGACCCTGCACGGAGAAACTCACCCAACAGGACCATTCAACCTCACCTGACAGGCCCATGCAATAGCACGCCTGTGCTGCACGTTCAACAGTGACCCAACAGGCCCGTGCAACCTTGCCCGAGTGTTGCGCGTTCAGCGCTGCATGCAGACTCTCTGACAGACCCATTCAACCTCGCCCAACTGGCCCGGCGCTACGCGCCTGCACTGTGTGTTTGGCTAGGAGAGTTTCTACAACAACTCAAGCCCTAAATATGCTACAAAATTCATCAAAGTCACCTCTAAGGATTTCATAATACCTTTGAATGGTAATTAAAATACACCTCCTCACTTTCAATTTCTTGTCGTTGAATTAGAGGAATAAACCCTATATTTTTCCATCAATTTCACAAAGCAGAATTAGGGTTTTGACCTTCAAGGCAATAGCAAAAAAACAAAATGTCAAGGGAAGGTAATAGTGACAGTGGTGATGGAGGCCAAGGGCGTAGAAGACAACAGTGAAAGGGTGGAATATTAAATAGGTTTGAGCCACTGAACACCAAGGAATTGATGGCCTCTCCTATGATAGTTGTATATTTCCAGGAGGTTGGTTTTTTTTACTTCTGTGAAAGGGTACAATATGTCCAAATTCACCCTGAGTTAACTAAGCATTTTATCCTTAATCTCCATGACCATCAAGTAAATTTAGCAAGATTAAACTTTGAGCTATCCACCAATACCATTTCTATAGCCACCGGAATACCTAGTATGGGAGAAAAGTGGTTCAAGCAGGTAAATTTGGACCTGAGCCATTATCAACCTTTCTTGAAACCTAGATACCAAGCTAACTGTAAATCCATTTTTCCATTTTCACATTTACTGGAGAGATATGCACCCTTGATGAGAGTCATCATGAAATATTTTACATATGAGGGTAGGTTTTCTAGGCTCTATTCATACCATATGGGAGGTGTTCATCGCCCATGAAGTTTTCACAGACTCATCATCAGCCAAATTTACCCTCATCATCTCGTCCACCTCCCTCCACTCCTCCATCACCCCCCACTGACCATGACTCATCATCTACACATGAATCCTCTCCTCAAGAAAACCTCTCTTCCTCACCTTCTCCTAAAGCATCAAATCAAGAAGAGGGCAGTGATGAAGAGGATAGTGACAAAGAGGTCAACAATGAAGAAGAGGAAGAGGTCAATGATGAAGAGAACAGTGACAAAGAGGTTAGAAATGAAGAAGAGGAAGAGGGTAGTGATGAAGAGGAAAGTCACAAAGGGGATGATAATGAAGAAGCAGATGATGATGAAGAGGCAGATGATGAGGAAGAGGAAAATGATAATGATGAAGATACAAAGACAGAAAATGATCAATAAGAAGGCATTGAACAAGCCAGTGATATGAAGGACAGTATAGAGGTAGATAAGGAAGAGGGAAATGATGAAAAAGAAGACGACACAGAGGGCAATGATAAATAATAGAGTTTAGAGATCAGAAATGAAAGAGAGGAAAATAAAGAGGTAGAGGAAAATGAAGATGAAAATGCACAAAAGAGTGAAGAGGCAAACAGTAATGAAAAAACTAATAAAGACAGTCTAACAGTGACAACTCAGAAAATGGTAAAGGCCATGATGATGTTGGAAACACAAGGGACAGTGATGAAGAAGAAACCATGTTAACTGATAGCCTTAATAATGATGACAATAGTTACACTATGAACCAAAAAATCAGTGAAGAGGTTGATGAAAGTGGTGAAGATAGCAACAGTAATGTTAGCATGGAAGAAAATGAAAGTGAGTCTCAAGAAGGAAGTCAAGAACATAGTGCAGAAGACATCAATGTAGAGATCAATGAGGAAAAGAAAGGTAGTCTTGTGATCAGCCATGATGAGGGAATTCAAGTTGAAAAATTTGAGCTTTTCCCTCTCACATATCAAAGAGGAAAGAGGCATGTGTTTTCTACCTCTAAAAGGCAAGGGACCATGCCATCCTCCTCAGCTAAGAAGCTTTACAAAGGCAAACAAAAGATCAAAGAAGAAGAAGGAGAAGATCAGCATGAGGTTGAGAGAGAATTTGAAATCATTCATATTGACAGTGACAAGGAAAATGAAGCAAGGATCACAAACTTTCTCCTCCAGAACAAAAATACACAAATTGAATACCTCAAAGCAAATCTAGATAGGGCCAATACTGTGAATAATTCCCTTGAGATAGAGAATAGACAGCTAGGGGCCCAAAATGCCATTTATGAAGCTAGAGAAATTAGAGATTGGAAAGAGGCTCAAAGGGCATAGGTAAAGTTAGAGGAATTCATGGGCACCTATGAATAAAGTGAAGATGATGAAGGACAAACCAAAAGAAGACTAAGGACCATGGGTTTAAAGAAGGCCTTGGCAAGACAAAGAGAGCAAGAATCTGCCTTGACAGAGCAGCTCCCTCTAAGTGATTTTCTTGCCATGGAGATGGAATATGATTGGGAGCCATGGGCTAGAAAGAGAAAACACACAATTGGAGGAAAAATTGGAGAAGGAAAATAGAGACCTTAACCTCCAAAGGAAGATGACCAAACACTATGCACTCAGAAACCAGATTGCAAGGGCCAAGCTCAAAAGATCCCTTGCCAAGGTTCAAGCCCTCAAGGAGGAAAAAGGTCAAAGAAAGCTCAACCTTCTTGCTGATGCTTCCATGCAAGCATCCCAAACATAACAAGGAAGAAAAATGTGGATTTTGGGAACTTTTGGGGAATTTTGGATTTTTGCTGATTTGCACGGCCAAGGGGGTGGCACCCATGGTGCTATGCTTTTTCTTAGGGCATATTCAAGAGGAAAGAATTGCATTTTGGAATCCTCAGCTCAAGTACAGCATGCTCACCAAGTTTCAGGTCAATTGGAGTTGTTTTGGTCCTCCAAAAGGGTTAAAAACACCCTAATTTTCACCTTTTTGCCTAGTTTTCAGGACATGTGTTGTGCCTTTACTAGCCTTGGTATTTTTTCCTTTTTAATGGGTTACAGGGTTCCAATAATAAAAACAAGGGTATTTCTAGAAATTATACTCAATTGGATTTCCAATGAGCCATCACGGAGCCCATTCCGACATCGGGAAGGCATTCAAAACCTTGCTTCAAGTTGACCCAGTTTTCTTGCTCCTGTGCTACGCCCTTGGCATAGAAATTCATCCTAAAACTCAGTGTTGTGCCCTAATAGAGGAAAAGTAAAAAATGTATGTTTCTAATGTTTTGGGAGGCTTGGCAGAGCCCAAATGTCAATTTCTTTGCCAAAAATTCCCGAAAAGGTATTTTGTATTAGATATTTTGTGCCTTGGGCCTTGCAAGGTCTCAAGGACAAAAGTGATATTTATGATTAAGTAATAGGCTTCTAGAGACTTAATTAGGTTTTATCCCTCCCATGCATGATAAATAGAGCATGGAGGCTTCATTGTATATTTTGGAAATTTTCTGAGCATGCTATGATATAGACTTGGAGTTTATTGGTGAAAGTAGTTGTTGGTGCCTTGTGATGGTGTTGGATTATGCTTCTATGGATCAAGCTCACTCTTAGGATTCATTAAGCTTGTTCAAATGGTGATGTATTCCATATTTATGTTCTTTTTCTTCAGTTATTCATTTTTTTTATGTCTCATTTAGTCATAGAACATAAATAGAGAATGGGATTTATCTTCTTGATACCCTACTTCTGCCTGCTTTATTGACTTCTATGTTTTCTTCCTCAAAGTTTGCTAAAGAAATTCTTAAATGCTTCTTTATTATTACTAATATGTTATGTTAGAATGCTATTTCTTTCCAAGTGAGTTTTAGATAATCCTTCATTTCTCTCTTAGCTTGCTTAACTGTTGTTTTTAAGACTTGGTTAGCCTAGTTGATATTGAGGAATCCTTCATTGCTCTTCAAGTTATATTATGCTATCATCTTAGAAGCTTTTTCTTGTTTATTGGTTTGTTAAAGGATCCTTTATTTCCCATTTAACTCACTATGTTCAAAATTCCATGTTACTTCACTCTCCCTTGACCTAATTATATCCATTTGATCTTGCCAACTTTCCCTTTGAGCTATCCTTGGTTAATTTTTACACCTTTCAAAGACTTTTACAGACCCCATAGCCCAATGGATTGATATTCCTCAATATATTAACCTACTTAACTACTTTCCCAACCAATCAAAACAAACAAATAAACCTAAAACTTAACAACTAGCCTAAAATTAAACCTAAAAAGCAAACAAGTTCATATCCTTTGCAAAAATAGAGAGAGTCCTCTCTGAGTCTAGGAAGGCTAGGCCCTAAGACTCTGAATACTGGTCTGATGTTACCCCTGTACATTTTTTCTCACCAATCTAAAAAATTATGGGGACCTAACACTAATGAAGACAGTTGTAGCTTGGCCTTAAGCCTGAGTGTGGAAATGTAGTGCAATACTCGTCCAAGAGGCCTATCAAGGAAAGAGGTGGGATTCCAAACTAGGAACACCCTGTGCTAAAAAACACTGCAATCTTAGCTAAACAGCTAAAGAGAGCACAAGTCTAAACAGACCATATCAAAATAATAATCTAAAACATACCCCCATATGGTTTCCATCCTCTTCCTTATATAAGTTATGAGCTTCCTCACCCTTGGCCCCACTCAATTTGGTCACCACCTCCATGCAATCAATCTCCCTCCAAAACTGTGTTGTCCCACCATGAATGCCACTCCTCCATAACAACGTTGTTTGATTTGGTCAAAGTTGACCCAATCTTCATGCTCCAGCCCCTTTTCACACATAAGGGTTTTCAATCCAACTTTCAGATGACCTCCATTCACACTAGGAGTGTCTTTTATTCCTACTAAGGAGATTTTTGGGTCTTCGTACCATATTATTCCTCTATCTAAGAGAAAAATCAAAATTTAATATTCCAATTAGATGTGTGCTAATTTAGGAATATTAAAAATTAGTTAAGTCAGCCTCAACCCCAAAGACGAACCTCATGAAAGCTATAATAGAGGTGACCTCAAACTCATTATCACACACTTTCTCAAGAAATATTTGATTTTCATCCATTGTATTGGCTCATCTATTTTTTCTTGGCTTGGACAGGTTCAACAGAAGAAGCTTGCACAAGGTTCAAGATCACAGGCGAGAGGCTTGTTGTGAACTAGGGATTTTGTGCCATATTCGTTGGCACAAAACTGCAGAATTCGGGCTAGAGCTATGGGAATAGCATGGCAAGGTAGCAGCGAAGCTACCATAGCCATAAGATGAGCATGTTGAGGTCACGACTAGGGTTCTTGCGTTAGATCGGGATGATCGAAACCTCGACCGTGGGCATAGTCAATCTAGGTAGTGACTAGAGAATATTCCATCGTGGGCACATCATCTTGATGTCCTTGCCAAGGGTTTCTAGGAATATATGAGCTTGATCCAACCACCAGTTCTCATCCATATGTTTATAGTTAGCTTTGACAATGTCTTGGATTAAGATCTAGGACTGAAAATTTGTTTTCAGTGAGTTTCAGAGATTAGTTGTATCTGGGGTTTCGTACTATTGTAGATCTAGAGATTGGTAGATATTCTCTATATATTTTCACTGCAATATTTATCTACCATTATCAATCAATATCAACGGTGTTCATCAGTATGCTGCATCAAGTGGCAGTGCATTTTAGTTGTCATATTCAAGCTCCTTCAACAAAAGTATGTTTATGGTTTTGTTGTGCACATGTTAGTTGTTTTCTACATCATGAAGATATGGATCTATGGATCAGTGTACTCTTATTTACTGAATCATTTGACTATGATCTAAGAAGAATAATTTTCAAGGATTTTCCCCATAGTGGTATTTTCTGTGGTCTCATACCAATCCTGGTGTCTCTGTGTGTGCATGCTTTTCTTTGTTTTTTTCTTTACGTTCCACTACTTAGATGATGATGATGGTATTGGTATTTCTATATAATTTCTCATGTTGATGCGTAATAATGTAGATATGTATAATGATATAATTTTTTGGGGTGAATTTAACATTTTATTGAACAAATGAAACTATCAAAGAAAATAACAATGTAGCTCTATGAAAAATTAACATGGTTTTAGAGCTGGCCTGAAGGAAAGCCATGAAGATCACGCCGATGGGGGCACTTTTTATAGAATAAAGAAGAGGATGGTAGAGACCTAAAATAATTCTAGGGTATGAATAAAACCATAGGTAGTTAGTGCTTAAGGTTTTTATGGTGAGGTTTAGAGAGAAACCCTATTTTATGGTAATGTCTTGATCTATGTGAAGCACCTGGGATTGATTTGATAGATAACCTGGTTATTGATAAAGTTGTTGGTTGAAGGAAACCTTGTTTTATGGTATATGGATGGCTCTTGAAGGTTGGTTCAAGAGGGAGAGGATAATCTCTCATTGAATATAAGTATTTCTTAACTTATGATCTTACTCATGTTTATACTTATGGATCTGATTATTATGATTATTGTTTCTAGGAATTACTTCTTGCATGTATATTTGAGCACCTGGATATTTTTAACCTCCTTGATGAGATGTGATAAGTGGATCCCTCTTGAGGATCTTTTGAAATGTAGGAAATAAGGTTAGATCCAAGAGAGGTAAAGAAAAACTTAAGCACCACAAGCTTCCTATGCAAATATGCATAAGTAATATCACTACGTATGCATGGTATATTGTATTCTAGCTATAACATTGATGGCTAGGTAAGCCCTATGGTATGCTGAAAATGTCTCCTTCGAAAATGGATCATGCATGCAAATGAATGTGATTGGGATTTATGGTGCATCTCCTATTGAATATTTTGATCATGATGGTATTATTTATTCTGCAAGGCTACTTATATATTATCTTAACTTGATGCGTGGCTAACATATACTGTTTTTGTGATCATGATTCTAACTCTAGTATGTAATATTCCCAAATGGGAAAAGTAGGAATATAGTGCAAAATGTTGGAACAAAATTGAAGATCATCATTTATAAAGAAAGTGGCCAATATGGAGACCTTTAATATGTTATTATAGCAACAAAATATGTGTAAGAACTGGCCCATGAGATGCATAACAAGAAATACAAGCCTCCAATGAACAAAATCCCTCAATAAGAGGTGCTGCAACCATATATAAAAGCTAGAAAACCCTTAAAACGTTATTTTATTGGCTCTGAAACAAAATTTTATTATACATCATACCTAGAGCTGATATGTGCCTCAAAATTTAGATCTATATCAGATCCATGCACTATACAGCTCCTCTAAAGAACCCCGCAAGGGTTTTCAGCAAAACACCAAGTACAAGATGTAGATCTGAGATCTAAGACTACAGATCTACTGAAAAATACAGATCTGGAAAGTGTGGATGATCTGATATGATCAATAGAATAGCCTCCTCCAATACATCCTCAAAGTGAAGGGCAGATCCCCATCACTAGAAAAGCAGCTCTACAAATGGTGTGCCAAACCACCCTGCAACTCCTCCTACAGAAATAACGTAGATCTGGAAGTAAAATGCATTGTAGGGATCAAAATAAGGTTGGACTGATGACAAGATCTAAAAATGAGCTCAAAGCCCTTCAATAATGTCCTCCCAATGAAGTAGAAACCCCCTCCACTAAAAATGAGCACTGAAATGGCCTAGATCTAGAGATCTAGTCTCCACTTGTTGTAGCTTTCAAAAAAAACAAAACCCTCAACAGGATCTGTGTTGTAGTTGAAAGAAGAAGCTTGGCCTTAAGCCAAATAGTGGACAATGTAGTGCAAGACTCCTCCAAGAGCTCTTCAATGGAAGAGGTGGGATTCCTGATCAGGAATGTAGAAATTTTCTATTTCCCACCCCGGTTTTCAGTTTCACCTTATTTCTCCAAATAGTTAAATGCCCTTTCCCATATCCTTACATTCAACAAACTGGAAAATAAATTTTTGCTGAAAACACAAATTCTGGAAAATTTACAGAATGCTGGAAAATGCAGAAATAAAAATCAGCAAGCATAAAACATCCATTCAACACATTTAACACTGATATTTTTGGTCAACATGACCCTGGAAAAAAACCCCCTACAACTCTTGGGGAAAACCAGTTCGAAATCTTCTCTTTTATTTTTCTGAATATTGCTTTTTACAGTGAAACGGGAAAAACTCAGAAAAAATTCCAGCAACCAATTTACAAACTTATCTCGATTTCCATGCTTGCACACCGCCTCGTAAATTGTGCCAAATCAGCAACAACAAAAAACAGAAAATTTACAGCACCTTAGGAAAACATTAAATGTTGTACGGACACCTCAGGAAGCATGCTGGAACAGTCGTACTTTGCTGTACGGACTATACAGATTTTGTACAACAACCTCTCTTGAAATCCGTGCTAAAAAACAGAGCTGTAGCTGCTGTCGTTTTCCTCGGTTTTTGTGCTAGAAATGATAGCCACCCTCTTCCTTGAAAAACGTGCCTGATTTTTGTGCCTTGGAGTGTGTGCTTGCTGCTATACCCTCTTCCTCGATTTCTGTGCCTCCTCACTTGGAAACACTGCCTCTTCTTTGCCGTACAGATTTTCTTTGCTATAAGGAACAGTGAACTCCCTCCTAATGCCTGCCTCCGCACAATAGTCAACAAACTCTCCAAGGGTGTACTCTCCCCCATTGTTCGACCTCAGGGACTTGATCTTCCGACCTGTCTGTGTCTCCACAAGAGCTCTGAACTCCTGAAACCGCTTGAAGACCTCACTCTTGGTCTTCAAGAAATAAATCCAGGTCCTCCTGGAGTGATCAACAATGAATAAAACATAGTACTCATATCCACTCAAGGAAACATGAGACATCCGACCGCTCACATCGGAATGAATCAAATCAAGTATCCCAGTCGCTCTGCTGTCACTGCTGGGAAAAGGGGATTTGGCAAACTTGCCCATCGCACATCCTCTACAAGTATCAAAGTGATCAGTACTGAAATCTGGCACACCTGTAGTGATCTTCCGCAAAGTCCTCAAGGCTCCATGATACATATGCCCCATCCTGCGGTGCCAAATCTCACACAGCTCAGAACTGCTAGCTTTGTTGTCGGTACTACTGCTCAATGCCAAAAGGGGTTGAAATGCAAACTTGTACACCTTTTCATGGCGTACACCTATCACTCTAGCTGAATCAGCTGGAGCGCCCCTAGGATATATCAGCACCTGTCCTCCCCTGAACAGTATCTCATATCCTCTGTCCTCCAAAGCTGAGATGGATATGAGGTTCTTCCTCATCCCTGGCACATAAAGAACATCTGACACCTTCAAGGGAGGTTTAGACTCCCTCTGAAATGTCAGTGTTCCCACACCGACTGCTCTAACAACGCTGTCATCACCGAGTACTACCTCTATGTCAGTGCCACTCTCTGAAAGCTCTGAGAAGTACTCACGGACTCCTATCATATGACATGAAGCCCCACTGTCCACATACCAGATACCCGAAGATGCTCCGCTAGTCGAGGGAAATGCATGTTCTCTCTGAAGCTCTATGGCAGATGATCCCGCACTAAAGGACCCACACGCAGTGAACCCAAACTCCCGGTCAAAATTATCTGCAAAGTCCTCAACCTCTGCTGAAGCTGCCATGCTCTGGTTCTTCCCCTTCTTCTTCTTCTTCTTCTCTGGACACACAACTGCATAGTGTCCCATCTTCTGACAATTCCAACACTTCACCGTGGAATAGTCCTTCTGTGTGTTACCCTGTTTACCTTTACCTTTGCCTTTGCCCCCACCATTTCTTGTGGAAGCCTGCTTCTTGCCTTTGCCTTTCTTGCCTCCTGCCAACAGTGCTACATCCTCATCCTGCTCAACTGGCTTGGCTGCCCCAAGCTGACCTTTCCTGATCTCTGTCTGAATGCAATCATCCCAAAACCTCTCCCATGTGGGAAGGGTCTCACATGCACAAACCCCATCAGCAAAGTTCATCCATGAACGGGGGAGGCCATTCACTACAATCCGCACCAACTCAGTGGGTGGAATGGCCTCTCCAATCGCTGCCAACTCATCTCTCACATTAGTAATCTTTGTGAGATATCCAACTGCACTATCAGTCTTACCCATCTTAATGTTCTTCAGCTTCTCCTTCAGGACCATTTTCCGGTTCTCATTGGTACTCTGGTAGAGGTTGGTCAATGTTGTCCACATCTCATGAGCATTTCTCTTTCCTCTCACATGAGGAATGCAATGGTATTTGATTCCATCTAGAATCAGTCTCTTACCCTTGTTGTTCTTCCTATTGTATGTTTCCAACTGAGTAGCATCAATAGGCACATTAACAGGCTGCTGTGTGGTATGAACCATGATATCCCAGACTTCTGCCTCCTCAAAGATACTATGCATTCTCTCCTTCCAAACATTGTAATTGGTATGCCCATCCAACCTATCCTCCACCCTCAATCCCAATGACATCCCGCTGTCCTAAAAACTGAAAAATAGCACTGCTATAGTAAAGATAAAAATTTTGTTTGTGAAAAATCAGCTTGCTGGAATTTTCTGAGTGAAAAATCAACAGGCTGTATTTTTCTCCTTGCTGTCCCAAACTGCACTTTCAGCACTCAAGCTCCGATGCCATGTAGAAAATTTCTATTTCCCACCCCGGTTTTCAGTTTCACCTTATTTCTCCAAATAGTTAAATGCCCTTTCCCATATCCTTACATTCAACAAACTGGAAAATATTTTTTTTCTGAAAACACAAATTCTGGAAAATTTATAGAATGCTAGAAAATGCAGAAATAAAAATTAGCAAGCATAAAACAGCCATTCAACACATTTAACACTGATATCTTTTGTCAACATGACCCTGGAAAAACCCCCTACAACTCTTGGGGAAAACCAGTTCGAAAGCTTCTCTTTTATTTTTCTGAATATTGCTTTTTATAGTGAAACACGAAAAACTCAGAAAAAATTCTAGCAACCAATTTACAGACTTATCTCGATTTTCATGCTTGCACACCACCTCGGAAATTGTGCCAAATCAGCAACAACAGAAAACAGAAAATTTACAGCACCTTAGGACATCATTAAATGTTGTACGACCACCTCAGGAAGCATGCCAGAACAACCGTACTTTGCTATACGGACTGTACAGATTTTGTACAACAACCTCTCTCGAAATCCGTGCCAAAAAATAGAGCTGTAGCTGCTGTCCTTTTCCTCGGTTTTTGTGTCGAAAATGACAGCCACCCTCCTCCTTGAAAAACATGCTTGATTTTTGTGCCTTGGAGTGCGTGCTTGCTGCTATACCCTCTTCCTCGATTTCTGTGCCTCCTCACTTGGAAACACTGACTCTCCTTTGCTGTACGGATTTTTTTCCTCGGTATGTGTGCCAATAAATGCTGCTATATCTTTGCTGAAATCTTCTCACTGCTGCCCTCCTTCTTCTCACTGCTTAGAAAAATCTCCAGCTCTCCTTCTCTCCTTCTCCCAATCTGCTCATGAAAGAATGAATGACCTTTTCCCTCCTTTTCCTCCTTTAACCTAACCCTAAGTGACTTTTGGGGAATCCCTAAATCCAATGGCTGAAATAGATTGAGATCTAGGGCTGAGATTAAATGCTCATTTAAATCTTACTTTCTATTTTTTAATTCACCCCACTTTAATAAAGACCCACTTAGTCATTTATTTCCAAAGTCATTTTTCCTTTCTAATTTTACATTGACTTTATTAAAGTCACTTTAAAATTAGAATTTAGTAACTTTATCACTTAAAGTCACTTTTAAATTAGACTTTAGTAACTTTATCACTTAAAGTCACTTTTAAATTAGATTTGACTTTATAAAAATTATAAAGTCACTTTAGGAGAAAAATTAAATTCTTTTGGACACTTTTCCGTAGGCCAAAGATCAAAGCCTTAGGGAACCACCTGTCCTCCAGTACCAAATTTCAACACAACCTGTGCTAAACAACACTCTATCTTAGCTAAACAACAAGAAAAATATATATGTCTAAATATACCATATATTCAGAAATATCATATACATCAACAACCTTCATATGGCTGCCATCCTCTTCCTTAAATAGAATATGAGCTTGAAAACCCTAAGCCCCATCCAAAAATATCACTACATTCACACAAAGCATCTCCATCTAAAATTGTGTTGCCTTCATTGATGGCCACTCATCCATGACAATGTTGTTGATTTGGTCAAGGTTGACCCAGTCAAAGTGATCCAACCCCTTTCACACCAAGGGCGCTTCAATTAAGCTGCCA
The DNA here is from genome assembly GCA_034641835.2 of Pinus albicaulis. Classification (NCBI taxonomy): domain Eukaryota; kingdom Viridiplantae; phylum Streptophyta; class Pinopsida; order Pinales; family Pinaceae; genus Pinus; species Pinus albicaulis. The sequence continues at coordinate 489,034,496 of CM076575.1, forward strand.
AGATTTGTTTCTTTCACATTTAGCATTGATTTATTCATTATCAAGGAGAAATATGGACCTCCTTTGCCCTATTATTCTTTAAACAAAGCATAAAAACAAAATTGAATATTCCAACTAGCTCATGGCTAATTGGGAATATTACAATCCTCCCTTCCCATGGCTAATTGCGAATATTACAATCCTCCCTTCCCATGGCTAATTGGGAATATTACTAGCTCCTTCTTGGATTTATGACCTACATATACATGGTGAAAGAATGCAAACAATAATCAAATGAAACAGTATTTACATGAGAATATTCTTCACCAAAATTCCTCTTGAAATAAATGGAGTGGTGCATAGATCTATCTCCTCTCTCAAAAGAAGGAAGAGATGGCTTAATTAACTCCTTTATAGAGTTATGTTGTTTTCCCAACTCCACATGGTTCATGAATCTTTGAAAATGTTGACATATTTCTCCTTCAAAGCCCTTCCAAATGTATCTTCTCATCATAATGTTGTATAATTTCATGGAATATGTGTGGCTGAAAAAGAAACCTTCATAAGCTCTTTGTAGCAACTTCTTCTTGAGATTGGAGGCTCTAGATAAGAAGATCCTACCATGATAATAGATGACTCCTTCTTATACTGAATATCCCTCTTCAGGTAGTTGGTCATCAAGTATCATGCATGTATAAAAATCCTTGGAATAATCCACCAACAATTAGGATTTACAATATGGATCAATCTCCCATAGTGACAACGTTGATGATCTATTATAAAGAACATCTGACATATGGCTTCCCTTCTCCCTGAAATCTCCCATGCCAAAGGTGTATGTTGGAAGGTCATTCCTTCCATGCTTCTCCTCCCACAACACAGAATATAAAATGAGAGTGGGTAATGATGATGCTGGGAGAATGCTTCCCTCCTCCTTGAGTCTACCCAAGACTCTCAGTGTTGTATCATGGCCCCTCAATGCTCCTTCATGAGCCAAAAATATCAATGTTGCATCATGTCAAGAGAAATTTTTGTTCATTTCCCAATCAGGGGGTCTCCTTGGTGGAATGCCTCCATGTAATTAAACATCAAGGCTTAGAGCAGGCTATATATGTGAATAGACTGATTTTTCCTTTCTTTCACTGTGAAAATCATCCTCCTGCTTCTGTGCATAAATCTCCCGAAAAGGATGGGTGGGTATGTTTCCCATCACTTGATGCTAGCCATCCTTCTCATCTTCTCCTACCTCTTGCAAGATCGCACAGTCTAAGTTTTCTTCTTCAAATGTATTCAACCCATGTACAACCAACAAATCCTTGTTGTCAAGAGTCTTGATCACAAAGGAATTATCTACCATAGTGTGTGTCCCCAAGATTGCATTCAATGTTGGAACACACTCACTCCATTGTTTTGTCTCATTTCCTATCAACATAGACACATCTTGCTCATGATCTTCATATGTAAGATCCTTTGGAACCTTTTGAAAATATGCAAGAGTTCCTCTAGTTGAAGCATTTGCTTCATCTACATCTCCAAATAGAAGTAGATCTCCTCCTGTTGTCACAGCGTTGGAGGATCTTTACAACTATTCCTCTTAATTCTCCCATCAATGGAGAATACCTCATCATTAATAGATCTTTTGACTTGATCTCCTTTTGAAAAATGAATCCTCATGTCTTCTTCTTGAGAAGAAATTTCTTGATAAAGTGGAGCTTCTGCCCTTGGAAAAATATGTTGCTAATATTTGACCCCCTCAGCAAGGTTATGAAAGGGAGTTGGTTTCATGGATATTTCCAACTCATGTAAAGGTTCTGATTTCTTGGGTTTGGTTTTCTCTCCCAAGAAAGTTTTAGATTGTTTTAAATCAAATATTTTCACTAACCTTCTAGTGAAATTTGCATAAGTAGATATATTTAAATTTTTCAATGAAGAAGATTCAAATAACCACCGGGCATAAGCCTTACCTTCCAGATGCAGCGCTGCTACTCTAATGGCTTCCTCTTCTGAAAGTTGATGCAGTTGTAAATATGTGTCTAGCTCCTTTACCCAAGCCTTGTCTGTGCTCTTGGGTGACCCACCAAAAGTAGGTAGAAAGAATCTACCCAAAGGGTGATGCATGCACCTTCTTATTCCATTGTAGTTGTTGGGTCTTCTCTCTTCTTTAAGTTGACAAAACCCTTGGAATTTTAGATGCTCCTTGAGTCTTTTAGACTAAGATTCATATTCTTCGAGATAGTCACCAAGAGTCTCCTCCTTTGATGTTTCTCATTTTTTTTCTTCTCTTTCCAAGAATGTAGGCATGGTACAACGTTATAGATCTGATGATGTAGCTGAATGATTACACCCATAATATGAAAGTCTGGAGCTTCCTTCATGTACAAGCTCCTTTGGAGAATTTCTACATCTCTCCATCCTCATTTCTATGATGTATTTTTTAATGCCCTGAACAGTTTGGAAAAGAATTCTTGAGAAATCCTTCCCTTTCATTCCTCCAGATAGTGAGGTTTTACCCTTGACTTCTTCGTCATTTGTATAATCAATTTTTCTGTGGCTTCTTCTTTGATACCTCCTCTCTCTATAAATAAAAGGCTCTCCTTCTTCATATGACATATTTCTCTTAGAATGCACAGGCTATGCCAAGACTATGCTTTGATTCCATAGTAATATTCCCAAATGGGAAAAGCAGAAATATAGTGCAAAATGTTGGAACAAAATTGTAGATCGTCATTTATAAATAAAGAGGCCAATATGTAGACCATTCATATGCTATTACATCAGCAAAATATGTGTAAGAAATGGCCCATGAGATGCATAACAAGAAATATAAGCCTCAAATGAACAAAATCCCTCAATAAGAGGTGTTGCAACCATATATAAAAGCTGGAAAACCCTTAAAGTGTTATTTTATTGGCTCTACAACAACAGTTGATTATACATCAGATCTAGAGCTAATATGTGCATAAAACGTTATATCTATATCAGATCCATGCACTATACAAGCTCCTCTAAAGAACCCCTCAAGGGTTTTCAGCAAAACACCAAGTACAAGATGTAGATCTGAGATCTAAGACTGTAGATCGACTGAAAAATACAGAAATGGAAAGTGTGGCTGATCTGATATGATCAATAAAATAACTTCCTCTAATAGATCCTCAAAGTGAAGGGCAGATCTCCATCACTAGAAAATCAGCTCTCCAAATGGTGTGCCAAACCACCCTGCAACTCCTCCTACAGAAATAACACAGATCTGGAAGTAAACTGCGCTGTAGGGATCAAAATAATGTTGGCCTCATGCCAAGATCTAAAAATGAGCTCAAAGCCCTTCAATACTATCCTCCCAATGAAGTAGAAACCTCCTCCACTGAAAATGAGCACTGAAATGGCCTAGATCTAGAGATCTAGTCTCCACTTGCTGCAGTTTGCAAAAAAAACCAAACCCTCAACAGGATCTGAACTGTAGTTGAAAGAAGAAGCTTGGAATTAAACTAAATGGTGGAAAACGTAGTGCATGGCTCCTCCAAGAGCTCCTAAATGGAAGAGGTGGGATTCCCGATCAGGAACACCCTGTGCTAAACATCACACCATCTCGGCTATACAAAAAGAGAAAGATATATGTCTAAACAAACCATATATTCAGAAATATGATATACATCAACAACCTTCATATGGCTTCCATCCTCTTCCTTAAATAGAATATGAGCTTGCAAACCCTAAGCCCCATCCAAAAATATCACTACATTCACGCAAAGCATCTCCATATAAAACTACATTGTCCCTCATTGATGGCCACTCCTCCATGACAACACTGTTTATTTGGTCAAGGTTGACCCAGTCAAAGTGATCCAACCCCTTTCACACAAAGGGTGCTTTAATTAAGGTGCCAAGATTTGTCTCTTTCACATTTGGCATTGATTAATTCTTTATCAAGGAGAAATATAGACCTCCTTTTCCCTCTTATTCTTTAAACAAAGTAGAAAAACAAAATTGAATATTCCAACTAGCTCATGGCTAATTAGGAATATTACATAGTAAATGATACTTTTGATTCTTGATAAGCATAATACGTGTTGGATCTCTTATAGAATTATACCTCATTGATATGGTATTAATAATTCTTATGATAAGCATGATGAAATCTCATGGAAAGAAAGATTCCACTCTGTTGTTTTATTGAATAACCTAACTTCAAATTAATAGAGTGGAATCTTTCTTTCACAGAGTTTCAAAACTGTTGAAATTTCTTTGTGTAATGGAAATGTAAATCCCTGGATTCTCTAGGTTAAAGTTCAAATATTTTTGAACTTGACATGGCATCTGATAGTTGATTGAATCATTGATGTTACTTTTTGAACATCCATTTGTATATGATGTGTATAGAACATGATTAAAATCATGATTGATTGGCTTCAATCATAATTTCCACCAAACATCCTTTGAAATATCTGCATGAAATGTTGTAGTTTTAAAGGTTGAGATATTTCTCCCATGATATGTACCTTCATGAATGAATTGATGATGTTTGGGCTTATTATTGATGAGCACATATGGATGCTTAATATGATATTTTCCATGATATCTTGGATAAGAGGTCCATAACATGACCGAGGTTGGGTACAATGTTGCTAGCATGGCTAGATGTGAGGCGGGATATAGAGTCTCCTTAGAGAGTTGTTTGAGCATGATCTAGAGAATACATGGATACACTATGATGATAGAGAATACCATATACATATATTTGGGACTGTGATTTCTCCATTAATTGAGACAGTGAAATTATTCAATACAAGCTTAGGCTTGTGATTGACACATCCTTGAGAGGGATGATGATTATGGTATATTGTTATGATTTACATTATTATGTATGTTCTAACATAAAATTTATTTGATGTTCTAAATGAACAAGAATCAGTTGGTATTGAGATAAGCAGATACCAGATATGAGTATGAGGAGAGCAACACTTATTGAGGACACTGAGAAAAATCTTTCTCCCTGTCTGAGCTCCAAGGAGGAGGAACTGAGATCGAGGGATATACAAATGTACAATAATAATTACACAAAACTAAGCTTTAATAAAAATACATGTGATGTTCAACCTATCTAAGAAGGAAAATAAAACAATAAAAATATTCAACAAAGAAATTTTAGATGTGTAGAACAATAAGGGAATCTTATAATCCAGAACCTTAATGTTGAAACAAGGAAAGACACCAATACTAAAATAATATAATATATACTAAGAATATTGGAGTTTTCCTTGGTATTTCTCAATAAAATTGAGAAACAAGTTCTAATCAATTTATAAGATAAATTTTGGGACACTTAAGACCCTAATTAGATCCCCTATCACCAAAAAAATTGTTTAAGCATTCAAATAAAAAAACTAATTCAAATGAAATGAGATAATCCAAAATCCTCCCAAAGTGGGTAGATAAAATGAAGAAAATTATTATAAGTCTGGGGATCTATCCCATTAAAACTTAAAAAAAAAAAATCTAGAGACAAGATCAAGCTGAGAATTAAAATCAAAATCAAAATCAAATAGTCCTCCTATAGACCTCTTCATTTTTACAAAATAAAACATAAAATGAGAGAAGTAATTATAAAAATCACAAAGACAAAAAAATACATATAAATCATGCACAGTGTGATTCACCCTAGAAAACTCTAATTGGGGAAAACCCATCCAACAATGGATCTTTTGTTATCTTATGGCTTAAAATCAAGCATGCCTAGAATTAAAATTATCCAATTATGCTAACATCTTGGACTATCCATGTGAGCCCTCCACTCAACTCAAACACATTATAATGGAGAATCCCTAAGTCTTTTAAAGGATTCATCACATGTAATATGTGGGCTCTAATACCATGGGCCACAAAAGCCATATTCCTTAAACCACCACCATGGACTTAACTTTGAATTTTTCACTAAGTCATGTGTACCTAGAAATCACTCCTTCTAGGTGAACAATAAGAAACGAAATATTTAATAAGACTCTATTGTGATATCCAAGGAATGATGACTACAGAGGAATTTCTCTACCATAAAAGGGATAGATCAATGAAACGCATGAGCAAGAATTTTCAAAACTTCAAGCTCAAATTTGAAAAATTAAGAATGTATCTAACCTAGAAAATACATGAAAATGATATAAATGACTAGAGAACTATTAGAGAATGAAAAGAATCAAGTTATTCCAAAGCGACGTAGACTCAACCAATGATCTATCCCTATTATGGTCACTAGTTATTTTTTCAAAAAATTGTTCGTCTTGGAAGAGAGCTATTTATCCATAGATATTTCCCTTATATCTATTAGAAATTGGATGAATCATTCAATCAAGTCCCTAGATATATACCTTCATGCATTCATAGATATATAAATCAGAAGAGAAACTTTCCCACCTCTACACGTGTTGGTTGGTGTAGACCATAACTAATGAATTTGATTGGAATATTTATCTTAGATAACTTTCAGTTGATTCTTACACTTGCATCTTATACACATCATAGAGAAAGAACCAAAATATGTTACCAAACATAAAACATAATATATATATCATATTAACTTTCAAAATAAAATCCAAATAGATGAAAATAAATGCACATAAGAATTGGTAAAAATGACTTGAAATTCATATAAAAATAAATGGAGTGCTTACAACAATATACCTTGGATGTATACATCTCCTTGTCGGATACCTTAATATCTTCTTCTCCATGTGTCAATCACTATGAATGGTCTCTTCTTCTCCTCTTTTTGATAGCCTTGGGTCTTGGGCACAGGCTGAGCCAAGATCATGCTCCGATACCACTATAATGTTCCTTTTTCGGGAACATGCTGCTCCATCGGGAACATCTTAAGATGTTACATTTTCCTTATTTAGTGAGCTATCACATTTCCATTTCAAAGATTTACTGTTGGGGCATTTACAGGATATGACTCCTTCTAAAGAAGGGAGAAATCCTGAGGCTAGCTGGCCCTTCACAGACTCTGCCTATGGATATGCAATATTCCACCTCGAGAATTTTTGTTACAGGGTACTTGAGGACGTTGTATAAGGGATCTGCTGCATAAATAAGGCTAACCAATGATGGGATGCCCTAGAACGCTTATAATTTATCTTCCCTATAGAAAATGATCTTAAAGAAATGATTCTAGATGGGTTATACAAATCTCCCAAAACTAGATCTCTAAAACAATGCTCAATGAGAGAGCTTACAACAATATGCAAAACATCAATCTGGAACTCTACAAATATGAATGTATCATGAGAGAGTAAATAATACAGCCATCATCATATTAATATATCAGCAAGCTTATACAGAAATATCATGAGGAATAAAACCCTCAAGCTTTAGAACCAATCCTCCAATGAATAAGTAATGTAATACATGAGATGTTGCTGCTGCACAAAATGCCGGAGGCAGTGACTGCGAAGTCTCTATGGGAGTTGCAGCTGTTGAATACATAAAAAATGATAATTTAGCTGGAAATATACAAGAAAATGGCCCAAGAGAGGAAACTGGGCTCAATATGGGATTTCTAGCCAATCTCAGGGAGATTGCTAGAAATGCTGGATAAAATACAGAGTGACAAACAAAATGTCACTGCAACTGAAACCAATGTACATAAGGCTATGGCTGATCTGAAATGATTATGCCCTCCTATGATAATGCCCTCAAGGGAAAAGGGGCTGATCCCCTTTTACTCAAAAGCACTCCTCCTGATGAGCACAAGAATCTCCCTCAACACTGCCCTCATCGAATAACGCAGTTTCTCCAAGTGATTGCGTAGTGGGAGTTGGTGAATGAATGGCATCATGCCACATATCTGAAATATTTTCCAAGAGCCCTCTATACAGCTCCTCCAATGAAGAGATCACTCCTCAACTGAAAAATAAAGCAAGGAAAGACTCTATGAGTTCCTCTGCTGCTACCCCAACAACACAACACCATTCTGCTACAGAAATAACGCTGCAACTGAAGGAGTGAGCTTGGAAAAAATCCGGAATGAGAAAATGCAGCTCAATTCCTCTCCTCCCATGAGGAAGAGGTGGGGGATCCCATCCCGGGAACACCCCCAGTGCTCAAGAGCACTGCAATCCTGCTAAACAGCTCAGATATGCAAGCCCTTGGCCTCACTACGAAATTTTTGAATCAAGGCATAATCCAAATGAGCTGCTCCTTATTTCTTAGAAATAAAATGAAATCTCTTCCACCATGGGTCCCACAATTATGGTTTCCATTCTCCTTTGAATACTTTCCCTCCAAAATATCCATTTTCTTCTCAAGCAAGCCACCCCTCTAAGGCAACGTTGTTGACTTGGTCAAAGATGGCCAACTCAAGGTGATCCTCATCATGTTCACATAATGGGGTGTTTATTTCAGCTGCTTTATTACTTCTCCTTTTACACAAGGGATGTTATTTTCCATCAAAAGGGTTAAGGGGTCTCATTACCCAATGCGAGGGTACTATCTAATGCTTTCTTTTATTTCCTCCTCTCTCCCCTAGAAGGGTATCATTATATAGTATTTTTACAGATATGGGAGGAAAAATGTGGACACCTACACTCAAGAGAATTTTTTGTTAGAAATCAATAATGGGATTATTTCTAAGTTGTATTAATCCCCCATTGATTTTATCACATTAGGAACCATGAGTTCTATATGTTTAACCCATCATTGCTACTTTCTTGAAGTGAAAAAGTGATGATGACAACTTCATCCCTATTTTCTCACTATCACAAGGTGGAAAATCACTCTATTTTTTAGTATTCCGAATGATGAGGTTTATAAATGTGTTTAGCTAGGTTTATGAGAAGTGTATCTCAACCCTCAACTAATGTAGGTTCAAGTGGAGCCTCTCTTCCATCCTAGTTTTTGAAAAATAAGTTAATAAAATTTAATCCTTTCCAACTTGTTCATAACGTGGAATTGGTTCTCCCTATTGAATGTGAAACTACTTCTCTAAAGTTAGCAACTAATCGCTTTACTAACACATGGAGCTTGGAAGAGTAGCCTATTCACTTTAAGCATCTTGATGAGTAATGTTGAGATGTTGCTATAACTATTTAGGCACAAAAAATTCATGCCAAAAGTGAATATGATAAGTCCATCCATCCTTAGATTTTCTATGTGGGATAACTTGTTTTGGTTTACGAAAAATAAAACGATTCTTCAAGGGTGGGAAATTTTAACTATATGTGTCATGGGCCTTACATTTTTTTAATGTTCCCAAATTTTAGCTTCAAGCTAAAACGGAACATTAGAGTTAGCAGTGTCTTTAGCAGGTGAATAAATGGGTGGGAAGGCCCATAAGTCTCCTAAGAAGGAATAAAAACACTTCAAGTGTGAAAGGAGACCCTCTTTGTAGCTCAATAAAACACCTCCATGTGTGAACAGGGATAATATCATGTTGATTCAGTCTACTTTGACCAAGTCAACAACGCAGATGTGGAGGAGTAGGGATCAAGAAATGAATAACGCGGTTTTGGAGGGAGATGAATCTCTTGATGGAAATGAGCTAATTAGGTGGGGCCAAGGACAAGAAAACTCACATTATATTTAAGGAAGAGGATGTAAGCCATTGTTCCTTATGTTTTAGATTATTATATTGTATTGGTCTGCTTAGACTTTTCTCCTCTTGCTATTTAGCAGAGTTGCAGTGTTGTTGAGCACTGGGTGTTCCCGAGAGTGAATCCCACCTCTTTCCTTGAGGTGCCTCTTGGGAGAGTTTGAATTCATTTTCCACATCAAATTTTCATACCAAGCTTTAGATTACTTCATCAGCATAGGTTTTGCATTTTATTGTGCTGTGTTGCAGGGTGCAGCAGTGGAGGGATTGGAATCCCACTTTCTGAGCTAGTTTCTCTTTGGAGGGATGTTTCCTTCCCTTGGGAGATCCGTTTGGAGAGATATTCATCTAATTTCATATCTATGGAATCAGGCCATACATTTCCCCAACATTCCCAGTGTTTTTCCAACTAGGTAATGTGTTATTTCTGGAGGCAGCTTCAGTGGATGGTCTAGTGGCATCTTTGCAGTGTTTCCTTGTGATTGAGAGGTTCATCCTTTCATGGGAGGAATCCCTTGAGGGATATATATTGGATCTAATATATTTAAGCCTTATAAACTATTCTTCTTCAATTTTTCAGTGATTATTCAGTAATTTTCTGAAGATCACATTTGTATTCAGAGTGTATGACAAGAAACCCTTTAGGGTTTTCTTGTAATTGTAATAAGGAGACTAGATCTCAGTTTTTTAGCACGATTGTATAATATGTGAGTAGATATATTTTTTGTCATAATTTCTAAGTTGAAACGCTCTTAAGACTACGCAGTCTCCTTTTTGCATTATTTCTGAGTAGCAGTGTTTGGGGTTTTAGTGTTTTTCAGCTACACTAGGTGTGGGAGGTTTGTTTACGTCACCTAGTTTTATTTGTTTCTGATCTCCTCTTGGATTTAGATGATAGATGGATGTATCTAATGGATCCAAGTGATGTTTTAAATTTTTATGGCATATTATTCTGGAAATGCGTTTTTCTATGAATGCATTGTTGAGCAGTCCATTTTTGGAATATTTTAAGATATTCCCAATACTGATTATTTTCCATATTTTGGGATATTACAGTGGTATCAGAGCATATTTATTAGCACAACATGTGGATTTCAGCCATTATGCCATCAACAGAAGGGGATATGTATAGAAAAGTGAAGACTCCATTATGTGGAGACAAAAATAAAGATAGGCTTACAAAGCTACTTCCAAGATCTATACAGAGCTTTCAAGAAGACCTGGAGAAAATAAGGATGGAGATGGAATCTCCAGAAGATTTTGGATCTAGAGCTAGATCTAGACTTGCACATGCTGAGTGTGAGCATGCAACTACACTCCATGATGCACAGTGCAGTCAAATGCCCAGATCTATCATGAGATGGATGAAAGGAGGGATAATGCCTAAGAAGAAAACTCTTAGTGATTTTTTGCAGGAGTATGAATCTCAAACTGAGAGGTTTAGAGATCATACCACTTTCCAAGAGTTTTGCAAGATCTAGGTGGAGAAAAGAAAGCAGCAGGGTATAGATTGATTTCTTCTATCTACTTTTGATGGTTCACCTACATTTTTAGCTAGAGCCTGGGTGAAGGAGCTAGAATCCTATTTACAGAAATACCAAATTTCTTGTAATGTCCCTTTTTCAGGAACATGCTGCTCCATCGGGAACATCTTAATATGTTCCATTTTCCTTCTTTAGTGAGCTATCACAAGTCCATTTCAGAGATTGAATATTGGGGCATTTATAGGATATGACTCCTTCCAAAGAAGGGAGAAATCGTTAGGCTATTTGGCCCTTCACAGACTCTGCCTATGGATATGCAATATTCCACCTCGGGAATTTTTTCTATAGGGTCCTTGAGGACGCTGTATAAGGAAGCTGCTACATAAATCAGGCTAACCAATGCTAGGATGCCCTAGAACACTTCTAATGTAACTTCCCTGTAGAAAATGAGCTTAAAGAAAGGATTATAGATGGGTTATACAAATATCCCCAAACTAGATCTCTACAACAATGCTCAATGAGAGAGCTTACAGCAACATGAAAAACATCAATCTGGAACTCTAAAAATATGAATGTATCATGAGAGGGTAAATACTACAACAATCATAATATTAATATATCAGCAAGATTATACAGAAATGTCATGAGGAATAAGACCCTCAAGCTTTAGAACCAATCCTCCAATGAATAAGCAATGTAATACATGAGATGTTGCTGCTGCACAAAATGCCGGAGGCAGTGACTGTGCAGTCTTTGTGGGAGTTGTAGCTACTGAATACATAAAAAATGATAATTTAGTTGTAAAGATACAAGAAAATGGCCCAAGAGAGGAAAATGGGCTCAATATGGGATTTCTAGCCAATCTAAGGGAGGTTGCTAGAAATGCCGGATAAAATACAAAATGACAAAAAAAATGTCACTACAAATGAAACTAATGTACATGAGGCTATGGCTGATCTAAAATTATGATTCTATCCTCTGATAATGCCCTCAAGGGAAAAGGGGCTGATCCCCTTTTACTCAAAATCACTCCCCCTGATGAGCACAAGAATCTCCCTCAACACTGCCCTCATGGAATAACGCAGTTTCTCCAAGTGACTGCGTAGTGGGAGTTGGTGAATGAGTGGCCTCATGCCACAGATCTAAAATATGGTCCAAGAGCCCTCTCTATAGCTCTTCCAATGAAGAGATCACTCCTCAACTAAAAAAGCAAGCAAGGAAAGACTCTATGAGTTCCTCTGCTACTAACCTAGCAACACAGCACCATTCTGCTACAGAAATAACGCTGCAACTGAAGGAGTGAGCTTGGCCAAATTCCAGAATAAGGAAATACAGCTCAAATCCTCTCCTCCCATGAGGAAGAGGTGGGGGATCCCCTCCCGGGAACACCCCCAGTGCTCAAGAGCACTGCAATCCTGCTAAACAGCCCGGATATACAAGTCCTTGGCCTCACTACGAAATTTATGAATCAAGGCATAATCCAAATGAGTTGCTCCTTATTTCTTATAAAGAAAATGAACTCTCTTCCACCATGGGTCCCACAATTAGGGTTTCCATTCTCCTTTGAATGCTTTCCCTCCAAAATCTGCGTTGTCTTCTCAAGAAAGCCACCCCTCTAAGGCAGCACTGTTGACTTGGTCAAAGATGGCCAAATCAAAGTGATCCTCATCATGTTCACACAATGGGGTGTTTATTTCAGCTGCTTTATTACTTCTCCTTTCACACAAGGAGATTTTTTTTCCATCAAAATGGCTAAGGGGTCTCCTTACCCATTTTTATTAAGAAAAATTAAAATATGCTACTATAATGTTCCATTTTAGATTGAGGCTAAAATTGGGAACATTATAGTCCTCCCCTCCGACATGTTGCTTGTCCCCAAGCAACCACATAGAGAGAAAAAAATCTCTCCCCTTCTTCTCTTATGGCCTCCTCATCAACAATCTCCACCGCTGCTCAAGATATGCTACAACAAAATTGTCCTCCAATGCCTCCTCCCAAGTATGAAAACCGTAATGGTGTACACCCTGAAAGATAGAAGGTGTAGGTGTAAATACTCCTACTGAACTATGGCCTCCTCAAGGTAGGAGTGATGGCATGCATGGGAAATATAATCCCACTGATGATCTCCTCAACCATGCTATCATCCAAATGAAAACTTTGCCCCCAGTTCTGTATAATGTAATGGGCTAAATGGAGATTTTTGTTGCTTCATCCTAATAAGCTCCTCTCTCCCTATGTAGTATATATGGGGCTGTTTCTGTCCTTGGGATGAAATTTTATGGGCTCCAAGAGTGGCCCAAGATACCCCATCAAAATATTCAACCATGAAATACGTCTCCCGATTCTCCAAGTTGTTTGCCCCACAAGAAGAGAAAAGTAATAGTATGGCAATCATGGTTTGCCTGATTGTATCTCCTACAATATAGAGCATGTGTAATGGGGAGAATAGTGCTCCCAATGGTCTGTCCCAACATATAAGTCACTCTCCAAATGGTGCTCATCGTGAATAAATAAGCATCAGCAATACAAGGTAGCATAATACAATGTAAACAAGCTGCCATAAGACAACTAAAGAGTGGGTCACTGCTCCTCTCATGGGACCAACACAGTGAGCCTCTTTCCTTCAGCAAGGATATACATAACAAGTGATTTTCGCAACCACTTTTTTGCTGCCACACACATCTCAAAAGATAGGAACATAAAAATATTAATTGGTGCCAAGGGTGCACACCAAGGAGCATGTGGCTCTCTCCACAAACCACCATAAGAATGGCCCATTCTTCTGCTACAAAAGTTTACAAATAAATCCTTGTACATCATGCAAGAAGAAATCAACTCTTCTTGACTCATCATGCTACTCAAACAAGGAAGGAGAGTACAAAATAAAATGTGAGATTATACCTTTTCCAATTTGTACTTGACCTCTTGAGCTGAAATGGCCCCACTGAGAATTTCCCTCTGCCTCCAATGAATAGGGAAGTGGCTATGAGGTTCTCTCCACCATAATCAAGTGGGATATGCATCTCCCTATGCTGATAGGTGCCATGATGAATTCCCTCCCAAGTGAACTCCTCTAGCCAATCAAAGTATGCATCCAAGTGCATAGCTAGGAAGCCCTCATATGCTGCATGCAATTAGTTTCTCCTTGAGACTAGAAACTCTAGCCAAGAAGAGTCTGCCATGATGATAGATGATCATATCATCCACTAAGTATATTCCATCTCCATCAAGGCCATCCAAGAATCATGCATGCATCAGGATCCTGGGGAATACTCAACCAAAGTTGAGTTCTCCATCCTGGATCAATCCTCCACATAGACACTGTTGGTTTTCTGTAGTGGTGTGCTCCATCATGCTACTTCCTGCTACCTTAACATCCCCTCATGACAAATTCATCCTCCTAGTTGCTACCATGCCATCATGTAGCTGATCATGCTCAAAATAAATGATGATGTCTGAAAATAAGCCTCCCATGAGAGACTAACACCTCTAAAGAATCTCCGATCCTGGGCAATGTAAGCATGAGTGGCATCCATCTACTCCAAAGCATGAAATATTCCTTCCCCAAGGAATTAATCTCTCTCTCACTAAATCCATGGAGCATTCATCCCGCATCATGAAGATTCTACCCTCCATCCATGCATCAAACTCTATCAGCGCAATAAAGCTTATGAATAGGGGTGATACTGAAAATGAGAGAGTGTATCTCTCCTCCTTGAGTTTACCCCAAACGTTCTGTGCTATGTTGGATCCCTCTAGTGTCTCCACCCCTCCGGAATCCAAGAGTGCTGAACCAAAAAGCATGATGCCTCTCATCATCTCCAAATCAAGTGGCCTCCCAAGTGGAAAGCCTCCAAAAATTGAGACATCAAGATCTGAAATAGACTGCATGTATGAGTGGACTGATTTTTCCCTCTCCCCTCTGCGCAGTTTAGTCTCTTTCCCTTGTGTAGAAAGTTTCTGAAGTGGATATGGGTGAATGCCCACCATCCCTCCATGTTGATCCTTCTCTTCCCCATCCATCTCAAAATCCCTAGCAAATTCTACATAGGGCTCCGAAATTGTGCCTTGGTCCCCACGTACAAAAATATTTGGAACCCCCCTCTGCAAAGGTACAAGATCTCCTCTAGTGGAAGCAATAGCTCCCTTCTCACCTCCATGTGGTGATGGATGTCCTCCCAATGTGACAGCGCTATTGGTTCTTTCCATTGCATGCAAAGTGTTTGTGTTTATGACACAATGAGTTTCACCAAGTTTTCTCCATCAAACCCTTAGTGAATGCATCACAAGTTCTTGCATTTGAATGTCAATGAAAAATGAAACCCTCAAACCAACAATCATGAGCCATACCTTGAGTTGCAGCACTGCTCCTCCCATGGCATCAATTTTTCCTCCGCTCCCTTGCAATGCAAGTGAACAAAGGAATACGATGTGGATCTACACATGTGACTGAATGCTCACACCCTTCTTGAAATAGCTAGGATTTTTCCCATCAACAAACCCTTCTCAGAAAATTTCTCCAAATTTTCCTTTCATCAAGATCTTCAATGACTTCCTCAATGATCTCGAAAAGAATAAGGGAAACCTCCTCTTCCTTCATTCCTCTTTCCTTGTCTCCTTTGTAAATCTCCTCTCCTCAGAGAGAAGCTCCTATTTTTGATAGCCTTGGATCTTGGGCACAGGCTGAGCCAAGATCATGCTCTGATACCACTATAATGTTCCTTTTTCAGGAACATGCTGCTCCATCGGGAACATCTTAAGATGTTCCATTTTCCTTCTTTAGTGAGCTATCACAAATCCATTTTAGAGATTTAATGTTGGGGCATTTATAGGATATGACTCCTTCTAAATAAGGGAGAAATCCTAAGGCTAGCTGGCCCTTCACAGACTCTACCTATGGATATGCAATATTCCACCTCGAGAATTTCTGTTACAGGGTACTTGAGGACGTTGTATAAGGAATCTGCTACATAAATAAGGATAACCAATGCTAGGATGCCCTAGAACGCTTCTAATATATCTTCCCTGTAGAGAATGATCTTAAAGAAATGATTCTAGATGGGTTATACAAATCTCCCCAAACTAGATCTCTAAAACAATGCTCAATGAGAGAGCTTACAACAATATGCAAAACATCAATCTGGAACTCTAAAAATATGAATGTATCATGAGAGGGTAAATAATAAAGCCATAATTATATTAATATATCAGAAATATTATACAAAAATATCATGAGGAATAAGACCCTCAAGCTTTACAACCAATCCTCCAATGAATAAGTAATGTAATACATGAGATGTTGCTACTGCACAAAATGCCGAAGGCAGTGACTGCGAAGTCTCTATGGGAGTTGTAGCTATTGAATACATAAAAAATGATAATTTAGCTAGAAATATACAAGAAAATGGCCCAATAAAGGAAAATTGGCTCAATATGGGATTTCTAGCCAATCTCAGGGAGATTGCTAGAAATGCCGGATAAAATACAAAATGACAAACAAAATGTCACTGCAACTGAAACCAATGTACATGAGGCTATGGCTGATCTGAAATGATGATGCCCTCATCTGATAATTCCCTCAAGGGAAAAGGGGCTGATCCCATTTTACTCAAAAGAACTCCTCCTAATGAGCACAAGAATCTCCCTCAATACTGCCCTCATGGAATAACGCAGTTTCTCCAAGTGATTGTGCAGTGGGAGTTGGTGAATGAGTGGCCTCATGCCAAAAATCTGAAATATGGTCCAAGAGCCCTCTCTATAGATCCTCCAATGAAGATATCACTCCTCAACTGAAAAAGAAAGCAAGGAAAGACTCTATGAGTTTCTCTGCTGCTACCCCAGCAACACAGCACCATTCTGCTACAGAAATAATGCTGCAATTGAAGGAGTGAGCTTGGACAAATGCTAGAATGAAGAAATTCAGCTCAAATCCTCTCCTCCCATGAGGAAGAGGTGGGGGATCCCGTCCTAGGAACACCCCCAGTGCTCAAGAGCACTGAAATCCTGCTAAACAGCCCGGATATGCAAGTCCTTGGCCTCACTACGAAATTTCCGAATCAAGGCATAATCCAAATGAGCTGCTCCTTCTTTCTTATAAAGAAAATGAACTCTCTTCCACCATGGGTCCCACAATTAGGGTTTCCATTCTCCTTTGAATCCTTTCCCTCCAAAATCTGCGTTGTCTTCTCAAGCAAGCCACCCCTTTAAGGTAGCGTTGTTGAATTGGTCAAAGATGGCCAACTCAAGGTGATCCTCATCATGTTCACACAATGGGGTGTTTATTTCAGCTGCTTTATTACTTCTCCTTTCAAACAAGGAGTGTTATTTTCCATCAAAAGGGTTAAGGGGTCTCCTTACCCATTTTTATTAAGAAAATTTAAAATATGCTACTATAATGTTCCATTTTAGCTTGAGGCTAAAATTGGGAACATTACATTTCTGAAGATGAAGCCATCAGGATTGCATCATTTCATTTCAGAGGTAAGGCCTATGCATGGTGGATCTTTGAATCTTGTTCTTTGAAAAATGAAAATACTTCCTCTTATGAAAGATTCATTAAAACATTGGTGGGAAGGTTTTATGGGAAACTTCCTAAGACACACGAGCAAGAAAAAATTAAGAGAACAAAAACCTTGCATGTGATGGAAGAAACTACAAACTTCACTCCACTTCAGAAAACTGGGGGAGAAGCTGACATTGTGCATCATACATTGTTAGAGGCAAGACCTCTATCTCATATTCCTAAAAAAGAGGGCATAGGGATCTCTTTTTCACAAGAGAATCCAATTATTTGAGAGTTGCCCATACACATTGATGAAGATGAGGGAAACAACGCTATCACATATAGAGCACATCAAGTACCTCATGCAGAGGAAGGAGGAGCACATGCTCCAACAGGAGCGATTCTTGTATCCTTGCAATAAGTTCCCCAGGATCTCATACATGGAGGTCAAAGCACAATCAGTGAGCAGCATGATTCTGAAGCATTGTAGATGGAAGGAGAAGGTAGGAAGGAAGGGCAGTATCACTTGATGAGAGGCACACACCATTCTCTATTTCAGAGAGCTAATGCAAAGGAGAGGCAGACTGTTCTGCACTGTGAGGGCAAGGGAAATATTTCCCACCTATATGTACATTGTACTCTTGGTATTGATGTCTCACTACATGGAGGCACTCCACCTGGGAGGCCACCGGATCCAGAATTGATGAGAGACATCTTGCCTCTTGGTTCACCACTCTTGGATTTCAGAGAGGTGAAGATTATGGAGGGTGACTTTGGCATGAGGGATGTCAAAGTAGTAGGCGGCAGCATGAGGAGAGCTTCACATGCCATATCACCAGCGTTGTCTCTTGGAATGATTGATCCACATTGGAGGTCTCAAATCTTGGTAAATTACTCCAAGGATCTTGGTGCTTGCATGATTCTTGATGACCTTGATGGAGATGATAGATATATGGTGGATGATATGGTCATATATTCTTATGGAAGATTCTTCTTGACTAGAGCTTCTAAGCTCAAGGAGAAGCTGCTACATGCAGCACATGAGGACTTCTTTTCCATGCATTATGATGCATATCTTTCTTTAGTAGAGGAGTTCATTTGGGAGGGCATCCAGCATGAAATATTTATACATATGGAGAGATGCATAGCCCAGATGGTGATATAGAGGATGTCACAGCCACCTTCCTACTCATTGGGAGTGAGGAAGCATTTTTAGTTGAGCCTTTTCAGCTCAAGGACCGAAGTACATGGTAGAGAGGTATACATTTGCATTATTATTTGCCTTTCCTTATTTTTTATGAGCATCATGTTGTATTAAGGAGGATCATCCCTTCTTATAATTTATATTATAATGTACTTGAGGTTAACTGCAAC
Organism: Pinus albicaulis; assembly: GCA_034641835.2. NCBI lineage: Eukaryota > Viridiplantae > Streptophyta > Pinopsida > Pinales > Pinaceae > Pinus > Pinus albicaulis. Next base: position 489,053,412 of record CM076575.1, read on the forward strand.
ATTGAGGTTGGCTACCTTATTGGTGGTTTGTGGGGGAAGCCACATAATTCTTTGTTTGCACCATTGACACCAAATTGTATTTTCATGATTCCATCTTATGGGATGACTGTGGCAGAAAATAAGTGGCTGGGAAAGCACTTGTTATTTTTTTTTTTAATGCAAGCAAAGGATGCACTGCACTAGTTTCCTTTGTGGAACTATGAACCACTCTCCGTTTGTCATATGGCAGCTTGTTCTTATTGCATTTTGCTTCCATTTACTGCTGATATTTTTATATTCATGGGAAGCATTGCTTGGAGAGTGTTGGAGGTGTTAGAAATGCCCATTGGGAGCATGATTCTCCCCACTTTACATGTTGTACATTTCAGGAGAATCCATGGAAAAACCCTGATTTCCACATCACACTTTTTCCCATCTTGTGGGAGGAACCACTTGAAGAGCTTGAGGAGGCACTTCATGGATGAATTGTTGATGGGGGAACTTGGGCAATTATTGGAGGCCATGTTATTTCAGCCCAAGGATAGAAACAACCCCATGTTTACCATAAATGGAGAGAGAAACCATTTGGATGGGAGAATACAATCTCTCCATGTAGCCCCAATACATTGTATAAAACCGGGGTTGATGATTCTTCTGATGAGCTACCTAGGATGGCTCATTTCATTTGGATGATAGCATGGGTGAGGGAGTCACTCATTGGGAATGAGATTTCCCATGTGTATCATCATTCCTACCTTGAGGAGGCCATGGGATAGTAAGCATGTTTCCATTCACACCTTCCACCTTTGATTGATGTAGGCCAATTGGTTTTTCATACTTGGGAGGAAACATGGGATGGCAGTTTTATTACAGATTATCTTCATGCAGTGATGGAGGCCATTGATGGGAGGCCACAAGAGGAGGAGGGGAGAAATTTTTCTTTTCCTATACATTTTCTTGAGGACAAGTAAAGTTTTTGGAGGGGATGACTGTAATGTTCCCAAATTTTAGCTTCAAGCTAAAATGGAATAGTAGAGTTAGCAGTGTCTTTAGTAGGTGAATAAATGGGTAGGAAGGCCCATAAGTCTCCTAATAAGGAATAAAAACACTTCAAGTGTGAGAGGAGACCCTCTCTGCAGCCCAATAAAACACCTCCATGTGTGAACAGGGCTAATATCATGTTGATTCAGTCTACTTTGACCAAGGCAACAACGCAGATGTGGAGGAGTAGGGATCAAGGAAGGAATAACGCAGTTTTGTAGGGAGATGAATCTCTTGATGGAAATGACCTAATTAGGTGGGGAAAAGGACAATAGAACTCACATTATATTTAAGGAAGAGGATGGCAGCCATTTTTCCTTATGATTTAGATTATTATCTTGTATTGGTCTGCTTAGATTTTGCTCCTCTTGCTGTTTAGTAGAGTTGTAGTGTTGTTGAGCACCGAGTGTTCCCGAGCAGTAATCCCATCTCTTTCCTTGAGGAGCCTCTTGGGAGAGTTTGAATTCATTTTCCACATCATGTTTTTAGACCAAGCTTCATCTTACTTCATCAGCACAGTTTCTATAGGTTATTGTACTGTGTTGCAGGGTACAGCAGTGGAGGGATTGGAATCCCACTTTCTGAGCTAGTTTCACTTTGGAGGGAGGTTTCCTTCCCTTGGGAGATCTGTTTGGAGAGATATTGAGCTCATTGCAGATCTATGGAATCAGCCCACACATTTCCCCAACATTCCTAGTGTTGTTCCAGCTAGGGAATGCATTATTTTTGGAGGCAGCTTCAGAGGATGGTCTAGTGGCATCTTTGCAGTGTTTCCTTGTGATTGAGAGGTTCATCCTTTCATGGGAGGAATCCCTTGAGGGATATACGTCAGATATAATATATTTCATCCTTATACACTCTTATTCTTAAATTTTGCAGTGATTATTTAGTAATTTTCTAAAGAACACATTTGTATTCAGAGTGTATGACAAGAAACCCTTCTGGGTTTTCTTGTAATTGTAATAAGGAGACTAGATCTCAGTTTTTGAGAATTATTGTCTAATATATGAGCAGATCTACTTTTCCTCCTAATTTTTGAGTTGAAACCCTCTTAATAATGTGCAGTCCCATTTGTGCATTATTTATGAGTAGCAGTGTTTGGGGTTTTAGTGTTTTTCAGTGACACTAGGAATGGGAGGTCTATTTACCTCACCTAGTTTCATTTGTTTCTGATATCCTCTTGGATTTAGATGCTAGATGGATATATCTAATGGATCCAAGTGAAAATTTACATTTTTATGGAAATTTTTTCTAGAAATCTGTTTTTCTGTGAATGCATTGCTGAGCAGTCTATTTTTGGAATATTTTAAGATATTCCCAATACTGCTTATTTTCCCTATTTTGGTATATTACAATTATAAAGTGCCTACTTCAAAAAAGAGCTCATGAAGTTGTAGATTATGGTCAAACTATGTTGAGTTAGTCTAAAAATGGGCTCTACATCAATAAGTAATATGCTTGTGTGGTATTTCTTAAGCATTTATCCTTTTATAATTGGTGTATATTAGCAGTTACAATGTTCGTTAGGTTTGATTTTCATTTATTTTTCTTTTCACTTTTTCAACATTCCTGATATATTTCTATTAATGATCTAACATATATAACATGGTTGGGTTGGGGGAGGGGGGGGGGCATAATGGGAAAAGAAAATTTATAATAAATATGTTTTTCCCATTATTTCATCCCACCTCGATATCATTTGATGATTTTTCTAACTTGTAATATCCCTAGTCAAATTCCATGTAAATAAAGTTAATAAGGGAAAAAATAAGACCATGGTCATGGGACATGTATTCTGTAATATCCCTTTTTTGGGAATATCAAGATTCTATCCCAGAGATTGACTACAGGGAATTTACTAGATATGTCACCTTTGAAAAGGATGAGATCCAGAGGCTACCTGGCCTTCTGCAGACTCTGTCTATAGAACTTGGAATAATCCCCTTTTCAGGAATTTCAAGAAGGTGCTCAAGGAAGACGCTGTATAAGTAAAACTGTGCAAAAATAACGCAGATCAGGGCTTCGTTCCCCTCATTTATTGTAATGTTCCAAATTTTTCAATAAGGTAATTGGAACATTAGATTTTTTTTAGTTTTAATAAAGTGAATAAAATGGGTGAGGGAGCCCATGTAGCAACCTAATAAACACTCCTAAGGTGCAAAAGTCACTTAGGGGGCTTAATTTAGCAACCCCAAGTGTGAAAAGGGCCAAAAGCAAGTGAGCTAGACCATGGTTGACCCAAGTCAACAACATACCCAAGAGGGGAATCTTGCACAAGAAGATTGCGTAGTTCGATGGAGGGAAATTTGAAATGAGAGAAACCCTAATGTGAGTGGGGTCCATGGCAAGGAAGCATTCCTTGCATAAAAAGGTGAAGGAGAGCTATTGTTCATTATGCTTGAGAAGTTCAAATTGTAGCTCTCTTCAGTTGTTCAACTGAGATAGCTTGTGTTGCTCAGCACAAGGGGAATTCCTGTTTAGGATTTTCCTTCTCTTCCTTGGGAGGCCTTGGAGGAGTTGTTCTTCATCTTCCTCACACCTTGGCTTGAGGCCAAAGCATTCATCTTTAGCTACTGTGTTATTCTGTTGGGCAGAAATGCTGGAGTTGCTGGTGTTGCAGTGAGGGACCATCATCACTCATTTTCGGAGCTTGTTTTGTAGAGGAGGGACCATCCCTTTCTCTAGGAGATTAGCAAAGGAGATTTCCAGAGCTCTATTGAAAATTTTGGCATTGGGCCATATGTTTCTTCTCATCCCCAGCACATTCTCTTTCCCTTACAACGTTATATACAGAGGAGGCATGCACAAGGGGTTCACATTGTGCACTAGAGAGTGCAATCTTCAGTGAAAGGGGCAGCCTTTCACTTAGAAGATCATTGGAGAAGGTTTTTACATTTGTTGCAACATCCACATCCTTCTCTTATTTCATGTATTTTAGCCAATCCCTTGGAGGATTGTTGTGTTATTGTTTCTTGGGGTTGAGATCTTGCTCCCCCTTCGTTATTTGAGCTCATATTGAGATATCATCTTGTATATTTCAATCTACAGTAATTTTCCCTTATAGAATGTGCAGTTATAGAGTTGCTGGGTTATGTAGCAGATGCGTTTCTCCATTTTATGTACATTTTCCCTTGAGGCTTATTTGAGCCCACCTTGAGAGGTCTTTTCCTCAAGGATTTGTATATCATTTGTTGCTACAGATTATATATTAGTTTTTCACTGTTCACACATTTTATTAGTAAATATATTTCATTATTGCTGCTGCTGATTAAAGTTCATATGTTGTTGTAGCTCACCCATTGAGCAAGATCTTCCTGAAGGAAGAAATATTTGCATAACTATAGGTAGAGTTTGAGAAAGGGCCAGATAGCCTTCGGTTCTCATCCTGTCTTTAAAGGTGACGTAACTAGTAAAGGCCCTCTCATTCCATCTCTGACATAGCCTTGTTCATATTTCTGACAAAAGGATTTCTTCAGTGGTGTAAAAGTTGCTGATTTCCATTTCGGAACATTACAGTGGTATCAGAGCTTCAAACTTGGCTCAGCCTGTAAAGTTTTAATTTCAGAGAAGAAGATTCCAGAATGATGCAAAGTATGAGATTAATCTCATCAATATTCAGATCTAGCAACAACCTCTCCAAGGAGGTCGAGGAGATAGATAAAGGAGAAGAGGAAGGACCATGCACTTTCTATTCTCACATAAAAGCAGAGCAGAAGCATGAAGAGCACTTGGAATTCGAAATTCTAAGTGAGTACCTTTCTAAATATGGAGCAAACCCTAGAGCCTTCCAAGAGACTCTATCTTTTTCACACTTTTTTCAGCAAAGAGAGGAAATAAGACCCTACAATCTTGGGAGTATGAAAGGCAATAGATTTCTATTGTCTACTTTTGATGGGTCACCCACATGTGCAGCAGAGGCTTCGGTGAAGAAGCTAGAGGCTTTCTTCCTACTACATCCCGTAGTAGATATAGAGGCTGTAGCAATTGCAGTGTTGCACCTTAAGGGAGAAGCAAAGGCTTGGTGGTCTAGCCATGGGAGACATGCAAGGGTTTCTACTCTTGCTGATTTTTCTCAGATCTTGATCAGAAGATTTGGCCAAAAGAGGGAGGAGCCCTTACCACTAGTTGAAGAGGCACATAACAGCGTTGTCATAAAAATGGAGGAGTACCCTTCATCTTCAGCTATTGAGGTAGCCAGCACACTTGAGGAAGAGACTCTTGCAGCAACACAACATTCTTCCAAATCTCTCCAAGGTATGCATGATTTTTTATCCACCATGGAGGATTGTACATTATTACATGTTGATTGTCTTGAGGAGGGAACTTTCACTACCATGTGCCATCATTCTCAGACACCCTTGATGAGTCATGCACCACACATGAGGTTGGGGTTTGAGATACGGATCATGGGGGAGATTTCATTTCAATGTCCCATGAAATGCAAAGGAAAAATTCTATTTTCGGATGATGGTAACTCTTGTGGGAGAGGTACCAAGTTGCAGAAAGATGGGAAGCATCCACTGGGAGTTGAGTGGATGTGGATGGGAGGCAAGAGGATGGTGAGAATCTTGCAGATCTATGATATAGGGCAGCAAGAAGCCATGTTGGGTTGGTTTCTCTTGAGAGATTTTGGCCAACGTATGACCTATTCCTTTTCATGGGGTTTGAAGAGGAAAGGAGGAGAGCAGGATACTTAAAACATGGAGAAAAGGAGAGCATGGGTGCATCACGATGGGATGGAACTTTCCTCACCACTCATTATGTTCCCATTTCATATTTGGTATGTGTTGAAGCCTATAAAATCTCTGCTTCAAACATTGGGGAAAACCACCCAGTCGGGACCTTAGGACAACTCCTTTTCCATTTGGTATGGTGGCTCCGACTGGATTTAAAGGACCAGTTTCCTTATAACTAAATGGGTTGGTGATGGGTTGATTTGGATGAGTGGAAATGGGACTAAATTAACTGAAATAAAACTATATAATTTAAACTAAATACTGCTAAAGAAATTCTAACACTAACCCGGGTAATTATATGTGAATACAACTTAAGATTGTTCCAATTTAACAATAACCATGAAAATGTATTATCATTTAAATTGAAATGAGGAGAAAAAAATAAAGATAACTCTGTTTAAGAAATTAAACAGAGTTGTATTAGCATATTGCATTCATCATTGTATACCATCTATATATACTTATGAAAGATAACGTTTCAATTATACTCAGAAATGATATATAAAAAGAAGCGTTGTGAAAACAAATATATAAATGATAGCAATTTTAAAGCGAATATCATAAGACAAAATAAATCAACAGTGAACAGATAGAAATACCTTATTCATCTTGAAAACTTTCAAATGAAATCTGATACTCTAATCCAGTAACTCTGATGCAAAATCAAATTCCAAGGTACAGAAATGCAACACTTAAAAGATAATTCCGCATAAAAATCACCAGATGTGATCCTTTTTTAAAAATATATAAGACAATGGAGTACAGAAATGCAATCTCCAAGTCAAAAATATTAAGATCCAGGACCCCTCTCTAAATGCATGAGAAGGGTTTAAATACTACTTAGCTAAATCTAAAAATAGTCTTATTACAAAAATTAAGGATTCGGTTCAATGACCGTCCTTTTCCTAGGTTAAAATACAGTAAAATTAAAACTAAATCTAACTATCTATGAACTTGATCTTTAAACTTGCAGGCATCTAGCATAGTTTTGAGAAGATGTGGTTGACCGACTTCAGAACTCAACTGTCCTGAAAAGACAGAGTCGGCAAGTGTAGGCGCAATCTTCTCTGTAGAATTGATGATACAATTAAGCGCAATGTGCTGACTGTGTGGCTTCACCAAGTATGTCGAGTATGAGTCCCAATTTAATCTTGTCAGCCCTTGAATTGATTTTGCTCTTTCTTCTGCCTTTTGCCTGTAAGGATTCTGGACACCACATATCTCCACAATGGTATGATATTGTCCACTTTGGGCCTAAGCCCTCATGGCTTTGCTTATGGGCTTTACCCCAAAAGGCCTCATACCAATGGAGATATTTGTCCATCCTTATATACCCATGATCCTCCCCACTTCTAGTCAATGTGGGACTTCGGTCGTATACCCAACAATCCTCCCCTCGAACAAAGGACCATCGAGCCTCCCCTCAAATGATTATCCATCCGTCCACTCTCTACCAACCAGGATTCTCCGCTCCAATGCGTTGGAAGCACACGCCTTACATGGAGCACCACCTGCCTTGAGAGCTTGCTCTATCCCAGGTCAACTCCTCTTCACCGTGTTGGGACCAGGACACGTCCATGAAGAATCCGGAGCATACCGCCTGTCTAACCGAGCTCATCCACGGATCCCATCGTGATATTACCGGGGCCCACCACCTTCGTTCGGCATTCGAGGATTCATCCACTTCGCTAACTTCGGGGCATGGCTCGATACCACTTGTAAGGATTTTGGACACCACATATCTCCACAATGGTATGATATTGTCCACTTTGGGCCTAAGCCCTCATGGCTTTGCTTATGGGCTTTACCCCAAAAGGCCTCATACCAATGGAGATATTTGTCCATCCTTATATACCCATGATCCTCCCCACTTCTAGTCAATGTGGGACTTTGGTCGTATACCCAACATTGCCTCCATTCTATTTGCAGTTGATGTGCCTGTGGGATATATCCTGGAACAGTTTCTGAAATCAAATTAGCTTTGTGTAAATTATCATTTACACAATCAGTAAGAGTGTTTGCCGCTGTAGCCGCCTCCTCTGCTGCCTTCTCTGCCCTTCTAATTTGTGCATTCTCCTCTATTGGATCTTTTTGCTCTGTTATTAATTTCGCAATTTCATCTCAATTTCGCTTTGCCATTTTCTCCTTTTACTTCTTTTTTATATCATATTTCAGCTAAGGTAGTTTCTTCTTTATAGATTCGATCTTTCGCAGTAATTTTTCTCTTTGCCGAACACGCTCCACATCTTATTCTTGCTCAGCATTAAGTGCCTTGAATTTGGTCAATGTTTCTTCATTTTGCTTTACAGTTATTTCAAGTCTCTTTAACTCCCGACTTTTCTCGATAAGAGATTTATGTTTCCCTGAGAGCTCCTGATCTCCAACAGTTTTTTCAGTCACTTCTAACAGCTCTATAGGGGATAATTTGGCAAACTCACATACCCTATCTTGTGGTAGAAACTATGTCAAATTGCCCACTTGGATATGGAACTTTGTGAACAGTGTCTAAAATATTCTTTTTTGGTACTGTCCATCCGTGTTTGTTTTTCTTCAACGGTTCATCTCTTTTGGTCCACTCCTGTGTGCATTCTGACAGATTCGCATGTTCTGTGGAAAAATATTCCATGAATTGATTATTATAAGTCGCCTGAGGTTCCGGCAACTTATACATCAGCCTCACATCTTCCGTGGTGAATGACCCGATTAGCTCTTGAGATGGAGTTCTAAATTGCCTATCTGAAATATCGGTGCTGTCCAGCACCCATTTCACCATGTCCGTATATGAGAGAATCCTTGGCCTTGCCGCTATCCTATGCAGAAATGAACAAGCCAGTTCTTTGAGGGTTTCTTCAGATGTACTACTAGAACCTGCTGTAGCCGTAACTTTTAATACCACAGGATTTTCTTCTTCCAGCAGATTATACATTCCTTCCCAAGTGGATATACCGGCATCCTTATTGCAAGCAGTGTCTGCATATAGTGAAGCCATTTCTCTGTTTTCAGAATTCGAGCTCTTCTCTTTCTTACCCATAATGTTTTGTGAAAGCTTTGTATAGACGTTTGCTCCTTCCTGCCTGCGTTTTACGAGTTAAATGAGAGTAATGGCATGAGAAAGGTGATGAGACTGTTTTAAATGCAAAGGTGGATGAAATATATTATTTTAACGTGAAATGACTTTCAATCAAAACAAAATCTCATTTACCATTAATTGTCAATCCAATCATTTAATCCAATCATTAAAGCGCATAACAGATATTGATATATCGGAAGATTGTCTTTGAACAACGTGCCTTTATGAATCTGCGACATTGCGATATGCGATTTGCTGCGCAATATCGCAATATCGCAATGTCGCAATATCGCAATATTGCAAAATGAAACCATCGCAATTTTATAAATAGCGCAAAAGCGCAAATTGTGAAATAGCGCAAAAGCGCACATCACAAATCTCGCAAAAGCGCAAAATTGTAAATAGCACAAAAGGTATTCGTTTAACATTTCTGTTTTCTGCGCTATGCGATCTGCGACCAATATTTTTATTGTATAGGCTTTTTGGGATCGCATTATCGCAAAAGCGCAAAATCGCGTTTTCAGTTTTATAAAAGATATATACCATTTTGCGATGGATGCGCTATTTTTTTTAAAGAACCATTTTATTGTAATCTATCATAAACTTAAGTGTTTCTTAATGTTCTTTCTAAGGGATTTATCTAAGTTTATGATAGAAATTTTTATTTGAAAAGGAAAACAAATCCTAATTGATTTTTTGGATTTTTTAACTAAGGGTCCCCATTTATTTAGTATTATTACTAATACTAAATAAAAGGGGGGTTGTTGCTGGTCACAACAATTGGCAATTCACTGAAAGAAATAGTTATCTCTAAAAAAATAAAATGAACACCATATCTTTAGTAAGTAAAGATTTTTAAAGATAATGAAAACTATCTTAGGATAATTCAAATAAAATGTAACTATGAAAAAGAAATAAAAATCATTCACAATTTCTTTCTAATTCCTTAAGAACAAAATCATTTTTGGGTTATCTCAAGCTTTGATTGGTGTTAATAATGAAGTAAATGGATTTCTCCAAGTTTTGGTTTTATAATTTCCTCTATTGTCATAGGTATTGCCTCTGCTGCCAGCAAACGTTCATAGTCTCGACAGGGTTACCTTTAAACCATTAACTTTTCATTGTCCCATCCAACTAAAATTATGACTTTTTAAAAGATAAATTCATAAGACATATTATCTCATGTTTTTTGTCTTTTACTTATTTTATTTTTAAGAGCCATTGTTCTGGTTTGGCAGCCAGTTAATAACAATGCCATTCACCAGTTATAATTAAACTGAACAAGTTGGCTCGTGATGAGACCCCTTGTCTTATATTTATAAGCCATTACCCTGTTTTGGTATGTAGTATTGGTAATGTCAGTTTTATTACTCTTTATGAACATGGTAAGTCGGCTCATAATGAGACCTCTTATCTCTTAAATTTTCATATAATTTCTTAGAATTACATTCTAAAAAATCACAACTTAAATGGATGGGGTGAAATATTTTAATCCTTAAAAATCAATGGATGACAATTTTCAGAGTTTTTTGAGTTCCAAAACTTTGAAAAAATCTTTACTTTTATAGATAACCTTTCTCTGCTCAATAAACTTATAATGATTTGCATTCCCTTCAAATTTTCAAAAGATCATGCAAATGATTGAAATAATCTTTCAAATTTTAACATCTTATTTTAAACTATCCAAAAACTGTGATCATTCCTTTAAAAATTCTTATTTACACAAAATAAATATTTATAATATTTTTCCTAAGAAATTTTCCTAAATAGTAAACAGTAAATTATAGACCTATTAACAACTTTTATTTGCAAAAACAATCAAAAACTTTGCAGAAAGGAATATGTACAGTTTAAGAAGGGGTTACCTCCTTATGAAAAGAATTTCTTCAAGATAAGCCCATTTACAGGAAGAGATTCTCTCTTACATGTTAGATCTTGGAGTATGAATGTATTTGAGCCTATCTTTTCAACGATCTGAAATGGTCCAAGCCACATTTTCTAAAACTTGGTATGCTTACCTTTTTCTTCATGTGCTTTATCCCATTTCAGAACAAGATCACCAATTGACAAAATTTTTGAGCCGGTAGAACTTGCATCAAAAGAAGATTTTACAAGTTGTTGATGTTTTTCATGAATAATTTTTTCTTTATCTCTATCTTCTTCTAGTTTAAGGATTTGATCATATCTCAATTGAATGGATGAAGAAGAATTTTCTTCAATAAATTGCACTAGGGCTAATGATAGAAGAGTTAAATTTGATGGTATCACAGCTTCTTTTCCATAAACTAAATTGAAAGGTGAAGTTCCTATTGAAGCTTTTTCAGTGATACGATCAGCCCATAATGCAAATATTAAAGACTTATGCCAATTCTTTTGATTTTGATCAACGGTCCTTTTAATGATTTTGATAAGGTTTTTGTTAGTGGATTCAGCCAAACCATTACCTTGTGGATAATAATTTCCTGAATATTTTAATTTAAAACCTCTTTTGACTGCAAATTCTATTAAACTATTTCCAGAGAAGTAAGATGCATTATCGAAGACTAGAGCGTTAGGTACACCAAACCTGGTTATGATGAATTGATCTATGAAATCAATAATTGCATTAGAATTGGCTACCTTCAACGGGATTGCTTCTACCCACTTTGTAAAGTAATCAGTTGCAGTAAGGATGTACTTGTGCTGTTTGGAAGAATGAGTTACTATCTCACCAATAATGTCAAGCCCCCATTGTTCGAATGGTTGCTCAATAGTCATTGGTTGCAAAGGAAAAGCTGGTTTCCTTTGTCTTCCACTTGCAGTTTGACAAATTCTGCACTTCCTTACGTAATCATGCGTATCTTTAAAAAGGGTAGGCCAGTAATAACCAGCATGAATTATTTTGTGAGCTGTGGTATCACCTCAAAAATGACCTCCTGCTGGTCCATCATGCAATTTCTGCAAAACCTTTTCAGCTTCAGTCTTTTCAAGACATCTTAATAAGATTGAATCATAATTTTTCCTGAATAACACATTATCAATGATCTCATATTTAATAGCCTTTAACCTTAAAGCACGTTTACTCTTATAACTGAGATTAGAAGGAGCATACCCATTTTTCAAGTAATAGATAAGATCAGCATACTGAGATTCGGAATCTGTAACACTTATCTGACTTACTTGAATATCTTGATTTGAATCTTGATTTTCTGGTATGTTATGAGCTCCTGCCAATAATCTGCAAAAACCTTGTCCTCTAAAAATCTTAGCTGGTTTAATATCAATATCATATTCTTGCAAGGCTGTTACCCAGTTAGCTCTCTTTTCTCCTACTTCTTTTTGAATTAATAATTGCCTCACTGCAGAGAATGGGACAATGATTTTTGTATGTGTTTTCAATAGAAAAGGTCTGAAATGTTTGATTGATTTAAACACAACAAAGGCTTGTTTTTCAACATCGGAATAATTAAGCTCAGCTCCTTGCAGATTTGAGCTAAAGAAAGAAATTGGTGCCTCGATTTTCTGATCATTGAGCTGTGTTAAAACAGCTGCATAGGATGTCTCGGTGGCCAAAGTATACAAAGTAAAATCTTTAGAAAAATCCGGGGTATTCAATGCTGGTGCATTAATGATCGCTTGTTTGATTGCCTCAAAGGCTTCTTTCTCTTTATGCCCCCATTTGAACACTGAATTCTTCTTGATCATATTTTGCATAGGTAAAACAATAAAAGAAAAATCAGGAATGAATCTTTTAACAAAATTGATCTGTCCAAGAAATGATTGCATGGATTTTTTGTTATGAGGTAAAGAAATATCATAAATTTCTTTCACTCTATCTGGATCAATATATATACCATCTTTTGACACAACAAATCCTAAGAGTTTTCCTTCATCCAAAGCAAAGAAATACTTCTTTGGATTTAAGGAAATACCAAACCTTCTACATCTTTCAAATATTTGCTTTAAATCATGTAGATGATTGGCTCTCTTTTTTGAAAATATTGTTATGTCATCAAGATAAAAAAAAACCGATTTATTGATCAGACCTTTAAATGCTATGTCCATGGCTCTTTGAAAAGTTTCTCCTCCATTTATTAGACCAAAAGGCATTTTCTGATAAGCATAAGTTCCCCATTTTGTTCTGAAAGTTGTTTTCAATCTGTCATCTGGATGAACTAAAACTTGATTATAGCTCGAAAATCCATCGAGAAAGGACATAAGTTCAGAACCAGCTACCTTTTGAAGTATCTGTTCCATGGTTGGCAATGGGAAATTGTCTTTTAAACATGCCTTGTTTAAATTTCTGAAATCAATACAGATTCTTATATCACCATTCTTCTTCCTGACAGGTACCATATTGGAAACCCAATTGGAGTGCCTAACCGGAAAAATGATTTTTTCTTTTAAAAGTTTATTAAGTTCTGATTTGATTTGACTTTCGAGATTTGGATGAATCTTTCTCAACTTATGTTGAACATGTTTAATATCAGGAAGCATTGGAATTGTGTGTTGAATAACCGAAGTATCATACGTTTTTAAATCATCATAATTCAAAGCAAAAACGTTTTTATACTTGTTCAGAAGTTTAATGAATGCATTCCTTTCCTCTGGTGCTAAATTGAGTCCTAAGTTAACATTTTGAGGTTTAGAATCAGAACCAAGATTTACTAATTCAAACTTCAAAGTGGAACTTTGAATTTTAGCATTAGTGACTTTCTTGAATCTGTCTTTAATGTCATATAAATCCTCTAATTTAACAACAGATTTCGGAATGGGATTTTCATTACCTTTTGAGGCAATTTGAAAATCATGATCATCTTCGTCAACAATTTGCTCATCATATGATTTCTCTGAAGTCATGAAATTTAAAATATCTTGATCATGATAGAATACTCTCCAATTTGTAACATTATCTTGGACAGATGGACGAAAAATCAATTCTACAGAAAACCTATCAGGACTGCAATCTTCAGCAGGAAGGAGTTTAGATGCAACATTAGCTAACAAGTCAGCTGATGTCTTTTGATTCCTAGGAATAGGAGAAATATTGAATTCTAAAAAATGAGTGGTGAGATCTTGTAATAGGGTTTGATAGTGTTTAAGATGTCCTGAAAGGCAATGAATAGTATTCCTAACTTGTTTTATGACAATTTTGGAATCACCAAAGACTTTCAAGTATTTAACATCTAACCCTATAGCTTTATAAAGTCCTTGAACCAAGGCTTCATATTCTGTGGTATTGTTAGTACACTCAAATTCTAACCTACATGACAGCATGGTTTTCTCTCCATATGGATCAATTAAGATGCATCCTGCTCCAGCTCCATCGCTAGACTTTGATCCATCAAAATATAACGACCAAAATAAAGACTTATCTAATGACTTATCTACAATTTCATCAGAAATATTTACAATTCTGGAAGAATCAGATTGTGAAAAATTTTCTATTTGAGAAACAAAATTATTTACAGAAAAAGGTGATTGAGGTGCTTCGAAGTTTCCAAGAAATGATTCAACAGAATAACCTCCAAGAATATTGTTGTTGAATGCCACAGGCTCATTAGGTTGTTCGAATTCAGTGACAATGTGCGTCATATGTTTTTCTCGTTCAATTTTGATTTGATTTGGTTTCCCTTTGTAGGGAAGCCACATATGTGAATAATCAGTTGAGATATAACCATTAAGTTTCGCAGACCAGTCCCTGCTTAAGATTAATCCATAGAATTCAGGAATATTAGCAATCAAAATATCAATTCTTTGGACAATCCTAGGATCAGAAGCTAATCTGATATTAACTGAATTGATTTCTCCTACAACTTGAACTTTAGAGAGATCCAATTGAATGATATGAACTGCTGATTTCTGTGGTTCAATATTCAATTTGGCACAGACAGAAGTAGGCATTATATTGCAGGAGGCTCCAGAATCAATCAAACAATTATGCAGATTTTTATTGTACATCTCATAAGTCAAAAGAAAAGGAGGAGTTTGAGAATTTGACTTTTCTCCAATGAGCATTGTATCAGTAGCATCTACCTTATCTGGTGGCTTACCAGCTCCCCTTGCTGCTTTTGCAACTACACCACTTGGTAAAGGATCAATTGGTGTAGCGTTTAATTCTTTCAATAGCAACTTTTTCTGGTGTTTTAGTTTGCTGAGCTCATGTAAGGAAATGTTGGCTTTGATATTTTTCATGTCTTCGACAATGTTGTATTCCATAGGATCTGACACCACTAAAGTCTTTGTTGTTGATGTGGGAGGATTAGAAGAGGATGGCTGATTTTGAGTAGGTAATGGAGAAGTTTTCTTTACAGGGGATTTGTCTTTGGTACTTGGAGTTGCAATTTTCTTTTTAGGAACTGTTTTCACTGGTTCCGATATAGATTTACTCCTAGTACTTACAGGCATAGCTTCTTCACTATCATAATTAGGGAGAATAAAATCCCACATTCCATTCAATTCAGCTATTTCTTCATTCTCATATTCCTCATCTGATACTAAAGATGTATCTTCTTCTTCTTCCTCTTCTTCTGATTCTGCACTAGAGATTGCATTAGGAGGTTTAGATTCAACTTGGTTTCTTCTGAAATTTCGGAATGGTTTCTTGGTAGAAGTTTCAGCTACTTGATTTTTAATTTCAACCATTTCATTTGACATGGTTTTAAGTACTTTTTGTAAACCTTCCATGTCATATGGGTCTTTAGCCTTTTTCTTTGAATCATCTTTGAAGCTGACTTTCTTTGATTTCCTTTCCTCAATAGCATTTTTCTTTTCTAGAGAAATAATTCGTTTTTCTACTGCAATAGCCTCTTTCATATTCTCGGCTAATGTAGGTTTTGCAGCTCTATCTACAAAAATTGCTATGTTTGAGGGTAAGGCAGTTATGTACCATTCACTTCTGACTTGTTCACTAGGCCTTGAATCTATGTGAATTTTGTTCAAAAGTTTGTTGAATCTAGCGTTGAATTCTTTAATGGGTTCCTTGGGTTCTGCTTTCGAATTTGAGAGATCGTTGATTAAAGTAGCTATTGATCTGTCATCTCCAAATTTGGTTAAAAAATGATCTGCAAAAATGGCCCAACTTGTTATGGATCCCGAAGGTAATGAAAAGTACCATGATCCTGCTACTCCTTGAAGAGTATAATGGAATAGTCTGACTACAACATCTTCATGTGTGACTCCATTCAAATTAATAGCCAGCATAAAGTTATTGATATGTTCTTCAGCTTGAATGTTAAGATCTGGACTAAATTTCGGAAGCCATTTTCCAGGATTGTCTGGTAAATCATGTAAAGGTGCAGCCATGTTGACTGCCCCTGGAGTAGCCCATGGTCTAGCCATTATTGGAACAACTATTGGAGGAGTAGTAGAAACTAGTGGTGTTTGAATAGAAGTTGTTGGAATAGATGATGTTGAGATTGATGATGATTGAGCAGATGATGATTGAGGAGATGATGTGGAAACAACTGTACTTTGTTGAGATGGGATTTCGGAAACAAGTATTTGAATATTAGATGTTGAACTTATATCACTTACTGATTCCGATTGAGTTTTTCTTGTCTTGACTCTACTAGGTAAAGGGAATTCTTTCGGAGAAATACCAAGTTTTTCACTTTGAAGCCTAGTAAGAGGTTTCGAAGAAACAAATTTTGAGGTTACACTACCTTCAGATATTTCAGAATCTTCTAGAGATAATGAGAATCCTTTCAATTTATGAATTAAATCTTGAACTTCAGGAGACTCAGGATTTTGATTGTCTGAATGTTTTGAGATTTTGGTAGTGGGTGTATGAATATTCTTCACAATTTCTTCTATAGGATTTTGTATTTCAGAAGAAATTGAAGAAGTTGATGAGGGTGTTTTGCTCTCAGAATGGCTTGTGGATAAAGATTTACTTGCCATTCATAGCTCAGGCCCTCCTTCTAGCGCCAAAAATTTTGAAGCCTAGAAAATCTCTGCTTCAAACATTGGGGAAAACCACCCGGTCGGGACCTTAGGACAGCTCCTTTTCCGTTTGGTATGGTGGCTCCGACTGGATTTAAAGGACCAGTTTCCTTATAACTAAATGGGTTGGTGATGGGTTGATTTGGATGAGTGGAAATGGGACTAAACTAACTGAAATAAAACTATCCAATTTAAACTAAATACTGCTAAAGAAATTCTAACACTAACCCGGGTAATTATATGTGAATACAACTTAAGATTGTTCCAATTTAACAATAACCATGAAAATGTATTATCATTTAAATTGAAATGTGCAGAAACAAATAAAGATAACTCTGTTTAAGAAATTAAACAGAGTTGTATTAGCATATTGCATTCATCATTGTATACCATCTATATATACTTATGAAAGATAGCGTTTCAATTATACTCAGAAATGATATATAAAAAGAAGCGTTGTGAAAACAAATATATATAAATGATAGCAAATTTTAAAGCGAATATCCTAAGACAAAAGAAATCAACAGTGAACAGATAGAAATACCTCGTTCATCTTGAAGACTTTCAAATGAAATCTGATACTCTAATCCAGTAACTCTGATGCAAAATCAAATTCCAAGGTACAGAAATGCAACACTTCAAAGATAATTCCGCATAAAAATCACCAAATGTGATCCTTTTAAAAATATATAAGACAGTGGAGTACAGAAATGTAATCTCCAAGTCAAAAATATTAAGATCCAGGACCCTTCTCTAAATGCATGAGAAGGGTTTAAATACTACTTAGCTAAATCTAAAAATAGTCTATTACAAAAATTAAGGATTCGGTTCAATGACCGTCCTTTTCCTAGGCTAAAATATAGTAAAATTAAAACTAAATCTAACTATATATGAACTTGATCTTTAAACTTACAGGCATCTAGCATAGTTTTGAGAAGATGTGGTTGAACGACTTCAGAATTCAACTGTTCTGAAAAGACAAAGTCGGCAAGTGTAGGCGCAATCTTATATGTAGAATTGATGATACAATTAAGCGCACTGTGCTGACTGTGTGGCTTCACCAAGTATGTCCAGTATGAGTCCCAATTTATTCTTGTCAACCCTTGAATTGATTTTGCTCTTTCTTCTGCCTTTTGCCTCCATTCTGTTTGCAGTTGATGTGCCTGTGGGAGATATCATGGAACAGTTTCTGAAATCAAATTAGCTTTGTGTAAATTATCATTTACACAATCAGTAAGAGTGTTTTCCGCTGTAGCCGCCTCCTCTGCTGCCTTCTTTGCCCTTCTAATTTGTGCATTCTCCTCTATTGGAGCTTTTTTCTCTGTTATTAATTTCGCAATTTCATCTCAATTTCGCTTTGCCATTTTCTCCTTTTACTTCTTTTTTATATCATTTTTCAGCTAAGGTAGTTTCTTCTTTATAGATTCGATCTTTCGCAGTAATTTTTCTCTTTGCCGAACACGCTTCACATCTTATTCTTGCTCAGCATTAAGTGCCTTGAATTTGGTCAATGTTTCTTCATTTTGCTTTACAGTTATTTCAAGTCTCTTTAACTCCCGACTTTTCTCGATAAGAGCTTTATGTTTCCCTGAGAGCTCCTGATCTCCAACAGCTTTTTCAGTCACTTCTAATAGCTCTATAGGGGATAATTTGGCAAACTCACATACCCAATCTTGTGGTAGAAACTATGTCAAATTTCCCACTTGGATATGGAACTTTGTGAACAGCGTCTAAAATATTGTTTTTTGGTACTGTCTGTCCATGTTTGTTTTTCTTCAACGGTTCATCTCTTTTGGTCCACTCCTGTGTGCATTCTGACAGATTCGCATGTTCTGTGGCAAAATATTCCATGAATTGCTTATTATAAGTCACCTGAGGTTCTGGAAACTTATACATTAGCCTCACATCTTCCGTGGTGAATGACCCGATTAGCTCTTGAGATGGAGTTCTAAATTTCCTGTCTGAAATATCGGTGTTGTCCAGCACCCATTTTACCATGTCCGTATATGGGAGAATCCTTGGCCTTGCCGCTATCCTATGCAGAAATGAACAAGCCAGTTCTTTGAGGGTTGCTTCAGATGTACTACTAGAACCTGCTGTATCCGTAACTTTTAATACCACAGGATTTTCTTCTTCCAGCAGATTATACATTCCTTCCCAAGTGGATATACCAGCATCCTTATTGCAAGCGGTGTCTGCATATAGTGAATCCATTTCTCTGTTTTCAGAATTCGAGCTCTTCTCTTTCTTACCCATAATGTTTTGTGAAAGCTTTGTATAGACGTTTGCTCCTTCGTGCCTGCGTTTTATGAGTTAAATGAGAGTAATGGCATGAGAAAGGTGATTAGACTGTTTTAAATGAAAAGGCGGATGAAATATATTATTTTAACGTGAAATGACTTTCAATCAAAAAAAAAATTCATTTACCATTAATTGTTAATCCAATCATTTAATCCAATCATTAAAGCGCATAACAGATATTGATATATGGGAAGATTGTCTTTGAACAACGCGCCTTTATGAATCTGCAACATTGCGATCTGCGATTTGCTACGCAATATCGTAATATCGCAATGTCGCAATATCGCAATATCGAAAAATGAAACCATCGCAATTTTATAAATAGCGCAAAAGCGCAAATTGTGAAATAGCGCAAAAGCGCACATCGCAAATTTCGCAAAAGCGCAAAATTGTAAATAGCGCAAAAGGTATTCGTTTAACATTTCTATTTTCTGCGCTATGCGATCTGCGACCAATATGTTTATTGTATAGGCTTTTTGGGATCGCATTATCACAAAAGCGCAAAATCGCATTTTCAGTTTTATAAAAGATATATACCATTTTGCGATGGAGGCGCTATTTTGTTTAAAGAACAATTTTATTGTAATCTATCATATACTTAAGTGTTTCTTAATGTTCTTTCTAAGGGATTTCTCTAAGTTTATGATAAAAAGTTTTATTTGAAAAGGAAAACAAATCCTAATTGATTTTTTGGATTTTTTAACTAAGGGTCCCCATTTATTTAGTATTATTACTAATACTAAATAAAAAGGGGGTTGTTTCTGGTCACAACAGTATGGTGGGAGTATGGAGGAGCAGCAAACATTCCTGGTTCTTAGATTTTGTTTGAATGTTGCGGGAGCAAGAGGAGGCACTAGCGTAGTGCAAGGGGATTGCGCTTTGATCTTGGATGCCCAAGCAACACCTTCTTCATGGGAGGGGCTATACATTTGCAACAAAATGATGGGATGAGTATTTCACAATATTCATGTCAAAGAGGGGAGCTTTGAGATGACAGTGGCTCGACTCCAAAGGCCAGCAACACTATCACTTGAAGGCTTGGATTACTTGTTGGAGTGTTCTCAAAGCCACTTCACAAGTGATGTACTTTGGAGGCATGTAGGTGATGAGCATGAAGGAGTAATGGAGGAGAGCACTCCTTACTACATTTTTACTTTCTTGGCTTGGTTGCACAAGCACAAGAAGAGGGATCTACATGCAGTATTTATGGGTTCTTCTTTCATGAATTTTCATGCATATTCTTCATTGATGGAGGAGCCCACTTGGGAGGGAATCTTAATGGTTGCATATCAGCATATGGATAGATGCATAGCCCAAAATATGAAGAGAGGGTTGGCACAACCACTTCCCTACTATGTTGCAGTAAGGGAGAAATTCTACTTGAGCCATTTCAGCTCAAAGACCAAAGTACATGAAGAGGGAGGTAACCATTTGCTTTATGATTTACACTCTCTTACTTTTATGATCAGCAAGTTGTATCAAGGAGGGTCTTCCTTTATTGCACATTATGTTCGGTTGTACTTATGGTTCATTGTAGCAAATACAATGGCTATTTCAGCAGTGGGTTGTGTGGGAAAGCCACATGATTTTTGGTGTGGACCAATTACACCATCTTGTACTTTCATGTATACATATTTTGAGATGATTGTGGCAGAAAAAAAGTGGCTGTGAAAGCACTTGTTTCTTTCTATTTTGATGCATGGAGGGAGTGAACTGTCCAGGTTCCACTGGTGGAACAATGATCCACTTTCCGGTTGTCATGAGACAACTTGCTTCTATTGGTTTTTGATTCCATGCATTGCAGATTTTTCTTGGTACATGGAGAGCTTTGTTTGGAAAGTGGGACATGAGTTGATGATGCCCATTGGGAGTATGATTCTCCCTATTTTACATGTTGTATGTTTCAGGATAAACAATGGGTAGCCCATGATTGCCAAGCTTCATCTCTTTCCTTCATGTGGGAGGAGCTATTTGGAGAGTTCGAAATTTTGGAGGAGGCATTTCATGGTTTGTATGATTGATGGGGTGGCTTGGGTCTCTCATGAAGACCATTTTATTACAGCCATACATCAGCAACACCCCCATATGTATGATGAGAACATGCCATATGATGATGACTTCCAACTCATCACATATGAGGTGATTTGGGCCAGCTTGATTTGCAGCGTTGGAGGAGAGATCCTTGAGGATCTAGACTTCATCTTGCCTCTTGAAGGCAACACCATTGCAGCCCAAGTTCAGCTTTCACCCCACATTCATCATAAGTGGAGAAGAGGACAACGTGGGGTAGGCTATGAAGCTTACCAAGTTCAGAAATTCAGCCCACCTATTTCTCATGAGCACAAGGTGGAGGAGTACTTTCAGGAGTTGCCTAGTTGGAGGGTGACTCATTTTTCTTATTTTATTGCTTGGGGGATGGAGGATCTACATGAGGATATTTCAGACTCCATGCCTTGAGTGGAGGACTTTTTTTCAGTTCATCCTTGCTCTTGCTTGAGGACAAGCAAGTTTGGGAGGGGAGGACTGTAATGTTCCAAATTTTTCAATAAGGTAATTGGAACATTAGATTTGTTTTATTTTTAATAAAGTGAATAAAATGGGTGAGGGAGCCCATGTAGAAACCTAATAAACACTCCTAAGGTGCAAAAATTCACTTAAGTGGCTTAATTTAGTAGCCCCAAGTGTGAAAAGGGCCAAAAGCAAGTGAGCTAGACCATGGTTGACCCAAGTCAACAATGTACCCAAGAGGGGAAGCTTGCACAAGAAGATTGCATAGTTCTATGGAGGGAAATTTGAAATCAGAGAAACCCTAATGTGAGTGGGGTCCATGGAAAGGAATCATTTCTTGCATAAAAAGGTGAAGGAGAGCCATTGTTCATTATGCTTGATAATTTCGAATTACATCTCTCTTCAGTTGTTCAACCGAGATAGCTTGTGTTGCTCATCACAAGGGGAATTCCTGTTTAGGATTTTCCTTCTCTTCCTTGGGACTTGGAGGAGTTGTTCTTCATCTTCCTCACACCTTGGCTTGAGGCCAAAGCATTCATCTTCAGCTACTGCGTTATTCTGTTGGGCAGAAATGCTGGAGTTGTTGGTGTTGCAGTGAGGGACCATCATCACTCATTTTCGGAGCTTGTTTTAGAGAGGAGGGGCCATCTATTTCTCTAGGAGATTAGAAAAGGAGATTTCCGGAGCTCTATTGTAGATTTTGACATTGGGCCATATGTTTCTTCTCATGCCCAGCGCAGTCTCTTTCCCTTACAGCGTTATCTATAGAGGATGCATGCACAAGTACTTCACATTGTGCACTAGAGAGTGCCATCTTCAGTGAAAGGCGAAGCCTTTCACTTAGAATATCATTAGAGAAGGTTTTTACATTTTTTGCAGAATCCACATCCTTCTCCTATGTTGTATTGTATTTGAGTTACAACAGCTACACTACAACTCCGACATTTTTCTATTTCATGTATTTTAGCAAATCCCTTGGAGGATTGTTGTGTTATTGTTTCTTGGGGTTGAGATTTTTCTCCCCCTTCTTTATTTGATCTCATATTGACATATCATCTTGTATATTTCAGTCTACAGTCATTTTCCCTTATAGACTGCGCAGTTATAGAGTTGTTGGGTTATGTAGCAGATGTGTTTCTCCATTTTATGTACATTTTCCCTTGAGGCTGATTTAAGCCCACCTTGAGAGGTCTTTTCCTCAAGGATTTGTATATCATTTTCTACTACAAATTATATATTAGTTTTTCACTCTTCACACATTTTATGACTAAATATATTTCATTGTTGTTGCTGCTGATTAGATTTCAGATGTTGTTGTAGCTCATCCATTGAGCAAGATCTTCCTGAAGGAAGAAATATTTTCATAGCTATAGGCAGATTCTAAGAAAGGGCTAGATAGACTCCGGTTCTCTTCCTCTCTTTAGAGGTGACATAAATGGTAAAATCCCTCTCAGTCCATCTCTAACATAGCCTTGTTCATATTTTCGACAAAAGGATTTCTTCAGTGGCGTAAAATATGTCGATTTCCATTTCCAAACATTACATTTATGCTGTATGTGACTTATATATGGAATTTCATCAGAAATGAATCAGTTTAGAATATTTAAACAGATCTCCCAAAAACTTGACTAGCTAAAAAGAACCAAAAGAGGAAGGCTGCAGTAAAATGCAAGCACTGGTTCAGGAATTGTGTAGTTTTAGCAGATGTTCAAAGGAGACCAGAAAAAAGACTTATATTTCAGTCTTACAGTAGCAAATCAACATTATGATAAATCCCTTTCATTATACAGTAGAATGGATGAGCCAATACAACAAAAAATCTTCAGAAAAGAGAGCAAGAACACAAGTACATTTGCAGAGATTCTTCAATAGTGTTATTTTTCTGGAGGTTTAGCAGCTGGAAGTTAAAACTTAGATCTAGGATAGATCTATGGACAAAATATTAGATCTAAACCAGATCTAGAAACTATATAGTTTTCTCTACAAGATCCACTTCGAATTTTGACAAAAGCATGCATGAATAAGAGTAGATCTGAGAAACAAGTTGCAGATCTGGAAACTACTGCAGTAAATTTCTAAATACAAAATTTCATTACAATGGATTAGATCTGAACAAAACATAGATTAGCAAGCCAATCCATGGATCACCAAGTGGAAGGAAAATTCCAGCACAAGAGATCTCTGATCTAAACTATGAGCAAGACAACTTGCAAACCCTCGTACATAAATAACACAGTTTACCCAGTGGGATAGTGTTGTAGCTCAAATGACATAGAAAACTACTGAATAATTGTAGATCTGAAGTACAAGATGTTGGCAATATGATGCAGAGTGTTGTCCTTGATGGCAACCCACTTAATAAATATGATGGCAACCTACTTGATGAAAGTTGTACTTGATGGAAACTGACTTGATATAATAATTAATGATGTAAATCTGATGTGTCTACAGAGTAGCTCAGATGTAATGACAAAAGGAATTCCAGGATGTGCTAGACCAATGATGAAAAGTGTGTCTCAAGGCATACGCGGGTTTGTCTAGTAGAAGTAGCGTATGCACGCGGGAAAGTACGTGCCAAGTCGCATATGCTCAATTGCGCTGTAAAAGTGTAAAATCAGGGGTTACTACCATGGTATTGACCCATTGTATTGAGCGCTGGGTTGTCTATTTGATCTCGTCCAGGAATACCATCGGAAGGGGTGTGGTTTTGGCTCATGGTATTGATAAAGGGTAAACCTATATAAGGAGAAGAAAATCATTGTGCAAAGGGTGTGCATGTGTCTGGGCTTTAATGAATACTTCACTATGAAGTATATCTGCATGGTTGAACTCTGATCTTAATTGATAGATCTGAATCTATGATGCATCTATGAACATGATGAAGTTTCAAAATCTCTAGATCTAGAAATGGTGAATCTCTTGGATGATCTGAAAAGAAGTGATGAAGACCTGGCGCAAAATCTGTTGAAGTAATTGAAGAAATCTGGGTAAGTTCGTAGATCTGATCTGTTGTGCAAAGTTTATCTTTTACAGATTTATACACAAGTTCAGTTTGTGAAAAGCGCGTGTATACATGGATCTGTTTCAACAAAGTCGCGTATGGAAAGTTAGAGTCATTTTGGTAAAATGCACAGATGTATACGCGGGTTCACTTCATAAAAAGCGTGTATATACGCGGGTCTGATTAAATGAAAGTGCGTATGATATCTGATCTTATGGTTGCTCAAGGTTGAATGTGTTTTTGCATATTTATTCTGAAGTCCATCTATCTCTCGTATATTCCTCGCTGCTGCCCACTAATTATGTTTGGATGCACGAAGTAAGGTTGTTTATCGACAAGTAAAGGGTTGTTGTTGGAGTCAAGCCGATCCGGCTTGAAAATTGATGAAACGGGTCTCAGCGGGATCTCGAGGGTTGAAACCTTCGAAGATGCATGTAGAAGATTGCCGTAAGTGGGTGCTTACTGTGGGTAGTAGCTCCTTCGTGAGAGGTCGGTAAACGAGAAGTTGTGGGGTTGTAGCTCCCTTCCGAAGAGGTCGAAACGGTAGGAAGGTTGTAACTTTCTTCGGTGTGGGTGCCCTCGCGTGCTCGCATGAGTCCGGCACCAGTACATGTTGTAAGAAGTTTTCTTAATAATAAAGATTGAAGACTGAGACGACGGCAGCGGTGGTTTTCTCCCGAATTGGGTTTCCACCTAAAAATCCTGGTGTTCATGTGTGTTGCTTATGTGTGATGATTATTCTATTCTTTCTACATCTATTTACTATTTTCTAAAACATATGATGAATGAGTAATGCAATGATCTAATTCAAGAACTAAATGCATAATTATATCACTGGATATACGCGAGTTCTGTAAAGAAAATCCGCGTATATACGCTAGTTGGATGAAGGAAAGTAGCGTATGAGTTTTTAAGAAAGAAATATCAAAGCTTTATTGTCTGCACTAAATACTGATTCACCCCCCCTCTCAGTATTTTTCCCAACACAAGAAATGATACACTCTTCCAGGAGGTCAGAGGACCCACTCCATGGAGAGAGGCTCTCAAAATATAGTAGATCTCTACAGATCTAGATCACCACTTGATGAAGCTTGCAGAGATAGCAAAACCCTCAATGGATCAGTGCTGCCAATGTAAGTAGGAGCTTGGCCTCAAGCCTAGTAGTGGTTCAATTCAGCAAACTTTCCTCCTTGAATCATCAGAGGAAGAGGTGAAACTCCTGCATAGGAATTCCAGATATAATCCTCCACTCAATAGCAGAGAATGGTATTTGTCTAAGCAAACAAATACTTAGAAATATGATCTATCAACAACCTTCTCTTGCTACCCTCCTTTTCCTTTTATAAGATGAGAAAGCTCTTGCAAACCCTAAATCATCTTGATGAGTTAGCCCTTTTCACATTAGAGGCTCCCTTCTAGAACTACGCTATCCCTTTGGAGATGCAATGAACCTAGACAGCGTTGTTGATTTGGTCAAGGTTGACCTAGTCTTTAGCTCAAACCTCTTTCACACCTGAAAGTGATTATTTACATAGCCCTGATTTGTCTTTGTTCACATGGCCATTGATTTACTCAGACTTTTTAGGAGTTTTACATGTCCTCCTTTATTCATTTATTCATGAAACATAAATTAAAACAAAATTGAATGTTCCTCTTAGCTAAGGCTAAGTGGGAACATTACAGTCCTCCCCTCCAAAATGTTGCTTGTCCTCAAGCAACTAACAAGGCAAGAGTTGTAGTTCTTCTCCTTCTCCATTGATTGCACCATCAAGGATCAATATTTCATCATGGACCAAGTTCTTATCAAGCCAATACATCAGAAACTGCTCCTCCAATGCTAACATGATAGGGGCATAGTATATCCCTTTAGGAGTGTAAAACTAACCAGAAATAAGCATGGGTGAAGCAATGTCACATCTAGAACATGTATCATGAAGTACAAGATAAAGTTCCATCCCATGTGGTACATATACACTGCCCACTTTTTGCCCATAAAAACCCATAAACAATACCAATATATCATCTATGTATGGAAGAAAAATCATATATATGCAAACTGAAATTTGCACTTGAGGAAGTGGGTCATAAACCGACATAAGGTACCAATGCAATGCACTCCTTGTTTTGAGTAGATCTGAGTGTGGTAGGTGGTACTCCCACCACATCTTTGTTGCATGGGTCACTTTGACATGGCTGAAAGTGAGGCCCAAGTTAGGTGCCTTTGGGAAGCACCCATCATGATAGAGAATCTCCCTTTGCACCTCAAGGGAGTGGCCAGATTTAGAATTCTTATTAGCCTCATCAATGCCATGAGATCTTCTTGTAATGTCACTCCTTTTAGGAGCCATGGCCTGCATAAATATGGCAAGAGAATGTGTCAAATCAGAAAAATAAACATGCTCCATAAGATCAGATTATTTACCATGCAAGTCTCCCACACACATGGAGTTAGGCATGGGCATTCCTCCTCTTTTAAGAGAAGGAAGAGATGGGTGAAATATCTCCTGCATAGAGTCTTTTGGCTGCCCCATATCCTCATAACTATTGCACTCTTGTAAGTGCTTCTATAGTTCCTCCCAATCATAGTGCTGATGTAGTTCTTCCTTCATACCCTCCCAATCAAAACTCCTCATGATTAGGGGGTAGATCTTTACTGACTACATATAGCTGGAAAGGAACTCTTTGTGTGCTCTTTGTAATATATCTTGCTTAAGCTTGGAAGCTTGAGACAAGAATACTTTACCAAGATGATAGATGACCCCTTCATGTACCAAATAGCCTCCTCCTTGCTTCATGCCATCTAATATCATCCCGGTGTGCAGATCTTTGGAGTACTCCATAAGAATTTGAGATCTCCAATAAGGATCTACACAACTCAACAAGGACAGCGTTGTTGATGCATCTATGGTGGTGCTTGCCTTGTTGCTGATTTTTTCTTTGACATTATACATGCCAAAAAAAATTGTGGGAAGGCTGATCCTCCCCTTTGCTTCCTCCCACAGTGCTTTGGCTTTCTCTTCCATTGCTCCAGCACTTTGTGAGGCTTCCCCCACATGATTAGAATATAATGGCATTCCAAGTCGTTTTCCATGAGGTAGGAATGTTCCTTGCAACATTCTCATAAACATGAGAGAAGGAGCTGTGAGGTTCTTGCCCCCACTATGCAATTCCATCTCTTTTGTTTGGGTGGAAACATCAAGTGAAGGATAGGTGTGCATGCCTTGAATGATTTGTTGTTTCCCACTCTTCAAGTCCAACCACTCCATCTGCAAGGCCTTCCAATCAGTGGTGAATTTTCCCAAGGTAATCAACCACTAGACACCCAAGATGATTTTGGTGTTTGGTATGTCAACTACAAAGAAATGGTCCACCAAGGTGTAGGTTCCCATAGTCACAGAAAGTGACGGGACATACTGCATTCACTGCATATTTCTATCTCCCAGAACCAAAACAGAGAACCCATCGAAAGTATCTATGGGGATCCATCTCCTCTGTACAAGGTGAGAATCAATAAAATTGTGGGTTTCCCCACTGTCAATCAAAAT
The DNA here is from genome assembly GCA_034641835.2 of Pinus albicaulis. Lineage (NCBI taxonomy): Eukaryota > Viridiplantae > Streptophyta > Pinopsida > Pinales > Pinaceae > Pinus > Pinus albicaulis. The sequence goes on from CM076575.1 coordinate 489,081,516, forward strand.
AGACACTCTCTAGTTCATGATAGAACCTTGTACTTGGGCACTCCCCTCAAAGAAGCAAGAGTCCCACTTGTTGGATCAAATGCTCCTTATTCCTCTCTGGATGTTGATTAATCCTCCTCCTCATCATCACCAGCGCTGTCACCTCTCCTGGTTCCATTATTTCCCTCTTCCTCCTCAAAATTAGAGAAGACTTCAATATAGTGTGCTCTTCCAGCAGCACATCTATGTCCCAGTACCCATCGCTCTTGAAAATTGAAACACAATCTCTTTTTCCTCAACTCCCTTTAGAGGTCAATGTCAAGAGGTTTCTTCAGTGACCTCTCCTTGGATGGAGCAACTTTCCCTTCTTTCCCCTTAGAAGAGTGAGGGGTTTTGGTTTGGAAAGTTTCCTTTTCTCTTGGCAAGGCATCTTGGAGATCCCTAGCTCTCTCAATGGAATCATGCAAAGTGATGGGCTTGGTAGACTTAACCAACCCATGAAAAGGTTCCTCTAGGCCATCAATGAACATGTAGACTCTCCTTTCTACTGATAGATCAGGTACCATTACAGACAACCTAGAGATATAGGCCTCTGCATCTCCTATCTGCTTAAGCTTTTCCAAGTTTATAAAAGGGGCATCTGGATATTTCCAATTAAATCTCTCCACTAGTATCCTAGTGAACTCAACATATGTAGACAGATTTCTGTGTCCCAACGTAGATAGACCATGAAACCACTAGTTGTGGGCTTCACCCTCAAAATGTAAGGTAGCAATCTGGATGGCTTCTACTTCAGGAACATTATTCAACTGGAAATAGATGTCCAAATTTTCCACCCATGCTTTGGCAGAACAAGAGGGTGATCCATCAAACTTAGGCAAGAATAACCTGCCCATAGTGTGTTGTCTCCCATGAAGGAAAACTCCATCTCTGTATTGCTGCCATGGCCTCCTCCGATCCTTGAGATGGAAAAAGTATTGAAAGCTCAAGCTATCCTTGAATCTCTGGCTTTGTGATTCATATTCCATAAAGTAACCTTCCAAGGAGGTTGGTTCTTGTGGTCCCTCATTCTCTACAGCCAAGAAGGTAGGCATAGTAGAGTGTTGGGAGGCCTTTGGGACTTGTGGCATGCTCACAAGCTGACCAGTCCCATAGTGAGATATTTCAGAAATTTCTCCTTGATGGAATCTCCAAAGGGACTCTCTCATTCTATCCACCCTCATCTCCTTGATTTCCTTGGAAATATTTTGCATGGTCTCCAAGAGATTTTTTGCAAACTCCTCTGCTTCCTTATCCTTCTCATCCTTCTCATTCACAGGGGCTTTCCCCTTGTCTTGATCTCTGTCAAGTTCTTCAGTAGTATATTCATACTTATTATGACTTCTATTCTGGTATCTCCTCTCCCTCTCACTAAGAGGATCTTCATCTTCAAAATGTAGCATGATTGGTGCTCCAATGCTAGCACATGCTGTGCCAAGAGTGGAGCTCCGATACCATTGTAATATCCCTTTTCCGGGAATATCAAGATTATATCCTAGAGATTTTCTGTAGGGGAATTTACTGGATATGTCACCTTTGAAAAAGGATGAGATCCATAGGCTACCTAGCCTTTTGTAGACTCTGTCTATAGAACTTGGAATAATCGCCTTTTCAGGAATTTCAAGAAGGTGCTCAAGGAAAACGTTGTATAAGTAAAAATGTGCAAAAATAACGTAGATCAGGGCTTCTTTCCCCTAATTTATGTTTCATTTGACTTATATATTGAATTTCATCATAAAAAAATCAGATTAGACTATTTAAACAAATATCCCAAAAACTTGACTAGCTAAAAAGCACCCAAAGAGGAAGGTTGCAGCAAAATGCAAGCACTACTTCAGGAATTGCGTAGTTTTAGTAGATTTTCGAAGGATACCAGCAAGGAGACTTATATTTCGGTCTTACAGCAGCAAATCAACATTATTATAAAGCCCTTTCATTATACAGTAGAATGCATGAGCCAATACAACAACAAATCTTCAGAAAAGAGAGCAGGAACACAAGTAAATTTGCAGAAATGCTTCAACAATGTTATTTTTCAGGAGGTTCAGTAGCTGGAAGTTACAACTAAGATCTAGGTTATGTCTATGGACAAAATATTATATCTATACCATATCTGGAAACTATATATTTTTCTCTACAAGATCCACTTGGAATTTTGACAAAAGCATGCATGAATAAGAGTAGATCTGAGAAACAAGTTGCAGATCTGGAAAATGCTGCAGTAAATTTATGAATATAAAATTTCATTACAATGGATCATATTTGAATAGAACATATATCAGCAATCCAATCCATGGATCACCAAGTGGAAGGCAAAGCCTAGCACAAGAGATCTCTGATCTAAACTATGAGCAAGACAACCTGCAAACCCTCATACATAAATAACGCAGTTTACCCAGTGGGACATCGTTGTAGCTCAAATGACATAGAAAAATACTGAATAATTGCATATATGAAGTACAAGAAACGATACACTCTTCCAGGAGGTCAAGGGACCCACTCCATGGAGAGAGGCTCTCAAAATACACTATATCTCTGTAGATCTAGATCACCACTTGTTGCAGCTTGCAGAGACAACAAAACCCTCAATGGATTAGCGCTGCCAATGTAAGTAGGAGCTTGGACTCAAGCCTAATAGTGTTTCAATTCAGCAAAATTTCCTCCTTGAATCATCAAAGGAAGAGGTGAAACTCCTGCATAGGAATTCCAGATACAATCCTCCACTCAACAGCAGAGAATGGTATTTGTCTAAGCAGACAAATACTCAGAAATATGATCTATCAACAACCTTCTCTTGCTACCCTCCTTTTCCTTTTATAAGATGAGAAAGCTCTTGCAAACCCTAAAGCATCTTGATGAGTTAGCCCTTTTCACATTAGAGGCTCCCTTCTAGAACTGCACTGTCCCTTTGGAGATGCAATGAACCTAGACAGCATTGTTGATTTGGTCAAGGTTGACCTATTCTTTAGCTCAAACCTCTTTTACACCTACAAGTGATTATTTACATAGCCCTGATTTTTCTTTGTTCACATGGGCATTGATTTATTCATACCTTTTAGGAGTTTTACATATCCTCCTTTATTCATTTATTCATGAAACATAAATTAAAAAAAAAATTGAATGTTCCTCTTAGCTAAGGCTAAGTGGGAACATTATATATTCCAAGTTTAATGTTGGGAAAAAAATCTATGTGGATGTGACTTTCAGTTTATTATGGCTAAGAGAATTTGACAAAGGAAATGGAAAATGATTTAGAAAGGCAAGAGGCATTAATTGGAATTTTATTTATGAAAATAATGGAAATTAGGAGAAAAGGAAGGTGAAAATTCATAGGTTTTATGTGAGGAGGAAAATGAAGGAAAAATAACAAAAAATGAAGAAAATAGAGGCCTCATTAATAAAAGTTCTTATGAGGTTGAGTTGGTACCTTTTTCCAGTTCAGTTTTGGGGCTATCTCTCTCTACTCTCTCTCTCTCACACTCTTTCACAATTAAATAATTCTTGGAGCACTCTAGCATTGGATCAAGGAAAGAAAAGGAAGGAAAAAGAAGGAAAAGGGAAGAAATGATCAAGGAAGAGCATGATCAAGCGGCTACAACAAGATTACTTGCAGCTATCAATTTTCATGTGTGATTTCCTTGCTAGATTTTGCATGCATGGTACATGCATGTGAGTATTTGGTTCTCTTGTTGTAATTGGCATGGGTTTTTCCAGGTGTGACAGTGATTTTCATCCTTGTCTTTCCATTTTCGTATATCCATGGTGTGATGGGTTCTCTTTTACTTGGTTAAGATAGATTTCCAAATGGTTTCGAAAGTGAGGTGGTCTGTGAAGAAGAACACAAGGACTAGGAATCCCTAGACTAGAAAAGGTTGGATTGCGGTAAAGCCATATTTTTTGTACCTCGCGAGGCCTACGAATCCTTGACTAGAAAATGGTTGGTTATACGGTAAATCCTGGAGGTGTGTTCCTTGGATCAGACCTAAGGATCCTCGACCGATGAATCGTGGGATATACCATAAATATTAGAGAGTGGAATCTCGATTAGGCCTAGGAATCCTCGATTGATGAATTGAGGGATATATGATAAAGCCTAGAGACTAGGAGATAGGAAAATTCATCACGGTATAGGTGGAGATATCAGGAGGAATCCATTCTTTTTTTGGGACTAGTGATTCGATGGGGATTGTGGTAAATCCCGAGGAAGGCTGGATTTGTTTTTTTTTTATGTAATATTCCCAAATGGGAAAAGTAGCAATATAGTATATAAACATGGAAGTAGCAATGTAAATCAATGCATAAACATGAGAAACCAATATGGATCCATTTTATTCATCATAATAGCAGCAAATAAATGTCATATAATGAGGCACAAAGAATACAACATAAGACCACAAGCCTCCAATGAATAAACTTGTAATGTTCCAATTTTTTCTTCAATAAATTGGAACATTAATTTTTGTCTAAATTCCTTTAGGAGATGAATAATTGGGTAAGAAGGCCCAATGACAATAAAAACATAAATAAAATCCCTCTAGTATGGAAAGGGATCAGCCATGGAACCAGATTTCACACCCTCATGTGTGAAAGGAGATATTTGCAAAGAGGTTTGACCAAGTCAACCATCACAGGATATGAGGTGGAAAGCACTATATGGGAGAACATAGGAGGGAATATTCTAGAGGAAGGGAAACCCTAATTCGAAGTAGGGCCCGTGGAGATCCTTCACTTGCTATATATGGAGAGGAGAAGAGCCATTTCCATTCATGCATATGTTTATGATTTCATGTCTATTCATACATTAAGCATTCTTTGCTGCTTAGCAAGAATTGCTAGGAAACTCCTGTCCAGGATTTCCTGTTAAGTCCCTATATTAACATTGTATTCCCTTATTATGTTAGTGTAGCCCCACTTATTGTTATTGTTGTACCCCTGTAACCCCCATATTGTTATTATTGTGACCTTACATTATTATTTTTAGGTTGGCTAGGATTACATTGTGGCCCCACTAGGATTATATTGTGGCCCCATGGACTCCTATATATAGAAGGAGGTTTTTTTCATTTGTATCATACAATAATTGTTCATTTATGTAATGTATTGGAGGTTTCCCCCTCGAAGTGGCTCATTTCTAAGGTGTTGATATCTCTTTTCTTCTCTTTTTGGAGCTGGTTACACAACATTTCCTCACCTTCTCGAGAGGCCTCTTGAAGGTTGGTTCTTCATCTTCCACATATCTTGGCTCAATGCGAAAGCATCCTCCTCCAGGACAACGTTATTACTGCAGCAGCATAATACTGTGTTGTAGGGTGTTGCAGTGGAGACTCCACAACAACTCTTCCATTTCTTGTTTTTTAGAGGGAGAGTCTTTCTTGCCTTTGGAGGATCAGTTTGGGAAGCTTGAGAGCTGATTTGCAGATCTTGGCACTTGGCCACAGTATTCTATTCCACTCAATGTGTAGTCCCTCTTAGTGACTGCGTTATTTTCATGGAGTATCTGTAGTGAGGGTTTGCAGATTGATCATAGGGTGAGATCTCAAGTGTAAGGATCAGCCTTCCACTCAGGAGATCTATTGGAGGACGTTTACTTCAGATTTTTCATCATCTTCAGCCTTCTCTATTGAGTTCCAGATTTGAGTTGCAACAACTTCCCAGCAACTCCGACATTTTTTCCATTTTGTATATTTCAGCCAATCCCTTAGAGGATTGATGTATTATTGTTTCTAAGGGTTAGAGCTTTGCTCCCCTATTGTATTTGTGCCATATATTGTCATATTCATGTATTGACATCATTTTTCAGCAGTATTCTATCATAGACTGCGTCCTCATAGCCTGGGTTTATGTAGAAATAGTAGTGTTCTTTCATATTCATGTACATGTATTGTTGAGGCTTGCATTTCCTTTCTTGAGAGGTTGTTTCCTCAGGATATTGTACTCTTTTACTGCTATAACATTATTCTTGGCTATTCATACATCTTCTTGTCTCATAGCTCATAAAAATAACGCTATCTCTTCATGGTATGCTCATGTATGTGTTTTCATATTGTTGTAGCTCACTTTTGAGTGGGATTCTTCAAGAAGCTCTATAGATAGAGTTTGAAAAGGGCCAAATAGCCTCTGGTTATCACACTTCCTTAAGAAGGTGACATATCCAGTAAATTCCCCTTTAGTCAATCTCTGGAATAGATTGTTGATTGCTAACATTCCTGAAAAGGGAACATTACAGTGGTATCAGAGCAACTTTTTTGGCTCAGCCTGTGATTCTCCGCCAAGAAGATCGGAATGTTGAAGAAGATGAGTTTATTCTCATCTATTTTCAGATCCAAAGGAAAATGCTCCAAGGACGTCAAGAAGATTGAAGAAGAAGAAGAGGAAGTACCATGCACTTCCTATTCTCATCAAGAAGAAGACATTGAGCATGGAAGACACTTGGATTATTATATTCTAAGTGATTACCTTGTTGAGTATAGATCTCAAACTAGAGCCTTCAAGGAGACTCTATATTTTCCTCATTTCGTCCAGTTGAAGGAAGAGAAGAGACCATGTAGTAGAAGAGAAATCAAAGGCAATAGATTTATGTTGTCTACCTATGATGGGTCATCTACTGCAAGAACTTGGGTGAGAAAATTGGAGGCATTTTTCTTACTACATCCTGTAGTAGAGAAAGAAGCTGTTGAAATCTCAACGTTGCACTTGGAGGGTGAAGCCTATGATTGGTGGAGCAACCACTTGAGTCATGAAGGGGTGAAATTTTTTTCAAAGTTCATCCAAGGGTTGATCAAAACCTTCGATGATGAAGGGGAAAGGAAATAAAGGATCACATCACCACCTGAGGAGCCTTGTGATAACGATGTCACACTCATGGATGAGTAGCCACATGCATTAACAGTTGGGGCCACCAACACTTTTGAGGAAGGAAATCTTACAGCCCTACAAGAAGTTCCAAATACACATCATGGTATGAAAATATTTCCACATTCCATTGTTGCAGCAAATTATTTTGATCAATGTGGAGATTTACTTTTGCATGACCAAGGGTCAAATCCCATTGCTACTATAGAGCAGCTTGGTTGCAGTGCACTCTGCAACATGGAAACACTCAAGATGGAATCAAACCATCATTCTCATGAGCCATTTTTGGGTTGTACATCACATTGGAGGTTGGGGTTTGAAGCCTTGAAGATTGATGGTAGACATATTGGAGTAAGAAACCCTTTCTCCCTTCAAGATGACATTTTATCAATGATCTCCTCTCAGCTCAAAAAGGAAATTCTACTTTCAGATCCAAGACCTCATTGGTTTTGGAAGACTATTGATGAAAGGGAGGTCTCAAGGAGAGATATCATTGGAGGTGCACTTCAACACACCATTGTTGGACAGATAACTTGTTCTTGCAGACAAGACCGATCTCCCTAGTACTAAAAGTATCTAGCAACAAACAGCCAAATAAACTAATCTTTCTCTAAGCATATATGATCTATGAAAAGCTCTATTGAGGTGTTAAAGACTTACCGTTTGTCCAGTGCTTGTTTGAAGTCGTTGTTGTCCTTCGCGCGCTTGAAGGAGTTCTCCTCGTAAACCTGCAGTTACAAACAAGAAAAATATTACATAGCACCTGTATAGAAATAATCATAAACCATGCTTATCATAGTGATCAAGGAATCTATGAAATAAACCATTGATTGAAAAATTATTGAGAAAAATGAGTATATTTGTATTAATTTCAAAAGAAGAAAATCCTTACAACGTGAGCCTTGATGTTTCACAGGACTTTCCTGGGTCCGAAGCAGGATTCTCCTTTACTTTGATAAGCTTTGCACTCCTTCAACAAAGACTAATAGAGGTATGTAATCTCTACTCACAAAAATCTTAATCCACTGAGTCGGAATCTCAACAACATTTAACTTCAAATATTCTAAAGCTTGAACTCCCCTTGAGGTTACCCAATGCCTCTTTTTATAATGGAAAAGAGGAGGTTTCTTGTTCCAACTATGAAGGCATAGAATCCTCCTTCAAAGGGATAAGCTCCTCACATCAAGGGTTTAGCTCCATAAGGTAAGGGATACATGAATCTTACCAAAGTGTACCCATTCCCAAAAATTCTCATCTAGAATCTTCTAGAATTGACCTCAAGCCAACTTTTTAATTTTACTTTCTTGCATTTTTTATCTTACAGGGGTTCCACACCTGTAACACAGATAAATTGAGTTTAGGTACGCAATATAGATGAACATTAGGTGCGGGACCACAGGAAATAAAGAGAGAAAGTGCGACACCAAAGTTTAGGAGATTTTTAGGAACTTTTCTCTGATTTTCAAGGCTTGTCATGAGGAACTAATATGTTAGACTTGCAAAGGGAGAAGTATGAGTAATAATGAGCTTATACACATAGCAGAATGTCAGGATGACAATTTTTAGTGTAACAAATTTCCCCCTAAAGTGCAAAGTCTGGAATAGATGAAACTGAAGTCTGTCATATATGAAGAGTGCAGTACTTTATCATTTAGAGGATCATCCTGTGGACATCCCAGTCGAAACCTGTAAAAAAATTCAATGCAAAATATATATATATAATCATATTATCGCTGAGGTAGGAATTCCCATACTCAGATCAAAACTAACTAGAAATTGATTCAAATTGTTCTGATACAGGAATGATTTTGAGTACATCACAGTATAGACATGTGTAGACACAGTATGGACGTAGCCATATGTTCATAAATATTCCACTGTACAAATGATAACAAAATTCCTCGCAACTTGGATGGTAGAAACTAGATCCAGGGTCTTGATTTCTGCATCTCGAACTAGTACAGTTCTATCCATGTGAATGAATGTGTTGAAGTTGAACATGGTAGAAACCACTTGACTACCAGTCAATGATGTAAACTGTTAACAAGTGTGAGAGTAACCACCAGTAATGTCAATGGCTCTTAAAGTACTCAGTACAATCCATGAAATGTGAATGAATGAGTTGAATTCGAACATGTCACGGAATCATTCGATCAAAGGTCAATGATGCAACCTATCGTCGAAGGCGAGAAACCTGCCATTAAGGCATGTAGATTCCAAGGTACTGACGATTTCTGGATCAACTTCCTAGATAATGAGTTTTTGTTGATAGAAAGTGATTTGTCATAGGCAAGCCCATAACGTGAAATCATATATCAAGTCTTGAAAATGTATATTGGCAAGGACTGACTCAGGGATAGTCAAAATGGATGACAGATATTTTGCAAATGAATGGTTTATTTGAACTGTCCTCTTGAACAAATAACAACACTGCAGATGGCTTGGTGACAATTGACCCAAAGCTAATACCTAGAAACTGGATGAAAATCTTCAGTGAGGTTTGATTAATTGTTTAGGCAAAGGATTTCCCAACCCAGGTGAATGAAAGTTTTGTGTTCAACAGTGGTTAAGTGGATTTTTCGAAAAATCAAAATACAACAAACAAGTCCATTTTTCTCTCATTTCCACCACCATTTCTGGCAAGTACCTCTTTATTTTTGACAAGCTTGAGGAGGATAACATTTGCTTGTTTATAAGCTCATCCTTCAGATGATTCCAACTTAGTTTAAGATTCGAACCCTAAGAAGGAGTGGTTCGTTTCTATTTTGAAATTGAACAGGTCCTTTACTGTTAAATTTTAACGAGTCTAGTATAGGAGAAACTCGGTGTTTTTCAATTTTAGGGAGTCAGAAGAAAAAACTTAACAAAACTCCATGGGTGTAATTTTTTGTAAATTTAGTCTCTCGAGCCTGAAAAAGGATAAAATAATGCAGGAGAGAACTCTATTGACCGTATTTAGTCAACGTATACCTTTTTTGTAAATAGTCCATTTCAGTCCGTAAAAGGGGTAAACTTATACTGAAGGGACGATCATTCATTTACTTTAACGAATTCGAATAATCAAGTACTCGACAATATTTTCATATTTAGAGAGTCTGAAAAGGGCTTAAAAGAGAACTCCAATGTTTCGCTTTTTCTTAAAATTTTGAAAGAGTCCGAAAAAGTGATAAAAGTATGCTCTTTGTTGAAAAATGATAAATTCTCCTGAAAAAACCAATTTCTGCACAAAAACTTGAAACATTATACATACCTGTTTAAAATAAGTAAAAATGCTTTCAAAATACCCTTTTTAAAGTGAAAAATAAATAAATTAAAAATTCATCTATTCGAAAAAACTTATAAAAAGAAGTTTTTCAACTTCATGTTTACCGTTCAAGTTCAGAGTGAAAAGTAGAAGCTTTTGGGTAAAAAAAAGTTCCTGTGAAGATTCCGAAAGATCCGTTCGACGAAATCGAGAACCGTCAGTCCCAGGTAATCCCTGACCTCTTAATCTTGCTTTTTATCTGTTTACAATTCTTTTTTAGGCTTTAGATTTTATTTTGAAGGGAGAAATATGTTTAAGAAATCGCCCACGGGGGTCCGTAGGCACGATACACGGGACCTGCGGACCCCGACCTTTTTCTATGGAGAAAAAGGTCGTGGGTCCGCACTTTTTCCACAAAACGCATGCGTTTCTACGCATTGTGTACGAAGGAAAAGTGCGGTCCCCGCGCATTTAAATTTCAAAATCAATTTTCTCATTTTCCGCCCAGAAGTTTTCAAATTAGATTGTTCTAACTTATCTTTTTATGCATTGTAGGATTAGCAAGATGTTGATTTGGAGAGAACATGAGCATGAGGATGTGGATGACGCCGCGATGCTCCATTTTCCCACAATGTAGGCTTTAAAAGCATGAGTTTTGTACAAATTCTGGGCCATTCAAGGCATGAGGGCATAGGTAGACCTCCTGACATGGCTGGTAAACAGGTGGAACGTACAGGACCAGTGTTTCATTAATGGAGGCCACCGGCTCAAAATTGAGCTGGAGGATATTTATTTTCTAACTGGTTTGTCCAAGAGAGGCGAACAAATTTCCTTGTTTGGGACTAGGCCAGGTGGCCAAACTGTCGCTAGTCTTCAACAAGAGTTTTGTACTGATGAGGCAGACCCTAAGGACAAACGGCTTGATATAAAAACTATCATCCATCCCGAGTTGAAAGTGATTGCATTTACTATTACTAGATTGTGTGGGAGTGCCGCACTGCATGTGGCTACCAGTTCCCAGATGCGTATTGCTATTGACTATTTCAGAGGCACCATTTTCAACTGGTGCGAAGCTGTGTTGGCTAATATAAAAGGCCAACTGACTAGAGCGAAAAATGGCAAACTAAATAACTTTGGATATGGATCCATCGTGGTCACTTTTTCTCTAGAGAGGGTACCCATGCTAGCTCCGCAAAGTATTCCTGTTGATGCTGGTCGACTACGAGAACCTCATATGGTTCGTTGGGTTGCATTGATGGCCCGTCACGGTATTGAGGGCGCTGAGAGTGTTCGATTTCCTCCTTCATATTTTCGTTGGCTAGACCGCTAACTCTTTTTCATCGAGGAATTTCCATACACCGGGATAGATTTCTGTGGTGACCGGGAGATGACTCTCCCAGCAGGGGAATAGTGGGATGAATCAGGTAAAATCATTTTCAACGAATTCTAAGTTCTAATTTTTTATTTTTGATCGTCTTGTCAATTAATAACCAAAAAGTTTTTATGAATGCAGATGTGGGTCCACGGTGACCAGCCCATCTCCAGCCCTATGACAAAAGACAACCAGTTGCCGTCGCACCAGCCCTAGTAGGCCAATCAGCGGAAATTGTGTCTGATATAGAGCATCATCTAGTGCGCCTGACTCTAGATATTCCAGAGACGGACATAGATGAGATCCCACTCAGATTGCAGAGATACGTGATTGGTGTTCCAGGACCTTTTAGGAGGTTCCTGTGTAGGGTGGCTCGGGCAGTGGTTTCTTATCGTGATCATCATCAGTGATGGGATGATCATGTTGTAGACTCATATTTTTGACTTTTTGTGTTATCATTTTTCTGATCATAAGGTGCTTCCAACCTATGATCGAAGACAATGTATATTTTTTGAAAACAGTTTATCCTATGATATATCACTATTTACCGACTATTTGTGTACATATTATGGATGTTGTTTGTTTTACTGTTTTGATTATTGCAAATGTCGATTTATCATACTAGAAGCAACTACGTCTGCTAATGTATTTAAATGTCTTGGAATATGTTGATATTAAATGTAATCAAATTCGCGTTCCAAGAGACGAACTCTTAAAAAGTAACCGTAATAACACTGGATTTCTAATGGTATAAACTCTGTTTAATTGTAATACAACAAGTTTAGAATCCAACCTAACAACCAAACTCCGAATTCCAAATGATATGGATTCAGATAATAACTCAATCACTGCACTATATTCGGAAATGTTATTCGTTGTTTGACCAAGGCTTACCCCATGCATGGATACTAACTCGTCAGAGGGTGAATAGATAACCCAAGTTGTGGAAGAAATGTTCCGTGTACTACGACAAGCACCATCAGCAAAACCAATGTAGGTTTGAAGAGACGTCGACATCTGCAATATCAAGAGTAAAACTCAGATAAGCAGGAATAGTGATAAAAACACACTTCTAAAATAAGCACGCTTTTCTAATCTAAAACACACCAGCAGTAAAGAAATCTAATCTAATAAAAAACCTCCATACCAAGTTAAGCATAGTATCGCTTCAGATAAAGTCCATTTCTTGGTTTATATAAAGGGACACCGTCAAAATATATCAGCTCATAGGCCCCTTTTGCTAGCTTTCGCTTGACAATGAAAGGGCCATGCCACATAGGCACGAATTTCCCAACTCCTAGCTTATCGTTGGCTTGATCATAAACTAAGACTAGGTCTCCTTCTGAAAAATTTCGAGGGGTAACATTTCTATCATACTGGGCTTTTATTTGTTTAATATGAGCCTCATTTGCTATTGCAGCATTTCATCGATTCTCATCCAGTTGAGCCAAATACAAGAAACGTTTTCCTCTTCAGACGTAGCTGGGAGTAATTCTACGGCTAATTTCAATGACCGAATTTCGCATTCAATCAGCAACACAACTTCCAAACTGTAAACGAGTTGAAAGGGAGTGAAACCAGTTGATGTTTTTACTGAGGTTCGATATGCCCAAAGTGCTAAAAATAACATGGAATGCCAATTCGTTTTGTGAATACCAATAATTCGTCTAATCATGGTGACCAAGACTTTATTTATGGCTTCAACCAAACCATTGGCTTGCAGATAATACAGAGTGGAACTATCATGGCGCAGGCCAAGTTGATCTGTCAGTTCAGTCATCATAACATTCCTAAAATGACTTCCATGATCTGTAATAATGGCTTGAGGAACACCGAACCTAGAAATTATGTGATTAAATACGAAATTTGCAGCAGTCTTGCCATCAGCCGAAAATGTAGGCATCGCCTCGGCCCACTTAGTAAAATAATCTACTGCTAGGATAATATACGCATGCCCCCCAGCCGAGTGAGGGTTACATGTAATAAAATCGATACCCCATTTCGCGAAAGGACCAACAGCAATTATGGGTTGAAGAGGAGCGGGTGGCGCGCACATTTTACGATAAAAAAGTTGACAATTATGGCATTTCCGGATGGCATAAATACAATCTTTAAATAACGATGGCCAAAAATAACCAGCGCGTAATATCTTTTGGGTTGTGGCATACCTAGACATATGACCGCCACATGCTCCAGAATGGCAGTCATTCAAAACCTTTTCAGCTTCTTCATGAACAAGACAGCGTCAAAAAACCGAATTCGCCCCACGATGATAGAGTGTATCACCAATAATATTATACTGTTGGGATTGGAAGCATATTTTCCATCGCTGAGTGCGTGAAATTTTAGGCCGAAAAGATTGGTTTTGGAGATAAACAATAATATCTCCATACCATGGATCGAGCGTACTGATAAGAAACAAATATTCGTCTGCAATGTTCTCTTCTGCCACAGTTTCAGTATCAGTAGAGGGGAAATCACACATCAGTTCCGCAAATACCAAAGATTTCTTGGCCTTGGATTTTTCAAATTCCAAGTCAAATTCCTGCAGGATGACTATCCATTTGGAATACTTGCCCTCTAGCAATTGTTTCGTAAAAATATACATCATAGGATTGCAATCAGAAATTACAGTGGTTTTGCGTAACAAGATGTAGTGTCTAAATCTTTGGACAACTTGCACAGCTGCCAATGCCAATTTCTCCACATGTGTATACTTGATCTCGGTCGGATGCAGATTTCGACTAAGATAGTAAATTACATGTTCAGTGTGAGGTTCATCTTCCTGAACTAGCACCATCCCAATGATGGAATGAGAAGCAGCGAGGTACAAAATTTAATCCTGGCTGTAGTTGGGAGGATGCAATAATGGTGCATGGGTCAACGCGTGTTTAAGTGCATCGAAAAATCGATCAGCGATCTTGTCCCAAAATAATGGAATGTTCTGTTTCAGCAACCGGGTAAAACCCTTTGTAAGCTTAGCATAGTTAGGAATGAACCGACGTAAAAAGTTTTCTTTCCCCTGCAAACTTTGGAGTTGGTGTAAAGTCGAAGGAGGAGGTAATTTAATAATAGCTTCGACCTTCGACGGATCGACGCGAATGCCTAATTTCGAAACAACAAATCCCAGTAAACGACCCGATTCTGCACAGAAAACACATTTGTGTGGATTCAGCCTAATTTTATAATGCCGACACCTCATAAAGATAGCTTGTAAGTGTGTGAGATGGTCGGCCTTGCATGATGAATGAGCAGGTAAATCATCGAGATACGGTTGAACAATGTGCTTAATGTCATGAAACGCGTAAGACATTGCCCTTTGAAAAGTTGCTCCAGCGTTCTTCAAACCAAAAGGTAGCTTGCGATAAGCAAACGTTCCCCATGGAAAAATAAAATATGTTTTTGGCTGATCAGTAGGGAGTATTTTTATTTGATTATATCCGGAAAAGCCATCCATAAAGGAAAACATTTCACTACCGGCACAATCATCGATTATTTGATCGATATAGGGAGTTGGATAATTGTCTTTGGGACAAGCTCGATTAATATCCCTATAATCGATACATACTCATATGGTTCCTTGTTTTTTAGTCACGGGAACAATATTTGATACCCAATCCGTTAAGGGAATTGGATATATGAAACCTGCACGAAGTAATTTTTCAACTTCTGCCTTGATAGCAGCAGCTTTTCTAGAATGTATTTGACGTAAACGTTGACGAACAGGTTTAGCATCAAGGTAAGTCTTGATTTCATGTACGACGATTGACGAATCAATTCCTGGCATTTCTTCATAGGACTAGGCAAACACATCACAGAATTCTTGAAATAGGGCTTTATAAGCTTTAATTTCATTTTCAGTACAACAAGAACCTATATGAATGTTTTCAATTATTCCTGGTTTTACTGAAATGTCAATTAGAACCAAATATTTGGAAATATTTTCCAAATTTAACTTAGAATCAGGATTTTGCAATGGATTCTGGGGTTCTTTGACATATTCAGCAGTAAAAATTGAAGCAAAATCATCTTCAAAATGATCTAGTTCAGGTAAAAATGAAGATCGGTGATGCAGATCTTCCCATGGTAAATCATCAATAGACAAAAATTCATGAATATGCTCATCAGTATGAACAATATTAGGAAATTTCGTTGTGGCTAAACTGGATATAGAAAGTGATTCCTCATGGATCCCATTCATTGGATCAATTCCGGTTGAAAAGGTGTCGGAAAATGACTGTACAGCCTGATATGCAATTTCATATGGACTCAAAGGCATCATGCCATCAATTGAATCTAACTCGAAGTCGGAAGGTATGATCCAAGGATCATCAAACATAACAGTGTCTGACGAAATCATGTGAATAGTTGCAACAACAGGCGATACGTTAGGAGGAGGAAAGGAAAAAGTTCCTAGTAAACTAGAATCTTTAACCAATCCTACTCCAACATCCTTATAAGGGATAGCCATTTTACCAATGTGCTGGATTGTTTCTCTAGAGACTGGGTCGGAAGAGAAATAAGTTAACTGATCTATTGTAATGATCTTTCCTTGATATGGAAATTTTATGAGTCGAAAGACCGAAGAAACAACAGCAGTCATAGCATAAGACCAACTGCGACCCAGAAGAAGGTTGTAATCTAGAGGGGCATCAACCACTTCCACATCTAGATTTACGGTTTTACCTTCGACCCCTATGGGTAAATCCTGCAAAATACCAAAAGGGTGAAAACCTCGACCATAAAAAGCCTTAAGAATCGTCGGAGATTGGTTGAGTGTAGGAGAACCAAGCGATTTCCAACATTGAATCGACATAATACACGTTGAAGCTCCCTCATCAATCACAGTCCGATAGATCGGTCTATTTTTTACTAACACTGGTATCTGGAAAGCCATTTGATGAGGTAGACGAGGTGTACTATTTTCTAAATTGAAGATTATAAGATTAGAATCCTGAACATCTACAGCTCCTATAGCAGACAAAAGTAATTTACGCTATGCTGGGCATGATTGCAGCACTTCCAAAGCCAACATTGCTGAAGGGGAAATAGCTAAGTCTTCAACAATGTTGTAATTCTGAGCAGCTCTCGCATGTGGATTAAAAGCTGATTTACGAAGAACACCTTTAGCAGGCGGTTTGATTATTAAGTCTGGATTTTGTTTCTCAATTTGTAGCAAACCAAAAACATGAGGAGGTGTAGTTGATGTATTTGCACTAGAATATTCTGCTTCTTTACCATCAACGGGATTCTTAGTACCATAATCTTGCGATCGTGTCGCAATCCTTACATGAGACATCATCAAAATAGGTTCTTCCAAAGCAGTCGAAGTGGAACCAATCATCTTACTATCTTGAGTCGGAAAAGGATCCTTCAAGATAGCAGGTTGTTGTGAACCTTTAACAATTTTCGCAACCTCTGCTCGATATGGGAATTCCTTAGTAAAATGATCCTCATCACAAATGTAACAAGGATAGCGAGGTTTGCGTTTTTCGTCACTAGATTCAGTTTTATCAGTTTTTTCTTTTGAATTCTTTTTTTTTTATTCTTCCCTTTCTTTTTACCACCGGATTTAGATTTAGCCATAGATGTCTCTACGACATGAATGTCGGCAAAAATTTCAGGGGAAGTTTCTCCTTTCGGGGAATCTGGTAAATTTATAATAGGAGAAGAATTATTTGAAGATTTTTTCTTACTTTTAGTAGTGACTGTACCAATCATACCATCAGCGGCATGAGACCTTGAAGGAGCAGCAGTTATTTGACCTTGTTTTGGAAGATCGGGGATTTTTTCATGTAAAGTACCTGACTGCGTATAAATGAGGTCAAGGTACTGAGATTGAGCAATTACTTGGTCTTCAGTAACAACACCAGCCTTAGCTACATCTTCAGTGATTTTGGGTAATAATGATTTAACAAACCATTCTGCCAAAATTTGATCTGCAATGTAAACTTTTACCAAACGCCTTCTACGTCGCCATTCATGAATGTGATCAGAAATATACGTGGACGTGGATTGTTTTAGTGAAGTTAATAATTCTGTTCCATTGTCATATCGGATAGGCAACTGAAAATGAGTCAAGAAGAAAATTGCTAACTGACTAAAATTATGAAACCAGCCTCGTGGTAACTCGATGTACCATTTGGCTGCAAGACCAATAAGAGTTCTTTGGAAAAGACATAAGCGAATCGAATCATCAATGATTGAATTAGATGCACACCAGAGATGATAAGTCATGACATGATTTGATGGATCCTCTCCTAACTTACCTTCGAATTTTGGTATATCACTGGGCAACTTATGTGGCATTGGCGGCCAGTTCAGATAATAGAAAATTGGATCATTCGTAAGGCGCGTCAAATCAGGTAAATCCAAAGTTGCAATAAATGGTAACTGACGGTTAGGGTCACGAAAACCTTGAGTAGCCAAAGCAGTTGCAGGAGGTGGATACCCAAGATAACTGGGAATCAGATTTCCATTAGGAATTGTGTAACCTCCTGGAAAACCAGGATTAATCGGACCAAACTGGGGTTGTTGAGGCTGTTGATAAGTGTAGCCAGGGTACGGTTGATACTGATAACTTTGATTTTGTGAACCTGGACCGAATTGAGGATATCCTTGGTACGGTTGATATGTGAATTTTGGTTGACTTGTGACAACTTTACTTGTACCGGTTTGTCTTACAGGTATCTGAACCGAAGTCTGAACTGAAGGTCCTGATTGGGGTATAGAGACTTGAGGTATTTGCACGGATACAGGGATAGCAGAACTCGTGGTTACAGATACTCTAGAAACAGGTGTTATAGGTTGGACAGTCGTTGCAGCGGTTGCAGCAGTTGAGGCGGAGTTTGAGGTGAACTAGGCCCAGCCTGCTGAACAGAACTAGGTGCAGGAGTTTGAATAGTTGGTTGGACAGGTTGCTGGGTTGGACCAGAAACAAAAGGTTGTCCAGGTTGGTAAGGCAACTACACATTAGGCTGCAAATTATATTGATATTGGGATGGATCCCACACCATATTCATTCCGAGGTATTGTCCCGCAGAAGGTTGAACGTAAGGACCATAACCTGGTTGAACGTAGGGTTGATAAGTAAGAGGTAAATTTCCGGCTCCTTGAACAGATGATTGACCAGAAGGCTGTTGGTAACCTTGAATTGGGTACTGACCTTGAGGTTGATAACCCTGAGGCGCGTACTGAAGCTGGGGTTGATAAGGACCCTGAGGAGCATATTGAGCTTGGGGTTGACCCTGGCGTATGTACTTTCCTGAAGGTTGATATCCTTGAGGTATGTACTGTCCTTTGGGTTTTCCTCCAAAATAATATGATTCCACAGTTTGTCCTGGGAAAAAAATACCTTGAGGTTGTCCCCCAGGTGGTAACTGACTTCCTGAAGGTTGCCCCCCAGGCGGTAACTGACTTCCTGAAGGTTTCCGCCCAGGCGATAACTGACTACCTTGAGGCTGCCCCCCAGGTGGTAATTGATTTCCCTGAGATTTCCCTCCAGGCGGTAACTAACTTCCTTGAGGTTGCGGATTCAGAATATTACCAGACATCATAAATATTTGCTCTGCGTTCGAAGTTTCAATTTTAATTCCACTTAAACTAGATGATAATACGCTTTCAATCGGTTGAGGAGTTGCTCCCGAGAAAGTACCAGACAGAGCTTGATATCCCGAAGGAACAGAAGGACCACCATGTAAAAATGCTTCCGGTGTTTGGGAAAACATGGATGACTCTCCTGCCATAATGGATGACGGATAGTAACCTCTGGGTGTTGGATGAAATGGAACTTGAGGTGGAGAAAATGCAAGACCCAGATTCTCCAAAAAAATTGTTAAGGATAGATACCAAGCACTAGTTCGAATAGGGCTGTAGAAAATAGATTCACGTTCTCTAAGATTTAAAGACTGAGGGGATTCGGGAAGAGATAACTCTTCGTCTGGATTAGTAAGTTCTTCAATAGAAATTAGTCCAGATGGAAGATTGTCAGTGATAATATTTCTTACCCTAGGTGAACCAAGATCACTAGAAGTTGGTGAAATAAATCTTGAGGATGTTTCCAAAACAGAAGGTTCAGTTTCAGGTTCAGAGATTTCAGGTTCGTCAGCTAGTTCACTGGAAGGAGAAATATTACGAGTAACTTCAGAAACTGAAATTGGTTCTTGAATGTATTCTGTTGTGGGTGTTTGATAATTAGGATGAACTATGATGGATGAAGTTCCAACTTTTGTTGATTTAATCCTACCACTACTAGATGATACCAGAGCGCGAAGCCCTTCAAGCTGACTTGGTGTATATTCAGGGGGTTTCCCTTGTAGTCTCTGGGATTGTCTTGGCAATTCTGCCATGATTGAATATTTGACTAAACACACACAAACAAAGAAAATTTCAATGAAAACACCTAAAGTCTCTAAAGAAACAAACAACTGAATCACACGCTTAAAAAATCTAAGAGTTCAAACCACACAAAAACAGTAACTTCACGTACTAAAAACACTAGTTGGTGATGAAATCCAACTTAGTAGAAATTTAATACAGAAAGGGTGGTTGGAACAGTTACCCTGACAACCTGCTTAATGAAACAGACTGGCACAAGTTTCCTCACAAAACCATCTCATGTGAAGAGAACCCCCCAGAGAGTCCAAGTGAGTCTAGTCGATGTCTGCTCCAGGTACAGTGAGATCTTTCCTTCAACGTCACCTTAGGGAATAATCTGAAGTTTGTGGACACTAAGGTTACCAATAGTAACAAATATAATTGGGGGAACAGTCTACGATCCGATCCCACGTGCAAGGGCAGAGTAACAAATCTCAATCCCCTTGAAGGTTCCTCGACATGGTTAATCCGAGGTTTACCGACAAGTGACCCTAGGCTCCTCGACAATGGTTAATCCGAGGTTTACCATTTGTAATGCGCGCAAAATCTTCTATCTTCCCCAATGAAACATAATTGATTGTCTCAAAGGTTCGGACATGATCTCGTGATTGACTTCTTTAAGAGAAGCTTCCCAGATTATACAAATTACAATTGGATTTATTTCCTACCACAAGATTTGTCTACTTGTTTGTTTTTACTACCTTGGAGAGTTAATTACTCCCTACTCCAAGATACTAGCCTAAGCTATGTTGGTGATAAGAGCCCTAGAAAATAAAAAGATTGCTAGATGAATTTTAATTAAGTGTTACTTTTAAGAGCTGTTTCTTAAGTCAATGGGTGCGAAAATGAAACTCTGATGGTGTGAAGACTTGACTTCCAAAAAACACTAAAAATGCACCTAAAAATGATAATCAGATCCTTTTCTTTCAATGAAATTCTTTTAATGAACAATTCCTTCTTTAAACATAAAGAACAATTGAAAGAAAATATTTTTGTCTTTTTAGCAATAACTCCAAATGAAACAAACTATCAAATCTCATAAGAAAATCCTTTCACTTTCAAAACTTAAAGCTACAAAACAAGTTTCCTTCAAAAGAGATCTACAAAAATTTATAAAAAACACTCAAAAATATCAAACTAATTCTGCGATCTACAAATTTTAACAATCTAATCGAATAAAAGCTTTAAGAGATTTTTTGAAGAATGTTTTACTTAGTTATTCATCAAACTAAGGATCTATTCGTTCAGAATAACAAACAGATCAAAAACACTCAATTATGTTTTTTATAAAAAATGAAATTCAAAAACCAATAAAAAAGTTTTTTTTTGAAGATTTGCAAAGAAACAGGTAACTCTATTTCTCAATAAAGGATGATTTCACAGTCAGGTCAGATTCAGCAAAAGACAAAAGACCAATGTAATCTTAGGTAATTCAAACAATCAATGCTTCAAATCACTACAAAGACCAAGTGAAAGACAATCCAAAATGCAAAACTTCTAGAAAGTCATCAAAACACCAATACTGCTAAAATTCATTCACAAAAAGCTTTTGACAGAAACAATCATCAATCTGGGCAGAAATCAAAAATTCTAAATCAAAATAAAAATAAAAAATCTAAATTTTTTCAAAATTTTAACAGGGTTCGCTGTTTTTCAGAAGTAACAGGTGTGGTACCGCACTGTTTACTAAAGAAAAGATGTGAAACTGCCCGCACTGTGAAAAGAAGTCAAAGTGCGGTCCCTGGAAAAATTAGAGAAAAACATAAAAGATCTCAAAATTTTCAAAAACAAAGAAAACCTAAGCCACCCAAGCAGATGTCTATCAATAAAAAACTAGGAAAAACATTTCCTCAAATCAAAAATAAAAAGAGAACCTAAAACAACAAGTTCTTTCCCCAGCGAAGTCGCCAATTTGTTGGACAGATAAATGGTTCTTGTGGACAAGACCGATCTCCCTAGTACTAAAAGTATCTAGCAACAAACAGCCAAATAAACTAATATTTCTCTAAGCATATATGATCTATGAAAAGCTCTATTGAGGTGTTAAAGACTTACCATTTGTCCAGTGCTTGTTTGAAGTCGTTGTTGTCCTTCGCGTGCTTGAATGAGTTCTCCTCGTAAACCTGCAGTTACAAACAAGAAAAATATTACATAGCACCTGTATAGAAATCATCATAAACCATGCTTATCATAGTGATCAAGGAATCTATGAAATAAACCATTGATTGAAAGATTATTGAGAAAAATGAGTATATTTGTATTAATTTCAAAAGAAGAAAATCCTTACAACCTGAGCCTTGATGTTGCACAGGACTTTTCGAGGTCCGAAGTAGGAATCTCCTTTACTTTGATAAGCTCTGCACTCCTTCCACAAATACTAATAGAGGTATGTAATCTCTCCTCACAAAAATCTTAATCAACTGAGTTTGAATCTCAACAGCATTTAACTTCAAATATTCTAAAGCTTGAACTCCCCTTGAGGCTACCCAATGCCTCTTTTTATAATGGAAAAGAGGAGGTTTCTTGTTCCAACTATGAAGGGATATAATCCTCCTTCAAAGGGATAAGCTCCTCACATCAAGGGTTTAGCTCCATAAGGTAAGGGATAAATGCATCTTATCAAAGCGTACCCATTACCAAAAATTCTCATCTAGAATCTTCTAGAATTGACCTCAAACCAACTTTTTAATTTTACTTTCTCACGTTTTTGATCTTACAGGGGTTCCGCACCTGTAACACAGATAAAGTGCGTTCAGGTACGCAATATAGATGAACATTAGGTGCGGGACCGCAGGAAATAAAGAGAGAAAGTGCGACACCAAAGTTTAGGAGATTTTTAGGAACTTTTCTCTAATATTCAAGGCTTGTCATGAGGAACTAATATGTTAGACTTGAAAAGGGAGAAGTGTGAGTAATAATGAGCTCATACACATAGCAGAATATCAGGATGACAATTTTTAGTGTAACAACCATGGAGTGCAATGCTTTTCTTCCTTTCTCACAAGAGTAGATAGAAGATGGAGGACATCTTAGGATGGATAACATCTCTCATGCTTGTGTTGGACATTCCTTGAGCCATACACATCATGATGGGAGGTTTTTTCCTACCACCTATTTGGGTCTTGATAAGGTCTCTTTGATCCTTGAGAAGCTTGCATTTCAAAATCCCATGAAGTGCAAAGACAGGAATTTGATTTTGGAAGATGGTAGCCCTCATGGGAGGAGTATCCAGATGAGGAGAATAAGAAGGCATCCACAAGTGATTGAGTGGATGTGGTTGATGAGCAAGGATCTAGGGGGCTACTTGTAGATCTATGATACCGGGCAGCAGGAGGCTTGGCTGCGCTGGACACTCTTGAAAGAGTTTGGCCATCACTTGGCAAACACTCTTCCAAAGAGTAAGAGGATGGATACTTGCATCATTGAGAAGCATAGAGTATGGTTGCATGGTGTTGATATGATACTCATATCATTCATTATGGCTTCATCACATGATCAGTATGATGGAGGTATTGGGAGGTAGCAAAATGACTTGTTGCTTTGCTTGTTTCTGGGAGAGCAAGAGCAGATTTTCTCTCACACTTTGCATGATGTTGCAAGAGGAGGAGATGGCATTATCTCCTTGGTCTTTGACGATTTTTAAGCTCTTCCATATTGGGGAGCATTCCATATTTTTTGCAGCAATATTGGAGGAATATTTGACAAGGAGCATGTCAAAGATCAGAGTTTTGTATTGACAGGGCTTATTTGCATAAGCTCATAGCACTGTCACTTTGGAGTAGAGACTTATGGATGAAGTGTGCCCAATGTAAATGTGGTGGATCCATAACCCACAGGTCCTAGGATCATTTCATATTTGTTGCACTTTATGATAAAATAGGAGGTAATGATGATAGAGACATTTATCACTATGGCATATTCTTCTTAACTTGGGTTTCCAAGCATGAGGAGGATTATCTTCTTGCAGCACATAGTTCATTATTCTTCATAGCATGCCAAAAAACTATGGAGGACTCATTTATGGACCCATGTGCCATCTTACTTCTAGCATATGGTGACAAGTTTTTTTATACATTCGTTGATTTTCACACTCTTACCATTCTTATGCAGTGCATTGCTTCACAAGAGGGCAAGCTTGTCACATTGCTCCATGAGTTTTATTGGGCCAATCTACATGATGGAGGCAGCCATATATTTTGTGGCCTTGGGAAATTTTTTTATCATGACTTGTATTTTTAGTTTATACACTCTAACATGTATCATGTGGAGACATGCATGATTAACCATGAAATAAGAAACATTTTGCCTTGTACTTTCTTCAAGCAGCAACTTGTAAAACTGCGTTGTACTTGTTTGGGAAGCTGTTGGTACCTTCTTGCACCACATGAAACCTTCAACATTCTCTCCATTGTATTGTTGATCATGAATTCATTTTCTGATATAGACCATATTTGTATGAGGATCATGATTATGAGAGAGGCACATGAGTTGGATGTGTCTTTGAGTGGGAAACATTCTCACAAATTCTGCACTACATGTTCTAATGGGAGCATGGGAGGAGATATGGCCACCACAACCAAATGTTTGTTCCCTTTTGAGGTGGGCCATGAGATTGATATTCATCCATTTTATAGCCATGGGCAAGTGTTTGGTCATGTATTGTTGTTACATTAAGCCATTTTCTATCCACTAGTAGATGTGATGGATCTTGTACATTGCTTGCCATGCAATTTTCTGAAGTTGCAGTGGATGAAACTGCGATGTGTCCTCTTGAGATGTTGTTTGCACCTTGTAGAATCATGTAAAACCTAAAACAAACTTCTTGTTGGTCACTTTAATTGTTTATTGATTTAAACAATTCAAGTGCTACATAAATTGTCAACCCAGGGAAGTCTGTTTATTTCAAAGGAAATCACACACTGTATATGCTCAATTTCAAAAGAAATGGAATGTTGTAGCAAAAATTACGCTAATCACACCTTGCTTTAACAAAACTGAAGTCTACTTGAGTTACAACAAAGACAATCTTTCTATTTCAGACAATCATTAAAAGAATCATGGATTACATTAAAAAGACAATGATCTAGGAAAGGAAATCAATCTGTAAAAAGGAATACCAATTATGCTATAAAAAAGAACATGACCCTATTCCTCAAGTAGGAACATTAAACACCTGTTTTTGATTACCAAGCTTCCACAAACTCATTCCATAAACAATATTTCTAATTAAAATAATCCACAACTTCTCAAGAATTAATTGTGTGAAATCAATGCAACAAGAAATGGAAACAAAGCTTCAGCAATAAACAACAGAATTATGATACTGCATAAACAACTTCAGTAAATAGAGTTTAACCAAGGCATGAATGAAAATAACAGTTAACAAGCTACAAGAACAAATGGGTGAATCTTGTGAGGAAGGCAGGCCCTTTCCTTCTCACAAGATTCCCCAGAAGAAGGAATTAAAATGAGATGCTCAGGACAAAATTTTATTCATCTGTCGAAAGCAACATATTACAAAAAGAGTCACATTCCTTCTCTATTCAAAATGAACCTCCCATAGTCTCTAACTATCCTCTAATGCTGATGTCTCCTATTTTTAAAGAGGAGACATCTATTACAATTGATTTACATTATAGAAATCCTATTTTTAACCCAATCTGATCTTCTATACTGAAATAGGACCTTTCTATTCTTCCATGGTAAAATGTTGTTACAATGGTTAAGATGGTACTGGCTTTAGAATGGCCCATGTAACAACTTCCTTGTCTTTTCTTGTTGCCATAATGCTTGAAATGCTACTTCAAAATCGCAAATCACGGGCTATTTCAACAACGGGATTTGTGTACCATGTTGACTGTTTCAACAACGCGATCTTCAGACAGCCATAATAGATTATCTGTGGTCTTAAAACTATCTCAGAAACTATACATCTTTTATTAATGATTAAATATGAAATTAATGTAAAATTATATGTAAAACAAGTTAAAAATATAGTAAAGATAAGAATATTATATACCTTTGGAAAAATGGATGAAAGTGATAGTGTAAGCTTCAAATATGGACTGGAAAAGAGTGGAATGATAAAAAAAATGTATGGTCAAAATGGTACATTATGGAGTCCTAAAATCCCCACCAAATGAAAGGGTTGCATGTCCTCAGGCAACTTTAGTCAGGGTTAGATCCTGGATACTGGATTTTAACATGCAAATTACTTAGGCAATAGCTACGGAAGGTGCTATCTGTTAAAGCTCTGAATCCTTGCACATTTTGCAATATCTACCATGTTGCTACTTCATCCTTGTTAGCCAACCTATAATGGGCATGATATTCTTCTGCTGGCATCCATAAAATAGGAAAATAAAAGTGGTACCCTATCCACTTTTCAGCACATTGCTGAACACATCTGATGTAATTGGGTACTCTAGACAATGCAGTTTCAAGGTTAGTACGGCTAAAAGGATTATACTCCTGCCTCTTCTTAGAATATTGTTGCCACAATATATTGTTTTCTCTTAGAGCAGCAGTTTCTTTGGCCCTGATGAATTAGTGACAATCATGGAGTACTGAAGCCTGTAATTGCTGTATGTGTTCAATCATCCCTGGCTTCTGCAAAAATTGATGATATTCTGCCACAAAAATGGCAGGGTTCTAAGGTTCTGGCCTTATCCAAAGAAGGTGGTTGTCTTCATTGTGCCTAGTTGCAAGAAAAGCAGTCTACCATGTCATCTGATTAGCAAGGAAGGAGGCAAATGCCCTGATCTGAATATCACCAACAAGAGGGTTGAGATTAATCTTTCTATTTTTAGGGATAGCTTCTTTGTGAAGGTACAACTCACATAGTAGGTGTTGATCACTGGTGGAAGCTTTTACAAATTTTTTCACAAACTATTCAGATGTAAGCACCTCATGGGGTCTTCCATCTTTGACTACTTTCAACTGAAAATAAACAAGGAATTCTGAGAGAAATAAAGAATAGTTTAGAGATGGTTTCCTTGTGGCAAAAATTTTTTTTACTAGTTAAAACATTAAGAGAAGTTTTCCTTTTAGTTCTTTATTCTCTTTCTTGTAAACCCTAAATTGCTGGAGTGTCTTCTCCCAGGTCTCCCAATTAGAATATATATGATTCTGCCAAACCAATTTGTGTTTTTGTAAGTTTTATCTTGGGAAATAGCATATTGTTTCCTCCGCTTGTTCATTATTTCCATCTCTTTCCATGGTTCAATTTGTGTTCCGACATTGCAAGTGGTAGGCTGAGGTATAGTCTGAGTAGCAGAATCAGTTACAATAGGGCAGGATACTTGTACCTTGACTTATTTTTCTGAAATTTTTGAAGGCCCTACTGGTTCTTGTGTAACAGTAGGGCATTCTTCTTTGACTGCAGAGGATGTAGATGCTCTCGGAATTGGAACTTGAACTATCTTATATCCTACTTGCTGATAGATGTTTCCAAATTGGTGGCACATATATTCTTTATATGGATCATTTTCTGTATGTTTGTCTGCCATGGATGCTGTATGGGCCAGGGTATAAAAATTTAGCTCCTTATCAAAGGCCTCCCTTGCCATTACCAATTCTCGCTTATAAGCTTCTAATTCTAATTTTAGAAACTCATTTTCCTGTAAAAGGGAGGCCATGGTGACTGGGCCTTGTGTATCAGTTTCTTTCTCTGGAGTTGATTGTTGTGTTTCAGCTGTAGCTGGTTCTTTTGTGACAGTTAGCGCTGGTTCCTTTGTGGTAGTTACTGAATGAGTAGCATCTTGGATGTCTATTTTTTGCACATCAGCAGCTGGTTCTTATGTTTCAACTGCTGACTGAGTAGTTGGTTCTTGTGGAGAAGCTACTGACTGAGTAGCTGGTTCTTGTGGGATAGCTACTTGTTCTATAGAAAATGATGTCATATTACCCTAGGCATCTGGTTCTTGTGTTTCAGTGCCACAAGGTGAGACAGGTAATAATTCCGGGGTTTGGAAGGGTGGTGATGAATGGAGTTTTAACAAAATGGCTGTGGGATAAGGGGTAATAGGAATGGTTTATGATTCAATAGACGTCCTCATTCGTCTCCTAGGTAAGAAAGAAGAAAAAGTAGTAGTTTTCTTTTTCTTTTTATGAGAGAGTTTTTCCCTAGGAGAAGGGCTATCAGAGGAGGTAGCAGATTTAGTTGTGGCCCTTGTTTGTCTTTTTGATAGAGAGGCGGTTGTGATTCACCTTTTTATTTTACGAATAGAGGAAGATAGTGGTGTATCGGCCTGAGAGTCATCACTGGGAATATAGACAGTAGGATCAGATGATTCTGCTAAGTGGTGAGATGGACTTGAAGACAGGTTAACTGGATTAGCAGGTTCTGTGGATGGAATTGATGGAGGGTCAGGGATATTCGCCGTTTGCTACTTGTGAGAACTTTCACTGATTTCTTAGGGATTTCCAGTCGCTTCTTGAGGAATTTCGGTAGCTTGCTCAGGAGGTAGAGGTAAGTTGTTTAGAGGATGATTTTTTTGAGCAAAACCCCTCTGAATCAGTAGCTGAACAAGGCAGTGATGGGTGAGGGAAAGGAGTGGAAATTTTATCCATCTACAATAATATGACATATTTCTAGTGCATCCAAGTAAATAGTAAGGAATGTTCACTAGTCTACCGTGTCCTAAATGACTCATTAAGACAAATTCGTGCTGATAGACTACCTAATAGCGACCTTCACAAGTGAGATAATGTTTGACAAATTCGGAAACTTTCGACCAAGGAGGAGGCAATGAGTGAAGTCCAACACCTCGGCCTTTAAGTTCGATGTGTTCTCCTGGCAGAAGAAAGTCTTGTTGTGCATTCAGAATGATGTTCTTCTGACTAAACCATCAAGTACCAGTGACAGGAAGACCTAAAACTTGTGCTATGTTGCCCTCTGAAACCGGAATTCGGACTCCCTGGATAGTAGAATGGTCTTCCTGAATATTTTGTGCAAATTCCAAGACCTGCTGTGGGTCGAACTCTTGAAGTCTCTCAAAATATCCCACCCAGCCTGCCTGCTGAAAAATATGATATGCATCTGGAAACAATTCAAGTAGAGCTATCGAGTTGGGCTCATGTCGAATAGCCGGTCCTCCCATAGTTAACCAACTTTGGTAAAATTCAGAGGCAAAGAGCGAAGTTACCGGACTTTGAACAGAGTAAACTTTGCAAATGAGAACATGGAGTAACGGTGAAGAGGCGAAGTAATGGGTAGGAAAAATGATGGTAATTGGCATGTTGTGAAATTATGGCATATAATTTCAATATCCCCCCCAACTATGGTGAAATGATGTTTTTAAGTGTGTGGAGATTGTGGTCATAATAAACAAAATCTTCTCTTTAAACCATAGTTCAATTGTATTTACATAAAATTTACATACCATATATTTACCTTTGATTTGTAGTTTGAAAAATATAGTGCTTATTTATAATGGCTCAATAGTCATAGAAGAACTTTAGAAACTTTTTGAAAAATGAGGGAGATCATATTATAGGTCT
Source organism: Pinus albicaulis (assembly GCA_034641835.2). NCBI lineage: Eukaryota > Viridiplantae > Streptophyta > Pinopsida > Pinales > Pinaceae > Pinus > Pinus albicaulis. Next base: position 489,110,879 of record CM076575.1, read on the forward strand.
TCTTGATTATAAGAAAAAAGAAGTGAATGGACAGGATTACCACAAGGAATAAGAGAAGTGAAAATGAAGGATTGAAGAAGTTGCATAGTCATTTTTTTGGAGGAAGAAATGGTGTTTCAACAATGGGAAAATGAATGAAATACTACTAAAAAGTGGTGTTTCAGCAATGAAAGAATAGGGAAAGTGTTGTTAAGAAGTGATGTTTTAGCAGTGGGAAAATGGGGAAAATATTTGCTAAGAAATCGTATTTCAGCAATGAAGAATAGGGAGAATATTTGTTGAAGAATGGTGTTTCAGCAATGGGAAAAATGGGAAAAATAGGAAAAATGATATGAAAAGGGGAAAAGGAATGAAGGGAATGAATGACAAAATGTTACTGGGAGATGGGGAAATGAGTTTAAGTGAGGGAAGCAAAGCTTCTCAAAATGAAGCTTGGATCTTGTTGTAGTGAAATTGTCCTTCCTTGGTAAGCCCTTCCTTAATCAAGAATCTGCAAAATAATCAATTGTAACATGCCAACCCTTGACATGGATTATTAGTTTAAGAAATCTAATATAATGCTAAAAATACAGTGCAGAAAACAATTAAATGCAGTGAGGAGCAAAAGACTCCCCTAGAAAGAGATAATGTGCATCTGCCATGCAAGTGGCCTTAAAATCTTCTTTAGAAATAGGGTGCTAGTACAAACAAAGTCGATGACCATTTACTAATAGTGGTGTTTTAGAGTCATCAATTGTTAAGAGCCTTACTGTTCCATTTGGAAAAACAACATTTACTTCATAGGGTCCCAACCATCTTGTACGTAGCTTCCCTTGAAATTTTTCAAACCATGAATCATACAATAAAGCCCAATTACCTTTTTGAAACTACTTGTGCTTGATGATTTTATCATGCCACTTTGTTCTTTGTTGTTGGATCATAGTTTTCTGATGAATGGCATCTAATATTTTTTCATCCAGTTCATGAAGCTGCTGCAACCTAGCTGTCTGCACGTCAGTCAAATCAAGGTTAACAGCTAAAGTAGTCCTTAAGGTTAAAAACAACACTTTTACAATAAACCAATTCATAGGCAGAAAATCCTGTAGTATTTCTCCAGGTAGTTCTGTAAGCCCATAGTGCTTCAGGGAGCCTCTAAGACCAATCCTTCTGATTATCCTTCACTGTTTTGGTTAGAGTGGCTTCTATTACTTTGTTTGTGCTTTCCACCTGCCCATTGGCTTGGGGGTGGTATGGTGTAGTCATTCTATGATGAATATGATATTTCTGAAGGGTGGCTTTGAAACCATGAGAATTGAAAGGAGGTCCTCCATCTATAACTAGCTCTCTAGGGACTCTAAATCTAACAAATATTTCTTCAAATAGGAAAGCTAGGACAACTTCTTCATTAGCTTTAAGAAGTGCTTTGGCCTCCACCCATTTAATCATATAATCTGTGTGGACTAATATATAAACTCTTTGGTTGGATGGAGGATTAATGGGTCCTATAAAATCTAAGGCCCATCTTTCAAATGGTTCAAGTATTACTTTGGGGTTTAATGGCATTTCATCTCTATGATTAGGTTGACCCATTCTCTGACAGCTATCACAAGCCCGAACATATTTCTTTGCATCCTTAAAGAGTGAGGGCCAATAATAACCCATCCTAATAATTTTATGTGCCATTCTTTTATCAGCAAAATTCCCTCCACAAGGGCCATCATGACAAGCTTTTAGTATATCATACACCTCATCCTCTCTAATGCATCTCCGAATTTCATGATCAAGTCCTGTGTAGAAAAGACACCCACTTATCCAGCTATACCGAGCACTTTGTTGAATGATTTTTCTTTTCTCTCGATGTGATAGGTGTGATGGTAACCTCCCTGCAACCAAATAATTGGCAATGTCTGCATACCATGGTGAGCGAGCAGATACTTCAAATAAATACTCATCAGGAAAGGAATCATCTACTGGAATATTATCATCAGTTTTTAACCATGAAAGGAAATCAACAACAACATTTTCTTTACCTGGTCGATCTAAAATCGTAATATAAAACTCTTGTAATAACAATAACCATCTGGTAACTCGAGCATTTGTGACAGACTTGTTCATTAAACACTTAATAGCCGAGTGATCAGTATGGACAAAAGTAGAGTAACGAGTAATGTAATGTCGAAATTTATTAATGGCATAAATTACTGCTAAAAATTCCTTTTTGGTAACTGTATAATTATGCTCAGCAGGGGTCATATTATTACTTATAAAGTATATAACATAAGGAAGATGGTTTCCCTCTTGTCCTAAGACAGCTCCAATTGCAGTATCTGAAGCATCAGAAGATATATGAAAGGGAAGTGCCCAATCAGGTCCTCTCAAAATAGGAGCTGTGGATAACTGATGCTTGAGTTCTACAAAGGCCTCCTGGAAAAGATTAGTCCACTTAAATTCAACATTTTTCATAAGTAACACAAATAAAGGAGAAGCTATTTTGGAAAAAAATTTAATAAATCTCCTGTAATATCCAGCATGTCCTGGGAAACTTCTCACATCAGTTTGTGTTTTAGGAATAGGAAGATTCTGAATGACTTGTATTTTGGATGGATCTACCTGAATTCCTTGAGATGAGATAAAATTTCCAAGCACTACTCCTTCACTCATCATCATATGAAATTTTTCAGTGCTTAAGGAGAGGTGAGCTTGTATACAACGTTTAAGTAATTTCTCAAGATTCTGTAATGCATCTTCGAAAGACACACCATAAGGGGTAAATTCATCCATAAATATTTCCATGGAGTCATTCAGCATATCAGAAAAGATTCCTATAACTACCCTTTGAAAGGTTGCTGGCGCATTACATAGTCCAAATGGAAGAACTCTATAGGCAAAATTTCCCCAAGGGCTAGTAAAAGTGGTCTTATCTTGGTCTTGGGGTGCAATTCTGATTTGGTTATACCCACTAAATCCATCTAAAAAGGAGAATAATTTCTTCCCTGACAAACTATCCAAAACCTAATCAATGAACGGTAAAGGAAAGTGATCCTTTTGAGTGGCTTTATTTAAGGCTCTATAATCTACACACACTCTCCATTTCCCGTTTTTCTTAGGGACTATTACCAATGGGGAAACCCATTCACTATCAGATATAGGGTATATAAATCCTGAATTAAGAAATTTATGAAGTTCCTCTTTAATAATTTATCTTAAATTAGGGTTCATTCATCTTTGGGGTTGACAGACTGGTAGACAACCTTCCTTAATATAAATCTGGTGAGTACATAATTCAGGGGATATTCCCTTCATATCTGTATAGTCCCATGTGAATGCTTCCTTATTTTCAAGCAGTAACTTCATTAACTGTTGTGTTTTAGCAACTGTCATATCAGGATTTATGTTCAGTGTTTTGCCATGTTAGATTTCTACTGTTATGCTTTTAGAAGAGATGGTGGTTGATGTTTGAGGTAGATCTTCAGATTTAAGATTTTCCTGGGTATCTGATTCCAAAAGTGCAACCAGTTGGTTATGTGTTTTAGAAGTCACAGAGGAGGGTTCACAAATAAAATTATTAATTACTTCATCCTCAGTGGTATCTTTAAGGTTTAAAGCTTGTCTGATAGTCAAAATAGGTTGAATAGCATTATCATCATAGTCCATCCATACAGAATTCTCATTATTAATCATGGGTGTATCATGACAGTAGAGAGCAAGCTGTTTAGTTTCATGTCCATTAGAAATTGTCATTGAGCCAGATCTGCAGCTGATAAACGCATCGGCTGTGGCTAACCAAGGCCTTCCCAGAATTATAGGGTGTCCCCCAAACTTTTTTTTAGTCTGTAACACCACAAAGTCAGTTGGTTAATTCTAGGACTTAACTGAGATGACTAAGTCTTCAACAATTCCTTCTGGTTTGATTGTAGAATGGTCAGCTAACTCTAGAATGGTTGGTGTATCTCTGATTGTGTTCTTTAGCTGTAACATTTGTGAAGTTTCAAGAGTCATAATTTTTATAGCAGCACCTAAATCTACAACAACTTGAGGGATTATTGTTTTACCAATTTGAACTATCACAGTAGGATGGCCGGGATCACCATATTTAACTGGAGGGACTTTACCAGACATTAATGCAGATATATCACCCATAACATGAACTATAAGGGGATCTTTAGCTTTCCTACTAGGTTTCTTAACACAAATATCTCTCATGGTTCTGGCATAAATTGGTAGATCTCTTAGTGCCTGTAAAAGTGGAATTTTAACATACAGATTTTGCAATTCCCCTAAAATATTAAAAGGAGGTGGCTCAGGCGTTCTAGTTAAAACTAAACACTCAGGGAATGGTGGTTCTACTGTTTTAGCACCCTTATTAGAGGGTGGTTTTACCTCTTTATGTGAATCATGTTTCTTAGTTTCTTCTTTATCAGAATCGAAAGAGGTAACATCATCAATAATGGGTTCAACTATTTTCCCAAATTGTAAATGAATGTCATTACATTGTGCAGGGAAAACAGGAAATGTAGGCTGGTTCTGAATATCAATAACTTGCACAACTTTATTATTGGGGTTATGATTTGGTTGTACAGGTAGCTGGGGTTTCATTTGATTATTTGGTGGAGAACCTGATGGTAGAGGAAGTGGTTGCTGAAACTGAGGAAATTGATTTGGAAATGGGATTTTTTGACCCCTCCAATTTGAATTCCATTGAATAAAGTAAGATTGTTGTTGTGGAGGCCAAGGAGTCCACATTGCAGGATCTACAAAGGGAGGGTTTGTTTGTTGCATGGGTGGGTAATTCATTTGATTGAAGGGTGGGTATTGCATTTGGTTAAATGGAGGGTAATTTGTTTGACTAAAATAAGGATAATTGTTCCAATGATTAGAAGATGTAAATTGAATATTAGAGTTCATACCTTGTCCTCGTGGTTTCCATTGCCTTCTTTGTGTCAGTAGATAGAATGCTTCAGCTTCTTCTTCAGTTGGTTGCAATGCTACTTTTATTCCTGGTAAAGAAGGGCATGGTTGTGTTTCATGATCTTTCTCACAAAGGGTGAAAATTGGTATCTTGTCCAATGGACATTACCTTAGTGGGTGTTTATCTCTGCATTTGGGGCAAAATACAGCCAAAGCTGCTTCTGCTTCGGCTTGTTTATTTTTAACCTGCAAGGTGTCAATCTGTGAAGCAAAAGAACTTAACATTTCTTTTTTAAATTCTTCAAGTAAATTACCTATTTCAGCTCTTGTTTCTCCTCCACTGGCTGATTTCTGAACTCCTGAATATGTGGTATCTCTATTGTTTGACTTGTTCCTTGCTCCTCTTGAACATATTTTACAGAGGTTAACAATTTCATCATATGACTCTTTAGATATATCCCCTGTTAGCCACCTATATTTTGCAATTATATCCAGCTGGTGGCTAAATATTCCTTGCAGCCTTCAACAAACAAATTCAGTCCTGAAGTTGTTGGTGCTTAAAGTCTGTTGGTAAGATCATGAACTGCTGGTTGGTTCTTCATACTTTTCCTCCTCTCTGCCTCTGATATTCCATGAAAATCCAAGTCAGAAACTGCTGCATCCCTTTTTTTTTTACCTCCGTTCTTCCATTTCCCTTTATTCATAAAAACCCCACCAAACCACATGTTATTCCTTATCCCCCCATTGATTACTTTCCCCAAGGTTAAAAACCCATTTTTTAGCCTTATCGGAATTATATTTCTTTCCGAAATTCTTTGAAAAACCATAGAAAACAAATGTTTCTATGCGTTAGGCTTAGGCCCCTCAGGCTAAGCCCCTGCCTTATCTTCCTCCATATGCCCCAATGCCAGAACCACGTGCTAAGACAGACAGGCGCTTCACTCTTGAAATTTATTTTTGCCCGAAAAACATTGAAAAACCTTTGTAAACGTAAAATCGGGTTTTATTTTATTTTTCATAAAGTCCTCCGCCAAAGAAATTATATTAAAACTCGACCGTCGATCTGTCCCATGGATCAACGGTGCGGAGCACCCCTAACCTAGTGGACCCCCCTTCCCCGCACCCGCCTCCAAAACCATGGTTTCATCTCACACCACCTTTTATCAAGTAGCGGTTTTATCCCATCGGCCAGCGATTCCACACGCTGGCCGACACGTGTCCTCCATCTCGTTCCCAAAACCGCCGTCCTTCCGCTTCGCCCGTGCATTATCTTTCGTACCATAGCCCCGCGGCAGGATCCACCTCCACCGTGGGATTTGGGCCCTCCCATCCGACGGTTGCCGATCACTTCTTCTGTCCGGCCTTTAGCGGACTTGCCCGCCTGTTAATTTTCCCCCCGCGCGTTCAAAAGTCAATCTTCACCGTCGACCTTTGCAGATCGACGGTTCTCATGCAAACGCTCGATTCCATCGTACAATCCCCTTTTTTTTCCTCCGCTGACTGTTCAGAACTCCCCCGACCGTTGATCACAATACGATCAACGGCTCCGATTGCTCCATTTTCCCGCACGCCCTCCAAAGCAGATTGACCTATAAACCCGATTTTTTACGTGTTTTTTGTATTTTGCAGGGAAGAAGTCATTTGTTCGTGTTTTAAACAGGTTTCTCAGACCTGGAGGGTGACGATCCTCTATGTCTCAATTTCTCTGTAGAAATCACCCACAAGGTCATTTTTCACGTCTCATCGGTGTTTCTAACGGCATTGATGCCTTTTTCTACCTGCACAGCCCTGCATAGCAAAGAATACCGGCAAAATCGACGCAGAGAAAGAGTATCGGGTATTGAAGACCCCAGTGAACCAGAGCAGCAGATCAGTGGATATATTGGCTGGGATTACGGCTAAGACGGTTATCAAAAGCCTAATCCCCGACTCAGAACACAGATTAAAGGAAAACCTAAAAGTGTTCATCAGATACATCGCTTCCACCGCCATACTTTGAGGCGAATTGATTCCTCAACCACCGCAGTGCCACTTATTGCCTCAGAATGCTCAATCAGAGGATGAATTTATTAAACAGGATCATATATTATGCCTCGGAACAACCAAAGAAGTTATTTCTGCACCAGAGTTAATGACAGAATATTTGCAGAGTAACCCTAACAGTACGCAGAGCCTCAAAGGTCAACAAAAGCCCCCTTTGAGCTTACTTCATAAGTGTAAACACATTAATGCAGTGCAACACCTGTATAAATTATTCATCGAGCCTCTCGGGGCCAGGAAGACGTTAATTCTGCATTAATTGTATTTGAGATCTTTTCATTAGATCTCACCTCCTCATCCTTCTATAAATGTTCCAGAAGAAGATGAGTGAGGGGTTGGATTAGTTGGTTGTCAATGTAATTGCTGAAGTGTTGTAGCTGTTTCTGAGTGGAAAACTCTTGACTGTAAATAGTGGTTTCATAGGCTCTTGGAGCTCTGCTTGTAACGGATAGGTTAGATTATGAAAAGAGATGGATTAAAACATTGGATTTGAAGATTGTAACCGGTTTGAAGCAATCAATACAAGCTGATTTATGGGATCCTGGTCTATGCTGATGGTGAAGTTATTCTTACTGTGAACTTGTCATTTTATTTATGTTTTCAATTTGTTTCATTTTCCACTGTAAGGAACAATTTAAACAGTGTTAGGACCTACTGTATATCAGTAACCTTCTCTGGCTGAGAAATCTTTATTCCAATGTTTTCTTCTGATTGTGTTATTTAGAAATGATTTAATTCAATCTAAGTACAGAGATGCTGGCGTTCCCTCATCTTTTCGTCACTGCTGAATGTTATTTTTAAATGTTACTTTCATATATGTTGTGTAAGGAATGAATTGAGGAAATCAAAGGTTAGCCCTGAGTCCCTTTCTTGTTTGCTCAACTATCGGATCGTTTCCCTTAGGATGTGTCAAAAGCTGACTAGTTTCAAAGCACTTATCAGATATTAGGCCATTCCGTGTTATCTTTGTGATTGTCTTGGAAGTAACTAAGTAAAGAAGAACTAGGAGAGGATCAGGGTGAGTCCTAGCCCACTAGTTTCTGCTCCAAAGGTTGCCTTCAAGTTTCCCTTCGTTTTTAATCTGTGTTCTATTAGAAGTGTATCAAAGGCTGGATAGTTTCAAAGTACTTACCAGATCCTAGTTTGCTTCTATGTTTTTCTTAAGTGCCTGGTCAAAGGCTGGCTAGTTTCAAAGTACTTACCAGATCCTGGGCTTCTCTTTGTTCTGCATCTATTAATTCCCTTTCTTTTTGTATCACCCCATTCCATAAATCAAACTTTAAAAGAGATCCTTAGGCCTAGATGACTTGCCCCATAGATTACTCTTGAACCTGGATGTTTCAATTAAATTCCTTATGACTCCATAGCCCAATGGATTGAAAACTTGCCATCATCTTTCTTTATAATAAAAAATTACTCTATTTGCTTGCAACTTCTCACCTTTGAACCTATTCGCATATAGATCTTTCCGCCTCAGACAGCAACTATGTTCAACCATCCGAGAAAACCAAACAAAACCCTTGGCCTTCATAACTAGCCTAATATCATCACCCCAAACTTCAAAGACAATATCCATCTTTGTACATATTGGAGAGATCCCTCTCAGGATTCAGGAGGGCTAGATCCTAGAATCCCAAAGTTGGTTGAAATGATGTTAACTCTGTGATCGGACTTTGCCAATCTTGCTTGTTACAGAGACCTAACATTTCTGGCGACTCCACTGGGGACCCTTACCCAGAATCTTCATAACATCTTGAGAGTCAAAAGCAGCCTTTTCAAGCACTACCAAGAAATGGTAATTAAGATGAAGCTCAATTGAATCAGTGACAAACTAGGTCAGCCCTAGGATTCTTTAAAGTTTTTATCTAACCTTGGAAAATCAGCTAGCTTAGCCATAAGGATAGACTGTCTTTGTTTCATAACTGTAGCTAAGTTTTGAGGCAGAGTTAGGATATTCTTCTGAACCACAAATAAAAGCAACTCATAAAATGTCAAAAATATTTCAGATTGGTAGTAAAACACTAGTTTTGATATCTTGTATACGTCTTTGATGTGTTTTACCCTATACTCTTAGACAGAGTCTGGAAAGGGCCAGGTAGCCTCCGGGTCTCATCCTCTTTTAGGGGTGACATATCTGGTGAATGCCCTCCCACTCAATCTCTGGTTAGAGTTTGTTGTGTTTTGAGATATCCTTGAAAAGGAATGTTTCACAAACACTGTGGTGGACAGTGTACTCCTTTGAAAACACTCTGAACTTTCCACCTGGCGACTCCACAATCCTGAATAGACCTTAAGACTCCACTGGGAAGAACCTTTATCATTATAAAATCATTGAAACTCAGTTAGAGGACTGTGGGATTTAAAAATTGTAAAAACAGATTGGTTAACCCCCTAAAAATTGTCATATCTGGTTGAACTTTTCCTGTTTAGTTGGGTCTAAACATATAAACATTGTGGCTCCTAAAAATATTCACACTAGAGCCCATCCTGACCCAGATCCTCCTGAAATAGTTGATAACCCAGAAAGAATTCTTAGGAAGTCTCCTAAGATACAATTTTCAACTGTTTTCAGATTATCCCTAAGAGCTAATTTAGTCCCTGAAAATATTTCAGCTCTTCACGAATCGCAAATCGACTTATTGAACCCATTCAGAACTAGTTCATTTGGTGATTTAGATCAGTTAGATTCTGAGCCTTCACTTTCATCTCCCGAAACAAGTGAAACCCTTGGGAATAGAGAATCAACACCTCCTGATTTACATTTTCTACATAATCTAGGTGTCTCTCATCCAAGATCAGTTCAGAGATCTGCTGCTGTTCCATCCACTTCTGTTCATCCTTCATCCAATGCTCAAATCACTCCACTTCAACCCACACCTCCTCTTGTAAATCTGACCCCACCACATATCATGGCAGCATGGTATGCTCCCTTAGTCCTTCCTGCACCACTAGTCAATCTTCCACAGGACTATCAGTCCAAAATTCCATTATATGATGCTAGTAATACTATAACAGCATCTCAACATGTGGACAAGATGAATGACTACTTTGACAGAAATGAAATTGATAATGAGTCTGTCAAAATTAGACTGTTTGCTCAAAGTTTGGGGGGAGAAGTGAGAAAATGGTTTAAAGTTTTAACCCCCCATAGTATTAACGACCTCCAAGCCTTCCATCAAACATTCTTAAACAAATGGGAAGTAAGGAAGAATCCTCTCCAAGTCCTGGCCGACTATAACAATCTCCATAGGAACCCTAGGGAAAGTGTACAAGCTTATTGTACCAGATTTAACAGCGTGTATAATGCACTTTCCCCTGAACTAAAACCTCCTCAGGGCTCAGCCTTAAACAAATTTCCTGAAGGGTTTGATCCTGACATGACATATTCACTCAGAGAAAGAGTTTTTGCAACCCTTGAAGATATGCAAAGAGGTGCTCTTTATGTGGAAGTTAACCTCATGGAGAAGAGAGCAAGGATGAAAGCTGAAAAGAGAGTATCTTTTAGAGAGGAATCCACCCCTTCCACCTCAAGCTCAAAGATGGAAAGAATGATGGAAGAAATGATGAAGAAAATGAGCATTCTAGAGAGAGCGCAAGCAAGTCTAAATTAAAATGCTCCTCAAAACAGAAACCAAAACCAGAATCAGAATATTAGAAGAAATCAGCCTCCAAACAGACTTAGGGAATATGATCAGCAGATCATTCCTCCCTTTCATCAAAACTTTTTAAGTGAGGTTGAACAAACAGATCATATAACAGAGGAAGATGATATAAACTTATTTGGGGTAGAGGATGATGACTTTGAGGTTCATTATGATAAAAAACAAGGTCTTTATACACCGTACGATGACATAAGAGATGATAATGAGAATTACTATCAAAACATGGAAAATGTTGTCATAGAGCCTTCAAGGGAATATGAACTCAGAAGTAGGTCTAATCAACCAACCCCCAACAATAAAACCTCTGACAAGCCTTCTCAAGACAGCACTGCAACCAAGTCTAAAATGATCAAACAAAAAGAAAAAACAGTGGCTGAAAATTCTGGTAGTGGTAAAGAGAAAGACACTCAAAATGTTGAAAAACATAGTGCAAACATTAGCAGTACTAGCACCTCGGTTAGTACCCCTGGAAAGACAACTGTTTCAACTGTAGATAAACCAAATCAGCAAGTTGTTATTGCTGATAAAGTGGCAGCAAACAAGGCTGAAATCAATGTTTTAAAGAGTCAAAACCTTTTTAGCCTAGAACAGGAAATCTCAAAGATCAAAATTTCTGTTCCTTTGACTGAGGTAGCTGCCCAACATGTATATAGGTCCAAAATTTTTAAAGCTTTGAACTTAGAAGATAATGAAGATACACTCAATCTTAATGATGACCAACCAGAGCTTATTTTTGGTCCGAAGATTGAAGGAAAGTTCCAAGAGTGTCCTGTCCCTCCCTTTTACGTAAGCTTAAACATTCATGACAAAATTCTGCACAATGCTATGCATGACTCAGGCGCTTCCCATAATTTAATGCCAAAAGCTGTAATGGAAAGCCTAGGTCTTGAAATTACCAGACCTTACAAAGACTTGTACTCCTTTGACTCAAGCAGAGTTAAATGTCTAGGATTGATAAAAGATCTTTGTGTTAACTTAGCCCAGATTCCAGCCAAATGTTTAGTCATGGATGTTGTTGTGGCTGATGTACCCCCAAAGTATGGAATGCTTTTATCAAGGTCTTGGGGTGCTAAGTTACAGGGGACCATGCAAATGGACATGACCTATGCGACTATCCCTATTTTTAATCAGACTAGAAGACTTTACAGGGAATCCCACATGCAGTACACAGTGACAAGTCAAGATCGGCCTCAAAACTCCCCTCTCTATGCTATAAGCACGAGCCTTGATTCTTTCATCATGTTCAATAATGAAGCACTTACAGGACACATCATTTCAACAGAATCCATGGCTGAAATGGAGGGAGAGGAACACAACGCCGAAATGCCGGAACAGTCTATTGTGTCTGAAGATACTAGCAAACTAAACATAGGTCTTGAAATGCAAGTCATCAATCCATTGAACTTAAAACTTGACAGTCAGAAAGACAGTCCTCAACCCGATGAAAAACTTGAGGAATCAAATGATACAAAGTCCATTCTCCAAACTGAAAATCTGCCTCTCTGGACTATGTATTTTGATGGGTCGTGCACCAAAACCAATGCTGGTGCAGGTGTCTGGATTACTAACACTGAAAAAAATCATACAGAATGTATCTCATGCAAATTAAACTTTCAGTGTTCCAACAACATAGCAGAATATGAATCCCTCCTCTTAGGCTTGCATCTCTTGAAAAAGTTAGGTGCCAAGAGAATCAATGTATATGGGTATTCTGAATTAATCATTAGGCAAGTTAATGGGGAGTATAATGCAAATCACCCCAGACTTAGGGCCTATAGGAATGATGTCGTGGATCTTTTGAAAATGTTTGAGGAGTCCACCCTCACTTTTGTCCCAAGAAAAAGAAACATTGCAGCACACAATTTACCCTTTGCTGCTAGAACCTACCCAATGCTGTATGATGACACCTCTCAGATAAAATTTAGACCAGCTATACCAGATAACGAGAAATATTGGCAGCTATTTGATGGAGATAAACAAATAGAAGACTTCATGCAATTCAGAAATGATTTTGAACTCCATAGTTTAGATTCAGATTATGATAGAGATTGCAGTGAAGAAAATGTTCTTGGTGAAGAAGAACCTTCTCCACAACTGGTAGATATAAACCTTCAGGCTATCAGACTTGGAAACCAAACAGAATCAAGTGCAAAATCTGAAGCAGAGGAATTAGAAACCCTGCGTTCTAAGGATGATAGTTTACCCAAAGGTTTGGCCCCTCTAGAAGAACTGTTTGATTTTGATGATGTGGCCAACAAACCTAAACTGGAACCTGTAGAAACTGAAGTGGAGGAATGTAATATAGGCAGTGAGGAAAAACCAAAATTGATCAAACTGTCTAAAACTTTACCAGCTCACATTAAACTCAAATACTTAGAGCTGTTTAAAGAATTTGCTGATGTTTTTTCGTGGAGTTATGAAGATCTTAAATCCTATGACACTGAAGTAATACAACACAAAATCCCTCTTAAAGAAAACCAAAAACCATTCAAGAAGAAACTGCGCAGAATCAACCATGTCCAGTTGCAATTGGTTAAGAAGGAAATCATGAAGATGCACGATGCTGGCATTATTGTCCCTATTAGATATTCTGAGTGGGTATCTAATCTGGTGTCTGTTAGGAAAAAGACTGGAGAAATCAGGCTTTGTATAGACTTCAGAAATTTAAACAAAGCTTCATTAAAAGACAACTACCCTTTGCCCAAGATGGATCATATTTTACAAAGGGTGGTGGGGTCTAAAAGAATTTCTTTGCTGGATGGCTATTCAGGGTATAATCAAGTCCTAGTCCACCCTGAGGATCAATTAAAGACAGCTTTTAATACACCATGGGGCACTTTCATGTATGTGAAAATGCCTTTTGGTCTAATGAATGCTGGAGCAACCTTTCAGAGAGCCATGGACATAGCATTCTCGGAAGAATTGGGTTTCTTCATCATTATCTATCTTGATGATGTAACTGTGTTTTAAAAAACAGATGAAGAACACTTAGAACATTTGAGAAAAGTTTTCGAGAAGTGCAAAAGGTTTGGAATACCTTTGAACCCTAAGAAGACTTTATTTGGTCTCCAGGAAGGTAAACTTCTTGGACACATCATTTCAGAAGAAGGTATAAAGATAGATCCCATGAGGATTGAGGCTATATTGCAAATCTCTCATTCTCAAAACATCAAAGAGTTGCAGTATTTCATTGGAAAGATTAACTTTTTGAGAAGGTTCATTCCAAATTTGGCTGAGCTTCTTAGGAATATCACAAACATGTTGAAAAAGGAGGAAGGGGTGAAATGGACCTCGGAAGCAAAGACATCCTTTAAGCTGGTGAAACAAGCATTAACCAGAACACCGGTTCTCATAAGTCCTGATTTTTCAAAGGATTTTTATATCTTCTCATTTGCATCAGAACATACCATAGCTACTGTCCTTTTACAGAAAAATCCGCAAGGACAAGAGCAGCCCATTGCATTCTTTAATAAGGCATTGAGGGATGCCCCTTTGAGGTATAACATTATGGAAAAACAAGCTTTTGCTTTGGTGAAAGCTTTGAAAGACTTCAGAGTATACATCCTTCATTCACACATCATTGCCTTTGTCCCAAATTCAGTTGTAAAAGACATTCTAACACAGGATCCAGATGGTAAGAGAGGTAAGTGGATTGCTGTTATTCTTGAATATGATTTAGAGATAAAACCCACTAAGCTCATCAAAGGCCAGGGTCTAGCTAAGTTAATGGCTGAATCAAATTGTGAAGTTCTTGATATTAATATGATTAATGCTTTGGATAACCAAGAAGAATTCTCAACTCCCATTGTTGAAGATCATTTTATGAATTCACCTTGGTATACTGATATTGTTTATGTTTTGCTTAATTTGAATACACCTCCTGGTTTATCTAAAAAAAAGGCGAGATTCCTAAAGTTAAAAGTTGTAAACTATTGCATTATTGATAAATGTCTTTATTGGAAAAATGCTAGTGGTATATTGCTTAAATGTTTGCCTGAGTTTGATGCAGAAAAGATTAAGCAGGAATTCCATGAAGGAGAGTGTGGAGGCCATTTGTACTGGAAGTCGACAGCCAACAAAGTTTTGAGGGCTGGTTTCTATTGGCCCACTCTTTTTCCTAATGTACACAAAATTACTACTACTTGCCATAAATGCCAATTGTTTGAAGGCAAGAGAAAATTACTACCCCTTCCTCTGCATCCAATTACTGTTGAAGCCCCTTTTCAACAATGGGGACTTGACTTCATAGGAGAAATCCATCCACCTTCCTCTGCTCAGCACAGGTGGATTCTTACTGCCACAGACTATTTCACTAAGTGGATAGAAGCCATTCCTTGTAGACAGGCCAATGATTCGGTTATCATAAAATTCATAGAAACCAATATCCTTTCCAGATTTGGCTGTCCTACCAAGATCATCACAGATAATGCAGCAGCATTTGGGTCAAAGAAAATGGTGGAATTTTGTCGCAAGTACCAGATAACATTGGGACACTCCATAGCCTATTATCCTCAGGGTAATGGACTTGCAGATTCTTCCAACAAAAGCTTAGTGAACATAATAAAGAAACTGTTGGAGGAAAACAAGAAGTCTTGGCACATAAAGCTGATCCATGCACTTTGGGCTGACAGATTAACATTGAAGAAATCCATTGGAATGTCACCCTTCCAGCTTGTGTATGGTACAGATGCAATTTTTCCTAACAGCCTTGGTGTACCAGTTATGAAGTTAATTCAAGAGCTCCAGACTGAAGAAAATGACATAATCAGAAGAATAAATCAGACCATTCATCTTCAGCAAACCAGAGAGGAAGTGTACAACAAATCATTACAGAAGCAAGATAATATCAAGAAGATATTTGATAGAAGGACAAAGGCCAGCAATTTCAAGATTGGGGACAAAGTTTTAAAGTGGGACTCAAAGAGGGAGGACAAGGGAAAGCATGGTAAATTTGAAAATCTGTGGCTTGGCCCTTACTCCATTCATTCAGTTGCTGGAAACAATGCATTCTTCTTACAAGAGCTGAATGGAACAGAATTGTTTGGGGGTCCTGTCAATGGCAGGATGCTTAAGCATTATCTATCTTAAATTATTTCATGTTTGAAGCCTTTTTACCTTTTTCCATTGTAAATACGTCATCCACCATTGCATTTAAAGTTATGAAAAATCAAAAAATACAAAAACAAAGAAAGAAAGAAAAGAGGGCAGAAATGAAAACAAGAAAGGCAAAGCCCCATGCCAAAAAGAGAAATAAATCTGAAAGTGTGCAAGCTTAAATTCCACTCCTCAAAACACACTTCTAATTAGTCAAACTGTTTAATCTTGGCTAATTAGCTTTCAATTTTCTGCTGATAGGGTAGAAAATTTGATTTGCCAAACTGTTTAATCTTGGCTTATCAGTAGATAGTTTAGAATAGAAATTAAGGTTCAAAGAAGCTCAAAATCTGAACCAAAGTTCCCAAAGAGATGACTCAAAACTACTCTAATTTCTGAGTCAAAGAAAGAAGACATGGTTCTAATTTGCTCAAAAATTGAACCAGAAGAAACATAAAGATAGCTCACCGAATAGGAAAAACAGAGCTGTAAAAATAAGAGAGAAGGCCATAATAAGAAACTTTCAAATCTTAAGCCTTCTGTTTTGATTTAAAATTTTCTGCAAATAATAATCTATGTGCAGCTTGTTTTTATGCCATAGATCATAGCAAGTCAAACAGCTCAATCTTGACTTGGCTATTTTTAAATTTCTATCGTAGAATTTAGAGAATGAAAGTTTGTTGGACTGTTTAATCCCAACAGACAGTAGACTAGGTAGAGAAATATCTGAGCTCAACTGTTTAATCTAAGTTCATGGATAAATAAGGAGTAGAAATAGATTAGATTTCCTGCTTTCAAAAGAATAAAATGTTGAGAATAGAGTTTGCCAATCCAAGTGCACTCTGATGAAGAAAAAATGTTAGATCAGTAGGATTGGGGTAGGTAGAAGTTGTATTGATGAAATTCCTCTTTCTTTCATAACTGATATTATTTTGTCAAAGGAAAAGCAAGAGCAAGCAATGGGTCAAGTACCGGTCAGCATCCCAGAGAAATCAAGTCTGAATTCTTGATGCCTTCAAGAAGGCACCATCCCCAAGTGGAGCCACTATTAGCCACCTATATTTTTCAATTATATCAGCTGGTGGCTAAATATTCCTTGCAGCCTTCAAGAAACAAATTCAGTCCTGAAGTTGTTGGTGCTTAAAGTCTGTTGGTAAGATCATGAACTGCTGGTTGGTTCTTCATACTTTTCCTCCTCTCTGCCTCTGATATTCCATGAAAATCCAAGTCAGAAACTGCTGCATCCCTTTTTCTTTTACCTCCGTTCTTCCATTTCCCTTTATTCATAAAAACCCCACCAAACCATATGTTATTCCTTATCCCCCCATTGATTTCTTTCCCCAAGGTTAAAAACCCATTTTTTAGCCTTATCGGAATTATATTTCTTTCCGAAATTCTTTGAAAAACCATAGAAAACACATGTTTCTATGCGTTAGGCTTAGGCCCCTCAGGCTAAGCCCCTGCCTTATCTTCCTCCATATGCCCCAATGCCACAACCACGTGCTAAGACAGACAGGCACTTAACTCTTGAAATTTATTTTTGCCCGAAAAACATTGAAAAACCTTTGTAAACGCAAAATCGGGTTTTATTTTATTTTTCATAAAGTTCTCCGCCAAAGAAATTATATTAAAACTCGACCGTCGATTTGTCCCATGGATCAACGGTGTGGAGTACCCCTAACCTAGTGGACCCCCCTTCCCCGCACCCGCCTCCAAAACCATGGTTTCATCCCGCACCACCTTTTATCAAGTAGCGATTTTATCACATCGGCCAGCGATTCCACACGCTGGCCGACACGTGTCCTCCACCTCGTTCCCAAAACAGCCGTCCTTCCGCTTCGCCCGCGCATTATCTTTCGTACCATAGCCCTGCGGCGGGATCCACCTCCACCGTCGGATTTGAGTCCTCCCATCCGACGGTTGCCGATCACTTCTTCTGTCCGGCCTTTAGCGGACTTGCCCGCCTGTTAATTTTCCCCCCGCGCGTTCAAAAGCCAATCTTCACCGTCAACCTTTGCAGATTGACGGTTCTCATGCAAATGCTCGATTCCATCGTACAATCCCCTTTTTTTTTCCTCCGCTGACTGTTCAGAACTCCCCCGACCGTTGATCACAATACGATCAACGGCTCCGATTGCTCCATTTTCCCGCACGCCCTCCAAAGCAGATTGACCTATAAACCCGATTTTTTACATGTTTTTTGTATTTTGCAGGGAAGAAGTCATTTGTTCGTGTTTTAAACAGGGTTCTCAGACCTGGAGGGTGACGATCCTCTATGTCTCAATTTCTCTGTAGAAATCACCCACAAGGTCATTTTTCACGTCTCATCGGTGTTTCTAACGGCATTGATGCCTTTTTCTACCTGCACAGCCCTGCACAGCAAAGAATACCGGAAAAATCGATGCAGAGAAGGAGTATCAGATTTTGAAGACCCCAGTGAACCAGAGCAGCAGTTCAGTGGATATATTGGCGGGGATTACGGCTAAGACGGTTATCAAAAGCCTAATCCCCGACTCGGAACACAGATTAAAGGAAAACCTAAAAGTGTTCATCATATACATGGCTTCCACCGCCATACTTTGAGGCGAATTGATTCCTCAACCACCGCAGTGCCACCTATTGCCTCAGAATGCTCAATCAGAGGATGAATTTATTGAACAGGATCAGATATTATGCCTCGGAACAACCAAAGAATTTATTTTTGCACCAGATTTAATGACAGAATGTTTGCAGAGTAACCCTAATAGTACGCAGAGCCTCAAAGGTCAAAAAAAGCTCCCTTCGAGCTTACTTCATAAGTGTAAACACATTAATGCAGTGCAACACCTGTATAATTTCTTCATCGAGCCTCCCAGGGCCAGGAAGACATTTGATACGCATTAATTGTATTTTGAATCTTTTCTTCAGATCTCACCTCCTCATCCTTCTATAAATACTCGAGAAGAAGATGGTGAGGGGGTTGGATTAGTTGGTTGTCAATGTAATTGTGAAGTGTTGTAGCTATTTACGAGTGGAAAACTCTTGACTGTAAATAGTGGTTTCATAGGCTCTTGGAGCTTTGCTTGTAACAGATAGGTTAGGTTGTGAGGAGAGATGGATTAAAACATTGGATCTGAAGATTGTAACCGGTTTGAAGCATCAATACAAGCTGATTTATGGGATCCTAGTCTATGTTGATGGTAATGTTATTCTCACTGTGAACTTGTCATTTTATTTATGTTTTCAATTCGTTTCATTTTCCACTGTAAAGAATAGTTTGAACAGTGTTAGGACTTACTGTATACTAGTAACCTTCTCTGGCTGAGAAATCTTTATTCCAATGTTTTCTTCTAATTGTGTTATTTAGAAATGATTTAATTCAATCTAAGTGCAGAATCTTGGCGTTCCTAAATGTTTTAGTCATGCTTGAATATTTATTTTAAATGTTACTTTCATATATGTTTGTGTAAGGAATGAATTGAGGAAATCAAAGGTTAGCCCTGAGTCCCTTTCTTGTTTGCTCAACTATTTGACTGTTTCCCTTAGGATGTGTCAAAAGCTGACTAGTTTCAAAACACTTATCAGTTCTTAGGTCATTCTGTGTTATCTTGGTGATTGTCTTGGAAGTAACTAAGTAAAGAAGAACTAGGTGAGGATCAGGGTGAGTCCCAACCCACTAGTTTCTGCTCCAAAGGTTGCCTTCAAGTTTCCCTTCGTTTTTAATCAGTGTTCTATTAGAAGTGTATCAAAGGCTGGCTAGTTTCAAAGTACTTACCAGATCCTAGTTTGCTTCTATGTTTTTCTTAAGTGCTTGGTCAAAGGCTGGCTAGTTTCAAAGTACTTACTAGTTCCTGGGCTGCTCTTTGTTCTGCATCTGTTATTTCCCTTTCTTATTGTATCACCCCATTCCATAGATCAAACTTTAAAGAGATCCTTAGGCATAGATGACTTGCCCCATAGATTCCTCTTGAAACTGAATGTTTCAATTAAATTCTCTTATGACTCCATAGCCCAATGGACTGAAAACTTGCCATCATCTTTCTTTATAATCAAAGCTTACTCTGTTTTCTTGCAACTTCTCACCTTTGAACCTATTTGCATATAGATCTTTCCGCCTCAGACATCAACTATGTTCAACCATCCGAGAAAACCAAACAAAACACTTGGCCTTAATAACTAGCCTAATATCATCACCCCAAACTTCAAAGACAATATCCATCTTTTTACATATTGGAGAGATCCCTCTCCGGATTCAGGAGGGCTAGATCCTAGAATCCCAAAGTTGGTTGAAATGATGTTAACTACCTTGGCGGACTTTGCCAATCTTGCTTGTTAAAGAGACCTAACATCCCCTTTACCAAGCATATTTAGCATGTCTAAATAGTCATCCCTCACCCCTTTCAGTGATATTGTTTTAAGAATATCTTTACTTACATCGGGATGATTGGATCTCTGCAGGTTGTATTGTAGCCTTTCCACAAAGTCCTGCAAATTCTCATCCTCCTTTTGTACCATCTTAAATAGTTCCTCTCTCTTTTCTCTTGTCCGGCAGTAGTCTTGATATTTAAGCAGAAATTTCTGTTTCATCTGTTCCCATGTTGTGATTACATGGCCTCCAAGACTCATGAACCACCTTAATGCATTTCCTTTTAGTGTTGCTGGAAATAGCTTAAACTTCTGGGCATTAGTAACATAATCATAACTTCTGCATAATATATCAAATTCAAAAAGAAATTCGTTAGGATCTTTAGAAGATAAACCATGGAAGTTCGGTAAGGCTGACAGTGGGATATTCTTCATGGGAGTTGCTCCTCTAGGGAGATCACTAATAGGAAATCCTAAGGTAGAGAGAGAATTCTCATCTTTTCCCTCTCCTTCAGGATCTACTTGTCCTCCGTCGAAGAATCCTTCATTGTTTCCTTCCATTGTTTGATCTCCTACTGCACTTGCTCGATCCTCAATGTATTCTACTGGCTCTTCAATGTTTTCTAATGGATCTTCAATGCTTTCTACTAGTTCTTCAACACTTGCTGTTGGTTCCTCAATGTTCTCAGGGCTCACAACTTCTTCTGTTTCATAATTCGATTGAGGGGAGTGTTGAGGCTTTGGCCTTCAAGAGATTAATCTCTAAGAAGGTTTAGCTTTTGATACAATCTCGTCAATAAAGGTCTTTCTTCCTCCCCTCCTTTACCCTTGCCACTTGTAGGGTTAGTTTTCTTATGGGTTCCGCGTCCTCTCATGCAATCTGCACATCTGGAAGAAAAGCATCATTACTTTTGAAATCTATAATTTCCTTCCCCGACAACGACGCCAAAATATTGGTCACTTTAATTGTTTATTAATTTAAACAATTCAAGTGCTACATAAATTGTCAACCCAAGGAAGTCTATTTATTTCAAACACAATCAGACACTTTATATGCTCAATTTCAAAAGAAATGAAACTTTGTGGAAAAAATTACACTAATCACACCTTGCTTTAACAAAACTGAAGCCTACTTGAGTTACAGCAAAGACAATATTTATATTGCAGACAATCATTAAAAGAATCCTGGATTACATTAAAAATAAAATGATCTAGGAAAGGAAATCAATCTGCAAAAAGGAATACCAATTATGCTATAACAGAGAACAGGACCCTATTCCCCAAGTAGGAATATTCAGCACCTGTTTCTGATTACCAAGCTTCCACAAACTCATTCCATAAACAATATTGCTAATTAAAATAATCCACAACTTCTTAAGAATGAATTGTATGAAATCAATGCAACAAGTAATGGAAACAGAGCTTCAACAATAAACAATAGAATTCTGATACTGCTTAAATAAATTCAGTAAATAGAGTTAACCAAGGTGTGAATGAAAAGAACAGTTAACAAGATACAGGAACAAATGGGTGAATCTTGTGAAGAAGGTGGGCCCTTTCCTTCTCACAAGATTCCCTAGAAGAAGGAATTAGGATGAAATGCTTATAACAAACTTTTATTCATCTATCAAAAGCAACATATTAAAAAAAGAGTCACGTTCCTTCTCTGTTCAAAATGAACCTCCCGTAGTCTCTAACTATCCTCTAATGCTGATGTCTCCTCCTTTTAAAGAGGAGACATCTATTACAATTGATTTACATTATAGAAATCCTATTTTTAACCCAATCTGATCTTCTATACTGAAATAGGACCTTTCTGTTCTTCAATAGCAAAATGTTGTTACAATGGTTACGATGGTACTGGCATCAGAATGGCCCGTGTAACAGCTTCCTTACTTGTCTTTTCTTGTTGGCATCATGCTTGAAATGCTGCTTCAAAATCACAAATCTTTGAGTTGTTTCGACATTTTGACAATGGGATTTGTACATAATCATTGTTTGACAACGTGGTCTTGACTGACCATAATGAATTTATCTGAGTCTTCAGGCAAATAATTGCAACTACATATCTTGATTAATGATTAAATATGAAATTAATGTAAAATTATATGTAAAACAAGTTAAACATATAGTAAAGAGAAGAATATTATATACCTTTGGAAAAATGGATGAAAGTGATAGTGTAAGCTTTAAATATGTACTGGAAAAGAGTGGAATGATAACAAAATGTATCGTCAAAATGGTACATTATGGGGT
Organism: Pinus albicaulis; assembly: GCA_034641835.2. Classification (NCBI taxonomy): domain Eukaryota; kingdom Viridiplantae; phylum Streptophyta; class Pinopsida; order Pinales; family Pinaceae; genus Pinus; species Pinus albicaulis. The sequence goes on from CM076575.1 coordinate 489,133,162, forward strand.
CCTAACACTTCTCATTTGGATATTCTATGATTACTATATTCCTATTCATCATGGATGATATGTTTAGGCGAAACTTGTTCTTCATTGTTGGAGGAGAACTCTTTGGGAGGATTTTCTTCATTTTTCATTTAGGGGCAATAATTTTGCAGTCAGGGATCAACTTATAAAATCTCGCTTGTCATAGTGGAGAGAATGACGAAGTATAGTGTAACTATGATCCTTACCAAGTTCCATATTTTCAGCCCACCTTCATTTCCCGAGCTTGAGGTGGAAGGAGATTTTCAAGAGTTGCCTTGTTGGGAGGTGGCTCATTATCTTTGGATGATTTCTTGGGGATGGAGGATCACATGGAGATTTTCTTCATTATATTTCAGAATCCATGCCTTGAGTGGATATTCTTAGGTTCTATCCTTGCGAGTTGTAGGGACAAGCAACATTTGGGGAAGGAGGACTATAATGTTCCAAATTTTTCTTCAATAAATTGGAACATTAATTTTTTTCTAAATTCCTTTAGGAGATGAATAATTGGGTAAGGAGGCCCAATGATAATAAAAACATAGAAAAAATACCTCTAGTATGGAAAGGGATCATCCATGGAACCGAATTTCACATCGTCATGTGTGAAAGGAGACATTTGCAAAGAGGTTTGACCAAGTCAACCAACGCAGGGTATGAAGTGGAAAGCACTACATGGGACAACACAGAGATAGAGGAGGGAATATTCCCTTATGGAGGAAATCCTAATTGATGGGGCCCATGGAGAGAGAGCCTTCACTTGCTATATATGGAGAGGAGGAGAGCCATTGTTATTCATGCTTATGTTTATGATTTCATGTCTATTCAAACATTGTGCATTCTTTGCTGTTTAGCAAGAATTGCAGGGAAACTCCTGTTTAGGATTTCCTCACCTTCTTGAGAGGCCTCTTGAAGGTTGGTTCTTAATTTTCCACATATCTTGGCTCAAGGCCAAGGCATCCTCCTCCAGGACATCGTTATTGCTGTAGCAGCATAATACTGTGTTGTAGGGTGTTGCAGTGGAGACTTCAAAACACCTCTTCCATTGCTTGTTCTTCAGAGAAAGAGTATTTCCTTTCTTTGAGAGATCAGTTGGAAGCATTGGAGCTGATTTTCAGATCTTGGCACTTGGCCATAGTGTTCTATTCCACTCACTACGCAGTCCCTCTTAGTGACTACGTTATTTTCATGGAGTATCTGCAGTGAGGGTTTGTAGATTGATTGGAGGGTGAGATCTCAAGTGTAAGGATTGGCCTTCCACTTAGGAGATCCATTGGAGGAGGTCTACTTCAGATTGTTCATCATCTTCAGCCTTCTCTACTTAGTTCTAGATTTGAGTTGCAACAGCTGCCCAACAACTCCGACATTTTTTCCATTTTGTATATTTCAGCCAATCCCTTGGAGGAATGATGTATTATTATTTCTAAGGGTTAGAGCTTTTGCTCCCATATTGTATTTGAGCCATATATTGTCATATTCATGTATTGACATCATTTTGAAGAAGTATTCTATCATAGACTGCGTCCTCATAGCGTGGGTTTATGCAGAAATAACAGTGTTCTTTCATATTCATGTACATGTATTGTTGAGGCTTGCATTTCCTTTCTTGAGAGGTTGTTTCCTCAAGATATTGTACTCTTTTACTGCTATAACATCATTCTTGGCTATATGTTCATCTTCTTGTCTCACAGCTCGCAAAAATAATGTTTTCTCTTCTATAGTATGCTCATGTATGTGTTTGCATATTCTTGTGCTCACTTTTTTAGTGGGATTGTTCGGGAATCTCTATAGACAGTGCAAGAAAATGGCTAGATAGCCTCCAGGTTCTCACACCTCCTTGAAAATGTGACATGTCAAATTAAAAATATTCCCCTTGATTGATCTCTAGAATAGATTGTGCACATTTACGACATTCTGAAAAAGGGAACACAAAACCCCTAAGAATGAGGAGTGCGCTGCTATACCAAAATGTGGAAGCAACTACGGTGCGGTCATAAAGAGCATAGCTGCAAAAGGTGATAATACAATAATACAAAATGGCTGATATATGCCTCAAGAGATACAGAAAATAGAGATCTAGGATATATAGCAACCTTCCAAGACAACCCAAGAGGGTTTCCGAAAAATACACCCAATAATACAATATGAGTTGCAGCCCTAGGGCTAAAAGTATGCTGCAAAAAATTAACTTAAGGGTTGTGGTTGAATCTGATATGGAAATAATTAGCTCTCCTCCAATGGATCCTCTAGAAGGAAGGCTGACCCCTCCACTGAAGAAATCACTCCCCGAATCATCCACTGCAACTACCCCTGCAACTCCTCCCTAGAATAATGCCGATCCAGATTGATACTACGTTGTAGGTGATAAAAACATTGTGGCCTAGTGCCAAATATATCAATGATGCTCAAGGCCTTCCTTACTAGCCTCTTAATGGAAGGAGACCTTCCTCCACTAAAAATAAGCACTGAAGTGACCCAAATCAACTCTCCACAACTTCTGCCCTGCAACACAACACAACCTCCGCAGGCCCCACTTGTACCATAGGCCCCAGAAGCTTTGACACGATCTTTGGAATGTCAAATATAGATGCAATATACGTGTAATATTCCCAATTTGTCCCAAGGCTAATAGGGAATATTCAATTTTGTTTTATTTTTTTTGTTTCATGAATAAATGTGTAATGGAGGATCAATAAAACTCCTAAAACGATAAATAGATCAATGCAAGATGTGAACAAGGCTAAATCAGGCTATTTAAATAAGAACCCTCATATGTGCTAAATATTTTGATCGGGGTCAACCATGACCACATCAACATCATTGTTTTGGAGGAGTGGTCATCAATGACGCACAACATAGTTTTAGTTGGAGGTGGCTCATGTAGGGAAACGAGATATTTCATTGAGATGGTTTATGGTTTTGCAAGCTATCAACTTATAAAAAGGAAGAGGATGGAAGCATGAGAAGGTTTTTCATGATTATGTTATTTATGAATATATTGTCTATTTAGACATTTCTCATTCTTCTCGGCTATTTAGATGATAATAGTGTTGTTTTAGCACTAGGTGTTCCCTCGTCGGGAATCCCAACTCTTTCCTTGAGATGCCTCTTCGAAGAGTCTTGCATTTCTTGTCCACTATCAGCCGAGGGCCAAGATTCTTCTTCCAACTACAATGCAGATCCCGTTGAGGGTTTGGTTGTATTTTTTAAGTTGCATCAAGTGGAGGTTATATCTACTCATATCTAGGCCATTCTAGTGCTCCTTTTCGATTGGGGAAGGCTTCTATCCCATTGGTAGAGAGTATTGGATGATAGGACCTACATTTTCGGATCTTGGCATGAGGGCCAAACATGTTCTAGAGCCTACGACAGTAGCTCTCTTCTTCTAGTAACCGTGTTATTTGTGTGGGTACTCTTGTAGGGTATTTTTGCACACTTTTTGGAGGAGTGGTTTTTCATGTGTTGGGGATCCGTCCTTCACATTTGAGATCCATTGGAGGAGATCATCATATTGCATATATCAGATTATATCTAAATGTATATATTTGAATATTTCTGAGATCTCGTAGCATTAGATCTCGGATCTACTCCTTGTACTTCATGTTTTGCTAAAAACCCTAGGGGGATTTTGAAGAAGAGCCTCTAGTGTATGGATCTGATATAGATCTAACTTTTTATACAATGTATATGCTTTAAATCTGAATTTTAATCTGACAAGATAGTGCATCCAATAAAATAACACTCTACAAGCTCTTTAGTCTTAATACATGGTTGGTAAAGACTCTTTTTGAGGATTTTCTTCCATAAAAGTATTCTATTTCCCTGTTGTACATCTCATGGGCTATCTTGTGCATATATTTTTCTGCTGTAAATGTAAATAAAGAGCTCTCCATATTGGCCTCCGTTCTTTACTTAGATGATCCCAGCATTATTTATCCGCATAACTTTTTTATTATTGCTGCATTTTCCAATTGGGAACATTACATTGCTATCGGATAATCATCTTGGCACATCCCCTGTGCTTTCTAAGAAGCCAATATGTCTTTAGAATAAGAATAGCCTCTTACTTATAGAGAGAATAGGTATCTAAAAATAAAGACATGTAATAAATTTGATTACACAAATGATGATAAAGACAAGGGTAAAGCCCCTCGAACTGGAATTGGTGAAGAAGGAAGCAACTTTGAAAAGATCTTTTTGAGAGCCATGCAAGATATTGCTAGATAGATCAAAGAGATGAGATTGGATAGAATCAAAGAATCTCCCTAAGATATTTCATGTTCGAGAAAGCTCTGCATGTCTCACCACTAGAATGATCAAGCAGATGCATCACTCAAAATTTTTCCCAACACTCTACCATGCCTAACTTTTTGGCTATGGGAAATGAAGGGTTTCAAGAGAAAGCATCCCTTGAAGACTATTTTGAATAATATGAGTCTCAAAAATCAGAGATTCAAAGATAAATTGAGTTTTCATGAGTTTTTTCACCTCAAGGATAAAAAGAAGACGAAGGCATCAAACGATAGAGAGGGTGGATTCACTCGAATCACAGATCGACATCACTCTATCAAAGCATTCTTTTTACCCAAACTTTGATGGGTCATCGATGGCTCCCACAAATCATGGGTAGAAAAACTTGACATCTAATTTTAGTTGAACAAGGTTCCAGTAGATGGAGGCTATCAAGATTGTGACACTTGCACTTTGAAGATGCAAGCACATGACTAGTGGTTCCATGGCTTGTCTACATTGGGTCATGCCAATGTGACCGCTTATTCAAATTTCACTAGAAGGTCATGTAAATATTTGATAGAAGATATCCGAGAGGGCACCATTCATGAGCCTAGGAAAGTTAAAACAACTCGTGTAATACAGAGTCTTACATTTCCGAATTTTTTAAGATTATTTGTTATGGTTCCCCGATTTGTCTAAACAGACAGAAGGGTGTACATGTTCATAGATGGCTTAGATGAACCTCTTCATGGGTTGGTAAAGTCTCACGAAGTGCACTACTCCTGCATGATGCCATTGAGAGGGCTAGAGACCTTTCAATATGCCTTGCCAAAAAGCAAAGGCAAAATTTTAGCAGTAAGCCCTTTTTCCTTCTCTAAAGGAAAGGAAGAGAAAGTTTCATCCTTCAAAGGAGAGCTCATACAAGAAACCCCTTGATGATGAATTTCGGAGAGATCTAAGGAAGAAGAAGCTATGCTTCACTTCTCCAAAAATCATGGGCACTGACATAGATGTGTCGCTGGAAAAGCACATTACATAGAGGTCTTCTCATACATTTAGGAGGAAGAAGAAGATGAGCCACGAAGAGGTCACAACGCCGATACTCGACTAGGGGAGATCCAACACCATCAAGAGATGGGAATGGAGCATTTGATCCTATTGGAGGGACTCTTGCATATTTTAGAGGAGCACCTAAGTACTTGAACTTAAGATTTCACAGGTTCAATCTTGAATTAGAGGGTTTCTATATTTATTGATAGTGGGGGCCACCCACAACTTCATCGATGCTCTGTCTTGTACAAAGGAGGGAAATACCCACCGATACTTTTTGATGGATTCTCTATTTTGGTCTCTAGGAGATAGAACAATTCAATGCATGCATTATTTCCCATCACTTTCTGAGTTACCATGGGAACTTACACTTTAGTTGATCACTTCTTTGTGGTTGACATACTGGACACCAATGTGATTTTGGGTGTTTAATGGTTGGTTACATTGGGGAAAGTCACTATCGATTGGGAGGCTTTACAAATGGAATGGGTGGACAAGAAGAGTGGTGAATCTAAAATGATCAAAGGCATGTATACATACCTCACATACCACTTCCACACAAAAAATCAAAGATGGATTTGTGCAAATGGAAGAAATGACTTTACAGATCCCATCTATCATGTTCATGAGATTTCGATGGGACACTCTTATCTAGTGGAAAAACACCTCGGAGGCCACCTCGATTCAGATTTTGTGTGGAAGACCTCACAACATGATGCTCCAAGCTTAGATCCGGGAAGGGATTGGAGCACTACAATACAAAGCTACAGGTGCTTGGAGTCTTGGGTAAGCTCAAGGAGGAGGGAAATCTTCTTCCTTATCATCATCACCCACTCTCTATTTCTAGTTATGCACTGTGGGAGGAGAAGAATGGAAGGAATGGCCTTCCAACACACACCTTTGGCATGGGAAATATCAAGGAGAAGAGCAGTAAAATGACAAAAATTTCTGTTGATGCATCATCGTGCATATCATTGTTGAGCGCTAGATCTATATTGGAAATCCCAACCTGCTGGTGGATTATTCCAAAGATCTTCACACTTGTATTATACTTGATGAGCAATTGCATGAAGAGGGATATTTAGTCCAAGGAGGATTCATCTATCATCATGGTAGGATCTTCTTGTCTGGGAGCCTCCAAGCTCAAGCATAATGTTACTACAAAGAGCTTATAAAGAGTTCTGTTTCAGACCATATGTATTCCATGAGGGATCTTCAACATCATCATGAGGAGCTTTGATTGGGAAGGCTTGAAAGGAGAACTACATCAAAATTTTCAAGAATTCATGCACTATGTGGATTTGGGGCAGAAACAAGACTCTATGATAGAGTTATTTCAGCCATCCCTCCCTTCTTTTTGAGAGAGGAGATAGATCCATGCACCACTCCATGTGTATGAGGAGTATTGTTGGTGAAGAATATGATCATCTAAGGCATGTTTTTATTTTCTTATTGTATACATTATTTCACCCTTTTTATGCAGGCCATGGCTCTAAGGAGGGGTACTACATCTTATAAATCTCATGGGCCAACATGGGGCCACAAAAATTTCTGAATTTGGCCACTCCCTTGATGAACAAAGGGAGATTTTATATCAAGATGGGTGTTGATACTTTTGAGGGATTCTCTATTTTTTGTACCAAGAGATAGAACAATAAAATGCATGCATTATGTCCCATTACTTTCAGTCACCATGGGAACTTACAATTTGGTTGATCACTTCTTTGTGGTTGACATACCGCACACCAATGTGATTTTGGGTGTTTAATGGTTGATTACATTGGGGAAAGTCACCACTGATTGGGAGAGCTTTACAATGGAATGGGTGGAAAAGAAGAGTGGTGAATCTAAAATGATCAAAGGCATGCATACATACTCCCTCACAAACCACTTCCACACATAAATCAAAAAATGGACTTTGCGCGAAAGGGAAGAAAGGACTTTACAGGGCCCCATCTATCATGTTCATGAGATTTCTACATGGGACACTCTTATCTAGTGGAAAACCACCTGGGAGGCCACCTGATTCAGATTTTGTGGGGAAGACCTCACAACATGATGCTCCAAGCTTAGATCCAGGAGAGATTGGGAGCACTAGAATACAAAAACTACAGTGTTGTGAGTCTTGGGTAAGCTCAAGGAGGAGGGAAATCTTCTTCCCTTATCATCATCACCCACTCTAATTTCTGGTTTTGCTACTGGGAGGAGAATAATGGAAGGAATGGACTTCCAACACACACCCTTAACATGGGAAATGTCAAGGATAAGAGTAGAAAAATGACTGGACATTTCTCGTTGATACATCATCGGGCCCTATCATTGTTGAGCAGGGGCTTTAGATCTATATTGGAAATCCCAACTCGTTGGTGGATTATTCCAAAGATCTTCACACTTGTATGATACTTTTATGACCCAGATTTGCATGAAGAGGGCTATTTAGTCCAAGGAGGATTCATCTATCATCATGGTAGGATCTTCTTGTCTAGAGCCTCCAAGCTCAAGAAGAAGTTACTACAAAGAGCTTCAAAAGAGTTATGTTTCAGCTATATGTATTCCATGAGGATCTACAACATCATCATGAGGAGCTTTGATTGGGAAGGCTTTCGAAAGGAGAACTACATCAATATTTTCAAGAATGCATGCACTATGTGGATTTGGGGGCAGTAACAAGACTCTACTACGTAGTTATTTCATCCATCCCTCCCTTCTTTTGAGAGAGGAGATAGATCCATGCACCACTCCATGTGTATGAGGAGTATTGTTGGCGAAGAATATGATCATGTAAGGCATGTTTTATTTTCTCGATTATATACGTTATTTCACCTTTTTTATGCAATGCCATGGCTCCAAGGAGCAGTAATACATCTTATAAATATCATGGCCAACATGGGACCACAAAAATTTCTGAATTTGGCCACTCCCCTTGATGAAAAAAGGGAGATTTTCTATCATGATGGGTGCTTCCCTAAGGCAACCAAAATATCTCACACTTTCACCCATAGTGAGATAAATGGCAGAAAGTGAGTGAGTAGGGAAAACCACTTACCATATCTTGATTTGATGCAGGTGGGAGATGCACTATGATGGTTCCATATGTGGGACTATGACCCACCTCCACATGCTCAAATTTTTTGTTTGTATGTGTGTAGTTTTTTTCTCTTATACATTGATGATATACTTGTACTTTTTATGGGAATGTATGGAGGGAGTATGGGAGGTACGTATGTACCACATGGGATGGAGAATCTCTATGTGTCTTATGCTACATGTTTCAAAAAGAGCATTGGTTTAGCCATGTTTGTTTCTTTTGAGTTATTAACTCCTTGTGGGATGGACTATATACATCTCTGTTGGGAAAAATACTGAGAGGGGGGGGTGAATCAGTATTTACTGCATACTCAAAAATTTTTACTTTTTCATGCTCTAAAACCCATATGCTACTTTTCTGAAGCCAACTAGCATATACACGTGGATATCCTTCATAAAACTTGCGTATACACAGAGACCTAATTATGTCATTAGTTCTTTGCTTATATCATTCCATCATTCATTCATCAGATGTTCCATAAATAGTAAACATGTGCAGTAAGAACAGAATAAACCATCACACCAAGCATCACACATGAACACCAGGATTTTTAGGTGGAAACCCAAGTCGGGAGAAAACCACCGCTGCAGTTGCTCAGCCTTCAATTTTTTATTATAGAGAAAACATCTTACAACATATGTGCTGGCGCAGACTTGACCAGCACGCAGGCACCCACCTGCGCTCGTTTACCAGCCTCTCCTGGAAGGGAGCTCCAACCTCCTGACTCGTTTACCAGCCTCTCCTGGAAGGGAGCTACGACCCCCTGATCTCGTTTACCAGCCTCACCTGGAAGGGAGCTACAACCCCCTGACTGAAGGCTACAACCCTCAGCACCACCTTGGACCACGTTTCATCAATTTTCACACTGGATCCAACACCTTCAATAGAACACAACTTGCAGGCCACATTTCATCATATTTTCAAACTGGACCCTTTCCATACTTTTTAGCACAAACACACATCACCAACAGATACTTATCAACACAGATCAGATATCAGAAACACAGCAGAACAGATCAGATATTTCATACCCTTTCACTTCAGACAGATGTTCGCCTAGATGTTCGCCTCATCACAGATCTAAGCCTTCCATAATCAGATCTAGCAAATACAAATGCATTTCAGATCTAGATCCCCTTCTTCATCATTAGTGCATCATACATTCAGATTTATCTTCAAGTGTAACCCTTTCCATTCAGATCTACTTCAAAGAGAAGTATTCATTCAAGCTCAGACATCTTGCACCCACACTTGTGATTTGCACAATGAATTTATTCTCCTTATATAGGTTTATCTTTTTCAATACCATGGGCCAAAACAATACCATGAGCCTTCAATACCACGAGCCAAACCAATACCATGAGCCTTCAATACCATGAGTCTTCAATACCACGAGTCATCAATACCATGAGCCTTCAATACTACGAGTCTTCAATACCATGAGTCTTCAATACCACGAGTCATCAATACCATGAGCCTTCAATACCACGAGTCATCAATACCATGAGCCTTCAATACCACGGGCCCCTGGATTTGCACTTTTTGAGCGCTTTTTCCCATACGCGACTTATCACGTTCTTTTTAGACATATCCGCGTATTCATAGAGACATAATTTTTCCATCATACTTTGATCACATTCTGAATTCCTTTCTTCATTGCACACTGTAGATACATCATATTTTCTTCATCAAGAACATATTCTAGCAAGCACAACTTCATCAAGTAAGTTTCCATCATCTTTATCAAGTGGGTTTCCTTTCAAGGACAACACTTAGCATCATATTGTCAACAAACATCATATCACATCAGATTTACATCATTTACCAAGTCCATCAAGTCAAGAATAACTTCATCAGGTGGATTTCCATCAAGGACAACACATGTCACCAGTCGCATGTCTTCATCTTCATTCAGTGGGTTGCCATCAAGGACAACACTCTGCATCATATTTCCAACAATCTCCCCCTTTGGACTTGATGGCAACCACGATGGTGTTTGGTTACCACAACAGATAAGTACAATAATAGTACAATGACACCATGTCATTCTCCCTATTTTCCATGTCACTCTCTCCATTTTTGGCATCATTCAAACACCATGTTACTCTCCCCCTTTGACATCAAGGGCAAAGGGCACATCATTATCTTCATTCAAACACTATGTCACTCTCCCCCTTTGACATCAAGGGCAACGGGCGGATCCACAACAACATACTCTCCCCCTTTTCTCCTCATGTAGAAGAAGTGTTCTGCAGATCTGATGTATACTGAAGTGACCAAGCTCCCCCTGAGTTCATGCTGAATCTTCAAACATATTTTTCAATGAAGTACATGACTCTATGACATTCCTATCACCAATGTTAATGACTATACTTACACTTAAAGATTCATCCATGTGGATTTACATAGAATATTTCATACCCAATCAAGTGGGTTTCTTTCAACAGACCACCACCCAACCAAGGCGAAGTACAAACAGGACTCTACTTCCACTCCAACCAAGTGGGTTACAACTTTGACTGTCCTTACATGATCTATATTACATTTTACAACATGGGGTCTCCAACAAGACCTTCACCAAAATATAAATATGGACCATTTATGACTCAACACCAAGAAGACCTTGGTGATAGATCATATAATATAACCATCATAATGCCATGATTATACTGGAAGAACACTACTGCCTCCCCGAACTGCAACCATGCATCCTTTTCATATGACTAAGGCTCCTCCTTAGTTTGTGCAACCTGAACATTTTCACCAACAAATCATCAAGGCATCTTCATCAAAACATTAGAAACAGATTTATGAGAACTGGAACACCACCAGAGATACCAAATGTGTGATTACAGCTGGTCAAGAGAGCCAATCCAACCAAGAATTGCCAGAAACAACCATATTTGTTTTATGTGCAGAACTCGTGACATACGCGACCGTGTTTCTGGAAACCTGCCAGATCCCAAGATATCTCTGCCTAACCGTATCTGATTTGTAAGGCAAAGACAGTGTTCAACTTCTTTCTGAGATATTTGACTGCTTCCCTGGACTACAGATATAACAGAATAGTGTAGTTGTGTCTTCAAGCGTCATCCAATGGTTGTAGCATAAGCCCATTAGTAACCAAGCCTTCGGATCCTTTGCAGCATCAATACATTCTTTCCAAAAAAGATTATCATACCAGAACAGCATCTTCAGATATGTGTCAAGCAATCATCCATGTGGTCCAAAATCACCATGATCTTCAAGATGTAACATGAAGTAACATATGTAGGAAAAAAAAATCTCAACCATAGCAACCAAACTCTATATGATCAAGACCAAAGAATAAGCAGTCATATTTCCGACAATGCAACCATTAGAATTCAACCTGCTACTCCCCCTAAACCAGTGCTTCTTCCTTAACTTGTGCAATCTGAGACACCTTCAACATCAAGTCATCAACAACAATCTCTGCATGATCTGTCCTCATCTCTGAACTATAAGACTTTCATCTCAACAATGAATGCTCTTCATCATAAAGCAACCAGGCTTCATCCATAATCTTCAACACAAGAACCCATGTATCATTTCATTATCATGAGTATAACCAGAATAATGCTAACAGTGCAATCATCAGTAGTCAGACTGATGCTCCCCCTGGACCTCTGCTCCAGATCTTCAGCCATCAGATAAATTTTCTCATCATCAATGAATACGCGGCTGTGTCAGCTGGAACTCGCGTGTATACGCGACTTTGTTTCATAGAACCCGCGTATGGAAAGTGAAGCATAGAAAATTTTCATCTTCCTTCATTTCTTCCTGAGCTTGTACCTCCTGTACCTGTCCTTTCCACATCAGATGCGCTGTCAGAAGTAAACATAACCAGTATAATCCAATCAACCATGAGAGTCATCATGCATTGCTCCCCTTGTGACGATACATTACTAGAACTCATAATGTATCTCACATCATTCCTGCAGTCAATAAGAAAAGTCAGCTTCAGAAGCGGATGACTGCAGTAGGGTCAGAATTCCCTACGTTTCTGGTCGGTCCTTTAATTGAGTGTTTTCTTCAAGAAAATCATTGTCTTCTAGAGCATCCACAAAAGTATCCTTTTCTTCTCTAGATTGATTCTTATTCCATCCCTCCATATTTTTCCAGATTTGTTTTCTATTTGTGTGCTGAAATTTCTCATATCTGTTCAACCTGCATTCCTTTCTTATATGTCCATACTTGTTACAAGAATAACATCTCATGTGTCCAGAAAAATAAGCATAAGAATCATAATGAGTATTTCTATTCTTCCTCCTTTTACAATCAGTTGCTTTATGTCCATACATGCTACATGAGAAACAATACCCCCTGAAGAAAACAGAGTACCTTTCTATGTAGGATTTGTTTGTTTGTGGCTGAAATGATCTGCTCCTGCAATTTGCTGCAACATGCCCATAATTATGACATTTAAAACATTCAACGTTCTTGAATGAATTCCTTTGAGAATTCATGATTGTTGGTTGATCTTTTGTCTCTTTCAACACTTCAGGTTTAGTATTGACATCCTCTGAATTTTTAGCACTTCCTTGTGAGCTAGATTCTCCTTTAATAGTTTCATGGAAACCAAGACCAAGTTTGATAGCAGGAGACCTTTGATTACTCAGAATATTGTCCAAAATATTAGTACTATCTTGAAACCTCAAAAGTTTAACCTTTTCTTCTAATTTACCTTTGAGAATGTTTACCTCAACCTCCAAGGTTTGACATTGCTTTGTCATGCTTTCTTCTTTCCTTCTTCCATCTTCTACTTGATCCTTCAGATTTAGGATCTCTTCTTTCAACCAATTTTCGTTTTCTTCACATGTTTGTTCTAGCTCTTCATTCTTCTTATTTGATTTTTCCAGATCTTCTTTGAGAGAGATGATTTCTGCTTCAAGGCCTTCCTTTTCAAATGATTGTAGAGGTTCCTTATTTTTCTTACTTGATGCTTCTAAATCTTCTTGAAGACAAATGATTGCAGCTTCAAGCCCTTCATTCTTCTTGCTTGATTTTTCAAGATCTGCTTCTAGATCTTTAATTCGATTGGATGCATAAGTATGAAACCTTTGATACTTGTCCACCTGTCCATTCAACATTTCTACTTGATCTTTCATTTGTGAGATCATCTCTTTGTAGATAGTTTCTTGATTATTATATGAACTTTGCAGTTCTTCAACTTTAATCTTGAGAGCTTCTTCTAGATCCACAACTTTACTTTCACTATCTTTACTATTGTTTGCACAAAGAAGAGTATTACACGTGGCCTTCTCCTTTTTCTTCTTTGTCATGAGTGCTTGTAGATCTTCGTCGGAATCTGTTTCATCTTCTTCAATTTTTGCTATACATGATTTCTGAGGTATCTCCTTTCCTTGAGTAACCTTCTTCTTTTGCTTCTTAGCCATGAGCACTTTCAGATCTTGGTCATAATCTTCTTCATCTTCACTGGACACTTCATCATCATCTTCTTTTGCATAATAACTCTTTCTCTTCTCAAATTGTTTCCCTTTACCATGCTTTTCTCTATAAGGACATTTAGCAGCATAATGACCAACTATTCCACACTCAAAACATTTGAAGGGAAGCTTACCTTTGAATCTTCCAGTACCTAGTTGGAGCTTTCTCACGAAATTCGCTTCTTCTTCATCGGATATATAGCTGGATTCTTTGACAACTTCCTTTTCCTTTCCTTTTGTAGATGCTTTAAAAGCAGCTTCTCTTACTTGAGAAGGGCCTCCTTGTCTCATTTCAAAAGCAGTCAGAGTACCATGTAATTGAACAATAGTAAGAGTTTTCAAATCTTGTCTTTCTTCAATAGCAGAAACTTTAGAGTCAAATTTTGAAGTCAAAGATCTCAAGACCTTTTCCACCAGAGTAGTATCAGCCATGGTTTCACCCAAATTTCTCATCCCATTTACAATATCATCTAGACGAAGAAAGAAACTGGCAACACTTTCATCACTATGCATCTTCAAATTTTCATATTCAATTCTAAGAGTTTGGAGTTTTGCACTTTTTACCTTTGTGTCTCCTTCATAGCTTAGAATGATTTTGTCCCATATTTCTTTTGCTGAATGTAGCTGCATCACTTTAGCAAATTCCGATTCAGACATGCTTCCTAATAAGACATTCACTGCTTTGGCATTGATTTCATACTTCTTCCTTTCAGCTGCATCAGTAGGAATACTTGTCGGATATTGATAGCCTTCTTCCACGATTGCCCATACATCTGCACCAAGACTTTGCAGATATGCTTTTGTACGTACCTTCCAGAATATCAGATTGCTTCCATTGAATAGAGGTGGCTTTATAGACATTACTCCTTCTTGACTTCCCATTGCGACGGATCTCCTTTAAGCGATCAAGCTTCTGCACAAGCACCTGCTCTGATACCAATTGTTGGGAAAAATACTGAGAGGGGGGGGGGTGAATCAGTATTTACTGCATACTCAAAACTTTTTACTTTTTCATGCTCTAAAACCCATATGCTACTTTTCTGAAGCCAACTAGCATATACACGTGGATATCCTTCATAAAACTTTCGTATACACAGAGACCTAATTATGTCATTAGTTCTTTGCTTATATCATTCCATTATTCATTCATCATATGTTCCATAAATAGTAAACATGTGCAGTAAGAACAGAATAAACCATCACACCAAGCATCACACATGAACACCAGGATTTTTAGGTGGAAACCCAATTCGGGAGAAAACCACCGCTGCAGTTGCTCAGCCTTCAATTTTTTATTATAGAGAAAACATCTTACAACAAGTGTGCTGGCGCAGACTTGACCAGCACGCAGGCACCCACCTGCGCTCGTTTACCAACCTCTCCTGGAAGGGAGCTCCAACCCCGATTTCCTGTTTACCACTCCCTCAACCCGGGAAGGGAGCTACAGCCCCCCGATCTCGTTTACCAGCCTCACCTGGAAGGGAGCTACAACCCCCTGACTGAAGGCTACAACCCTCAGCACCACCTTGGACCACGTTTCATCAATTTTCACACCGGATCCAACAACTTCAATAGAACACCACTTGCAGGCCACATTTCATCATATTTTCAAACTGAACCCTTTCCATACTTTCAAGCACAAACATACATCACCAACAGATACTTATCAATACAGATCAGATTTAAACAGATGTTAGTAAGAAATACACTGATATCACACTCTTTTCACTTCTAGATGGGATGAATGGCTTAGATGTCATCATCACAGATCTAAGCCTTCCATAATCAGATCTAGTAAATACAAATGCATTTCAGATCTAGATCCCCTTCGTCATCATTGGTGCATCATACATTCAAATTTATCTTCAAGTGTAACCCTTTCCATTCATATCTACTTCAAAGAGAAGTATTCATTCAAGCTCAGAAATCTTGCACCCACACTTCTAATTTGCACAATGAATTTCTTCTCCTTATATAGGTTTATCCTTTTTTCAATACCACATGGGCCAAAACAATACCATGAGCCTTCAATACCACGAGCCAAACCAATACCATGAGCCTTCAATACCACGAGTCAAACCAATACCATGAGCCTTCAATACCACGAGTCTTCAATACCATGAGTCTTCAATACCATGAGTCATCAATACCATGAGCCTTCAATACCACGAGTCATCAATACCATGAGCCTTCAATACCACGGGCCCCTGGATTTGCACTTTTTGAGCGCTTTTTCCCATACGCGACTTATCACGTTCTTTTTAGACATATCCGCGTATTCAGAGAGACATAATTTTTCCATCATACTTTGAGCACATTCTGAATTCCTTTCTTCATTGCACACTGTAGATACATCATATTTTCTTCATCAAGAACATATTCTAGCAAGCACAACTTCATCAAGTAAGTTGCCATCATCTTTATCAAGTGGGTTGCCTTTCAAGGACAACACTTAGCATCATATTGTCAATAAACATCATATCACATCAGATTTACATCATTTACCAAGTCCATCAAGTCAAGAATAACTTCATCAGGTGGATTGCCATCAAGGACAACACATGTCAACAGTCGCATGTCTTCATCTTCATTCTGTGGGTTGCCATCAAGGACAACACTCTGCATCATATTTCCAACAATCTCCCCCTTTGGACTTGATGGCAACCATGATGGTGTTTGGTTACCACAACAGATAAGTACAATAATAGTACAATGACACCATGTTATTCTCCCTATTTTCCATGTCACTCTCTCCATTTTTGGCATCATTCAAACACCATGTTACTCTCCCCCTTTGACATCAAGGGCAAAGGGCACATCATTATCTTCATTCAAACACTATGTCACTCTCCCCCTTTGACATCAAGGGCAACGGGCGGATCCACAACAACATACTCTCCCCATTTTCTCCTCATGTAGAAGAAGCGTTCTGCAGATCTGATGTATACTGAAGTGACCAAGCTCCCCCTGAGTTCATGCTGAATCTTCAAAAATATTTTTCAATGAAGTACATGACTCTATGACATTCCTATCACCAATGACTCATACTTACATCAAAGATTCATCCAAGTGGATTTACATAGAAGAGTCAAGTACCCAACCAAGTGGGTTTACAAATGTGACTCAGCTACCCAACCAAGTGGCTTTACAAACATGACTCAGCTACCCAACCAAGTGGGTTTACAAATTGACAAGTCCTTACATGACTGAATATTACAATTTTACAACATGGGTCTCAACAAGACCTTTTCACCAAAATATAAATATGACCATTTATGACCAACACCAAGAAGACCTCAAGAAAGATCATATAACATAACCATTATAATGCCAACAATGCATTATACTCAGCAACGCTAATGCTCCCCCTGAATCTGTGCATCCAAGCATCCTTTCCAAATGACTAAGGCTCCCCCTTAGTTTGTGCAACCCGAACATTTTCACCAACAAATCATCAAGGCATCTTCATCAAAACATTAGAAACAGATTTATGAGAACTGGAACACCACCAGAGATACCAAACAGCACTGCAGCTGTGCTGAAGAGAGCTGAACCAACCAAGAATTGTCAGAAACCAACCATACGCGGTTTTATGTGCAGTAACTCGCGTACATACGCGACTGTGTTTCAGGAAACCTGCGTATCCTAAGACACCTTCTAAGTTTCAACCAGATCTGATTCTTTGTAAGGCAAAGACAGTGTTCAACTTCTTTCTGAGATATTTGACTGCTTCCCTGGACTACAGATATAACAGAATAGTGTAGTTGTGTCTTCAAGCGTCATCCAATGGTTGTAGCATAAGCCCATTAGTAACCAAGCCTTCGGATCCTTTGCAACATCAATACATTCTTTCCAAAAGAGATTATCATACCAGAACAGCATCTTCAGATATGTGTCAAGCAATCATCCATGTGGTCCAAAATCACCATGATCTTCAAGATGTAACATGTAGGAAAAAGATCTCAACCATAGCAACCAAACTCTATATGATCAAGACCAAAGAATAAGCAGTCATATTTCCAACAATGCAACCATTAGAATTCAACCTGCTACTCCCCCTAAACCAGTGCTTCTTCCTTAACTTGTGCAATCTAAGACACCTTCAACAGCAAGTCATCAACAACAATCCCTGCATGATTTGTCCTCATCTCTGAACTATAAGACTTTCATCTCAACAATGAATGCTCTTCATCATAAAGCAACCAGGCTTCATCCATAATCTTCAACACAAGAACCCATGCATCATTTCATTATCATGAGTATAACTAGAATGATGCTAACAGTGCAATCATTAGCAGTCAGACTGATGCTCCCCCTGGACCTCTGCTTCAGATCTTCAGCTACCAGATAAATTTTCTTATCATCAATGCATATGCGACTGCGTCTTCTGGAACTCGCGTGTATACGCGACTTTAGTTAATGGAACCTGCGTATGGAAAGTGAAGCATAGAAAATTTCCATCTTCCTTTTTTTCTTCCTGAGCTTGTACCTCCTATACCTGTCCTTTCCACATTACTGGAACTCGCGTGTATACGCGACTTTAGTTAATGGAACCTGCGTATGGAAAGTGAAGCATAGAAAATTTCCATCTTCCTTCATTTCTTCCTGAGCTTGTACCTCCTGTACATGTTCTTTCCACATCAGATGCGCTGTCAGAAGTAAACATAGTATAATCAAATCAACCATGAGAGTCATCATGCATTGCTCCCCTTGTGACGATACATTACTAGATCTCATAATGTATCTCACATCATTCCTGCAGTCAATAAGAAAAGTCAGCTTCAGAAGCGGATGACTGCAGTAGGGTCAGAATTCCCTACGTTTCTGGTCGGTCCTTTAATTGAGTGTTTTCTTCAAGAAAATCATTGTCTTCTAGAGCATCCACAAAAGTATCCTTTTCTTCTCTAGATTGATTCTTATTCCATCCCTCCATCTTTTTCCAGATTTGTTTAAACTTTCTATTTGTGTGCTGGAAGTTATCCAATTTCTCATATCTGTTCAACCTGCATTCCTTTCTTATATGTCCATACTTGTTACAAGAATAACATCTCATGTGTCCAGAAAAATAAGCATAAGAATCATAATGAGTATTTCTATTCTTCCTCCTTTTACAATCAGCTGCTTTATGTCCATACATGTTACATGAGAAACAATATCCCCTGAAGAAAACAGAGTACCTTTCTATGTAGGATTTGTTTATTTGTGGCTGAAATGATCTGCTCCTGCAATTTGCTACAACATGCCCATAATTATGACATTTAAAACATTCATCGTTTTTGTATGAATTCCTTTGAGAATTCATGATTGTTGGTTGATATTTTGACTCTTTCAACACTTCAGATTTTGCATTGATGTCCTTTGATTCTTTAGCACCTCCTTGTGAGCTAGATTCTCCTTTAACAGTTTCATGGAAACCAAGACCAAGTTTGATAGCAGGAGACCTTTGATTACTCAGAATGTTGTCCAAAATGTTAGTACTATCTTGAAACCTCAAAAGTTTAACCTTTTCTTCTAATTTGCCTTTGAGAATGTTTACCTCAACCTCCAAGGCTTGACATTGCTTTGTCATGCTTTCTTCTTTCCTTCTTCCATCTTCTACTTGATCCTTCAGATTCAGAATCTCTTCTTTCAACCAATTTTCGTTTTCTTCACATGTTTGTTGCAGCTCTTCATTCTTCTTATTTGATTTTTCCAGATCTTCTTTGAGAGAGATGATTTCTGCTTCAAGGCCTTCCTTTTCAAATGATTGTAGAGGTTCCTTATTTTTCTTACTTGATGCTTCTAAATCTTCCTGAAGACAAATGATTGCAACTTCAATTCCTTCATTCTTCTTGCTTGATTTTTCAAGATCTGCTTCTAGATCTTTAATTCGATTGGATGCATAAGTATGAAACCTTTGATACTTGTCCACCTGTCCATTCAGCATTTCTACTTGATCTTTCATTTGTGAGATCATCTCTTTGTAGATAGTTTCTTGATTATTATATGAACTTTGCAGTTCTTCAACTTTAATCTTGAGAGCTTCTTCTAGATCCACCACTTTACTTTCACTATCTTTACTATTGTTTGCACAAAGAAGAGTATTACACGTGGCCTTCTCCTTTTTCTTCTTTGCCATGAGTGCTTGTAGATCTTCGTCTGAATCTGTTTCATCTTCTTCAATTTTTGCTATACATGATTTCTGAGGTATCTCCTTTCCTTGAGTAACCTTCTTCTTTTGCTTCTTAGCCATGAGCACTTTCAGATCTTGGTCAGAATCTTCTTCATCTTCACTGGACACTTCATCATCATCCTCTTTTGCATAATAACTCTTTCTCTTTTCAAATTGTTTCCCTTTACCATGCTTTTCTTTATAAGGACATTTAGCAGCATAATGACCAACTTTTCCACACTCAAAACATTTGAAGGTAAGCTTACCTTTGAATCTTCCAGTACCTAGTTGGAGCTTTCTCACGAAATTCGCTTCTTCTTCATCGGATATATAGCTGGATTCTTTGACAACTTCCTTTTCCTTTCCTTTTGTAGATGCTTTAAAAGCAGCTTCTCTTATTTGAGAAGGACCTCCTTGTCTCATTTCAAAAGCAGTCAGAGTACCATGTAATTGAACAATAGAAAGAGTTTGCAGATCTTGCCTTTCTTCAATAGCAGAAACTTTAGAGTCAAATTTTGAAGTCAAAGATCTCAAGACCTTTTCCACCAGAGTAGTATCGGCCATGGTTTCACCCAAATTTCTCATCCGATTTACAATATCATCTAGACGAAGAAAGAAACTGGCAACACTTTCATCACTATGCATCTTCAAATTTTCATATTCAATTCTAAGAGTTTGGAGTTTTGCACTTTTTACCTTTGTGTCTCCTTCATAACTTAGAATGATTTTGTCCCATATTTCTTTTACTGAATGTAGCTGCATCACTTTAGCAAATTCTGATTCAGACATGCTTC
This sequence comes from Pinus albicaulis, assembly GCA_034641835.2. Classification (NCBI taxonomy): domain Eukaryota; kingdom Viridiplantae; phylum Streptophyta; class Pinopsida; order Pinales; family Pinaceae; genus Pinus; species Pinus albicaulis. The sequence goes on from CM076575.1 coordinate 489,153,961, forward strand.
CCAATAAGACATTCACTGCTTTGGCATTGGTTTCATACTTCTTCCTTTCTGCTGCATCGGTAGGAATACTTGTCGGGTATTGATAACCTTCTTCCACGATTGCCCATACATCTGCACCAAGACTTTGCAGATATGCTTTTGTACGTACCTTCCAGAATATCAAATTGCTTCCATTGAATAGAGGTGGCTTTATAGACATTACTCCTTCTTGACTTCCCATTGCGACGGATCTCCTTTAAGCGATCAAGCTTCTGCACAAGGACCTGCTCTGATACCAATTGTTGGGAAAAATACTGAGAGGGGGGGGTGAATCAGTATTTACTGCATACTCAAAAATTTTTACTTTTTCATGCTCTAAAACCCATATGCTACTTTTCTAAAGCCAACTAGCATATACACGTGGATATCCTTCATAAAACTTGCGTATACACAGAGACCTAATTATGTCATTAGTTCTTTGCTTATATCATTCCATTACTCATTCATCAGATGTTCCATAAATAGTAAACATGTGCAGTAAGAGTATGTGAGAATAAATCATCACACATAAGCAACACACATGAACACCGGGATTTAAGGTGGAAACCCAATTCGGGAGAAAACCACCGCTGCCGTCGTCTCAGTCATCAATATTTTATTATAAATAAAACATCGTACAACCATGTACTGGCGCAGACTCATACCAGCATGAAGGCACCCACCTGTAGAAGGCTACAACCTTCTCCCTTTTACCAGCCTCTCCTGGAAGGGAGCTACAACCCCGGCTCGTTTACCGGCCTCTCTGGAAGGGAGCTACGACCCACGTCTCGTTTACCGGCCTCACCTGGAAGGGAGCTGCGACCCCACAGTAGAAGGCTACAGAACCCGAAGCACCACCTTGGACCACGTTTCATCAATTTCTATGCAGATCCAACACCTTCAATAGAACACGACTTACCGGAGCCACATTTCATCATATTTTCTTGGACCCTTTCCATACTTTTTAGCACGGAAACACACATCACCAACGGCCACGTAGTTCAATCCCCGGATATCGAAACACGAGCGAAACGGATCAGATGGCCCCATACCCTTTTACTGCAGACAGATGTTTGCCTAGATGTTCGCCTCATCACAGATCTAAGCCTCCCATCATCAGATCTAGCAAATACAAATGCATTTCAGATCTAGATCCCCTTCTTCATCATTGGTGCATCATACATTCAGATTTATCTTCAAGTGTAACCCTTTCCAATCAGATCTACTTCAAAGAGAAGTATTCATTCTAGCTCAAACATCTTGCACCCACACTTATGATTTGCACAATGAATTTCTTCTCCTTATATAGGTTTATCCTTTTCAATACCATGAGCCAAAACAATACCATGAGCCTTCAATACCACGAGCCAAACCAATACCATGAGCCTTCAATACCACGAGTCAAACCAATACCATGAGCCTTGATACCATGAGTCTTCAATACCCACCGAGTCATCGATACCATGAGCCTTCAATACCACGAGTCTTCAATACCATGAGTCTTCAATACCACGAGTCATCAATACCATGAGCCTTCAATACCACGAGTCATCAATACCATGAGCCTTCAATACCACGGGCCCCTGGAATTGCACTTTTTGAGCGCTTTTTCCCATACGCGGCTTATCACGTTCTTTTTAGACATATCCGCGTATTGATAGAGACATAATTTTTCCATCATACTTTGAGCACATTCGAATTCCTTTCTTCATTGCTACTTGTAGATACATCATATTTTCTTCATCAAGAACATATTCTAGCAAGAACAACTTCATCAAGTAAGTTGCCATCATCTTTATCAAGTGGGTTGCCTTTCAGGGACAACACTCAACATCATAATATCAACAAGCATCATATCACATCAGATTTACATCATTTACCAAGTCCATCAAGTCAAGAATAACTTCATCAGGTGGATTTCCATCAAGGACAACACATGTCAACAGTCGCATGTCTTCATCTTCATTCAGTGGGTTGCCATCAAGGACAACACTCTGCATCATATTTCCAACATTGACGGAGAGAGCCCTCTCCTGTCCTCGTAGGGCTAGCTACGAGGCTGAGCGTGGTTTGATGTAGCCTTGAGTTTTACTTCATTTCAGCCTGAGGTAGATTCGAGTGCTAACAGATTTCACATATCAAACACTATGATACTAATAGGATCTATCATCATCAGTCACCACATATGGCATGAGATTCCACTGGTGATTTTTGATACGATGGTTTGGTTGCAGTATGCTATATATGGATTTTTTGCTAGATTGTGGTTACACACACCTTCATTCATTTTTTGGATGTCATGCTCACACTTGATGGTGTTGTACAATATCATGGTCAAGGGGAATGTAATATTCCCAATTAGCATATAGCCTCAGAATCCCAATTTGATATTGCTGGCGGTTTTGGGGTTAAGAGGGAGTTTTTCACCTTGTATTTTCCTTTGAAACCCCTTGACTTGAACACAAAGTCATTTGTTAGAATTTTTTGAAGGCCATTTACAAGCATATTTTTATATTTTTAAGGAGAACTTCAAGTGATTTAACAGGCTAGTTGTAATATTTTGGCCTTAAGGTGATTTTCAGCTGGCAAAAGATTTAGTCAACTAACAATTCTTATTTTATTAAAGTTCTTTACCTTAGGATATTTTCTTCAAGTTCTTAGGTATCTTGGGAGTTCCATGGAGCTGTCTAGAACCAACATTGAACCATTTGAAGGCATTTAGAATGGGTTTTGATGGGTATAACAGGAAAAATAGAGGCTACAACCCATGGCTGTGGTGCATAGCAGCTAACAGTGAGGTAATTAGGCTTGTATTAACACAGATATCCACATTCAAAACCTCTTGAGTGGGTATAGATGAGGCCAAGTGAAACCCATGATTGGTTTTGATGGAATAGGGATGCCCCTCATAACATGGCCACTTAAAAAATACGACAACATAGAAAATATTTTTTTATGAGACAAAAAAATCAAGGTAGTCTGGTAAGATCTTTAAAGGCTACTCTTCTCATTCTCATTCTAAAAAATATCATGTCAGTAACTTTGTATCTTGCTGATCAATCTAGTTTTGAAACTATGTTTATGGAATTATAGTCAAAGTCATTACTACCAGACTTTGGCCTCTTTTGAACCTTATTTTATCAAAATATCAAGGATGGATGTACATGGAAGCCAAATTTCTAAAAGAGTGCAGGAAACCATACAAAAACAAAGAAAGGCACGGGGGTATGTCAATGAAAATAGACCTAGCAAATAAATTCCACTCTAATCACATTCTGGAGTTGAAAGATAGCATTATGATCCAACCTCGATACACAAGGACTAGATACATGACCTTGGTTTCAAGTTGGCTCTCAAATACTCTGGATTGACAGAAATCTCCAGATCTTGTAGCAAAACAAGATTTACCACTTATTTCATTGACAGAGCAACCCATATTTCAATGCCCAATATCAAGAGATAGATTCACCTATTCATGACTTGGCGAGCTCCCTTTCCAATTTTTTCTACTACCCAAATGAAAGAGAAATAGATTCACACATTCATGACTTGGATGCTCCCTTTCCACCTTTTCTACAACACTGAAAAATGATGCCTTTCTCTCCTCATAAGGGAAGTATTCAGACACAAAAATCAATGTGTACCTGTATCAACCTAACCACATGCTCTCAAGAGGATCACTTCATACTTCTCAGTTGTTGCATATATTTGGGGCAGCAAGAAACAATCAAAGATCTATAATTCTTCAAATTCTTCCCTAAACAGAAGCCCTAAAGAGAAACACGTCATACTTTCAAATTGTCCCACCTAACCGGGGAAAGAAGTGACAAGGAAATATTTATGATTTTTCAAATTCTAGATGGATGTAAACACTTTGTAATGCAATGACAAGAAAAAATTTTAATTCTTTGAATTCTAGATGGATGCAATAACTTTGTAATGCCAAGTTGAGAACCTTCCTCTACTTGTAATATCCTCTATCAGAGGCAACCTTCACACCTCTACCTTATATCAACATTGATGAAGTTATAAATCCCATTGGCCCATCCTATTTATCTGTCAAGACTTAAGTTTGAAGCATAAGGAAAAAGGCTGGACACTGCTATTATACAATAAGTTGATACGTAAACTGAACTACAAGACAAGGATATTTATCCTCAGTGGGGAGGATGAATCCAATTCTACCAATCCTATCAGATATCCCTCTATCAAAACAACATTCTAATGAAAACATCTCAAGTAATAGACAAACTATTCTATGATTTTACCCGTCCACCAGTTGGTGCACAAAGCACCTTAGATTCATGTTGGAAGGCAAAAGAGTAGAAAAAAGGCAGAGAGAATTGTAGGTAGATGGTGGTATTTTTCTGATTTTCCTTAATGCCTCTTAAGGGAAACATATTCTATCAGCCTATGATGCAATTGATATTTGTGATCTAACTTTTAAAGACTCTTAACTATGATCATTGAGAAGTATATGCTTGAAATTCCTCCAAGGGAGTCAACACAAGAGGATTGTAAAGATGGAAATGAAACCTACAACTATCATTTCATACTGCTACCTCTAAAGAAGTCATATTTTTTGCCTCAAAGGGATACCTCTATATGTTTCTATACCTGTATTCATTTAACAGATGGTGCATGTGGGAAGGGTCATCAAGTGTATACCCAATTATAAACCATTAAATAGGGTGATTACACTTGTAGTACATACAAGAGAGGTACTATGATAGAACAAAACCAATAACATGACAATCATAATCTCATATCTGAGTGTACACATAATTGAGATTCCTATTATGATCTACCATCCATGAAGCTTTCCTTGTGAAATAAACATAAAAAGCACTATGGAAATGCCAAGTCACAAAGGAATTAACATGTCCAAGAATCTTACCATATCAAGAATGGAATGTCTTTGTAATAGTGATTAGCATGGTTACACACTCAAGTGATGGAAATATCTCATAGAAAGACCAAATATATATGAAAATCACAAAAATTATACCAATTAGTCTTATGCTACCATTACAGTGTAAAAGACTCCATGACTAATTAAGTATAAGTAAACGATTTTACCTCAAAGTTTTCCCAGTGATCACAAGTGCTGAAAAATGTTTATCTGGCCAAATATCTTGGTATTGGACCTTGTTCCAACTCAATAGTTGTAAATAAGGATAGTAGACAACAAATTTATACACTCATAATAGGAAATCAGAGATAGAAATCACCAGCCTTTAAGATATGGAAAAAAAAAAGACTAAGAATATGACAATTTTGATGCAAATAAATTTGGATGACACAAATTTTATCTAGGTTTCTCTGCTAATGAACCAAAAAGAATAAAAATTGGTTACCCAAATGGCTTCATGGATGGGAGTTAACCCATATCCAATATTTTAGATAAAGTTCTAGGTGAATAAACAAGTGATTTCTTGACTTGGATGAAAATTTAAGGGGATGTTAAATGATGAACCAGCAATGTGATGATGAACCAATAGAGTGGCCACCAAGAATAGGTCCCATAGAATGTGGATGGAGAGGATATTGTAATCAGCTACAAGTTTGTGTTGAACAAGGTGATAAACAACTCTTTATTAAGTAACTCATATTTGAAGGGAGATGTTGGAGGAACAAACATCATGCCATATCCAGTACCTAACATTTTGCATTACAATGCCCATACACTTTGCTATGAACCCCACCCCTACTAACCCCTTCTATTGAAAATTATGAAACGTTTTATTTTAAGTTGCAGTGTCAATGTTTCTTGAAAAAAAGTTGAAAGAAAGAAAAGATTATATTAATTTTCAATGGTAGCCAAAACTAGTTAATATGATGATTTAAGTAGAAGTAAAAAATTGAACCTCGAAGCTTGCCCAGTGATCACAAATGTTGAAAAATGTTTATTTGGCCCAAGTATCTTGGTGTTGGACCTAGTGCTCAATAGTTGTAAATAATGACAATAGACAACAACTTTCTACACTATAACAGGAAAATCAAAGATAGAAATCACCAGCGTTTAAGATATGAAAAAAACCTAAGAAACTGACAATTTTGATGCAAATAAATTTGGATGACACAACCTGTATCCAGGTTACTCTTCTAATTAACCAACAAGCATAACAAATAATGACCCAAATGGCATCATGAATGGGAATTAACCCATATCCAATATTTTAGATAAAGTTTTGGGTGAATAAACAAGTGATTTATTGACTTGGATGAACATTTAAGCGTATGTTCAATGATAGTTGCATAAGTAATTTTACAGCCAAAACACCATGATGTGTAGTTCACTTTGAAATGTAAGTGATGATGAACTAGCTAAGTGGCCACCAAGAATAGGACCCAGATACTACGGATGGAGAAGATATTGTAATCAGCTACATTTTGTGTTGAACGAGGTGATATTCTATCCGGGTATAAGTTCAATGAAAGATATTCTATCTGGGTATAAGTTCATGTTAGATGCATCTTATAATTTATTTTTCTTTCCTAGAACAAATACTTCTTCAATGTGGGTTTTCTGCAGATCAAACATTATTTGAATAATTTTTTATCAAATGTTTAAAATTTTAAAGAGGGTACAATAGAAAACACAACAAAATGATAAGGTAATTTATAAGGAGTTAAAATTTATTGAGTTGAGGCTTCTGAATATGAGTCTAAGGAGGTAAAATGTATTTATTTGAAGCTTCTAAAAATGACAGTTCTTGTTTTAGAGACTGATTTCTATAATTTTGAATTCATGGGAAAATTAAAAGTCACTCATTTACATTATTCAGAATAAACAGTTAAATGTACTATCCAAGCATTATGAGTTACATTGCTCTGGTTGGTGCATTCTTGAGGGTTGATGACAGTAAGCTAGCCTCTAAAACAATCGACAAGATATTTAAAAAGAACTTATATCCCTGTCAACTAAGCTTGCTTTAATAAATGGTCATCACATTTATCATGCAATGATGTGTTCATAGGGAACATGTTTTTGGTCTATGCTACATCAAGACATGCATGCAAAATAGAAGTAAGTTAGCCATGTAGATGCGGGATACACATTCATGAAGAGGATCTAACAAGCCATATTTATAACTTTGTTAGAACCTTTGGACTACAAACAAGCATGGTTACAGAGTATTGCAAACGATCTAACTCACATTAAAAGAGAAATATTAGTCCTATGGTCTAACTTGCATTAGAAGTCAAATCCTTACCGAGAAAACATTATCTATATTTTTCATTCAGAACTGACACCTAAACCAATGGAAGTCCCTCATTGGCATGTTTTTTTCAATGATTCTTATTATTAAATAATAAATATATAATTAAACAATAGAACGAAATGGAGTTAGCTACCTCTTGAGTGGGTTTAGTAGCCTCTGGAAGCTTCTCCAAGCCTTGAGTGGGCTTAGTAGCATCTGGAAGCTTATCCTCTGGCATAGAGCCTTAATCATGCTGGTCTGAGTCCACATCAATTTCCTGTGCATCCAATTTCCTTGCTTTCGGACTCTCGTAAGCCTAGATTCCATGCCAATCTGAAGCATTTTTTAGGGTTTATGGAATTTTTAGTTTCAACTGGATCAGCACAATCCATCTATGCCAGAGCATCTAGCTAGTGACCTCCTATGGTTTTAGGACATTTTATTTTCTTGTGGAAGTCAACTCATTTCTTCTCTCTTTTTTGTTTATTTTCTTCGTTGATTTTGGGGTTGAAAAGGCACTTGTTGGGATCCGATGTATCAAAGAAAATTGGTGTAGCCATTATCACCCACACCTTTGGCTTTGTCCACCTCCATGGAATCCTAAGCATACAGGCTCTTGAGTGCCTCGTTGCACTTGTCGATATGTATTTTGAAGTTTTGAAGAGAGATGGAGGGTTTGGGATGGGTCGTCGCCCAACAATGTGGGTAATCTTAAGCAGATTATTTTTGTAGAAGGAAATAAATCATATTAATTCAACCAAATGTATCAGATTAGACCTGCAACAAGCACTCGGGATCAATTTCTTGACTTCTCGCATCCTTCCTCCAAACCTGTGACAGTATGGCCGAATCCTTCCACCAAACCTGTGATAGTACGGCTGCATCCTTCCTCCAAACCTGTGACAGTATGGTCACATCCTTCCTCCTTCCCTGGACAAACCATGCAACAGGAGGGAAATGAACGAGGGAATTAAAACTTTCATATTTGAAATTTTTTGAAATTTTGAAATGAAATACATGTGTTTTTTTAAGGCCACTCAAATTCCATTAAATGAAATGTGTAAGTATTTTTCCTTGGGTTAATAAGTGTTTTGGGTAAATAAGTGGTATTGTTGATTATAAATGATTATTAATCAAGTTAGATCTAAGACATTTATTTAAATTATTAATTATATAAAATTGTTGAATTTCTATTTCATAAATTATTATTTGAGAGGATTTTGGTTGATTTTTTAATCTAATTATGTGATATTAAAGATGAATTATGGTAACTTAAAAATAAGTCTTATGTGGTCAAAAGGGAAGTAGTAATGTTATGGTATGAATGATTATTTTCAATGAAATGTTTGGTTTAATAAGGATAACTCATCTATGGACATTTTCCATGATGTTTAAGACGAAGTCAGTATAGGAAAGGTGATACTTAAAGGGCTCCCACATACTTTAGAAATTTTATATCTATTGTTTTATAAACATTAGAGGTGGAAAAATATCCTAAGCTCTAGAGCTAAGTTTGTTCCAACTTAGCTATATCTTGACCAACAAATTGTTGTTGACTTCAAGGATATGATATAAATTTGGTGGGTTGTAGGGTAGTCTTGTCATGAAATAAATGTAATTTAGTTACTAGGTAGGTAGGGGGAACCATTTTGGTGGAACTTGGCCGTAAATGGGACATCCATCCATGCATAGTTTTTTAAAAACAAATACACCTAGTGGGTTATCATTATAGGGGAATCACTTTAGGATCTAGGCTACTATGCACACACTAACTAAAGGGATATTAGTGAAATCCACAAAAGTATTATAGGTTATTTTATAGAAATAAGTGTTCCTGTGTTCTCATTGGTTAGGTATGGGCAAATGACAATAAAGTAAGAGAAGTTATAGGTGCTTTTATAGAAATAGGTGTTCTTGTGCTCTCATTGGTTAGGTATGGGAAAATGATAATTGGGTGTATTGGTGGAGGGGGGTGGGGGGAGGGTTTAGAGGTATTAGCAAGTATACAACTAGGTATTTAATGAGAGTAGGGAGCCTTAATAGGAAATATGTATTAGGAGGGGGATTCAAGAAATTTATTTTGGGAGATTTTTATCAATATCTATGGAAATTGCGGATATTATTTAAAATTCCATGAATGCATGTGCTATGTCACGATTTTAAAAGTGAAGGTCTTGTGAGATGAACAGATCAAACTACTCCTACAATTGATGTGGTTGACAATGAATGGTTATTTTCTCAAGAATATTTTATTTGTTTCTTTATATTGTTATGTTTACAAATAATATAACTTTAATTCTTCATTAAATTTATTTTTTGTTACCACCAATCCACATATTTGATCCTACGACTTGCCAATAAAAGCTTCTCTTACGACATTGTTTTGTATTTTTTTTTGGTTTTTTAGATATTCGAGACTTTTGGGACTTGCAACATTATTTTATATACATTTTTTGGTTTACTAGCTATCAGTGACTTGTGAGACTATCTTGTTGTCTAATAAACTACAACCCAAGGAATAAGCTATCAAAGTTATTTGGGGTTTGCAAGACTAGCTTGTAGCTGTCTAATAAAACATGACTCATGGGAATATAAGATATCAAAAGCATTTGAGATTCATAGCTATCCCAGGCCACACTAAACCTCAACGTGGATAGATTTTTAGTGCCATAGATTTCACAAGTATGGTGATCATTTGTTAGAGACTTCCCTCTAGGAATTAGCAGGAGGCGTCATCAAAGGGTAGTCTCTAGGAATGATTATCGTTCTTAGGTAGCTGATCAGTTAGAAGGTGGTGAGCAAGAACAGATGGGTATTGTAACTCGATCCTATCCTTCTATTCATGATACTCTTGTTCTGTTATTAAATGTTATTCAATCGCCCGATCCTTCTAGGCCCCTAGTAAATGAGCCATTATGCATAAAAAAAATTTCTATAATGATTAAAATATAAAGTTATAACATACCAGCTCATACTCGAACATAAAATCTATATCAATATTCTTCTTATGTATCTTATTTATCTTCATCCAACTAATTGACATATATACCAACATTTGATTCAGAAACGATGTTGAAATGATCGACCATGTCATCATCCTCATCAATTATATCACTTTCAATAATATCCTCATCGACATCATCACCAATAATGTCACTGAAAAACTATTGACAAGACACATGCAAAGATGTTTTTTATTTTCAGTTTCTAATATTTTGAAAGAAATGACATAAGACCTCCTTTCAATGACAATGCATTAGAGGCTGGGTCGGCGATAGTAACACCTTATTCTACCCTTATAATGGTCTATGAGGTAGACGAGGGTGTTAAAATTTCCTATTGTTTTATCTATATTGGAAAATGGATTCCACCCATATCAATGAGATTAGGGTTGTGGCTTCACTTCTTCCTTCTTCTTGGACGTTATTTAAAAAAAAATGATTCTAGTCATTCCCTAATCATGGTTTGGTTCATGAATGAATGTAGCAATTTTAATTTCTTGTAAACACAATATCTTAATAACAGGAGCAACATTTATTACTTTCAAAATCATGGTTGTCATAAGGGTTTGTGGGCTCTTGCATGTTGCATGATACCATCTTCATTTTATTTTTATGAAAGAAGTCGACTCTCTTCTTCCCTTAAAAAGGTGTCAAATGATTTGGGTGCTAAAAATTTGTATACAAGGTAGAAATATCATTTGAAATTATGATCCCTATATTTTTGCGAGTATCATCCCCTCCAATCAATGGATAATAATTTGGTTGTCAGGGTCAAGAGTGGTTCTATAGGACCCCACTTCTTACATAATAACATATTCGAAAATTCTTGGTGGCTCTCCGATTGCCATAGAATTGCTAATATTTTTTTGAGTTAGGCTTGGAGAGGAAAAGGGAGATGTAATTTTCTTAATGTGGTTAAATTAATTTTTTCATGTCTATATAGAATTCCCATTTCTAACAAATCTAGTCCACATATTTTTTTGTTCATGCAACAACCAAGGCTTATTGGTCCTAACTTGATGTTGCAAGGGATACGAGTGCAAAGGAGTAGGGAGAATAATTTATCCTATGGGGGAGACTTTTGGTACTCAAAGTAAGTGTTGGGATATTGATTTATGACACATCTTGATGTCAACTAAGCCTAAGCCCTCAAATGTAAAACAAATATTTTTGATCCATTAAAATATCAAACTTGATGCATTCTATTTTTGAGGGAATGGGTTAAATATATGAACTGATTCACTACATATATTTAAGTTTCCCATTGTTGAAAAAATCATTCTATAAATGTTCAAAAGCATAAGGGAATTCCACCTAGCTCATTAAATAAATTTTAGAACCTTCTTAAGTTAAAACCATTCATTTGACCTTCTTGCAAAAAAACAACCATAGTGTTTTGAGACATCCATATATAGCTATCGGATATAATTCATGACAATTATTTTCAATCCAAAAGTGTAAATGAAAAAAAAAATGTAGTTATGCAATGAATAGCCATGCAACTCAATCCATGGGGTCCTAAGGTCTCTATGGCCTAGGATTTGGGACAAACTTTATTGGGATATGATACACCAAATACCATAAAATTCCCTAACATTGTTGTTTTTTCTATTATCAACACGAATATGAACTTGATATCTTGAATATCAACATGAGTTTAGGGGGAGATCTAATTACCTTGTGTATTGCCTTTGGTATACTATTCCATGGGTCTTTGGGAGGAACTGTTTTTTAAACTCCTCGGTCAATCTCTCCATGTCTAATTTCTAGAATGATAGATACATGTGAATGGATGGTCGTTTAATTAAACCCGTGCATCCTTGTGATAAGCGTGAAAGGCCACAACCTCAAGCTCATATAATCTCCACTAAACTTATACAATGTACGTGTTTTGGTGAGGAAAACAACTTCTAATATAACCCTACATCTTTTCATAACTTGAAAACTTACTATAACTTAATTTCTTTCATTCATTGACTATTTGATTGAGAAGTATTGTGATATAAAATTACATATTTCATAAAAAATAAAGAGATAATGTTTTGAATATTAAATGGTTAATATCATCCTTTCTCACTTTTATTTCCAAAAAGTAAAAAAAAAAAAAATCCTTTAAATGTATTGGAAAAGCATGAGTGAAATTGATTTAGATTGAAACCATAACTTCATTTTTATTATTTCTTATAAACTTATCTTTCTTTACACTATTCAATCACAATAAAAATTTGATTAAAAAATGTATAAAATTAATATAAATATTATTTAGTGAAAATATACTTATAATATTATTATTAGGTGTTTTTTGAATTTGCAATCACATAAGTTGTGATATCAAACCTAGTTCAATGCACATATGCCTAAACATTTTATAATATATTAATCAAATGATGAATATTTGATTTCATTAGGCTATAATATAAATCATGTATTTATTAACTAAATAAATAGCATGAATATTTTAAATATTTAATATTAAATTTTCTTTTTTGTGAAAAAATAAAAATAAAAATAAAAATAGAACTTTTAAATATGTAAATATGAATAAAATTAATTGAAATGAAAAATTAAATATTATTTTATATGAATCTCTATTTCTTTACACTGTCATATAAACTCCACTAAACCTCAAAAAAAATATATGTAGTGAGAAAAATAATGTTTAGTATATCTCTTAATTTTTTCGTAAATTAAAATCATAAATTTAATTTCTCCCTTTATATCAAACATTGAAACTAAAAAACAAGTAACCCAATTATTAGAAAAAAAATTATATGAATTTAACTTTATAAAAAAATCAACCAAATACATTTATAACAACTAATAATTCAATGTCGGAATACAACATATTAATTTTCAACGTCGGAAGTCCGCAACCGTCACAATACGGCATATTAATGTTCAACGTCGGAAGTCTGATGGTTTGGAGGGCTTCGTCACAATACCGATGTTTGTCTGCAACCATTGCAATACCAACGTGTAGTCTAACCGTTGCAATACCGACAGTTTTTTGGCAAACCGTCACAAAACCGACGGTTACCTTAGAAATGTCGCAAGACCGACAAGTATTTCTATACGTCGCAATAGCGACGGTTCTCCAAATGTTGCAATCCTGACTCATGTCTTAGAAATGTCACAGTTCTGACCTCCTGTCCCAAAACATCAGTGTTCTGATGATGTACCTAAACGTTGCAATATCGACGGTTTCCCTATATGACGCTATACCGATGTTTGTTGGCGGGATTTTAAAAAATGATAAAAATTGGGTTAATTTACGACAATACGTCAAAAGTTTCGAAACTAAAGTGCTGGAATTTTTACCAAATGTAGTAGTGACAAGTCCAGGCTTGCACAGAGGTATAATTGGATTTAGCCCAACTGCTACATGAATCACTGTAGGTACTCCACGCATCCTTTTTCAAGGAGATTCAACACAGATATCGCTGGGTGCACCAACAGCTCAGTACAGTTGAGCAGATGATTGTGGAGAAAATTGTCAAGGTGTCCCAGGCACAGGTTACATGCACCCTTGCCACCATGCAACAAACCAAGTTGGAACTCCTAATCAGTAGGCTCTGCGTACATGTAACTGAGGATATCGCGGCTTCTACTACCCCACAACCTAACATTGAGGGGCTCGTTGCAGCACTAAGGGATTTGAGGACTGAAATTGAGACTGTCAAGATAGAAATGGAACAACAGATTGATGCCTTACATGCCAAATTGTAGCCAAAAACTCCACCTGAGGTAAGAGCCCATCGAGCCAGATTGGTCACCGAGGGCACCAATACTATTATCGCTCAGATTTCTTAGGGCACAAAGTTGTTGGAGATAGCTATGTAGCTATGGTATAAGCTATAGTGTGACCCTCTCCTCCGTGATTTTACTCAAGAGCTACGTGAGAAGAAGGAAGAGTTTGAACAACTCGAAGATACTATGTCCACTTTGATTCCAGCTCAACGCCTGGCACGACTGCCTACCATCCACACACTTAGAGATGCCATTGAAGGTCTCTGCCACAAAAATAAGGTTCTCAACAACCACCTCAAGTCATGGGCCAATGAAGACCTCAAGCTCTCTTAGGAAGTAGACATTGCAATTAAGCAATTGAACCAGACCTTGGAAAGCATCACTGCTGCTATAGAAGGCCCAACTTCACAGAAGTTGGAGGATATTTCTCAAAACACTATTGCGTAGATAAAATGAGTGTTGCCCCCTCTAGTTGACGTGATCAAGCAGCTTTAAGCGAAGATGCAAAGCCCACGGCCACAATGACTCGAGACGAGTCACAAGATTGTGTTGGGGCCTATTGGAATGGGGTTCCCTAACCTGCATTTTTGATATAATTTTTTAATAGCCAGTCTTGCGTATGGATTTTGGGTTGGTTCAAAGCTCCTAATGTTTTGTAATGGGTTAAAGGGTAGCTCTAGGGTCCACAAACCATGGTTTGTGGACTATAGGATAGCAAAGGCTATGATGTTATAAATAGATAGATAGCTAGGTCTAGTAAGTAAGAAAGTAGTAAGATTGATGCTACGTGTGAATTGTTAAGATTTGTTGGGGTTGTTTTGGGTAAGGACTCCTACTGACTGTGTGTGCAGAGATCCTTAGTCCTGCTGCATGCAGACCCCGCTAGGTTGTGTGCGCGGGTTGTGCTTGGGTTGTAAGTGGATTTTTTATGCTAATGAATGTGGAATATATTTGAAGTATCTTTGTGCTATCTAAATCGATTGTGTTTACTGTTGATGCACATATATGGTATTTATTTAAGCTGCGAATGTATCTGTGATTTGTATTTAAGCTACGAATGTATCTATGATCTGGAATTAGCTGTGATTATAATGGTCTGTGATGGTATTTGTTGATGCGCACGTGGATGAAAATGAATTAGTTGGATCTGTTAGAGATAGTAGCTTTATGTGATGATTATACTGTTAAGGGTTTACGAATAGACTCATTCTGTGTGAACCTAATAAGTTACAACATAGACTTACCTAAAATTACCTACTCTCTCCTAGGGTGCAGAAGCCTACTTCCAGCACCCTCCCATACTACTTCGGGTGAGACCTTGGACTGCGAAAGTAGTTCATTGCCAAAAGGGCTAGTAGTAGAGTAGTTTGCTGGAAAAACTCAACCTCTGAACCTAGGTTAGGACCCCTCAAGCCAACATTCACCCTACAAGATTCTATCCTTATGTCCTAAGATAAGGTAACCCTCTATGTCACCCACAACTATTGCATTAATGGTACACTATTAGAAAGAAACAAAATTTGAATGGATCATTCTTTATGTTGAGTTTCATGGATAATATATGAGAGTTTTTTAATCAAGTTTTGTAATTTCTCACCATACTCCTGAGAACTTTCTCCAACCATTTTCTTAATATCCTTCAACATAGTGATTTTTTGTTTTTCAATGTTTACCCTCTAGAACATAGATATAAATATCACCTTTAATTCGTCCAAGGCCTTAGCTACATGCTAGGGATAAATATGTATGAACTTCATGCACCATTAGAGAAGCTTCCCCGACAATGTGGTTATTAACTTTATCAACTTAGAAACTAACACTACAATCCTTTTCACCCTGCAAATGAATCCACATAAGAACCAATGCGGTTTTTCATCACCATCACCCTTCATAAAGTTCTTGGAACTACTATAATCATATCGTTGGTTAGGTTTTTTACCAAGATAAAACCTTATGGACATGTTTGAATAATTAGGCCTACTCCACCACTTGAACTAAAATTCAAACATAACATATGCCACTTTTACTTGTATTCCCACCTTCACTTTGTTTCCACTACTACTATATCCCAAAATACTAATAAAAGGTGCTTTCAAGTCAAAATTAGAATAAAAAGTTGGGATTATCTCTAAGCATTTAAAATTCATGGGGTGGTTGGTTTGGATTCGTTCCACTTTTCTTATGCTATATCATGTCTAATACTTGACCTTCCTCTAGCTCAAACAATTATAACACATTATTAAGTGTTTCTTCCTCTTATTTATTTTTGATTATATCTCTCTCCATAGACTAATCAATACCTGACAAAGTGAGGCTTCCTTTTAGACAATCATGATCCATCTAACTAAATGTGCTCACCTCCTTGTGCCATCACTTCTTTTTTCTCTTCCAAATTTCTAGACATATTTTCCCCACCTATTCTTCTCTCCAAGCTCTTTCCAATTATTAAATCCCCTTATTTGAACAAATGTTTGGTATTCTCTTCACACCTTTGAAACATTTTGAACTCTATTACTTGTGCCTCTATGTTTCCATCCTCACTAATACTCATTTTCATTACCATAGTATTGTGATGAATCCCCTTTGTTCTATTCATCCACCACTTCCTCCATTTGATTCCTCCATGGCCCCTTATTCCCTTAGTTATTTAATATCATTCAATACACTCTAAGTCACCTCCGAGCATTGGTTCTTACACCTCTATGGTTGGAGAATTGAAAAATACATAAGTTGTGTATATGAAACAATAATGTTCAAATAGTCACGAAATTATAACTTTTCCTTATTGTAATATATTTATGCATAGGTTTTATCCTTCCAATTAATAATTTTGTTAACTATTAGTAATGCTAACAAATTCCTTCCAAAAAATAACAAACACAATTAATAACATACCATCCAATATAGATTCGCCACTTGACCTTCCATATAGGCCAACAATGACAATCATGTTCTTTTAATGGGAAAAAAATACAAGAAAAATCTATCCCTCATGCAAGTGAATATGAGGAAAAAGACCAAAGATAAAATATCTAGGTGGGACTCTTCCATGATGTATATCCAATGCTCATATTTTATTATCATTACATTTGATGCTGATATGTGATTATTATCACATTTGATGTTTGGGATTACTTTGAACCAACAACACAACTATACAGTGATATTAAATTTAAAAAATAAAGCTTGAATTAGATGAAAGATGTGTGTATAGTAAGGGTTTGTTTTGGTTGTTTTCGTTTTCTTTTTCTTTTGTATGGGAGATGATAATATGAATTTTTCACTGCCCTTCCCTTTCTTGACCCATCACTCCATCTAGATCCACTTTTTTTTTCTTCCCTAGAGACTTCCAGAATAATCCTCAGTTCTCTAGATGCATATCATTCAACCAGGACTTCGGTTGTTCGCATTTTTCACTGCCCTTCCCCTGCTTGACCCATCTCTCAATCTAGATCCAAATTCACTCTAGATCCAAATTCGATGTATTCCCTAGATACTTCCAGTGAGTGATCCTCATTTCTCTACCAATCGTTTAACCATAAATTCAGATGTTTTGCTTGTGGCTCAAAGTAGGGTTTCCATGTTGGAGTTTCGTTGTGTTTCTTGTGGCACAGAGTAGGGTTTCTAGGATGGACTTCAGTTGTTTTTTCTGTGGCACAGAGCAATGTTTCCTAGTTTAAAATTGTGATTCATTCAGAGAAACCTTTAGAAGGGAATTCAACAGTGGTGTTGTTGTTGTGGAGATGTTATTCCGATGCAATATTTTGGCCCTCATGGCTGGTGTTTCGAATCCTCAGTACCCACCCAATAAGGTCATGATATGGGGTGTTTATCAGAGTTGTTTTATTAGGTAATTATCCTTTAGATCTAAGGTTTCAGCCGTGAAGCTAAGACAGGATGGGATTGTATTGTGGTGGTGTTTGACCACAAGATTTTTGTGTACATTTTCGTGGATTTGAAGATGGTGCATCATATTGAGACTATGGAAAACCCTTAGGGTTTGTGTGTTATTTCTCATGCTCCCAATAGATTTTGTTGGCCTACTCAGGCTTGCACCATGGCAGATGAGAGTCAAGCACTATGGTCTCAAGAGAACCAGATTCATAACTACCCATGACTCTCGCATCGCTTTCTTTGTGCTCACTTTTGATGGAAGCCTCCTTGCGACTGCTAGTACAAAGGGGACTCTTATAAGGATCTTTAACACCCTAGACATCACTCAATTTCAAGATGTTTGGCTTGCATATCTACCTATTCTATTTGAAAAAATTCTATTGGCCATTAAAATTTCCATCAATTCTTAGTTAAAGTGTGATTCTTTGAAGAATTGGTCTTAAAAGAATGTTTTATACTACGGTATTATACACCCTTGGGGTCTCTAATCTATCATTTTGTTTCGACAACCCAACCCTCCTTGATGAATCAACACTCAATACTTTGATCCATAGCAAGAATGATGTCGTAATTCATTTGTAGATATATATAGATGAAATTATCCCCTAGCCACCACTATATTATTCACATTGATTCAATGGATATGGGTTTGTAGTTATCATTCAATGGAATCACTTCTAACCAATATCGATCTATATTTATCTTATGTCTTGTTCTTTGTGACTTATTAATATTATGTGTCCCTTTTTGGCTCAGGCTCTTGAGAGCACAAGAGGTAAGCCCTAAGGCTATTAATTAGAACCTTTAATCTACCAGGAAAATGTGTGAAATTTGTGCTCAATAGCTTTCTGTATGTTTAGTTGTTATGGGGTTAATAGCCCAGTATCGCATCCTATATGTAGTATATGTAGTGGCAAGAACATCTCTTGGCCTATATAATTGACTGTGGGTAGCATTAAAGAAAAGTAGTACCCTTTTTCACTTGTTGATTCATAGTTAAAGCTTACTAAAACACATTAGTCCTTTCCTATTTTTTATTTATTTATGGAGACATTTACAAAGCTCATTGTCAAGTTAAATAAATACTTAGAGTTTGAATTTAGGATAAGTTTTTATACATCATTAAAACAAACTTAATGAGTAGTACAATTTTAGTTATAATCAGTTTATGTTTTCAATCCATTTGAGCTAGGTTGTGATGTTAGAGCTGATATACTTGTCAAGCTACTAAATCTTCTACTCAAACTTATACGCTATGAGACTTGCATTGATACAGCCTAAGGTTCCAATTTTCATTAAGGCTAGCATCAAAAAGCTCCCCATTCAGTCGTTGTCTTAAGTTGTAGTGTCAGAACTCAAGGTCTTAACACTCTTGCCTTAAGGTCTAGCAGCCTTAGTCCTTATTCATTAGCTGCATTGACTGCCTTAGTGTCGCCTTCCTTTGTAGTTTTCGAGTAGAAATTGTTGGGAAAAATACTGAGAGGGGCGGTGAATCAGTATCTAGAGATAACTAATAAACTTTTCACTTTTCTTTTCTCAAAACCCATACGCTACTTTATAGAAAAAAACTAGCGTATATACGCGGATATCCTTAAGGAAACTCGCGTATGCTCAGAGCTCTTATTATTTATTTGATTCTTAAATCATTGCATCATTCATTCATCATATGTTAAGCAGTAAGCATGTGCAGTAAAAACAAAATAAACCATCACACATAAGAAACAAACATGAACACCAGGATTTAAGGTGGAAACCCAATTCGGGAGAAAACCACCGATGTCATCGCCTCAGTCTTCAATATTTATTATAAAGAAAACATCCTACAACCATGTACTAGCACAGACTCATACCAGCACGCAGGCAGCCACCTACAGAAGGCTACAACCTTCTCTCGTTTACCAGCCTCTCCTGGAAAGGAGCTACAACCCCCTGCTCTTGTTTACCAGCCTCTCTTGGAAGGGAGCTACTACCCCCCGATATTAGCACCAGCCTCTACTTGCAGAAAGCTTCCGCTTTCATACTAAAGGCTTCAACCCTCAGATCCACTGCAGACCATGTTTCATCAATTTTCAAACTGGATTGAAAAACTTCAACACAATTCTTCGTTAATCAACAAACATATTTTTCTCAGAACTTCAAACATAACAGTGAGACCACTGTAGCCAGAATATCAGAGATAACCCAGACTTCAGAATAGATATGTAGATGTAAACTCAACCCAGAACATTCATTAATCAAATATCATACGCTACTTCTGTTTACTGAAACCGTGTGTATACACACTTCCCTTCTTACCAACCTGCGTATGCCTCTGTGCATAACATGGAGTGCATACGCTACTTCTCTTAGCTGAAGTCACGTGCATACGTGCTTATAAGTGTAGCAACCTACGTATACTTCTGAGAACACTAATTTTTCAGAATGATATTAGACTCAAGTTTAGATCTGAAATCAGATTTCTATTCAGACAATCTATCAATCATGCAGAACTGTTTAGACAGTCATTCTTCCTTCATTGAATCATCAACCAACAACCAAAAACTTGATCTTTCATCAACTTAATCAGCAGCATAATCATTATTTAAACAACAAAGATCTGTATGAATACATCATTGACAGATAGCAGCAAAACAGATCAAACATTTCATTCCACATACTTCAGCAAAAACCTAGATTCCATACGCACTTTTACTTCACTGAACCTACGTATATACGCACTTTAATAAAGAAAAACCTGCGTATACATATGCACACATTTCAGAGTAGAATTCATCTTCCATACGTGCTTTTTCTGAAGACAACCGGTGTATATATGCGGTTTCTCTACCACGAACCTACGTATAGATATACAGACATTATAGGGCAGCGCAATTCTTCAGACCAGATAAACAGCTTAGATCTCACCCTTTACTTCAGCAAATATTTTCCAGATCACAGATCTAAACATTCCATAAACAGATCTAGAAAATACATAGACATTTCAGATCTAGAGATCCTTCTTCATCATTTTCTTCATAGGTGCATTATGAATTCAAATCTATCAACAAACTATTACCCATTCCATGCAGATATACTTCAGAGTGAAGTATTCATTAAAACCCAGAACCATGCACGCCATTGCACTATGATCTTCTCCTTATATAGATTTAGCCTTTGTCAATACCATGAGTCAAAACCACTCAACCGCTGATGGTATTCCTCGACGGGATCAAATAGATAATCAAGTGCTCAATAATTTGGGTCAATACCATGGTAATGTTCCTTGGTTTCCTAAATTTAGAGCGCAAATGGGCATACGCTACGTGTCACATACATTTCCGCATACATACGCGACTTATCCTTAACAAACCCGCGTATTCCTTGTGACATACCTTGTTAAACATTATTCTGGCACTTTCTAAGCTACTTTTGAACTGATCTGTAGATACATCAGATTTACATCATTAACAACTCATTAAGGACAACTTCATCAGGCAGGTTCCATCAAAGTCAACATCAAGTAGGTTTCTATCATGGAAAACTTCATCAAGTAGGTTGCCATCAAGGACAACACTCTGCATCATATTTCCAACAATCTCCCCCTTTGGACTTGATGGCAATCATGATGGTGTTTGATCACCACAACAGATAGATACATTGATTATAACCATTATGAAAACACCATGATACTCTCCCCCTTTGACATCAAGATCAAAGGGCGGATCAAAACCAAAACAAGGTTTTTCTTCTCATGTATAAAGAAGAGCTCTTGTAGATCTAATGTGTATTGAAGTTACCATGCTCCCCCTGAGTTCATGCTCAATCTTCAAACATATTTTTTTTAATGAAGTATATATGACTCTATGACCTTCCCTATTACCAAGGACTCATACTTACATCAATGATCCAACCAAGTGGATTTACATAAGTGACTAAAGTACCCAGCCAAGTGGGTTTACAAATTTGAACAAGTCCTTACATGACTAAATATAACCATGTACATCATAGATCTCAACATAACCTTTTCATCAAATTACAAATATGACTTTTTATAACCAATATCAAAAAGACCTCAAGAGAGAGATCATATTTCAGAATCATCATAATGTAAACAATGCATTATACTCAGCAAGGCTAATGCTCCCCTGAAACTGTGCATCCAATGCATCCTTTCCATATGACCAAAGCTCCCCCTTAGCTTGTGCATCTTGAACACTTTCAACAGAAAATCATCAAGTCATATCACCCAATATCAAAGAATGAAATAGAAATATAAGAGCTGAAACATCACAAGAGATACCAAACAGCGCCATAGCTGTGTTGAAGAATGCTGACCCAGAAAAATTTGTCAGCAACCACCCATACGCGGTTTTCTATGTATAAACTCACGTATATACGCAACTGTCTTTCACGAAATCCGCGTATCCAATTTAATCTTCTTAAAATTAAGCAGATCTGATCTTCTACATGGCAGAGACTATTCCCAGCTTCTTTCTAAGATATTCGAATGCTTCCCTGGCCAGGGGTTTGGTAAATATATCAACAACTTGTTCTTTGGAGGGAACATACTCCAACTTCACCTTTTGTTCAAGTACTTGTTCACGTAAGAAGTGATACTTGATGGGAATGTGCTTGGTCTTGGAATGCATAACAAGATTCTTTGAAATAATGATGGCACTTGTATTATCACACATAATGGAGATAGGAGGTGAACATTTGATTTGAAAGTCTTGTAAGGTTTGCATCATCCAAAGAAGTTGAGTGCAACATGATGTGGCAACCACATATTTTGCTTTTGCTGTAGATAAGGAAATAGAGTTTTGTTTCTTGCTGAACCACGATACTAACCGGGGCCCCATATAGAATGCACCACCACTAGTGCTTTTCCGATCCTCAACATTTCCAGCCCAATCTACATCAGTGTAAGCATGAAGAGTGAGATCAGCATTCTTTGGATACCATAGTCCAAAGTCTTGAGTTCCTTGTAGATATTTGAATATTCTTTTGACAGCCTGAAGATGAGACTCTTTTGGATTAGCTTGGAATCATCCAACAATCCCAACTGCATGCATAATGTTTGTTCTAGTCCCAGTGAGATAAAGTATGCTTCCTATCATAGATCTGTATTCTCGTTGATTCACCGTGGGAGAATCATCATGAGAATTGAGATTACATCTGGTTATCATTGGTGTACTTACAGGTTTGCATTCTTCCATGCCATACTTCTTCAGAATTTTCATAAGGTATTTGGCTTGTGATAAGAATATGCCATATGTAGTTTGATGCACTTGCAAGCCAAGAAAGAATGTTAGTTCCCCAAGTAAAGACATTTTAAATTCTTGCTGCATAGTAGAAGCAAATTTCTGACTCATAGATTCTTCATTACTTCCAAAAATGATATCATCAACATATACAACCACAATCAATAGTTTATCATTTTCGGTTTTTGTGTATAAATTGCTATCAGCAGACCCCTTTGAGAATCCTTGTTGATGAAGATATTTGTCAAGGTGATAATACCATGCCCTTGGAGTTTGTTTGACACCATATAGAGCCTTTTTAAGTCTACAAACATGTTTTTCATCATTTCCCAAAATGAATCCTTCTGGTTTTTCTATATAAACTTCTTCTTCTAAATCACCATTGAGAAACGCAGATTTAACATCCATTTGATAGAATTTGATTTGTTGGAAGCTTGAAAAAGAAAGAAACATTCTTATGGCTTCAAGTCTAGCTACAGGAGAAAAAATTTCTTCAAAGTCTATACCTTCTTGTTGAGCATACCCCTTGCAAACAAGTCTAGCTTTATTTCTTATAACCTCCCCATTCTCATTTAACTTGTTTTTGAATATCCATTTTGTTCCAATGACATTTTTGTCATGAGGTCTTAATACTAATTCCCAAGTGTGATTCTTTTCAATTTGATCAAGCTCTTCATTCATGGCTTGAATCCAACATTCATCTTTGCTGGCTTGATTGATATTGTGTGGTTCAATAGTGGATAGAAATTCCAGATATCTAGAAGATCCCACAAGAGTCCTTCTTGTTTGTACACCTGATCCCTTATCTCCCAAAATTTGAGATTCTAGATGATTCTTTTGAACATATCTGGATGGAGCTTTTTTTAGATAAATCATCTTCAGGTTCTTCATTGGGTTCACTGTCTATATCATTGCTATTTGATGTAGAAGGACATATGTCACCATTGTCTTCATTTGTTGTTTGTTTTTCTTCTTTTGGGGCTGCAGGAGACTCATTAATAACAACATCAATACATTCAAAAATCTTCCTAAGTCTTTTATTGTAACATTTATATGCTCTACTCCTAGAGGAGTAACCAAGAAGTATTCCTTCATCTGCTCTAGGTTCAAACTTGCCAAGTTTTTCGTCATTATTTTTGATAAAACATCTGCTTCCAAAAAATCTAAAATGCTTCACAGTGGGAGGATCACCATACTAGAGTTCATATAGATTTTTGTCACTATTTATACGAACATGTGCCTTGTTAAGAATATTTACCGCTGTATGAGCTGCTTCTCCCCAAAATGTGTCAAGTGTTTTGGAATCATCAAGCATAGCTCTAGCCATTTGTTGAACTGTTCTATTCATTCTTTCTGCTACGCCATTTTGTTGTGGAGTGCCGACTACAGTAAACTGTCTTTTTATGCCATGTTGTTCACAAAATTCAAGGAATTCATCTAAAGTATATTCTCCTCCTCGATCAGATCTAAGACACTTGATTTTTAGATCTAATTCATTTTCAACCAGAGCTTTGAAATTCTAAAATTTCTCAAATGCTTCATCTTTGTGTTTAAGCAACCCAATCCAACACATTCTAGAGAAATCATCAATAAACAAGATATAGTATTGTTCACCATGTGGTGACTTTTTCCTCACAAGTCCAGATATGTTAGTATGAATAAGTTCAAGAGGCTTACTTGATGATCCTTCCTTGGCATTAAATTGTACTCTGGTTTTCTTACCAAATTGGCAAGATTTGCATATGATATTTTCGGGTGGAGTAATATTGGGAAGATCACAGACAACTTTAAGTCTGCTTGATTTGTTGATCTGAGAGAAGCTCAGATGCCCCAACCTTCTATGCCATAGCTAGTTTTCTGAAGATTTACTCAAGTAACATTGTTCTTTGCAGTTCTTCAATACATACAGGTTTCTTGGAGTCCTTTTTCGTTTTATAATTGTTTTACCTGTATCAAGATCACGTACCACACATTATTTTGAAATAAATACAACTTCAGTTCCTTGATCACACATTTGACTTACACTTAACAGGTTATGCCTTAATCCATCCACATACATGACATCATTTGCCTTCACCTTTTATTTTAGAAACACAGACCCTTTTCCCTTAATCACAGCTGGAGTATCATTTCCAAATGTAACTTTGTTTTCCTTTTCTAGAGCAATATATGCAAGAAGTTTGTTTTTGTCACCTGTCATGTGTCTTGATCATCCACTATCAATGTACCATTTATTTTCTTCACCTTCTGCAAATAACGCTATGCCAAAATTTTCAACCTGCAATTCCTTCTTTTTCCATACTTTGGATCTTGAAGGAACATGCTCTTTTGGCTGAACTTTGCTCCTGCGTTCAGATTCTTCATGGCCAAAGTTATTGCAATAAGCACATTCAACTTCATTTAGAAGAGGAGAAAATTTGTTATAGGTATTCTTCTTTGTTTCAATATCAATCATTTTCTTTCTTGCTTCTCTTGCCATGATGGTTTTATATGCAACACATTGAACATATTTATGACCAAAATTGTGACATGAGAAACATTGTCCATTGAAGAAGAAATTTCTGCAATCATGAAATCTTCTACTTGAATTTACCTGTTGATTGTTGTTTCTTTGAAATATATTCCTGTTGGTGTTCTTTGAATTGAGATGATCATGCTTTACCTGTAATGATTCTTTATTCCCTTGCTGAGTGGCAGAATGTTGTAAACCAGCTATAGCTGCTTTTAGATAATTTGGTGCTGAAGCCTGAGAAGATTCTCCGGTATATCCAAGACCCTTCTTTATAAGAGGAGAATGTTGTACCTTGATAATCTCATCTAGGGTTTCAGATCCTTTAGAAAATATAAGATTCAGAGTCTTTACATTCTCAAATTCTTTTCTTAGACTTACCACTTCACATTATAATTTCTCATTGTGTTTCTTTGCTTCTTCAAACTTCTTTTCCTTTCTTCTAAGAGTATTTTACTTTCTTCTAAGCGTATTTTGAGTTGATTGTTTTCTTCAAGAAAATAATTGTCCTCTAGAGCATCCACAAAATTATCCTTTTCTTCTCTAGATTCAAATGCCATGAGAAGTCTAAGATCTTGTTCACATTCTTCCTCACTATCAGATAACCCATCACTGTCTTCATGAGTATAGTAACTTTTTCTAGTGTTAAACCGATTCTTATTCCTTCTTGCTACTTCCTTCCCTTTTGCAGGTGTTTCTTTATGAGGACACTTAGCAGCATAATGACCAACTCTTCCACACTCAAAACATTTGAAAGGAAGCTTACCTCTAAACCGTCCTGTGCCAATTTGGAGTTTCTTTATAAAATTTACCTCATCTTCTTCTGAGATATATCCTAATCCTTCTGCTTCTTGTACTTCTTTCCCTTTTGTAGAAGCTATGAAGACATCCTCTTTTACTTCAAATGGTCCTCCTCTTCTCATTTCATATGCAATTAGTATGCCATGAAGTCGCACCACGGTAAGATTTTGAAGATCCTGTTTTTCTTCAAGAGCAGAAACTTTTGACTCAGACTTTGCCGTTAGCGATCTTAAAATTTTCTCAACCAAAGTAGATTCGGTTATTGTTTCTCCCAAATTTCTCATATGATTTACAACATCATCAAGATGTAAAAAGAAACTGGCAATATTCTCATCACTATGCATCTTTAAATTTTCATATTCAATTCTGAGAGTTTGAAGTTTTGCACTTTTTACCTTTGCATCACCTTCATAACTTAGAATGATTTTGTCCCATATCTCCTTTGCTGTATTCAGCTGCATAACTTTGACAAATTTTGATTCAGTTAGACTTCCCGTTAGAGCATTGACTGCCTTTGCATTTGTTTCATAATTCTTCTTTTCAATCAGATCTGTTGGTACTGCAGCTGGATATTGATATCCCCGTTCAAAAATGGCCCATACATCTGATCCCATAGATTGAAGATAGGATCTCATCCTTATTTTCCAGAAGATTAAATTTCTTCCATTAAAGAGCGGAGGCTTGATAAATGTTGTTCCATCTTGATTGCTCATCTTGCTTGATATTCCTTTTAGCGGCTAAGCTTTTTCAGAAGGACCTGCTCTGAAACCAATTGTTGGGAAAGCACCAGCCTCTACTGGCAGAAAGCTTCCACTTTCATACTGAAGGCTTCAACCCTCAGATCCACTGCAGACCACGTTTCATCAATTTTCAAACTGGATCGAACAGCTTCAACACAGCCCTTCATTAATCAACAAACATATTTTTCTCGGAACTTCAAACATAACAGTGAGACCACTGTAGCCATAATATCAGAGATAACCCAGACATCAGAATAGATATGCAGATGTAAACTCAACCAAGAACATTCATTAATCAAATATCATATGCTACTTCTCTTTACTGAAACCGCGTGTATACACGCTTCCCTTCTTACCAACCTGCGTATGCCTCTGTGCATAACATGGAGTGCATACGCTACTTCTCTTCGCTAAAGTCGCATGCATATGCACTTATAAGTGTAGCAACCGGCGTATACTTCTGAGAACACTGATTTTTCAGAATGAGATCAGACTCAGGTTCAGATCTGAATTCAAATTTCTGTTCAGACAATCTATCAATCATGCAGAACTATTTAGACAGTCATTCTTCCTTCATTGAATCATCAACCAACAACCAACAACTTGATCTTTCATCAACTTAATCAACAGCATAATCATTATTTAAACAACTCAGATATGTATGAATACATCGTTGACAGATAGCAGCAAAACAGATCAAACATTTCATTCCACATACTTCAGCAAAAACCTAGATTCCATACGCACTTTTACTTCACTGAACCTGTGTATATATGCACTTTAATAAAGACAAACCTCTATATACATCTACACACATTTCAGAGTTGAATTCATCTTCCATACGTGCTTTTTCTGAAGACAACCCGCGTATATACGCGCTTTCTCTGCCACGAACTTGCGTATAGATCTACAGACATTATAGGGCAGCGCAATTCTTTAGACCAGATAAACAGCTCAGATCTCACCCTTTACTTCAGCAAAGTTTCGCTAGATCACAGATCTAAACATTCCATAAACAGATCTAGAAAATACATGGACATTTTAGATCTAGAGATCCTTCTTCATCATTTTCTTCATAGGTGCATTATGAATTCAGATCTATCAGTAAATTGTTACCCATTCCATGCAGATATACTTCAGAGTGAAGTATTCATTAAAACCCAGAACCATGCACGCCCTTGCACTATGATCTTCTTCTCCTTATATAGATTTAGCCTTTGTCAATACCATGAGTCAAAACCACTCAACCGCTGATGGTATTCCTCGACGGGATCAAATAGATAATCAAGCGCTCAATACTTTGGGTCAATACCATGGTAATGTCCCCTGGTTTCCTAAATTTAGAGCGCAAATGCGCATATGCTACTTGTCACGTACATTTCCGCGTACATACGTGACTTATACTTAACAAACCCGCGTATTCCTTGTGACATACCTTGTTCAACATTATTCTGGCACTTTCTGAGCTACTTCTGAAATGATCTGTAGATACATCAGATTTACATCATTAAAAACTCATCAAGGACAACTTCATCAAGTAGGTTGCCATCAAGGACAACACTCTGCATCATATTGCCAATAGAAATTCTAGTGAGTAAGGTTAACACTACTAGATAGAGTTGTATAGAAAGTATTATTTCTCAATCAATATATGAGCTCACATGGAGAATTAGTACTCGTACGTTCCCTTTAGCTCAACGTAGTTCAATCTATATCTTTAGTTCACAATATAAATTATATTTATAACTACTTGTTACTAGTGTTATATACTTGAACTAAATATTAGTTCTAAATCCAATGTATCATGCATATTTTCATAGGGATCCTTTTCAGACAACCAATAATATTTCATATCTATGATTTGTTGGGTGTGGAGCCTGATTATATTTTTTATTTTGTATCAAAACATTGGACCCTTGTACCTTAATGGGGACGGAAATGCCACTTGTAATTAAACATTTCTTGGGGAGTCCAGGGGGGCAGCTGCGACTTTATGGAGCCCCCCTAGTGGGAGGGGGTTCAGGGGCAGTGCCCCCGAAGCTAAAAACAGATGTAAATTTTCCTTATAAAAGTATACTAATTTCTAGTCAATCTAGGTTGTTCATTAGGCGAATGATTTGACGGTAGAAGTTATGTTTAGTTTAGGGTTTTTTGCCCTACAAGGAAACCCCTCACTTGTATGAGGGTATTGTATTGCGGCTTTGTATTGTATGTTTATTCTCAGAGCAAGAAACAGATAGGGAGACCGTGAAAGAAAACAAAGGATATTACAGTGGATTTTCTATAGGTTGTGTCTCTTCATTTTGCTGGATAATAGAAAGGAAGGACTGGTTGTTCGAGGTGGACATAGCCGAAATTGGGTGAACCACGTATATCTGTGTCTCTCTGGTTTTATGTGTTTTATGTGCTTGTGTTTTCCACATATTTTATGTGTTTCATTTCTCTGTAATATTTAATTTTCTAACAACTGGTATTGAAGCTGAAGGTCTATTTGGCTGATAAACTCACAGGAAAGAAGGGTTCCTGGTTTGAGTGGGAGAAATGGCAGAAGATGGTAAATTTAGGGTTGAGAAATTTAACAGCCAAAACTTCCTGATGTGGAAGATGCTGATGGAAGACTATCTGTATCAGAAAGATATGTACCTACCATTGAGCGGAAAAAAAAAGAAGCCAACGGCTAATACAAATGCGGAATGGGAGATTCTCGATAGAAAGGCACTCAGAACAATATGGTTGTGCCTCGCGGAGTCAGTAGCCTTCAATATTTCAAAGGAAACAACAACAGAGGGTTTGATTAAGGAGTTGGTGAAATTATATGAAAACCCTCGGCCTCAAACAAGGTGTTTCTTATGAAACATTTATTTAATATGAATATGACGAAAGGTGGATCTGTTGTAGAGAATTTAAATTATTTTAATACATTTACCAGTCAGTTAAGTTCTATAGGGGTAAACTTTGATGATGAAGTTAGAACTATGTTATTTTTGTGCCCATTTCCAGAAAGCTGGAATGGTTTAGTTATGGCCATTAGTAACTCTGTCTTTGGATCTAGTACTTTAAAGTTTGATGATGTTGTCGGTGCTATCCTTAGCAAGGAAATGCAATGGAAAAGCTCCGGTGAGACATTCAGTAATGCTTTGAGTGCAGATTCTAGGGGAAGAAGAATGGAAAGAGGAAAGAGCTTGGGATATCACAGTAAATCAAGGAAAGGTAGATCCAAGTATAGATCATGGATAGTGTGCTGGAAATGCTAAAAGAAAGGACACCTAAAGAGAGACTATAGATCTCAGAAGGGAAAAGAAGGAGACACACAGCAAGAAAACAATCATGAAGAAAATGTGACAGGTGATGTGTTACATAATGCTTTGATTCTTTCTTTCGAAAATGTTACTAATTCTTGGGTTGTAGATTCAGGGGCCTCATTCCATGCCACACCTGATAAGAAATATTTTCATGACTATGTTCAAGGATATTTTGGACAAGTATGTTTGGGTGATGATAAACCCTATAAAATTGTTGGAATGGGTAAGGTTCTTGTAAAAAAATAGAATGGAAACAAATGGCTATTAAAGGAGGTAAGGCATGTTCCAGATCTAAAGAAAAATATGATTTCAATAGGATAGTTAGGCAGTGAAGGTTGTGTGACAACTTTCACAGATAAAACTTGGAAGGTTACCAAAGGAGCGCTGGTAATAGAAAGAGGTGAAAAGGTTGGTACATTATATTTATGCAATGGTATTTCTAACTCTGTTAATGCTTAATTTCCAAAGGAGCAGATGAATCATTATGGCATCATAGGCTCGAACACATGAGTGAGAAGGGGATGAATATTATTCACTCAAGAAATTTTTTTTCGGGTTTGAAGAATGTTTATTTGGATTTCTATGAGAATTGCATTTATGGAAAACATAAGAGAGTCAGATTTCTTAGAGTTGGGAAAGAAAAGAAGAGCGAAAAATTAGAGCTTGTGCATACAGATGTATGGGGACTTGCTCAGGTATCATCTCTTGGTGGCTCTCATTATTCGTTACTTTTATTGATGATGCAACTAGAAAAACTTGGATTTATTGTATCCAAAATAAATCTGATGTATTTGATACTTTCAAGAAATGGAAAGTTTTGGTTGAGATTGAGACATGAAAGAAGTTGAAGTGTCTTAGATCAGACAATGGAGGTGAATATTGCAGCAAAGAGTTTTATAGGTACTGTTCAAAGCATGGAATTCATAGAGAGAATAAAGTTCCAAGTACACCACAAGAAAATGGTGTGTCAGAAAGGATGAACAGAAAAATCATGGAGCGTGCAAGGTGCATGAGATTGCATGCATGATTGCCTTTACAATTTTGGGCAAATGTTGTAGATACTACTATTTATCTAATAAACAAAGGGACTTCAAGTTCCTTGGATGGTGGTATTCTAGAGGAATCATGGACATGTAAAAAGGTAAAATACTATTTTTTAAAGCCTTTTGGCTATGAGGCCTTTGTCCATATTAATAAAGAAAATAGAAAAATGCGTGAGGCAAAATCAAAGAAATGTACCTTTATTGGATATGGTGTTAATGATTTTGTTTATCGCTTATATGATTATGAAAATCACATAATCATTAGGAGCAGAGATGTAATATTCAATGAAAAGGTATTGTATAAGAATCAGTTGTAGGAAAAGAAACAGGAAAAATAAAACAAAGAATACATAGTTCTTGATGAGATCACAGAAAAGGTAAAGATGCCTAAAAATAATAATAATCAAGAGCCACAACAAAAAAAACCACCACAACAACAACAGGCACCTCAAACACTTGAAAGTGGTGTTAGAATATCTACCAAGATAAGTAAACCCCCTGAACGATACTCTTCTTCATTATATTATTTATTGTTGACTGATTCTGGTGAACCTGAATGTTATGAAGAAGCAATGCAGGTTGAAAGTAGGAAGAATTGGGAGCTATCTATGGAATAAGAGATGGACTCCTTAATGCATAACTAGACTTGGGACTTAGTTAGGTTTCCTGCAGGTAAAACTACATTACAGAATAAATGGGTTTATAGGCGGAAGGAAGAAGATGGAGGAAAATAGAGGTACAAAGCTAGACTTGCGGTGAAGGGTTTGCATAGAAGAAAGGTATTTATTTTGATGAAATATTTTCTTCTCTTGTTAAGATGACTTCAATCAGGACTATTTTAAGTCTTGTAGCAGCAGAAGATTTACATCTTGAACAGTTAGATGTAAAGACAACATTTCTCCATGGAGATTTGGAGGAAGAGATATATATGCAGCAACCAAAAGGATATGAGGTCAAAGGGAAAGAAAAATTAGTGTGCAAGTTAAAGAAGAGATTGTATGGCTTAAAACAGGCTCTAAGGCAGTGGTGTCTAAAATTTGACAAGTTTATGTCTGGACAAGGTTATACTAGATGTCACTTTCATCATTGTGTTTATCTGAAAAGGCAAAATGATGGCAGCTATAATATATTGTTATTGTATGTATATGACATGCTTGTTTTTTTTTTCTTTTTCTGAAGTTGGACTAATTCTATTAAGCAAAAATATGATACAAGATGGTGATACAATCAAGAGAGACAGAAAACCGGCAACCGGCAATGATAGGACTATCAACCTCGGTTTCGGAGGAGTGAAACAAGAAAAGTACTACAACCAAACACTGGAAAGCTAAAATACTGATCTCTACCCAGAATGGGTAGAGGTCTCAACACGAAGCTTTTTCCCTTTCCTATTTTTAACTTTGACCCATCCATCCAGGGGCGAATGAGCAACAATAACTTGAATACTAGGGTTCCCCGAGGGGGGCCCCTCCTTTTCTGAGTCAGAGGAGGAGGTCAAATGAGCAGTCTAAAGTTCCATATGCATCAACAGTTGGAAGCTTAATGTATGCAATGGTCTACACAAGGCCTGATATTGCACATGCAGTGGGATTTGTAAGCAGGTACATGAATAATACAATAAAATAACATTGGATGGTAGTAAAATGGATTCTCAGATATTCGAAAGGTACCACAAATCAAGCATTATGCTTTGGTGGTTCAAAAATTACTCTATAGGGATATGTTGATGCAGACATGGCAGGTGACAAACATAACAGGAGGAGCACTACAGGATATGTATTTAGTGTAGGTGGAAAAACTGTCAGTTGGGTTTCAAAAATCCAAAGTGTTGTTGCACTTTCAACAATAGAAGCAGAGTATGTTACTACTATAGAGGCTAGTAAAGAAATTATTTGGTTACAAAGGATTATAGATGAATTGGGTAAGAAGCATGATATGGGCACATTATATAGTGATAGCCAAAGTCCCACTCATCTTGCAAAGAACTCAGCATTTAATTCTAGGAATAAACACATACAACTCAATTACCATTTCCTACGGTTAGTATTGGAAGATGGACAGTTGAAGCTGGAAAAGATACACACTAGCCAGAATCCTGTAGATATGATAACAAAAGTTGTAACCAGGGAGAAACTGAGAATATGCTCAGTTTCAATTGGTCTTCAAGGATGACGATGAAGATGAGAAAAATCTAGGTCCAAAGAGGAGTCATTGTCCAGCAAATGAAGCAGTGGTGGAGTTCCTACAATCAGTCTCCAAGTGGGAGATTGTTGGGTGTGGAGCTTGATTATCTTGTTTATTTTGTATCACAACGTTGGACCCCTATACCTTAATGGGGGTGGCAATGCTGTTTGTAATTAAATGCTGCTTGGGGGGTCCAGGGTGGTGGCTGCAACTTTATGGAGCCCCCCCTAGCGGGGGGTTTCAGGGGCAATGCCCCCGAAGCTAAAAACAGATGTAAAATTGCCTTGTAAAAGTATAGTAATTTCTAGTCAATCTAGGCCATTGATTAGGCTGTGTATTGTATGTGTATTCTCATATCAAGAAATAGATAGGGAAACTCTGAGAGAGAAAAAAGGATATTACAGTGGATCTGCAGTAGGTTGTGTCTCTTCATTTTTCTGGATAATAGAAAGGAAGGACTGGCTATTCGGGGTGGACGTATCCCAAACATGGTGAAACACATATATCTATGTCTCTCTATTTTTATGTGTTTTGTGTTCTTGTGTTTTTCGCATATTTTATGTGTTTCATTGCTCTGTAATATTTAATTTTCTAACATGATTAACTTCTCCATTTGTATGCCAGAAGAGGAATAATCAACACCGATTCATTAGGTATTTCCTTGCACTTAAGTTAGAGCCATACGATATTTGAATTTATCCTCTTTCTTCTAGTTTCAATGAACCCATATAGAGTGATGAAAAATATCTACTAAAGTAATTACTACCCCAAAGGTATTTCTATAATCTACCCTTCTTTCCGCCTTAACCTACAACCAAGCCGAACTAGCTACTGCTTTAGTCCATCCCCCATGCCTACTTAGTTAATGTTGATGTGTCAAGACTAGGCTATATTTTTAGTCCTCTTTTGAAAATATAGGTTAGCCTCTTGTTCTCCTTTTTACCTTGTGATACTATACAAGATATCATCGAGATGTTTACCTTGTCCATTGTAACAAGAAGTTAGTACATTGATAATATAAGATTTCTTATTTTTGTGACCTTTACATTTGAATAAGAACTAAACACTATATATGATACTCGCAAAAATGTGTGTAACTATTCCACTACTCTATCTATGAATTTATAGCTCAGATACATTCCCCATCGGTCTATGCTTGTCAGCCGACACCCCCCCATCAATCACAACATAGGAGGTCCCATTCCACCAAGAGTCCACTAGTTACTAGAGATATCAATTTCATACTAGCTTATACACCCAGTTTAATTGAAAGGCCTGATTCCCTTACAATAAGGCCCAACATATAAGAAGCTAGGAGTGGCAGGGGTGTGCATTATATCCACTATTATTCATTCTAATAATGGAATGTTTTAGTGGGGGAATTAATGTTGGAAGGTTGTTGAAGAAATCAAAGGTTGTAATATATCCAAAAATTTTCATCTATCACATTTAATGTTAATAGATGACATTCTTTGTGTTGGGGCTGCTAGTATCTCTGAATGGGAAGCTTTCTCCAACTTCTTCATGAAATTTCACAATGTGTTTTCCCTCAAAACAAATAAAGACAAAACATAGCTAATAGTTGAGGACACATATTCAGTGGAGATTAAGAACATTGATGCAATGTTTGAAGTTAAGATCCGCCCTTTTTTAGATGGATTAAATACTTATGTTGTTTCTTAAAGCCTTGCAGATACAATAATTTTTACTGGGATTGGCTTGTTCTCAAATTTGAGAAAACATTATTTCGTTGGGACCATAGGTGGCTAACTTTAGGAGGTAGGTTTATTATGATTAGAGAGTTATTTTAGTGTATCCTAGTATATTCTATGCATCTCTTTCACATCCCCCAAGCTGTCATAAATAAAATTAAATCAAATGTGACAAAATTCCTATGGTCTGGATCAGGCCCCACATGTAGGATTCCCCAAGTTGGCTTGCACAAAATTTCTTGATCAACAAAAAAATGTGGTTGGGCCATTTTGAATTTCATAAGTTTCAATATTCCTCTTCTTGTTGTGAACCTATGGTGTATTTTCAATGGACAGGGTCTTTAGCAGAGTATTATGACAGAAAAATATATCCACCACAAGGGCTTGGGAACCATATCAAAATGCAATAAGTTTGCAATGTGGAGAAGCCTCGGGATTGATATCCTTTGTATTTGCACAATATCTGTTAGGTTTTTGGAAATGGACATAAGGTTTTGGTGGGATTGGATATTATCAAAGGCATGTCTGGTTGTCATTCTCTTTCAACCCCCATCATATATGCTCTAAACCATTGGGGTTTTTCCAACTTTGAAAGTATTGGGAGAGGACTCGAAGCACTATTGAATAATACTTATTGGCCACATGGATCCGAAATTGGGATATGAGACTATTTGCAGGCAGAATGGGAATCATACCAAGCTAATATTTGTCAGGCTGGCATATCCTTGTCATATAGTCAGGATAGATTGGTTTGGGGGGATCATATCATTGAAGGCAAGATAACGACCTCAAAATTTTATGAAAAAATTACTTCATGTGTTCAGCCTCCCCCCTTGCTTTACTCTCAGCACATATGTGGTCTTGGAACACCCCCCTCAAAATTATATGTTTCTCCTATTTAATAATTTACAACTGAATATTAACCTAGGACACCCTCATGAAGAAAGGTATGGTGCGGCTTGGATTTTCCCTATGTAAATATGATATGGAGGATTGTGTACACTTATTTATTAATTTACCCTTTGCAATGGATATATGGAAAGATGTTTGCTTGCTATTGGGAATTTAGGTTGGTGGAGACAATTTTTCAATTGTTGCTAGGATTTTCTCTTGAGATCACCAATCCAAAGATTTAGGACTCTCCCGCTATTCACTTTCTGGGGAATTTAGTGTTCCAGGAATGAATTCATTTTTGAAGGTATTATTCCTGAAGTCAAGTTATCATCTATTCACATTGTTCACCATTTTATGGAATCTGGGCCTTGGTATCCTAAGGAATCCTCCAGGTCAATTAAGTTTGCTGACTTTTCAAACATTTTTCCGATCTTCTTTTTCGATGGGGAAGCTACTGGAGGTCATTGTGGATGTGGTGTCTCCCTCCACATCAATCAGGGCTTCCCATATTGTTTCATATGGTTTTGTGGTTTTAGGGACAACTGCAGGGAAAAAATTCTTGCATTATGGGGGGCATTACAATTTGTTTAATGGCTTAGCATTGAAAACCTCTTGGTAGTCGGGGACTCTCTCTCAACGATCATTTGGATCCAAGACCAGAATTCCTTGTAGGTCCCATAACTTTTCAATTATATGTAGAGGTTTTTTTTTCTAAATTCTCTCTTCTCAGTGATCTCCTTTCAACATATATATAGAGAATAGAACCTCAAAGTTGAATTCCTCTCGAAGCATGTCCTAGTGCTTTTGCGAGGGTAATTTCACTTTTAGTACAAAAGAAGGAGTATCCACCATAAAATATAGCCATAAGCCTATATAATAATACATGTAGAAGATATTAGCAAAGTTTCTAGTGGTTGTTGGGAGCCACCATTAAAGGGAAGGCTAAAATTTTTAGTTTTAAAGGTAATCGAGTGTATGAGATGTTCATATCTAGAAGGCTAACACAATATGTAACAACCCTTGTTAAA
The DNA here is from genome assembly GCA_034641835.2 of Pinus albicaulis. Classification (NCBI taxonomy): domain Eukaryota; kingdom Viridiplantae; phylum Streptophyta; class Pinopsida; order Pinales; family Pinaceae; genus Pinus; species Pinus albicaulis. Next base: position 489,191,280 of record CM076575.1, read on the forward strand.
AATTTATGTAAAAGTATATAAGGCCATTGTCATGAGACACGTATTCCAAACTGAATGATGGGTAAAACATTCATATATTTCTAGTATGATAAAATTAGTAATTGGAATATGTTTGGGCAGAGAATTATCATCCAAAATTCTTCTGAAGCAACGAGATTGAGATAGGGTTCAGTTAGAGGCAGCAAGGGTTTCTGCACTCATATTTGAGATAGTGGCCCATATTGAGCATATTAATGGCAACTCAATTGTTGTAGGGTTAAATCCTCGACAATGTACTCTCTTGAGGTTTGATCTAAGGTTCATTTATCCCTCTGTGACAATGAAAGGCTTGAATAAGACGTATTGTGGAAGAAACTACCTCAAAAGGATCCTTGATAGTAGTAGCTCACACTTAGGGTCAAATTGGAGTTCTGTTGAGAGTAGTGAGTCTGAATATTGTAGCCATTAAACCCTTCTGAGGTCATTCTTCGGTAGTGAGGGTTTGTTTGGGGCAACATATGAAGATTCAATAATAATTGCATCACTTCTATAACCTCCTCCAAGGAGTTTTGGTGGTAACATATTGAGATTGAGGCATGATCTGGGCATCAAATAACCTCTGTGTGGATTTGTGGCAGCTTAAAAATTCTAAGTTATGTTTGTAGAAAACATCTATGCCTTCTCTTACATCCCATTGTTACAACCCTTTAGCCATGTTGGGCTTCAATGTTGAGTTTCAATGCAGTTTATAATGTAATAGGTCTGACTAGTTATATGCATTATTTACATGTAGATGAGTCTAGGAGTAACCTATCCTTCATTTATAATCATCTAGCTTTGGGTTTTTAACATCTCCTCAAGGAGACTAGTGCGAGAAAAACATTTTTTTGATTATATGTACTTACTCTTCATTGTTATATTTATTCCCACATGGATTAATATGTTAAAGTTTTATTTTTTCATAATTATATGTTATTCTATATTACCTTCATTAACTTGTTGTGGATGCACACTTAATGATTATATTCTACTCTTTTCACACTTAGTATTCTTATTTTGATTCTCTGTGACCTTGCCATAGAGTTTTCTCTCTAAGATCTAGTCATTAAGCTTTCTATCCTTCTCTGTATGAAACAGTTGTGTGTTTCTTGATTGACCTGCTAGTCATACATTCTTAGTTGGATCCATTTTTTATTATATGTGCTTAATTTCCATTTTCATATTTATTGCTACATGGATTAATATGTGAAAGTGTTCATTTTTTATAATTATATGTTGTTGGATATTCCCTTAATTTAATTTTTGTGGATGCATACTTAATGATTATATTCTAATGTTTTCCCACTTAGTATTCTTTTTTTGATACTCTCTGACCTTGCCATAGATATTTCTCTTTAAGATCCAGTCATTAAGTTGCATGTTCTTCTCTGTACGAAACTATAGTGTGTTTCTCGATTGACCTTCTCGTCATACACTCTCATTTTGATCCATTAACACATTTTTCTCTGGTGTAATATGTTATAGCTACTATATTCATGTTGTTGCCCATATTTCCAAACCCTTTTACATTTTTTAACTAAAATCCAAACTTTATGAGTTTTGTGGTGCATTTTTATTTTATGGTTGAGATATCTAAGGTCATGTGAACTTTTTAATACTTTATCTTTCACAATTTTCTTCTGCATAATGCGTTTCGAGGGGGATTGTCATTTTAGATTGTAACTGATCTGAGTTTTTATTGGTTTTGCAGAAAAATATTGTGATATGCATGGAAATGGTGCAATATATGGATATTTGTCTCAACATGATGTCACAGTAGGGTACCTTGTTGTGGAATACCAAGATGAAAATTTTTTATTTCAAAAATATTTAGCAAGTTAAGTTTTTTTTTTATTTATCACGAGGGTATTTTGAAAGTTAAATTGTTATTTTCAGGCATATGTTTTTACAGAGACAACATGTGATCCATGTATAACATTCATACTAGCTACCTTGAGCTTGGATTTCAAGAAATTACAGTTGAAAAAATTGTTCCAGTTCAGTGAGTATCTTCTTTGAGTGCAATCATGAACTAGCTTAGGTCCACCTTCTAAAATGTGTAATTTTGTTTTCTTTTTCTTGGATTTTTTTTAATAATGAAGGGAACTTTCGTTAATATACAGTAAGCTTTTAGAAATATTTACAATGGTGACTTTAAAATAGTTCATATGGTCCAACTCAAATGGGACTATGGAAACTTCCCATTTTTAAAATTGCTCATAGCTTCATAATTTCAAAACCTAACTAAGGTGTTCGTATGTATTGGATTTTTCTCTAAGTAAACAAGTTCTAGGAACTTTTTTTGAATGAAAATTAGTAGGAGCTAGATTTATATTGCCCATGTAAAATATAAATATAAATCTCAAATATTAGTAGTGACTCTATGCTATGAGTGTAATCATGAACCAGCTTAGGTTCACCTTCTAAAATGTGTAATTTTTTTTATTTTTCTTTGGAATTTTTTTAATAATGAAGGAAACTTTAATTAATACATAGTAAGATTTTATAAATATTTATAGTGGGGACTTTAAACTAGTTCATATGGTCCAACTCAAATGGGACTGAGGAAGCTTCCCATTTTTAAAACTATCCATGGATTCATAATTTCAAAATCTAACTAGGGCATTCAGATGTATTGGATTTTTCTCCGAGTAAACAAGTTCTAGCAACGTTTTTTGTTTGGAAACTAGTAGGAGCTAGATTCCTATTTCCCATGTAAAATATAAATCTAAAGCTGAGATATTAGTAGTGACTCTATGCTATGGGTGCAATCATGAACTAGCTTAGGTTCACCTTCTAAAATGTGTACTTTTTTTTCTTTTGCTTGGAATTTTTTTAATAATGACGGAAACTTTCATTAATACACATTAAGATTTTAGAAATATTTATAGTGGGTAATTTAAACTAGTTCATATGGTCCAAATAAAATGGGACTAAGGAATCTTCCCATTTTTAGAACTCTCCATAGCTTCATTATTTCAAAACCTAACTAAGGCATTCAGATGTTTTGGATTTGTCTCCGAGCAAACAAGTTCTAGAAAAATTTTTTGCTTGAAAATCCATGGGAGCTATATTCCTTTTGCCCATGTAAACTATAAATCTAAAGCTCATATATCAGTAGTGACTCTATGTTATGCCTGTGACAGCAGACAAAAAACGAATTCAAAAATAAATATTGTTCATTTATGGACCTGATTTTCTGATCGATGACAAGGCAGTCTCTAAAATTGACTTTAAATCTCTGTTGGAGGAATAATTTGTTTCCCACGACTTTTAAGCTAGTTGATGCCAATATTAGCAAATGATCTACTTAGTCATGAAGTGAATCTATGGAAATCACTTTGATGAATTGTGTGGGAGAAGCATTTTTTATGACTCCTTTCCACCATGGCAACTTTCTGCACTATGTTGTGTTGGTATAGAAAACCACATTATGTGTAATTTTTTACACTTGTTTTCATCTCCAAATAGTGTCTCGATGCCAAGTATCAACCAAAATTTATTTCTTTGGGATCGAGAAAAAATCAATATTTTTTGTCCTATCTCTTTGTGTTTCACATATTTTATTTTTTCATTCTATTCATCATATCTTATACAGACCATTTCATGCCCACAACTATCTTAAAGACACCCATTCCTTAGCATCCTTTCTCGGTTCCTCAACCCTGGCCCTTACAGGAGATGGGTGGTAGGCATTGTAGACTACATAGTTTCCTTCATATCTTCTTTTGTCTATATTTCTTCCTGACCTGCACTCTCCTAAGGAAACCTCTGCCCTTTGATCTTAGTCAATCAAATGCTGGGGGGATGGTTATACTCTTATATGGAATCATAGTCATGCTCTCAAGTGGTATGATTTCCCAACCTTCAATCACAGATTGAGTTGGCTACATTTTCAAAACATAAAATATAATCCTCCTCAACTTTGAATAGTAAAAATATCAAGTCATTTAATTCCCCAACCTTCAGTCACAAATTGAGTTTGTTTCATTTGTAGAACAATAAAAATTATACAATCCTCCCTAAATCTTTGTAAAACTGACTCCAACCCTGCTTCCCAAGGGAACTTGCAAGTTGGTTTTTTTAGGTGTTTTTGGCTACTGGAAACCTTGATCATGATGTCCTGACAAATTCATCACATTGGATTTGAACCCTCACACTTGAGTTGCTTCCTACACCAATTGAATCCTCTTCTGTCATGATTGTCACTCTCCTTTGTTGAATCATGATTAATATCTATTGAGGCATACAACGAATCAGTGCATTGTGAAGTGTCCTCTTTGTAGACCCTCTACCATCATATATATCCTTGCCTATATTTTGAGCTCCTAATATGATTGTAAGTACCAGGCCTATATTATATAATTAGCCACTATTGAGTCCTTTTGTTGGCTTCTAAAAGCTAGAGTTTTCTGCTCTAACAATCTAGGGAAATTTACTATACAAAATATATATTTTTTGGCCAAAACACTATTTTTGCTTTGAATAAGGTATAACATGGCCAGCCATGGCCTTTTCAAAGAACCAATATTTTCATTTTGAATGAATATGAATGCAGATGAGGAAGCTAGAGAAGATATACTCTTTGGCAGTTTTGATCCTAAACACTTCAAGGGTGAACATCAATATACACCTATTACTCGAAAGGGTTACTGGCATGTATGTTATAGAATCATGTTATTTTTCCATGTTTAAGATTGAGGTTGGTATTTTGAGGTGTTGGAGGATGTTGGAAACCTCGATTATGATGGCCTGACAAATCCCTTGCATTGGATTTGAACCCCGACACTTGAGTTGCTTCCTACACCAATTGGATCTTCTTTTGGAACTCCCCTTTGTTGCATCACGATTAATATCTATTGAGATATGCAGCAAAGCGGTGCATTGTGAAGTGTCCTCTACGCAACCCCTCCACCATCCTATATTTCCTTGCCTATTTTTTTGTAATAGAAAATGCTCAAAGGGGAATAAATTTCAAGGAAGGAAATTGTTCAGTATGTAAAATAATGATGGGGAGTAAACAAAGCCACCCCCACAAATGAGTGAGCAATAAATTGTGAACCTAAAAGAACAAGGAAAAGGTAGTCAAACTTTTGGTCAGCATAGATGATATTGAGAATGAAATACCAGTTCATGTATTTCTATGTGTATCAATAATTCAAACACTTAAGATCATGATATACATTAAAAAGAAAAAATTCATAGCACTTTTTGGTTCTGGTAGTGTCCATAGCTTCAATGATCAAATATTAAAAAAGTATCTCAGTCATTTTGTCTACCCAATGGAAAATTTTTAAGTATCAGTTGCTAACAGAGGAAGTATTGATTGTGGAGAAAAACGCTATAAACATCAAACTTAGTATAGGAGATTTAGACTATAACTTATCAAGCCCCATGTATTCCATTCCTATGGGGAAAGTAGATGTGGTCATAGGGATTAAATAACTACAAAATTTGGGTACATTTCTACAAAAAATAATGAATTATTTATGAGATTAAAATTAAAGGGAAGTGATTATGAACTGAATGGGCTAAGTTATCCAATTTCTCAGATGATCAGCTCACATAGAATGGAAAATTTTCTAGAAAAGAGTTTTCGTGGAGTCATTGCTAGACTTTAATCGATGGAAGTGAAGCAAGAAGATGATTTTCCATTATAACTAAAATTATCTACCTCCGATTAGAGATAATGAACATCAAATTTAGATCATACATAGAAGTACAAATCCTTATAGAAGATCTTATAGACTAAGAAAAATATGATTGGGAAAATCTAATTTGGCTATGTGATTTCACTGAATGTTTCAAGGGTTTAAAAATCCCCAAGTCCCCAAGATGCGAAAAAACTAGGTTCATGGCCCCAAACAGTGAACTAAATCCCTGTGTTACACTAGTTTCCCCTTTTCTAAATTTTTAAAGTTCTATTTTTAAACCTGTAACAGTTTCCTTATTTGGAGAGACATAGCCCACATGGGGGGGGGGGAAGCTACCATTGTTGTTTATTGTACTGGAAAATATCTAATTATGACAACACTGATTACTTTTACACCATATTTGGATCTATATATCTATATTCGACGTAAGAAAAACATGTGCTCATTAAGCTTCTTAGCAGCTGAGTCTGTGACTTTTCAATTTTTAGGGCTGAACCTCTATTTTTATAAGGAAAATTTTCTCCTATTTCTTGGTTTGGAAAGAATATAAACAACTTCTAATTTTCATTCTTCTCTATTGGACATATTTCCTAATAAATTTAAAATGCATGCTAACTAGTCAAATGTTATTGTTCACAAAATGACGAAAGTATACTTGGATTAAATGAACTAAATAAACTTATTAATAATTATACTTGCTACCCCTTATGTTTTGTGAGATTAATATTATAATGGTCAAAATATACAGTCAGTATTTTGCATAAAAATCCATTTAGATTGTGTAATGTTCCAAATATGAAACTCTACAATGAATAAGTTGTATAGCAGTCTTGTTATGATGAATAAGATTAAAATGTGCATAAGAAACACATAGAAATAATTTTCAGTTACACCAGCAACTTGTATTTCATTTCATGATCCGGAAAGTGGGGAAAAGGGGGATTTTATGCCCTAAAAAGGTTATTTTTATAAATTAGCGTAAAAATAAGCTGGGGGAATGGTTTGATATGATATATTAGGTCAATATGGACCTATTATCCGAATCTCAGCTCAAACTAATGCTTCTAGATATATTAAACAACTCCTCCTTTCCCGACTAGGCTACAAAACACTGATTTCCCATGACTTTACTAAATAGAAATTTCTGAATATAGTGAGAGCATAATTTCCATGAGGGTTTCTACAGAAAATGAAGAAAGAGTTCTGATATACAACTTATATTAATCAAACAACAAATAAATGGAGATTTAATCACTTATACAGTAGAAACAAACACCCGGCAAGGGTTTCCGGCAAAATGTATAAATAACAAGAAGCATTGCAGAAATAACGTAGTTACTGAATCTATGTATTATAAATGGCTGAATATGACATGAAATAGCTTAAAATATATATAAATATGGCCCTAGGCCTCCTTAGAACTTCTAGAGGAAAAAGAGCACCTCCTCCTCAAAGACAAGCATAAAATCAAAGGGTGCAACTGTGCTGCTGCTGCTGCTGCATAAAGGACACAGTTTTCTAAAGGATACTGCATTATGGCTGGATATGGAAGAGTGGCCCAAAGAAAAATACTGAAATGAAGCTCAAATCCTTCTCTTTTGATCCCTTAAGCAAGTTGATCCAAGGAGAGGATGGAATTCCCGCACGGGAACTCTTTGCACTAAGCAGTGCAACAACTCCGGCTAAACAGTTGAAGCATGCAAATGGTCTCAAGACCAAAATAGCTGAATAAATGAATGATTCTCCTTCTATGCTATGCCTTCCTTTTATCTTTAATTGTGAGCCGCCTCACCCCGGACCCCACATAATGTTGAGGTGACTTCTTCCTGAAGCTTCCTCTTTCAAAACTGTGCTGCCCTAGCTAGCTTCCCTCCTCTTGTGGCTGTGTTGTTGACTTTGGTCAACTAAAACTAATCCACCTCTAATGCCTCTTTTCACACTAAGTATCTTCAATATATTTTACATATGTGTGTCTTAGGCTGATCCTTGTTCACATTGAACTGGTTTACTTAGGTGATCTATTCCTCCTCAAGAATGCATGTTGACTTAGTCAAACTTGACTATGTCCTCATCTATTTTACCTCTGTTCACATCTGTAAGTGTAAATTTCAGCTCCTGAAGTAATCCCCTTCCTTATTAAGGTGGAAATTATTCATATTTTTATTATTCATGGGCTCCCTTACCCATTTATTCCTCTCCTAGGTGAAAGTAGCAAAATCTAATGTTCCAAATTGTTTGTTGCAAAATTGGGAAAATTACAGTCCTCCCCTCCCAAATGTTTCTTGTCCCCAAGAAACTACAAGGATAAGACTAAAGAGTATCCTATCCTCCCATGTAGAAACCTCATATGATGCAATCCTCCAAGGATCAAGGTGTTGTATCATCAATATATCTCCAAGTTGCCTCTCTCGAGTGTGTGAGCTATCTAAATAGCTGACATTATGTAACTGTAGAACTTCCATGGAAGCAACAATGGGCTATTTGAAGATCCTGTTGAAACATGGGGGCTGATATAGATTGGGACTCATCATCCCCATTTGAATCTCTCCTACCCAAGCTATCAACCAAACAAAATGAGTCACCCTTGTTTGTGCTCAACCTAGTCTCCTAAGTTGAGTTCATTAATTGTCAACCAGGGTTGGTAAACTGCTGAAGTGTGGTGCACTATATGTGCCTAGGTATTTGTTTCTCACTACGTTGTGTCTAGTGATTTTATGATGTTTTTGGTTTTTTTTTTTCTTTATGGTTTTATGTTCACAAGGGAAAGAACTAAATGCTGGTGAGAAGCTATTGGTTAAAAATAGAGTGAAGCCTAAATTATGGATGGCAAGTGACAAATGCAAATACTGAAACAAAACAAAGCCTAACTAGGGCTAACAAACAACAAATACAAAGCTTGATAATGACTTCAAGGAAATAAATCACAACATGAGCTCAAACTTGTCCAATTCATTCATTAACGATATTTTGGAAGAGCTTGAGAAATGGGCAAGTTAAGTTTAAATGAAGTTCTCCTAACTAAAAAATCAAACAATCAACTTACAATGTTACAACATCTCATCCATGTTTAAAGATCTATTGGGATATATTTGGAAAAGAACATTTGTAGCATCATAAGATTTCTATTCTAAACTAGCTTCAAATTTTGTTCTGCAACTCAATTTTTAACACCACTAGGCCTTACTCAGAAGTTATAGCTTTCTCTTTTTAAAATAGTCTTTGAGAAAAGGCTTATTTGTGAAATGGTAAAAAGGTTGCAAAATACTCTAGGTCTTAGACTGATACCAACTCCTGTCCAAATGATTATGTATTAATATGAGGTTGGAAAAAAATAAGTTTTCTAAATAATGAAGACCGTGGTATTTGAATTTAACAACTAATATAATTTAAAAATGAAATGGATGACAACTAGACTGGAATGCTAATACAGTGAGCTAAAACTAAACTAGAGTGCCACTAGTCCAATTGAAGTACAGTGAACAATGTTAGACTGAAAAGCCATTATCAAACTAGAAATGAAATGACAGAGCTGAACCACATGCATTCTACCTCTGGAGTTCTATATCTAAGTTAACATGCAACTAACCTAAGGAATTCTACAGTCCATCTCGTTCAGTATGAATGATGTTTTGGAAGAGTTTGTGAGAACAAGTATGGTTGTATCATTCAGTGCAATTTGAACATAAACAGAAGATTGAAAGAAAATACAACTAAAATCTAAGACACCATAGCTACCTCTTACTCATTTTTATGATATATTGGAAGAACTTTGTAAGAGTAAGATTGGCTATGCCACTTAGTGTAAACTAGCAACTAAAACCTACAATACCACAGTTATGCCTTATTCATCATAATGATATTTTGGAAAAGTTTATTAGAGTAAATTTTAACTATAATAACTAACGAAAGTAAATGCAACTAAAACCTACACTATCACAGTTGTGCCTTATTCTTCATAATGATATTTTGGAAGAGTTGATTAGAGTAAGTTTGGTTGTGATAGTAAATATAAACAAATATGAGCATAAGCTTCAGAAATCTACTTAAAATATGAATAAAAGTGAGACTAAAATACTTATCTACAGCATAAACAAGGCCGCTCAGGAGGTAGGGGCCCTCTACCACCAGAGTAGCATGAAATCTAGTTCAAAATCGACTCAACGCGTTCAAGGAAATGCTGCTTCTTTCATTAAAGAGGAATCACCTCAAAACAGAGTATTCTCGGACTTCAAAGATCTAGCAGTCAACCATAAAATCTAACCAAAATCTAACCTCTGTCTCTCGGTTTCCCGAGCATATTTATAGCAAATTTACATAACAGAACTTGAGATAATATAGGGATTACTGTCTTTCCATATTAAAATCTAACTAGAACTCTAAAGGTGGCATCATAATATGACAAAGGACATCTGGACTGTCCTAGTCCTATTAGGAGTCTATCTCCTAGCTTGAGTTCTCACGTGCATAACCGCGTACAGAATTCCGTTCGATCTTCATGGAGAGCAACAAATGCTGAGGGCATGACGCGGAATATGACCATGTGTGGCTTTCCCTGAGAGGTCATCTGGAACTTTCTTAAACATGAAGATGGCTGCAGAATTGGCAACTAGCTACATAATGTCTACATTCTGTAGCTAGTTTCAGTTCAAAAATTAATACAATGACAAAATCATAAAAACATAGCAAGTTAGCCACGATATTCATTCTTAAAGAAATTTTAACTAATTTCATTGATCATTTGAGCCTGGGATTATTAATGGATAAAAGAAATGGAGTGGAATGTGGTGGAAGAAAGAACATTTTTGGAGCTCAACATACCCCCACTGCTAGATTCTTGCATGTCCTCTTGCAACTATTCCATGAACTCAGAGACCTCTGCAAGAACATCCAATCCTCTTATTTTGCTCTGTCTGGTAGTTAAAGGCCTTTTTGGCTTCCTGATGACTAACTTGAACCTTAAATTGGTAAGTGCCCTGATTAACTTTTTGTTCCTTTTTTTCAACTTTTCATTAGCCTTTTCCACTTTGTCGATTTGTAGAGACAGGTTTGAGTTCATACTGGTTTTTAGTTTAACTTGTTCCCTCAGAATATCATTCTCAGTCCTGATATGTCTATTAAGTACTTCCAGCTCGTACCTATCTCTTCTTAGCACATCTATTTCGGACAGTGGAGGACTAGGGGTTCTGTCTCTACTCTCTGAAGCTTTCCTCTCCAATGTTTCAACATAGTTGTAAATTTCTTGCTGTGCAGGATCAATTTCTGGAATTTCTTCATCAAAATCCTCCTCAGTAGGTGTTTCTTCGTCTTCTATGTTTATAACCCTAGTTTGTTTAAATTTTTTTTTCTTTAGTATGCCCCTCAGTCTGTGGCTCCTCCTCGGTTGAGATGGCCCTTCTCCTTTTTCTCTGGCAACTCTTCTTATGATTCTCTTTTTCTTAAGTTGCTTCTTAATATGAACTAATTTTTCAAAGATCATTTCTTCACTACTTTCTAGTATTGTTTTACCAATTTCAGTTTTGGAGGGTCTCCATCTTCTGCTTCTTTTTGTAGGTTCATGTTCAGGTGGAGGTTCCTTTGGTTCCTCAAAGTGATTTCTCACCAAGAAGTTATCCCAATTATCCCCTATTTTGCTCAAATGATGTTCAATCAAAACCTTGACTAAACCATGGTGGTATAAGGTTGTCTCCAGAAATTGAATTCTCTTTTGGACACTTGAAGCCATTTTCTTTAAACTTTGAAGCAAGAAATATGGAAAATTAAATTCTTCTTCTAGGAAATGCATTATCAACCTAATATGGTAAACATAGAAAGTACCATATCTACCTTCACAAGTGATGAATTTTAGTAGGATAAGCAACATGTTTCTCCATTTGTTCTTTAATGCAGAACTAGGGATACCCTTTTTAAAAACATTGACATCCATACCTGATGACTTGAGTATCTGTTTCCATGCTTCGTTATGGAATTCTCTGTTCTTAAACCACCTTTCTCCTTGTCTAGGCAGTCCTATTGCTTCTGCAATAAAAGCCTCTGTGACAGTGAATTTAATATCTCCAACCTCAACCTCGGCCCCATTAAAAGATCTTGCAAAAGTTTTAGTAACCTCTTTGTGGAAGCCACTGAATTTTTCAAGGAATTGCAACCATCCTGCTTGTTGTAAAATTTCTCGGATTTGGGGATAGCCTTCCAAGTATTTAGTGCCAATTGGTTCTGTTCTCACGATGAGGCCCATAATTCTTATTCAAACTTCAATTTACCAGCCTTCTGCTCATGGTGAGAATTAGTCGTTAACAAGTTGTCTTTGCTCCTCAAATGTTTCCTCTGTTTCATGGTGACAATGGTTGTTACAGAGATACCTTTGTTTTACAAAATGAAATGGTTAAGAGTCGGCTGTGGAAAGGAGTGATATGGAATGGTTACGGAATGAATTAATGAGGTGAGGTGAAGAAAACAAATCAATTAGTGAAAAGATCGCGGAGATATTTTATAACGAATTCAAAAATCATCATTAAATGCTTAGTGGCGTGATTAATCCAATCACTTCAGCACTTTAACCGTTTAGATTTTTAAATGATGATCAGATATGGGTTTTGAAATGGCGAAATAGAAGGATTTTTATCCAAAGTTTTGCGAGAGGTTTGTTCGGCATGATCAACAAAATTAATCAAAACAACTTTTTGAATTATTCATAGCTAAACTATACTAAAATTTTTCATGATATGTCATTATAATCACTTCATACCTTTGCCTTTGTTTTGATTTTCTTGTGATCTTCATATGCTTTGTTTTCTCCTGAAAATCATTAATTTTTGAGTCTTCATAACCTTATTGATCTTGACTTTTTCATGGACATGCAGGATCATTTTGTTGCAAATCAAATGATTGTTGGTCAGTGCCTTCAGGATCTGTAGTTGCAGAATGTCTGTCTGGCTGCAAAAAGTCTGATTAGCTGTAGAATGTCTGTTTGATTGCAGAATGTACCTGTAGAGAACTTGAAACATGGAATGGAATGGTTTGGAATGTAAGTGGAATGTTGTATGGAATGAGTGAAGATGGATGATGAAATATGGTATAATGGGATATGTATGAAGTGAATGATGGAGTGGGATGGATCACAACTTATGAAATGAAGTGAAAAAGTACCCTGCAATTTTCTGCTGTATATTATTCAATTGTAGAAAGGAGATCAAAATTAAAGATATGAAATGGAAATGAAAAGAACCATGAAGTGAAGTGGATGAAGTGTGGATGAATGAATGGAATAAGATATGATATGAATGAATGGAATGAAATGAATAAAGTATGGAATGAGATGAAGTGAAATGAGATGGATCATAAGTGAAATGGATCTGCACTTATGATTTTGTAACAGCTGCTTGTAAAAAAAACAAAATGGAAAAGTTAGTGTGTCAGAAAGATTCTGATTTTCACTCCATCTTTTCTGTATAAACATCCCAATCAGTGATTGGTTTTCATGTCTATACTTTATTTTTATTTATTTTTTTTATTTTTTTTATTTTTTTTATTTTTTTCATATATATCTGACTTCAGAAAATTCAATTAAGTTGATGAAGAAGAAAGATTCTTCTTCATTAACTTCACATCACTGTTTTCCTGGAACTTCTTGAAAAATTCTTCTCTTGAGAGTGGTTTGTGATACAGCTTCAATCTATGACCATTCACAAGAAAAGTAACCTCTTCTTCATCTATTGTCCTGATTTTTATTGCTCCATTGTCAAAAATTCTCACAATTTCATAAGGCCCAAGCCAATGTGTTTGAAATTTACCTTGGAAATCCTTGAACTCTGAATCAAACAAGAAAGCCCAGTCACCTTCTTTGAACTTCTTTTCCTTGATGTACTTGTCATGCCATCTAGCCCTCTACTGTTGGACTATACTGGCTTTCTGAACTGCATCTTGTCTGATCTCATCCAATTCATTAATTTGCTCCAATCTGTGTTTTTGTGCCTCTGATAGATCAAGTCCTAGCTGAACTACCATTTTGAAAGTTTGAATCTGGAACTCTATGGGAAACAAAACTTGCTTTCCATAAACAAGTTCATAAGGAGTATGGTTTTTTGTGCTTCTCCATGTAGTTCTATAGGCCCACAAGGCTTTAGGAAGCCTATCTACCCAATCTTTTCTATGTAAATGGACAGTCTTTGTTAGGATCCCTTCAATAACCTTATTAGTAGATTCCACTTGACCATTTGCTTGTGGATGATAGGGAGTAGATTTTCTGTGTCTAATTTTGTACCTCTCCATCATTTGTTCCACTAGCCTTGATGTGAATTGAGCTCCTTGATCTGTAACAATTTCCCTTGGGACACCAAAATGAGTAAAAATATCCTCAAAAAGAAAATTAACTACATATGCTTCATTAGCAAAAATTAATGGCCTGGCCTCTACCCATTTCGTAACATAATCAGTGCAAACTAATATATATCTCTTTTTCCTTTATGGAGGACTAATAGGTCCTACAAAATCCAGAGCCCATTTTTCAAAAGGTTCAATATGTACCTGAGGCTGCAATGGCATCTCACCTGAAGGAGAAGGTTTCCCTACACTTTGGCAACTGTCACACCTTTTGAAATACTCTTTAGCATCTTTAAACAAGGATGGCCAATAATATCCTAAGTGAAGGATCTTATAGGCTGTCCTCTTGTCAGAAAAATGTCCGCCACAAGGTTCATCATGACATGCCTTGAGAATCTCAGGCATTTCATCTTCCCGAACACATCTCCAATTGATAAAATCTGAACATGTCTTGTACAACTCATTAGCAACCCATGAATATTTTGCACTGTCATAAATGCTTTTTATTTTCTCTCTTGCATTCATTATTGAAGGAAATTTCCCTGAAACTAAATAATTAGTAATATCAGCAAACCAAGGAGTCTGAGTAGAAATTGCAAAAAGATATTCATCAGGAAATTGATCTTCAACTGGAGTGTCATCTTTAATGTTTTGGAGTCTAGATAGGAAATCAGCTACTGTGTTTTGTTTTCCGGGCCTATCTAGAATGGTAATGTTGAATTCTTGTAAAAGAAATAACCATCTTATAACTCTGCCATTAGTAATTGATTTGTTCATTAAGTATCTAATTGCAGAATGATCTGTGTGAACAAAAGTTTCATAGCCTGTTATATAGTGTCTGAATTTGTTTATGGCATGGACAATAACTAAAAACTCTTTTTCAGTTACAGTATAGTTTAACTCTCCAGGAGTCAAATTTTTACTGGTATAGTAGATGGCATAAGGAATCAGATCTTTCTTTCCCAATACTGCTCCTATAGCTTTATCTGAGGCATATGTTGAAATATGAAAAGGTAACTTCCAGTTAGGTCCCCTTAAAATAGGTGCTTCAGAAATTTTTGTTTTCAGGGTCTCAAAAGCTAACTGGCAATCAGAATTCCATTTGAATTCACAGCCTTTAGTAAGAAATTTAAAGAGTGGAGATGCTATATTGGTGAAGTTTTCTATAAACCTCCGATAATATCATGTAAATCCTAGAAAACTCCTAACATGTTTTTGACAACTTGGAATAGATAAGTTAGAGATGACTTCAACTTTTGACTCATCAACTCTAATCCCATCCCCTGAAATATGATGCCCCAAAACAATACCTTCAGTAAACATCATGAAACATTTCTCATGACTAAGTGAAAGATTTTCTTCTTGACATCTCTTTAAAACTTTTTCCAAGTTTGCTAAAGCCTCTTCAAATGTGTTTCCATAAACTGTGAAATCATCCATATATACCTCTACACAGTCATGTATTAGATCTGAAAAAATTCCTAATACTGCCCTTTGGAATGTTGCAGGTGCATTGCATAATCCAAATGGCAATACTTGGTAAGCATAAGTACCCCAAGGACAGGTAAATGTGGTTTTGTCTTGGTCCTCAAGTGCTACTTGAATTTGATTATAACCACTAAACCCATCTAGAAATGAAAAGTACTTTTTGCCAGCTAAGGTATCTAACACCTGATCTATGAAAGGTAGGGGAAAATGATCTTTAAGAGTAGCTTTGTTTAATTCTCGGTAGTCAATAAATACCCTCCATTTACCATTTTTATTTGGCACAACTACTAAAGGAGAAACCCACTGACTATTTGAAATAGGATAGATAAAGTTGACATTCAACAATTTCTGCAATTCTTCTTTAACAATCTCCCTAAGATTTGGATTCATCCGTCTTTGAGGTTGTCTAATTGGTTTACAATTTTCCTCTATGTAGATGTGATGAGTGCAAGTCTTGGGGCTTATCCCTTTCATATCATTGTACTCCCATGCATATGCAGAAGAATGTCTCTGTAAAATTTTGACTAGCTCTTCTTGTTGAGATTTTTCTAGGTTCTTGTTTATGTTTAAAGTTTTGCCTGGAAATATCTCACTTGTAGAGCTGCCAAATTTATCCATAGAATGAAGAGACATCTGTCTTGATGACAAAAAATCAATGTTGGATTCTTCTTGAAATTGGTCATGTTTATGTTCCGAAGAGGATTCAAAGTTTTCTAAAGTATTCAGAATTTGACTATCTTCACTAATTTCTGAAATTGTGAAGAGAGGTTGTAAGTCTTCTTCATCCTCTATCCACTGAGTATCATCTAAATATGTAATTGTCCTTTCTGGAGGATACAAAGTAAATTTCTTAGTTGAAATACCATCAAAGATGTACATATCACTGGATCTACAACTAATGAAATCATTAGCTGTAGCTAACCAAGGTCTTCCTAATATAATAGGGTGTCCTCCTAGATTATTCTTAGGAGTTAGGATCATGAAATCCACAGGGTACTCCCAAGAATCTAGGGACACTGGAATGTCTTCTATTACCCCATCAGGTTTAATCACAGATTTGTCTTCTAATTGTAATAATGTGGGTGTAAAGAGAAGATTAGGAAGTTTAAGTTTATCCATGATTTGTCTACTCATGATATTGATTGCTGCTCCTAAATGAATGAGTGTGTTTTGGATCTCAATTCCATTGATGTGAATTTTGACAACTGGATTTCCTGGGTCTAGATACTTTGGAATAATAATCTTACCCATCATAATGTCTGCTATTTTTCCTGCCAGTTGAATTTTCTTTGTCTCTCTTATTCTTTTTCTTGTTTTCTTCATGCTCAACTCCTTTATTGTTTTTGCTAGAATTGGGATTTCCTTGATGGCTTGTAATAATGGAATCTTGATGCAAACATTTCTTAGCTCATCTAGGAAATCATAATTAGGCACCATAATTTGCTTTTCTACACCTCTATGAATTTGTAATCTTTCTGGAAAGGGAGGTGTAGGAGTGGATGTTGATGGCTGCTCTAATACAGGAGTTGAAATTATTGGTTCTTTTTGTTTTAATTTTTCAATGTTTGGGTCCTGAAAAGATGTGTCTTCTTCAAGACTTTTATTTTCTCGTAGAGAATCTTCCTCAGAGTTGTCTTGTTCTTGTATAATCACAGAAGGTTTCCTCTTTTCAAGTATTCTTCCAGACCTAAGTTGAACATCACTAAGGTCTAGAGGAGTAATTAAATAAGTTAGAAACTATTGGCCTTCTATCATATATGTGTTCTGAGGATTTTTATTGTTGGGGTTTAGTATGGGTTGAGCAGGCAACTAATTTGATTTTTGAGGAAATGGTAATGGAAGTGGTTGATTTTGATGTTGTGGATTTTGAGCATTTTTTTGAGGATTTTTTTGTTGAGGAAAATGTGGATATAGTGGATAAGATGGTGGATATTGATAGTACCGAGAGTATCTTCCATAGGGATTTTGTGCCCCTTGTGCCCAAGCTTGAGATTGATTTTGAAATTGGGTCCAAGGTTGCTGCCAAGAATTTCAATTTGGTGGAGGTTGATTATACATTTAATCATGAAATCCTTGTGTTTGGGGTCCTTGCCAAGGCCTTCTAGAGACAAAATTGAGAGATT
The DNA here is from genome assembly GCA_034641835.2 of Pinus albicaulis. Taxonomy (NCBI): domain Eukaryota; kingdom Viridiplantae; phylum Streptophyta; class Pinopsida; order Pinales; family Pinaceae; genus Pinus; species Pinus albicaulis. The sequence goes on from CM076575.1 coordinate 489,208,879, forward strand.
TTGTGGCACTTGTAGGAATTTCTTCTTGAAAGACAGCTTTAAGACCAGGAAGTGAAGGACAACTCTTGGTCTCATTTTTTTTTGAACAAATGACATAGGTATCTACAACTTTTGCATCCAAAGGACATTCTCTCAGGGCATGCTTCTTTCTACATCTGGGACAAAAGATTGCTAGGGCATCAGATTTAGCTTTTTTCTTGTTTTGTAACGTAAGGGTGTCTATTTGTTCACTAAGACTCCCTAAGATGTCAGATTTGAATTCATCAAGCATATGCCCTATCTCTGCCCTACTTACTGTCCCAGAAGCAGACTTGCTTACCCTTGCAAGAGCAGGATCTCTTGGACCTTTTACAGTTTTAGATTTCCCTCTTGAAAGGTTGATACATAACTCAGCTATTTTAGGTAATGTGAGCTGAGATATATCCCATTTTCCTATCATGTTAAGGATATCCAACCATTCATCCCTAATTGTTTTCAACAAGAGAGCTTTTAAGGTGTCTTGATCTAAGTTTTCCATTTTTTCTCTTTTGATGTTGTAATGAAATCTCTCCAACAAATCTTCCAAGTTTTCATCTTCTTTTTGTAACATCTTAAACACTTCTTCCTTATGATTGATCGGCATACAATAATCCAAATACCTCTCTAGAAATGCTTGTTTCATGTCTTCCCATGTCCTAATAGAACTGTTGATCAAACTCATAAACCACTTCAATGCTGCTCCTTTCAATGTTGAAGGAAATAGTTTAAGTTTTTGAGCATCTTGTAAGTAGTCATAAGTTCTACATAGGACTTCAAATTCAAATAGGAAGGTTTCAGGATCTTCATTTTTAAGTCCATAGAAGTTTGGAAGGACAGAGGGTGAAATTTTTTTCATGGTTGTATTGGTTTCTTCATCTACTATAGGAAACCCAAAAGAGCTTCCCATATCTCTTCTACCTCTTCCTCTACCTCCTTCTCCTTCTGCACCTCTACCTCCTTCTCCTCTACCTCTACCTCTACCCCCTCCAAATAATGTGTGTTCTCCATTAAAGACTCCTCCTCCCCCTTCTTCTGCCATAGTTGATTCTTCTGTGGAAGTGGAAAAGTTTGTGTCTCTAACAGAGGTCCCTGAATCTTCTTCTAAGGCAGGTTTAGTGGAAGGTCTTTCTAATGAAATATATGATCTTAAGTCCTCTGGGAGTCTAGGATCAGTAAAGGATGGATTGTGGGTCTGAGTTGGAGGTGTACTGGTTCTTGGTCTAGATGAAACAAGTGTTGCTCTAGGGATCAAGCTTCTGCTGCTACTTCTTATGAATCTACCCCTTGATTTTCTCTCTCTACGCATATAATTGTTTTTAGGAGTTAAGAAACAAGGCTACCTAGTTACACTTCCCTGGAAATGGCGCCAAAATGTTTGTGCTCAACCTAGTCTCCTAAATTGAGTTCATTAATTGTCAACCAGGGTTGGTAAACTGCTGAAGTGTGGTGCACTATATGTGCCTAGGTATTTGTTTCTCACTACGTTGTGTCTAGTGTTTTATGATGTTTTTGGGTTTTTTTTTTATGGTTTTATGTTCACAAGGGAAAGAACTAAATGCTGGTGGAAAGAAGCTACTGGTTAAAAACAAAGTGAAGCCTAAATTATGGATGACAAATGACAAATGCAAATACTGAAACAAAACAAAGCCTAACTATGGCTAACAAACAACAAATACAAAGCTTGATAATGACTTCAAGGAAATAAATCACAACATGAGCTTAAACTTGTCCAATTCATTCATTAAGGATGTTTTGGAAGAGCTTGAGAAATGGGCAGTTAAGTGTAAATGAAGTTCTCTTAACTAAACAATCAAACAATCAACTTACAATGTTACAACATCTCATCCATGATTAAAGGTATATTGGAATACATTTGGAAAAGAACGTTTGTAGCATCATAAGATTTCTATTCTAGACTAGATTCAAATTCTATTCTACAACTCAATTTAACATCACTAGGCCTTACTTAGAAGTTATAGCTTTCTCTTTTTAAAATAGTCTTTAAGAAAAGGCTTGTTTGTGAAATGGTAAAAAGGTTGCAAAATACTCTAGGTCTTAGACTGATACCAACTCCTGTCCAAATGATTAGGTATTAATATGAGGTTGGAACAAAAGAAGTTTTGTAAATAATGAAGACCGTGGTATTTGAATTTAACAACTAATATAATTTAAAAATGCAATGGATGACAACTAGACTGGAATGCTAATACAGTGAGCTAAAACTAAACTAGAGTGCCACTAGTCCAATTGAAGTACAGGGAACAATGTTAGACTGAAAATCCATTATCAAACTAGAAATGAAATGACAGAGCTGAACCACATGCATTCTACCTCCGGAGTGCTATAACTAAGTTAACATGCAACTAACCTAAGGAATTCTACAGTCCATCTCGTTTAGTATGAATAATGTTTTGGAAGAGTTTGTGAGAACAAGTATGGTTGTATCATTCTGTGCAATTTGAACATAAACACAACACTAAAAGCAAATACAACTAAAATCTAAGACAGCATAGCTACCTCTTACTCATTGTTATGATATCTTGGAAGGACTTTGTAAGAGTAAGATTGGCTATGCCACTTAGTGTAAACTAGCAACTAAAACCTACAATACCACAGTTATGCCTTATTCATCATAATGATATTTTGGAAAAGTTTATTAGAGTAAGTTTTAATTGTGATAAATAACGAAAGTAAATGCAACTAAAACCTACACTATCACAGTTGTGCCTTATTCTTCATAATGATATTTTGGAAGAGTTGATTAGAGTAAGTTTGGTTGTGATAGTAAATATAAACAAATATGAACATAAGCTTCAGAAATCTACTTAAACTAGGAATAAAAGCGAGACTAAAATACTTATCTACTACATAAACAAGGCCTCCCAGGAGGCAGGGGCCCTCTACCACCAGAGTAGCACGAAATCTAGTTCAAAATCGACTCAATGCGTTCAAGGAAATGCTGCTTCTTTCATTAAATAGGAATCACCTCAAAACAGGGTATTCTTGGACTACAAAGAGCTAACAGTCAACCATAAAATCTAACCAAAATCTAACCTCTGTCTCTCGGTTTCCCGAGCATATTTATAGCAAATTTACATAACAGAACTTGAGATAATACAGGGATTACTATATTTCCATATTAAAATCGAACTAGAACTCTAAAGGTGGCATCGTAATATGACAAAGGACATATGGACTGTCCTTGTCCTATTAGGAGTCTATCTCCTAGCTTGAGTTCTCACGTGCATAACCACGTACATAATTTTGTTCGATCTTCATGGAGAGAAACAAATGTTGAGGGCATGACGTGGAATACGACCATTTGTGGCTTTCCCTGAGAGGACATCTGGAACCTACTTAAACATGAAGATGGCTGCAGAATTGGCAACTAGCTACAGAATGTCTGCATTCTGTAGCTAGTTTCAGTTCAAAAAGTACTACAATGACAAAATCATAAAAACATAGCAAGTTAGCCATGAGATTCATTCTTAAAGAAGTTTTAACTAATTTCATTGATCATTTAAGCCTGGGATTATTAATGGATAAAATAAATGGAGTGAAATGTGGTGGAAGAAAGAACATTTTTGGAGCTCAACAACCCTCCAAAATGGTAGCTCATGAAAATCATCCTCCACCTGAAGCTACGACAAAGTAGGTGGGCTGAAATTTTGGTCATGGTAGACATAGTATCCTACCCCATGTTGCTTTCCTCTCCACTTAAGATAAGTGTAGAGAGTTTTTTGATCTTAGGCTGCCATAATATTTCCCTCCAATGGCAAGAAAGAAGCTAGACCTCCAAAAGTGTCTCTCCCAGCACTGTGAATCAAGCTAGCCCAACCCACCTCATCTATGACGGGTAAGAAATCACCATCATGTGGTACCCCATCCATCTCAGGGTCCTCCTCATAAAGAAACAAATATTTTGCTGTAGAGGCCATGTCTCTTCCCATGCTCCCCTTAGAGAATGTAATGCAGAAAGTGTGGGGATGCTCCTTCCCCAAGAGCACACCCACTCCATGTGTTCCTCTTCCAATCATGCTCCTCATATAGGCTAGAATAATATCAGCAAATAGTATCATGATCAGTAGCATGATGAAATAAAGACTGAAGGTTCTATGTGGTGCTGGAAGGTACCAACAGTCTCTTAAGTGGTCACAGTGTAGTCTTCCCCACTACAGCTTCAGACAATGGTATGGCAAGTTGTCTCTTGAAAAATGGTTTGATGTATAAGTCATCAAACCTACTAGAAAATAGTAGATGGCTAAATATTTCAATTGAGCACACAAGAAGCAACCATATACTTGCCCCAGATCATACATTAGATCGTTGTTTCCATCATAATAGTTGGCCAAAGATGGACCATGGAGCCGAAAGAAAAACTTGTCCCTTTGTAGAGAAATGCACTACAAGGAAATGGTAAGAGTATACAAATATTGTGCTAAACAATCAATTAATGCCAAAACAAAAATCTTACCATGTAAGGAAGACAATATGGTGACAAGATCCATAGATGAGTCCTCCATAGTGGCATGACATACCCATATGAAGAGGAATGAACCACATGCTACATGAAAATCCTCCTTCTCATGCTTGGAAATCCAAGTCAAGGAGAACATACCACCATAATCAATGAGTTCATCCACCACTCTACCAATCTCACCTTCTAAATGTCCATCAGGTGCATCAAATATGAAGTGATCCTGGGAACACTCCATCAACAAGCTCATGCTCCACAGTGACAGCGTTGTTGGCCCATGAAAATAGGCTCTTGCCAACTCATAAATTCATTCTCTAACATGCCCAACATCAAAGGCTCCTCCCATAATGTTGTCATCTCCTTCCATTGCAACATCATGCAAAATGTGAGAGAAACTTTGCCCTTGCTCTCTCTCAAACCTCCAAAGCAACAAATGACTTTGTTGCCTCATCATACCTCCATCATACAATTGATGCAATGAAAACAAAATGACCATATCATCATAATGCATCCACACTCCTTGCTACCCCATGATGAAAGTATACTGCCAATCTTCCTTCCTCTTCTCACCCCATGGAAAAGGACATGTCATAGGTTGACCAAACTCTCTCAAGAGTATCCAATGCAACATTGCCTCTTGCTGCCCAATGTCATAGACTTGCAAGTGATTTACAAGCCTCTTGCCTCCCATCCACATCCACTCAACTCCTTGTGAATGCTCCTCATCATTCTGCATCTTGGCATTTCTCCAATGAGATCTACCATCCTCCTCAAACAATTTCTTTTCTTTTCCCCTCATGAAAAGCTGAAATGCATCTCCTTGGAGATCTCTTAGAGAAGATCTCATGTATAAAATCATCTTGAATCCATAAGGATCCAAATGTGAATAAGGAAAAACCCTCTTACTGCTATCTCTTGACAGTGTTTTATAACTCCTCCATGGTGTACAAACTGTCTCATACTCCATCTCAAGGTTCATGACTCCCTCCAAAAGATCACACTTCAACCTCAAGGGTTGTGTGTGACGCATCAATGATACTTGAGGTTGAGGGTTCAAATCTCCCTTGAACCTCTCAAGATTGCACAACATAGTGCAATCCTGCTGCTCTATCTCAACAATACCATTTGATCCTAGGCCATATGCAAACAAATCTCCAAACCCTTCCATAAAATTTTCTGAAATTTTAAGACATGGAAACTTATGCATACCTTTGTGAGCCCTTGGGACATCTTCTATGGTTGTAAGAGGTCCTCTCTTCAATGTGTTGGCTAATCCAACTACTGGTGTAGAAGGCTTCTCTCTTAAGGCCATGGCAACGTTGGTACTTGCCTCCTCCCATGGTGGTGTGGGTCTTCTCTCCTCTAATATTTCCTCATTAAGGAGCTCTTGAGTGAACTTAGAAAAAGAAATCACCCTTGTGTGGTTTAACTGACTGCGCCACCAAGCATTAGCTTCACCCTCCAGGTGCAATGCTACAACTTTTTCTGCCTCCCTCTGTCCCACTAGATGAAGTATGATGAATTCATCAAGCTTTCTTCCCCAAGCTCTTGCTGTAGTTGACCCATCAAATTTATGCAATAGGAATCTATTGCCTTTGATCTCTTCTTTGCTGCAAGGTCTTCTTTCTTCTCTCAGTTGAATAAACTGAGGAAAATCTAGGGTCTCTTTGAAAGCCCTAGGTTGGCACTTGTATTCTACCAAATACCCACTCATAATTTCATGCTCTAAATGGTCTCCTTGCTCTTCACTTCCTCTACAAGAACAGGAAGTGCATGCATCTACTTCTGCTTCTTGAAACCCTCTAGAGGTTTCTCTGCAAATCTCTCCTCCTTAAATCCCTTTTGGAGTTTCAGTGCATTTATATTCTTATTTCTTCTTGGATCTAAAAATGTATGAGAGTAATATCATCCTCTTCATCTTATCCTTATGAAATCGAACTCACAAGCTGAGCACTGTAAAGTTCCCTTCTCAAGAATATCAAAATTCTATTCCAGATTGACTGCAGGGGCATTTATTGGATATGTCACCTTTGAGCAAAGGATGAGATCCAAAGGCTACCTGGCCATCTGTAGACTCTGTCTATATATCTTTAAATATTCCCCTTCAGGGATTCAGCACTTTGGCTTGAAGCCATAGGCCAAGCCAAAGATCATGCTCTGATACCACTGTAATGTTCCAAATCTGAAACTCTACAATGAATAAGCGGTATAATAGTCCTGTTATGATGAATAAGCTTAAAATATGCATAATAAACACATATACATAATTTTCAATTACAGCAGCAACTTGTATTTCATTTTATGATCCGGAAAGTGGGGAAAAAGAGGATTTTATGCCCTAAAAAGGTTATCTTCAGAAAATGAGTGTAAAAATATGCAGGGGAAATGGTTGGATATGATATATTAGGTAAATAGGGACCTATGTGTTATAGCATCATTTCTCACCTTCATATGATTCATGATTGCTTATATGGCTTTGGGCACCCATTCCTACAGACTTGGACAAATTCACTAAAAAACAGTGTAAAAATCCCCATACGCGAGTCCAGCAAGACTTTTCCGCATGTATACGCGAGTCCAGCTAGACTTTTCCGTGTATGCCATTAAAATGATTAAAAAATATATAATTGTTCCCTATTTTCGGGCTGGGTTGATGGTTACTCAGGTAGTTCAACCACCCCAGCACGTGGCCAACTGTTTCCAACTGTTGAAACTACTTGGAGGGAGTATAAAAACCCTTCATGTGTATGGCCTAAGGGAGAGAGAGAATTATTGATATTATACTCTGTTGGTATTCCCTATCCAAGTCTGATTCCCCGTGCCTCCTGCACTTTCCCAGTTCATTATAGGAAACCCTTGTTTCCTTGAGATGCTCATCTCCCTATATGTCATCTCGTATGCACTAGTTTGGAAGGAGTCTTAGCGAGGCAAGGGCTGGACGGATCCGGACGACGGTCTGCTCGAAGGCCGTGGAAGGATCAGGTGATCTCTCCACTCGTTACTTTTGTACATGCTATTTATAATACAGAAGTACCATGTTGTTCCCGAAATATACGTGTTAGTGTATGCTTTTATGTATGAGAATATTGTTATTTAAGCATTCATTATGATTTATTTAATGTTTCATGTTGATTTCACTAACATTTAGAGTAGATATATGCTGTACAACCAGTTCTTCGTGCTTGTTTCTTCTTGTCTTTCAGGTTAAGAAGGAAGGAAGGTTGTTGGGGGTTTGGACCCCGCGGGATCTCCTTCAACCGTAGGACCTACGGGTAACTCTCTCATTCTACTCTATTTAGTTTTTCTGAACGTGCATGGTTGTGTGAGTCCTTCTTAAGTAGCATGCCCCTGCTCTGTGGAGGTTGTAACCCAACGAACCTCTAGGGTGATATTCCCCGAAACAGAACTGGCGACTCCACTGGGGATCACATTCCTGTGATTCTCCTGTTGGGTTGTTTCAGCTGTTTGGTAGGATTCCAGCAGTTTTAACTTTTATTTGCAGTCTAGTTTATTTTCTTTCAGTCAGTTTGAAGTCCTGGTTTCTTTTCCAGGCTTGTCCTTTTTGTTTTTTTCATTATTTACCTTTGCATACGCGCTTTTTTCTGCACACAGTCACGTATACACGCAATTTTGTCTAAAGGGACCCTCATATACGCGAGTTTCCCTTAGAACAGATGCGTATGCACGCCGGTTGCATAACTGTGAAGTAGTGTATACCTAGGCAAATTTTGAATTTTTGGGTTTCTTGACTTTTTGGTCCTTTCTGGCTGTGGAGGCCTGTTTCTACAGTGTCTCTGTACTTACTGGATTGTGAAGGAAGTGGTTTCTGGTCTTTTCTCTCTTTCGTTTGATTGAAAACTAGTCTTTTTGGCAAAGTGTTGTTTCTGGTGCTGGCACTTCTGGATTGAGTTCCAAGATCACTTTCTGAGCATTCTTGGTTGTTCTGCTTTTTCAGAACAGAGAGCTTCTGCTCACTTACTCTCTCCTATCTTTGTGTTGTGCTTTGCATTACGATTTTTGCTTCATTTTTTATTGGTTTTCTTGAGTTCCATAGGCTAGGTTTTGTTGCAACTTTTGAAGAGCTTTTCTTGCTTCTTTGGAGTTTTTGTTTGCGACGAGTTTGCACTATTTGTCTCGGCTGAGTGGCTGAGTTTTCTTGTCTTCCTTTGCTCTTATTAATCTTTCTACGAGTTAGCCTTATAAGGTTTGGGAGCATTGTTGAAGTTTGTGCTTGAAATTCGGTCTTGTTTGGTTTGGATTTTGATAGTTGTGCTTGGTATTTTCGAGCTCTTTCTTTATAAAACTAAAAAGCTCAAAAAACATTTGCTTTGCTTTTTGTTTTTGCATTTCAAAGGCTTAAAAAACATTTTCACTTGTTATTTGCTTTTGTTGTTGCATTTTCATTTTCGTTTGCTATATCTTTTGGAGCTTTTGTGAGGTTTCTTGCTTTTGGTTTTCAGCTTGATTTTGAGGAGGAGTTGTCATTGATTTCTTCTTCTTGTTTTTAAGTGTTCTTGGTGTCTTCATTTTAAGAGTTCTTGATTTCGAGAACTAGCTTTCTGGGCAACCAAAGAAGAGTTAAAACTGAAGGAATTTTTGGGAAATGTCACTCTACTTTAGGAGATTTGCATCTTAGGATTTACATGCTTGTAGTGATTTGCATTAGGTGCATTTAATCATTTAGTCAATTTCATAGTTTTTGTGAGTGTGAGTTTGCTATTTGAAAAGAAAAAATACAATTTTTAGTCTCGTAGAACATGTATAGAGATTTCTTTTCATCGAAAGACAATAACTGCATTTGCATGTAATTAAGTTTTTATTAATTTCTTTCGCGTCAAAACACCATACGGTTCATCTCCATATCCTTGTGACTTAACATAACAGCCCATTAAAATAAGCGATTTAATCTAAAATCAACTAGCAAGTTTTCTAAGTGTCATTCACCAACTAGCTAGGTTGTAGGGCCTTGGAATAGGTGAGTGGAGAGTTAACTCTCCAAGGCCGCTCAAACAAACATAGAAGTTGATTAATTGAGCGAAATCCAACTCCGTTAGGTGGACCGGGAAAGCTCTCATCTGAGAGTCAAGCGCGAGGGGAAGTGAAGGCTGAGAAGAGGGATACCCCCTCTCCGATTGGCTGAATCTGAGCTCAAGACCGTTCCGCCCGGCTTCTGATACGGATTGGTGCCCATAGTTGCCACTCCTAGGTTCCACACAGGTGACTGCGGGGGGGAATACCCGTGGTACCTGAGGCAGACGTCGCATCACTTTCAGCAGTACTTCTGGGGGGTGACCTTGCGAAGCTTGGGTGCTTGAGCCAGCAAAGGCTATCGTTAGGAGATCAGCGTAACTGTTTCTGATACCTTCGCTAGTTGTTCTGGGCCCTAATCATCCCAGACTGCTTTCAGGAGGTCCTATATTTCGCTAACCTGTATTTTGGTGTCCGGTCCTCATCACCCGGAGCGGAAATACTTGGAGGCTGTTTTCTTGTCTGTAGCTCAGGGATTTTTATTATAGTGAGTGCTCTTTGCTCCTAGCTCGCCTAGCTTTTCACTTTTTTGAGTCTAATTTAAAAAATCTATAAAAGTGGTTGATCAAGCACCTCGTCGTTCGAGGAGAATCCAGGGGTTATCTCCCGAGAGTCCAGAGCCTTCTTCAAGAAGGCGTAGGAGTGATTTAGTAGGTGGTTACCACCCTGTGAAGTCTGACGCAGTGGAGAGATATCCTCCACAAAGGTCTGAAGGTTTCATAGCTGATTCTGGTGTCGGTCCCTAGAGGAGCATTTTGCTCACCTCGCGAGTTTTGTTTCCTCAGGAAGAAGATTTTCAAATTGAAGACATACCTAAGCCTCCTACTACAGGTCCATCTCCTCTTCCTCCTGATTATCCGTTCGTTGTTCAGTACATCGGACCTGAGTCGGAAAGACTGCCGGATCTTCCGTATCATTCTTATCTTTCGATGGCCACGACTAGGAACGCGGCTTCTACCGTGAGTGCTACAGGCATTCAGACTCCTGCTTCTGTTGAAGCAGGGGGCACTATTGCTTCATCTTCGATTTCTTCTAGTGCTGCTGTGTTTGGCTCTGGGTTCACCCAAGCACAGGCTTCTCATTCTGGTCCCTTCTGTTCAGGGTTCCCTTCTAGTGGGAATCCCTCTTTTTCCTTTTCCGCTGCTTCAGCTGGATCTACGCCCATGTCTAACATGGCTAGTGGATCAGCTTCGTTTCAGGGTTTCCCCTTTGGAACTGGGCACATTCCTAGTTCAAATGCTTCTTTAGGGTCATTTCCGTTTACGTCCCAGACCCAGAGTTTCAACCCTTGGTCTGGGGGGCACAGTTCGACTACTTTTACAGGGTGGAATCCTGTGTTTACTACAGCGGGGGCAGGGAATCATTTTTATGCAGGTCATCAAGGGAATGCTTCTTTCCCTTCATCGATTCCTTATCAGTCTTTTTCTCCTCTGTCTAATGCTTGGAACCCCTACCAGGGGCTCTCCTCTTCATTTAATACTTTAGCGGGGGGAACTGGTCTGGGCTTTGGTAACTCGGCGTGGGGAGGAGGTTCTTCTCCGTTTTCTACGAGTCCTTTCTGGCAACCTGGTGCCTCATCAAATCCAGGCTATTCTTTTCAAAATGTTGGGAATCCATCCCATCAAGGATGGAATCCTCAGGCTCCGCCTCGCTTACCTTTTCTGGCAACGTTAAACTTGCCAGATTTGTCGAAGTTGACTAATGACCTGATTTGTTATAGTCCGGGGTGGCCTCCGGTCCCGACCAAACTTCCTTCAGACATTCCAAAGTTTGAAGGTAAGAATGGAGAGGATCTGGCGGACCACATCACCACTTTCCACTTATGGTGTTCTTCGAACTCCCTGATCGATGATTCGATTAGGTTGAGATTATTCCAATGCACCCCATCAGAATGCTACCAAATGGTATCGAGCTCACGGAGCGCCACACATTTGGAGAACTGTCATTCACATTTAAACCATTTTCAGCTTCCGTCATATGAGGTCGGGACCTAACTCCCTGGCTAATTTTAAGCAGATGAGGCAACTCATATTTCGATGACATTCAAGAATGGAGGAGAAGGAAGAGGGCTTATCAAAGCTCATAAAGCTCATATTCCGTGTGAATTCCTTTTTCGGAAGTGGTTTTTGGAAATCTCTGCAATGATATTTCAAAAGATGTATCCCTATCCGTATTTTCAAGGAGTGTGCCATTTTAGGGGCTCAACAACAACCGATATATTCTCACTCTGGGGTCCTTCACAAGTATTTTCCCAATGCTCCTCGCTCCAAATTAGATTTGTCGAAAACTAAGCCCGGTCCTCATGGCGACGGACTGATTGGATCAATCAATAGTGGTGCAGCCAGCCTGCTTACTCAACTGCAGCAGTTGTCTTTGCAATCTGCTCCTTCTGGTCAGGCTGTGCCTGCTGAGTCATCACCTTCCTAGTCTTTGTCCATAAATGTTGTCCAAGCTTCTGATCCCAAAGGAAATCAACAATCCGAAGGGAAGAAGAAGGGACAAAATAATAAGAAAAAGGGCAAGAATGGGAAGGGTAATGTGAATAAAACCAACGAGCATGTTGGTGAGGGTCCAAAGGACAAAAAGAAAGTGAAGTTTCCATGCAAGTTATGTACTGGAGACCACCTTACGCACCTTTGCCCTAAAATTCAAGATGCACAGCGCTTGTTAGCTCAGCAGGGTTCTTCTAGTTCCCAAGCTGTGTTGACAAACCCTTTTCCCCAAGGGCAACAGCTAGTTGTTGGCGCGAATCAAAATCCTGGGGCTTCCTCTGGGGGCACCCAAGAAGGGGAAATTCCATCGAACATATTCATGATGAGTGCTCACGTGGATGTCGCTACGAGATCCCGTGATTATGGCGGAGAAGAGTCTTCGAAAGCTGGATAGGAAGTTCCCCGATGCTAACAGCCGCTTCACACATTACCAAGTCATCATGATTCTAAGTTCTCCTGGGACAGTCAAGGCAACTGGAGAGGTTGGGAAACGATTAATCCTCAATGCGAGGGCTGCTTCACTACTTATCAGAGAAGATCCGGCGCAGTCCTTGTGCTATGTCACCTTTAGAGGTACTCCATTTTTCATGTCAGCCAGTTGCTTTTGCTCATCGCTTTATTGGGGCTATTGATCCGAAAAATTCTCTTCTGATTACTTTTGATATGACTAATTTTAAGAAGAGACTTCCTCATCACATGGTTTTTCATATTAAATCGTCGTATCGGAAGTGTAATATCTTTCAAACAGTTTTTGATGAGGGTGCTTCTACATGCGTGATGTCTCTCGCATGTTGGAAGACACTTGGATCTCCCAAAGTTGTTCCATCTAGCACTATTCTTACTGCGTTCGATGGTCATTATCACATACCCCATGGTATTGTCCCGGCTTTGCCCATCTGTGTTGGGGGAAAAACTGTCAATATAGAGGTTGAGGTAGTGGATGCAGCCTTGGACTACAAACTTCTGTTGGAGAGAAATTGGATTTATGAGATGGCTGCCATTACATCCTCATTATTTCGAATTGTATGTTTCCCCCACGAAGGGAGGATCATTACAATGGATCAACTGGACTGTCCTCCTGTAGACCTGATTGCGTCTTATGACTCATCTGTTCCAAAGTTGGATAATACTAAGGTGCATGTTGAGAATTTAGGAGTTGGAATGTATTCTTCCTTGATGGGTACTTTCGATCTTCCTCCTCCTACAGTGCATATAAATGCTATTTCATCCTCCAAGGCTCCTCTTCGAAGAGAGTTCTTCAGAACTCATTATTTTTCGACTTGGATTCCTACTCTCCCTGCACGCCACATTAGCGGAAGGTCAAGTAGGTGGAATGGAATTTCCGATTTCTGCAGCTGAGATTGCATATCAGTCTATTGTTGACACTGCAGAATCCGTTCCAGCTCCTCTTTAGCCGGAAGAGTTGGATGGTGATGTGGCTCCGGATTGGACGATTAGTTCTTCTTTGGCCCAGGATTGCCTTGATACCACTCTTCCATCTGAAGAGGAAATCCTGGAAGCCATGACTGGTATAGATAGATCGTGGGATGATTTGCATCATCGGTCTTACTTTCTACCTGACTTGAACGAAGTTGTCAGCAGCCAATTTCACTTCTGTCCTCACCACTTAAGTTCAACCCTGGCACCAAGACAGCGTTTATACAAGGTAAAATGGCAGCCAAAGATCTTCATACTGTATCCCGTGAATATTTCAGGGATCCCCAATATTATTGAGAATGTCTTCACATTGGAGCTAATGTTCCCGTGAAGAGGTTCAAATTTACACCGAGCTCTTCAAAGAGTATAGGGATGTATTCTGGTCTTATGAGGAAATGCCTGGCATAGACCCATCTATTGTCCAACATGAGACCAAGACGTATGAAAACACTAAGTCGGTCGAAAACTTCGTCCGGTCAATCCTAGGAAGGCAACAACTATCAAAGCTGAAGTTGAAAAGCTGCTTAAGGCGGGATTCATTTTCCCAGTTCCTCTAACTGAATGGGTTTCAAACCCCGTTCCCGTAGATAAAAAGAAAGGAACGATTCGAGTGTGCATTGATTTCAGAGACCTAAATAAGGTATGTCCTAAAGACAATTACCCCACACCATTCATCGATCAGATCATTGACGAGTGTGCCGGTAATGAGATTTTCTCCTTCATGGACGGTTTCTCCGAATATAATCAAATTACTATCTGTCCTGAAGATCAACATAAGACTGCATTTATTTGTCCCTGGGGTACATTTGCATACAAGAAAATGCCTTTTGGTCTTAAAAATGCTGGGGCTACCTTTCAGTGGGCCATGTCTTATGCCTTCCATGACATCAAGAAGATTATCGAGGCATACTTAGATGATCTAGCTGCTCATTCTCGAAAGAGGATGGATCTATCCCGTCACCTCTGGAAGAATATTTGAAAGATGTCGTTTTTATAAAATTCGATTGAATCCAAACAAGCAGGGATATCATTGTATATTCTGATCGCTGCGTTTCTCTACTTTTTCGGAAGATGAGCGCTGTAAGCTACATCACTTGGCCAAGAATTATCTGATTATTGGTGATTCTTTGTACCGTCGAGGGGTTGATTCAATCCTAAGACGCTGCTTAACTCTCGAGGAAGCTAAGGTTGTGCTCAATGATTCTCACAGTGGAGCTTGTGGGGGTCATTTATCTGGGCTTGCTACAGCCAACAAGATTTTGCGTGCTGGATACTTTTGGCCCTCGATTTTCAAAGATTGTATTGAATCGGTCAAAAGGTGTCATCCGTGTCAGGTGTATACTCGAAAAATGCGTGCTTATCCAGCTCCGCCTTTTCCAGTCGTTACTGTCGGACCCTTTACAAAGTGGGGTATTGATTATACTACTTGACCGATGCCTCTGCAAAAGGTCACAAGTACATTATCGTAGAGAGACTCATTTACGAAGTGGGCTGAGGCTATGCCTACTTTTGGGAATGATGGTGAGACTGGGCAATTGCTCCTTTTAAACTGTGTTATCGCTGCTTTAGTACAATTTTAGAGATTGTCACTGACCATGGCAGTCATTTTCAGAATAGTATGATGGCCGAGTTGGCTCTCAAATTGGGTTTCCGGCAGGAGCATTCATCTCCGTATTATCCTCAAGCCAATGGGCAAGTGGAAGCCGTGAATAAATCCTTGAAGACAATTCTTCAAAGGACAATTGATAAAGCTAGATCCAACTGGCATATTATGCTATATCCTGCACTTTGGGCATACAGGACGTCAATGAAAATTGCAACTGGCTTTACTCCGTTTCAGTTAGTGCACTGGGTGGAATTTGTATTTCCCATTGAATGCGAGATTCCTTCTCTTAAATTAGTTGTTGAACTTCTTCCTGACACTTCTAGTCTGGCAGAACGGCTTCTTCATCTGGAACATCTCGATGAGCAGCGTTAAGATTCCGCCACGATGAATGAAGCGCATAAAAACCGAGTAAAAGTTCAGTACGATAAGGTGGTTAAGCCTAGGGTCTTTTCGGAAGGTGACCTTGTTTTGGTCTATGCCCAAGAAAAATATGCCTTGGGGGCAGGAAAGTTTAAGTCTATATGGTATGGCCCCTATATCGTTAAAAAAGTCCTTAAGAAAGGAGCTTGTACCTTGGTTGACTTCGAAGGAAACGAGTTGCTGGAGCCCCGAAATGGGCTCTATTTAAAGAAGTATTATGCCTAGGCTTCAGCTTGGCATGTTGCTTTTGTATATAGTAGTTTTTTCTTTGTACATATCTGATTGATTTTCGATTTTTGATGAGTTGGTGATGTTTTTGATCTGCTTTGGCAGGTTGTGTTGGATGTCATGAGTCATTTTGGTTTCGCCGATGGTGCTAGTAGACACACCCGGAACTTAGCTTCCGCGGCTTGGGTGCTTCATTATCCTTCCGGTCAGCTGTTGGTATCAAGAGGGGTATGCATTGGTCCTGCTTCCAATAATATAGCAGAATACACTGCAGTCGTTCATCTACTCTCGGAGGAAATATCTTTGGGTGTTGATTTGTTGGTAGTTTTCTTGGACTCTCAGTTGGTGGTGTCGCAGTTGAACAACACTTATCGGGTATGAGATCCATATTTATTACAATTTTTCTTGAGGGTACGTTTGTTACAAAGGTCATTTCAATTTTAACGTTCATTCATATTCCTCGAGCTGACAATTGGTTTGCTGACTCATTAGCTAATCAAGCATTAGATTGGCATATTAATCATTCTATACAATAAATTTGTAATCATCAAAAACATCATACATTTGATACATTTATCACATCACATCAAATATCACTGTATATATATCTTCACAGTGTCAAAAAACTTTACAAAATTTGGATCCATAATGTCGCACAAAATTTGGGCTTATGCCCCATCATGTTCAGTCTCAAAAAAGAATATATAGTCATCTAATACATAATATCTATCTACTCCTGAGGTCCCTGCCCAGAAGTCGTGTTCCTATAGAACGTGACTGCAGTGGCAACTCGGCGGAATAGTCTAACCCAGTCTCGGGGTACTCCTACCACCCGTCTCTGGATGGCTTCCGGCAGGTCCTCCACGACAGCCATAGGGATTTGGCGGGTTAATCCCTCCAAGTTTCTCTGCACGGCCTGGAGCGTCCTATCTGAATCCATATTATCTGCTTCGCCTCTGCGGTGCTTGTGGCGCGGGAGACCCTCAGGTCGAACTGGTCCAAAATCTGAAACATGATCATTTTAAAATTGTAAGTCATTATGAATCCAATCAAAAACATGTTTGTTTTTCATTTTTTCAGACATATTTGAAAAAATCCAAAAAAATTATATAAGTTCCCCATGCTGTTCCTGGTGGAAGAACTAGATCTGGATCTCCACGGAAGTCCATCCCAGCATAGGGATAGTCGTCCACTGCGATGATTTGCTTTCCACACCAAAGGAAGAACTCATCGTCCCATGTGGTCCGGGGTACTTCACTACCCCCCAGTCTCTTCATCATGTCCGCCCAACGGGCAATTCTTGGGTCCCGCGGGCTACTGATGGTAGAGATGACTCTGGGTCTCAATGCTGGAATCTTCTCAAAGAAGAATGTTGTCAAAATTTTACCATAGCCAAAGTTTTTGGTCTTTACTTGGCGAATTGAGGTGAGCTGTTGTTTCATGTTCAGTAATAGGGTTGTGCACCAATCGTACACATGAGTCAAACATTCTACTGTTATGCTCATTTGCATCCTGTACGGCTGATGTAGAGAGGCAGGTCCTACCACTCTGTCGATGGTGAAAAGGAGGATTTTCATGTGCAAATCCCTCACATCTTTTATTGCAATTTGAGTTCCAACCTTTTTGGAACCCCCTACGCAATATACGTGGACATAGTCTTCCACGGTTAACCCTCCCAGGGGCTTCCCGTGCAAGTCTACTGGTTCTCCCCTCCGGGAGAGTCCAGTAATGAAATATATGTCTTCCACTTCAATGCGTAGTGGCATCTGATCAATTATGAAGCAATCCTGATCTGGTTCCCAGTAATTTACGAGCATTTCTAGCAACCGCACATTGCTTTTCATATTTGGCATCTTGAAGAATTTGAACAATCCGAAATTCCGAAGGATATTTTGCACTGCGCGATCTTGCATGACCTCTTGGTCTATTGCACTATGCTCACGTTCCCTCCATGAGATTGTCATCCTGTCAAATTTCATCAAATTATGCATTAGCCACGCTTTTTTGCATTCGGACCTGCGCATACGCGGTTTTTCCTTTACACAGTCGTGTGTATACGCGAGTTTCCTTTAATGAACCCGCGTATGCGCAAGTCCGCATATTTTAGCAAGGGTTTTAAAGCTAAAAATCACTTAATTTTAAATTCCAAACGGACAAAATGAATAAACAGGATGATTTAGGAGCCTACCTGAAGTTTCGGCGCGTTTCGACGGTCGGTTGTTCCTGATTTGACGAAAGAAGTTTTTTGCTCCAGAGCACTTTTTTCCAAATCAGCAATGCAATAATGAACCAAATATGAGGTAATTTGTCTATTTGTGGCTAAAAAATTGAAAATTTTTGCAAAAATTCCTTATGCTTATTTTTTCGATCTATCTTAAGATGCATAACCCGGATGCTTGGAAGTGCCCAGTTTGGTATGTTTTCAGGTACATTTTGACGATTTTGAGATTTTTCCCAGTTTTTGATTCATGATTACCGACTCGTCACGGCAGGTATATGATCTTCACTGGCATATAGGTTAGGGAAATCACTTTCCGTTGCATCTTGCATACTAGCCTCCATACTGATCACTTGCCTTGGGGTTGATCCCATCAGGTCATGAGTATTACACCCATTTCACTCGCCGATTATTTAATCATGACTTGATGGTAGAGCCTTCCTTTACATGGGCTTCCGAGTTAGTTCCTCGCTATCACTTGTTGCCCATGCTGCATTTTATGTAGGCTCGGGAGTCCTGTTTAGTCCTGCCATGTCTTATGTGTTGAAGCTTCATTCTTCTTCTTCATCACTTATCATTTTTTCTGGATTTTACCCTAGAGGCTCCCTGGTGTCGTTAAGTTGTATTACTGCATTGCATATTGGCTACTTGTTTATCCTGGCCTTTAGCCGGCTTCATTTGGACTCGATGTTTAAGCCAAATTTTGACCTTGACCCTCTGTACAAGTTAACCATTGCATGCACTTAGCTATCACGACTTGACACCCTTTTTACCCATGGATGGAACGCTCCTCTGAGTATCACTTACCAGTTTTCACCACCTTGCATTGAGCATAGGATTGTTCCAGTCCCAGGAACTAGTGCATCTGATTTCTTGATACTCGTTCTATCCATTGTACCATAGCATTATTTTATTCTTTTTCAGGCTTATTATATGAAAAAGACAAAAAAAAATCAAATATAACAAAAAGAGCGGGCACGGGATGTATCTTCGTTGTTTTGATGGCAGTACAGAGTCAGTTTGTTGCCCTTGAACAAAGCACATATACTTATATATATTTCCTACATTTTGGATGGTTTTAGTTTTTGACCTAGGTACAGCCTTTACCATGTTTCACTTGTCAGTTCTCCCCCGGTTGGTTATCTCTTCCAATCATATGGAGAGTTTTTTTCTGCCTCCTGCATAACAGACTTATACAGTGTCACTTTTTACTGCCATGGTCATCACGAGTCGTGCTTTTTTTCAAGGGAAGTCTAACCTAAGTCGGCCATTCTGCGGTGTCTCTTGACTCATTATTCAGTCGGCCTTCCCGGTCTTGTTAGTATCATGTTCTATCACATCAGATGTTTTGATCTTCTGCTCATGCTGGTTTGAGAAGGTCCCCATTGACTTCTTGCCGGTGGGTTTGTCTCTTATCGACTACAACACATTGCTCTGAGAGCAAGCCTAGAGCCGCACCCTGGGCCTATTTCCATCATTGATAGGTGACCTTGTGCTCAGCATTTGATCATCATCATGGGTCTTTGACTGAGTGGTTTCCCCTGTGTTCGACGTCAGCACACATTATCACACTTGGGATTCGTGGAGTACCTTGACTTCCATTTGACCCTATCGGTGGATTTCTCACCTCTGTGTCAGCTTTCATTATTGGTTGGTTCAGAGGGTTTCTTTCATGCGCTAGCTTCATCTTGTGCACGTCGAAAACGTACTTCGGTTTTGGTTCCGTCACTCTACTTCGTCCGATTCCTTCCAAATCTTGGCCTGCGGGTTACACTCGCGCTGGACTGATGTGGGATGCCTTAATGCCTTCCTTCCAGCAGATATTTTCCCATCGACTCTGACTCATTGCTCTGGGAATAAGGTCTAGAGTATTTTTGTCAGTACCTTAGGGTTTGCAGTCATCAGTGGCAGACTCTTCGCTATCGACAGTAGGGATTCATCATTGCCTCCTGATTGGTAGATTCTTTCAAGTGTTCGACTTCAACTCATTCATTCGCACTTGTCAGATTGTACTGGGGCACCTTGACACTCATTATAATTATCGGTGGGTTGTCTCGCGTTGGTTAATGATATACACAATTGACCGGTAATCCAACGATTTCTCACATGGTCGACTTCAGCTCATTTATTCCCATTGTGTGGAATTGTGCCATAGTGATCGGTGAAGACCTCGGGTTGCATCAGCATTTTTCAGTTCACTTTTGAAAGTCCATTCAGTTTCTGCCAGTGATGTCGTCCACCCTTATATGTTGCAGTTCAGTACAACAACATCCTATATGTTGGCTCCCGAGTTGCATGATTGTATCGGTTGATCCACCTCTTATGATTCGGTACTTGGAGATTCAGTTACTTGTTTGATCAGACATCCAGTTGCACCATCTTTGATCAGCTTTCTATATGTGATACTTGGACATTGATTCAGACTTGTATTTCTGGGCCATGCTCAGATGATTCATTGTGTACTTTCAGTTCAGCTATACTTGTATACATATTGGATCTATTTAGTGCTTTCCATATGATGTATTTTTTGACTGAGCATGGGTATGCCCGCCTCAGCATGAGTTGACTCTCTGTTTTCTTTCATTGGTTTTTTTTGGCAGGCTGAAATCTGGTGAAGTCCTCTCTTGTCCTTGTGAAGTTCTTTCTATGTGCACAATACATTTCGGCCATCATGTACCCCTTATGACCTCATATATTAGGGGGCATCTGTTATAGCATCATTTCTCACCTTCATATGATTCATGATTGCTTATATGGCTTTGGGCACCCATTCCTACAGACTTGGACAAATTCACTAAAAAATAGTGTAAAAATCCCCATACGCGACTATGCCCATACTTTTCTGCGTGTATACGCGAGTCCAGCTAGACTTTTCCGCGTATGCCATTAAAATGATTAAAAAATATATAATTATTCCCTATTTTCGGGCTGGGTTGATGGTTACTCAGGTAGTTCAACCACCCCAGCATGTGGCCAACTGTTTCCAACTATTGAAACTACTTGGAGGGAGTATAAAAACCCCTCATGTGTATGGCCTAAGGGGGAGAGAGAATTTATTGATATTATAATCTGTTGGTATTCCCTATCCAAGTCTAATTCCCTGTGCCTCCTGCACTTTCCCAGTTCATTATAGGAAATCCTTATTTCCTTGAGATGCTCATCTCCCTATATGTCATCTCGTATGCACCAGTTAGGAAGGAGTCTTAGCGAGGCAAGGGCTGGATGGATCTGGACGACGGTTTGCTCGAAGGCCGTGGAAGGATCAGGTGATCTCTCCACTCATTACTTTTGTACATGCTATTTATAATACAGAAGTATCATGCTGTTCCTGAAATATACATGTTAGTGTATGCTTATATGTATGAGAATATTGTTGTTTAAGCATTCATTATGATTTATTTAATGTTTCATGTTGATTTCACTAACATTTAGAGTAGATATATGATGTACAACCAGTTCTTCGTGCTTGTTTCTTCTTGTCTTTCAGGTTAAGAAGGAAGGATGGTTGCTGGGGGTTTGAACCCTATGGGATCTGCTTCAACCGTAGGACCTACGGGTAACTTTCTCATTCTACTCTATTTAGTTTTTCTGAACGTGCATGGTTGTGTGAGTCCTTCTTAAGTAGCATGCCCCTGCTCTGTGGACGTTGTAACCCAACGAACCTCTAGGGTGATATTCCCCGAAACACTATGCTCCTAATTTAGGCTCAACGTAATGCTTCTATATATATTAAACAGCTCCTCCTTTCCCGACTAGGATAGAAAACACTGATTTCCCATGACTTTACTAAATATAAATTTCTGAATAAAGTGAGAGCGTAATTCCCATGAGGGTTTCTATAGAAAATGAATAAATAGGTCTAATGTACAACTTTTATTAATCAAACAGCAAAGAAATGGAGATTTAATCACTTATACAGTAGAAGCAAACAACCGGCAAGGGTTTCCGGCAAAATGCATAAATAACAAGCAGCACTGTAGAAATAATGCAGTTATTTAATATTTGTATTATACATGGCTGAATATGACATGAAATATCTGAAAAATATAGAAATATGGCCCTAGGCCTCCTTCTTAGAACTTCCAGAGGAAAAAGAGCACCTCCTCCTCAAGGACAAGCATAAAATCAAAGGGTGCAGCTGTGTTTTTCCTACTGCTGCATAAAGGACGCAGTTCTTTGAAGGAGACTGCATTGTGGCTGGATATGGAAGAGTGGCCCAAAGAAAAATACTGAAATGAAGCTCAAATCCTTCTCTCTTGATCCTTTAAGCAAGCTGATCTAAAGAGAGGATGGAATTCCAGCATGGGAACTCTTTGCACTAAGCAGTGCCGCAACTCTAGCTAAATAGCTAAAGCATGCAAATGGTCTCAAGACCAAAATAGCTGAATACATGAATGAATCTCCTTTTATTCTATGCCTTCATTTTATCTTTGGTGAGCCTCCTCACCCCGGACCCCACATAATGTTGAGGTGAATTCTTCATGAAGCTTCCTCTTTCAAAATTGCGCTGCCCTAGCTAGCTTCCCTCCTCTTGTGGTTGTGCTGTTGAATTTGGTAAACTAAAACTAATCCACCTCCAATGCCTCTTTTCACTCTAAGGATCTTCAATCTAGTTTACATATGTGTGTCTTAGGCTATTCCTTGTTCACATTGAACTGGTTTACTTGGGTGATCTCTTCCTCCTCAAGAATGCATGTTGACTTAGTCAAACTTGATTATGTCCTCATCTATTTTACCTTTGTTCACACTTGTAAGTGTAAATTTCAGCTCCTTAAGTGATCACCTTCCTTATTAAGGTGTAAATTATTCATATTTTTATTATTCATGGGCTCCCTTACCCATTTATTCCCCTCCTAGGTGAAAGTAGCAAAATCTAATGTTCCAAATTTCTTGTTGCAAAATTGGGAACATTACAGATTGAAAAGGCCAATAAAATATGATACCTTTCTATAAGCACGGTCAGCAACATCATCTCAATGCGTATAAATTTGAATCAACACACCCTTGAGTTGTGACAAGATAAAGTGATTAAACACGTAATATCAATTAGAAAACACAATTTTTACTGAACATGTTTAAAGTTGAATCAACACATTCTTGATCCGTGACAAGTAGAAGTAAGTTAGAAAGTAGGAGGATTAAAACCAGTATTCCTAATCTTGTTATTTATTGCTTAACCATGCAGAACCACTGAGGGTTCTTTTGCTCTATTTTATGTTGTTTATTTCCCCACTAACCAAGGTTTGGATAATTTGGGATGGTTCACCTTAAGTCTTTCCATATCCTCCCACAAAGGGTTCATATCTGAATTCGTCTTCAGCACCAAAGTGGAATTTTTTATGCTAGATTTCTTTCTTCATTAAAATTTTCAAGGGACTCCCATGTTGCCTATATATTCCAAGACAATGAAAGGTAGATAGCATAGAGAATCCTTATCTCTGAAATATACTATTATTGTTATATTTTTATAAAGCTTCCATTTCATAAGTACTAGGCTTGTCTTATATAATTAGCCAATACTGAGTCCTTTTGTTAGCTTATGAAGGATATCAGTTGGTGCTCTAAGAATCTAGGGAAATTTACTCTACAAGATACATATTTTTTGGCCAAAACACTGTTTCTTCTTTGAACAGGGTATAACATGGCCAGCCAAGGCCTTTTCAAAGAACCAATATTTTCATTTTGAATGAATATGAACGCAAATGAGGAAGCTAGAGGAGAGATATTCTTTGGCAGTGTTGCTCCTAAACACTTGAAGGGTGAACATCAGTATACACATGTTACTTGAAAGGATTACTGGAAGGTATGTTATAGAATCATGTTAGTTTTCCATGTTTAAGATTGATTGTACGTAAGGTTAACTGCATGCATATCAGGTTCTTAGTATGCATTATAGTTTTTTTTTTCCATGTAAGAGTAAGATCTATTAATAAAACATATGTTACATGGAGGCTCTGGCCTTTGCAGTTCTAGCCTATGTCAATGGCATTTTATCATCAAAACAGCAAAAATGGAGCTGCCCACAGAGGGAAACTATCCCAGAAGGAGTTTGAAGCACTGCCTCGAGTGAGGAAACTAGCGTTATATAGACTTGGATAATGGTACCAAACATAGTAGTAAACAGATGGAAAAACTAAAATACTAGTATCCTTAAACTGAAAAAAACCTGAAATTTTAAGTGCCATGAGATGCTGGAGGCAGTTCTTTGACAATAAGGCATCTGTATTCATCATCTTTAGCGTGCGGGTAGCCTGGAGAAACCTGTTTAGATGCCGTTGCATCGTCGCCAGTACCCTCGTCCTGCTTGCCCTGCTCCTTGTAGTAGCCCAATCTTCTACCATTGTTCGAGCAAGGATTGTACCAGGGCGAAACCTGATGTGTCTTCACCATTTCAGAGGGGCCGAGGTCACTGCGAGGGTGCAAAGGTTGTATGAGCAGATTGGGGTAGGGGCCATCACTGGTCACCTCTCAAAAATAAACCAAGATTGTGGCAAAGATGAGAGGGCAGTCGGAGGAACATTGAAATTGAAATTGGGCTGTGGTAAGGGACTACGAAGAGGTAGAGGGGGTCAGGCGAGGTGGAGGGTGCGTCAGAGGCTCAGAGGCAGGAGGCCAAACAGAGGAGCTGAACAGGCGGCCATGACCACTGCGAGTATGAGGGTATCTTCCCCAAGCGTGCTCGAGGGAGGAAGACGAGGAGCTAGATAGGGAGGAGGGAGGCGTACGAGAGTCGCTGCCCCTACTGCTACCACACCGGCATCGCATGAGATGCCTGAGTCGGGGCATGTTGGCACAGAAGGGATGGGAGACATGCTAAGCAAGGGAAGAAACAGGATCGGTAGGAGGCAGCTGAGAAGAAGAGGCAGAATTGAGGCCTAAAGTAGCCGAGAGGCGTAATTGACAAAGAATACTCCGAGAGTAGTAGTGGCCTGGAAGAAATTCGATACAACCTCTGAGACTACAATTCCAACCCATCGCCATGCGAGTGCTTGGCTCTTCCACCTCATGGGAGAAATAGCTTTGCGAGCGGAAATACTAGAGTGGCATAGAATTAATAGACATGAGATGGAGTTTCACAAAAGAATGAAAGGCATATCTAGAGGGATGAGAGGCTGAGCCAGAAGGCCGAAGAGAATGACCAGACGAGTGAACAAGGAGCATCATTTTCATGTGAAGGAGGAAGCCTCGACGAATGTAGCGGATTAAATGTCACTTGGGGTGGTGGCCAAGTTCCATTAATGCTGGTGAATGCCAATGGTGAGACTTGTGGATGGCCATGTGGCCTTGCCACGTGCCATCCTACAAGCCTCTCTCCGTACCTTCTCTTTTAAACACCGACATCTAGGGTAGTATGCATTATAGTTACTGGTCAGTACATTATGGGGTTATTCTACTCTTAAAACTTGATGTTTATATTTATTTTAGCTTGACATGGGAGGCTTCCTCATAGATATTAAATCAACAGGTGTGCATGGAGTCCTTCATATTATTCAATTGATTAAATGATCACTTGTTATGGAACCTTATGAAAAAATTGATGGAATGTTATGAACATTTAACTGCAGGTTTCTGCGCTGTGGGTTGTGCTGCTATTGTAGATTCTAGAACTTCTTTGTTAGTTGGTCCATCAATAAATCTTGCAAAAATTTGATCTTTTTAAGTTTTTTTATACAATTTGGTGGGCTTATATAGGTTTTTACACCAAAAATATTATAAACTTCAGAGAGTTGTGGCACATTTGATGCAAGCTTGTGCATTCACAAGTGACAAGCGAATGCTTAATTATGCCCAGTTGATGTGCTATCTGTGTACTATGAAAGATAAATAGTTAAAAATTATTTCAAGAATTTTCTCAGGTTTGAGGTTCTTTTTGGTTTTGTTAAAAATGTTTAAGCATGTCTATCTATTTTTGTAATTTGATATACAAGGTAGGCTCTTTAGCTCATTTATTTCTCTTATGCATTGTTTCGATAAAAATTTTCCCTATATTCTATGGTTTATAGACTGTGTGTTTCTTTTAATACTCAACTTACTAATAATCTATAATTGCTATGTAAAAATTCCAATCGGAATAGGCATAATAAATGCTATAGAATGTTTGGAAGCATACATTTCTCTTGTGATACTGAGGAATCGATACATTGTGTGCAATTATTTGTCTAGTGTCTTGAGTATATTTATCCTTGTGTAAAATTGAAGTTATAAATATCCCAAAATTCCACGTTGAATTTTTTTTATCTATAGTTGATGCAATCCCGAGAAAAGTTATGCATATTGGGTGAGATCTGAAACATGAAAATGGTGTAGAATGCTTCTGTAGACCTTATATTGTGCTAAAAAATCATTATCAAACCTTAAATGTTCAAATGTAACGGAAAGGCTCAGAATTTCTAAAACATAGGAATTTCACACCAATGCTTTCTCTAAGATGAGATTGACTCCAAAATAAAAAAGAATAAATGCTAAAGAAAAAACTATACTAATTTTTTTTTGTTGATGCAGTATTGTCAAAGCCCTAAGGACCCCCCTGCATCAAACTCCCCTAGTTAATATAAGCATCTTGCTCATTAGGTTGTTGACTAATAAAATACTGTAGGATGTCTTGATCTTTCTCTTCTTACTTCTTCTTCCTGCTACAAACTCATTAATCACTCATCAATCTCCTCTATCTACCTTCTCTACCAACATAGGCTAAAATGGTGAACATATTTGTTGCTTACTCCCTGTTTCCAATTTTTTTTTTGTAGGGAAGCTTATGTTGAAATGTAGAATCTATTTGTTTCATATAAATGGTTTCTTTCTATATTTCTCTACAAATTCATGAGATTTTTCCCCTCCAACATAGGCCAAAAGTGAAAACACATTTGTTGCTTTCTCACCGCTATTTTTGTTTGATTTTTTTACTACCAGCTAACATAGATATGTGTAGTTGTTTGCCACATATAATGGATTATATTTTTCCTTCTTTTATTTTTTTATTAGTTCATTATTCTTGACACATGGCTTTCCAGGTTTTCCTCACTGAAATTGGTTCAATATTTCTCCTTGCACATGAAGAGAGGCTTCTTGCTGCAATGCATCAATTACTTGTAAAATTTTCCTACTGCAACAAAATCAGAGGTTCCCCAATCTCTCAAGAAGGAACTTTTTGATATTTGTAGGGGTTTTTTCCAAGTAAATATTGTGAACAAACATGTTGAGTTTGTGAATAAGTAAAAACGTGACTTCTAATGTGACCTTGGTCCTAACAATACATCAACACTTCCACCTACACTATGTGATTTGATTAACCATTTAATACTTTGGAATAATATTCTACAGATTGATATCTAAGAAAGATTTCTTGTTGCCTTCAAAAAGGGAGGAAGAAAGAAGGGAAATGTGTGTATTTCATGTGGTTTATCTCGAAGTACTTGGACAATACTTTGCATATCAGGTATGAAGATATTTAAGCATATTTGACTACTGACACTCTATGCCTAAGAATTTTTGGAATATGAAGGCAACATTCTTGTTTTCCATTTACATACAAGGATTCAGATTTTGAATTGTCTTGTACACATTTATTGAAGATTATAGAAATTAACAAACATTGAAAAATATAGGAAAATTAATACCAAGACATGTTTAAGTTGTTCTATTTTCTTGCAATTTCAGGAGGCTTATTAAATTACTTTGAAAATTTTGTTTTCATGACATTTTGTGAGAAGTTTCATTTATATTGAAACTAATATTTTGTGGGTTATGATTTATGTGTATAAAATTCATGAGGATGGGACGATGGATTCTAAAGAACCTTTATTGGTATCTTTCAGGAGATTGCACCTGGCCATAGAGTGAAATTAGATAGATTTGGGGCTGATTTTCCCATAGTGCGCAGACATGTTCCACAAGTGATGAAAAAATAATACAACTGTTTCGTGTCATAAACAAGTTGTTTTACAAACACAAGAAGTCAAGATGTAGGCATCTTTCCTTTCACACCAATCATTGTACCAATTTTTCCATAGGTGGGTTTCTATTCTTACCACTCAAAATGTATTAGTTAGAAATTGGTGCTAATTTTTTGACATACGTTTATTTTTATTTAATTTTGTAATGTCGTTATGATGCATAAGAATAAATTCTAGCATGCATGTTTCTAGTAGAAGAATGAAATTTAGAATAATTTCTTATAGTTCATCATATTGCATCATCCCAAAAAATTTCAACTTTACAAATATAGATTAACTTAATTTTATTTCTTATTTCATTAACATGGATAACATCTAGGATTTTTGGCAGTGAAGTTTGACATGTTGGAGACTCATGCATCACCATGAGTCTTCCTAAGTCACAGTCAGCTTATCACTTTGCTCATACTCATTATCTCCGTGAGGATTGCAACTCAGCTAGACTTGGAAAAATTTGCTAGACTTGGGTTGGACTTGGGTCAGGCTTAGCTGAGACTAAGTTAAAACTTGCCAGACTTGGCTTAGAATTAGCTTTGAAAAAAAATTCCGTGTTTTATTTTTCTTTTCTATTTGCAATTTTTTTCTTGTTCTCTCAGGTGTGTTGAGTCCCAGGAAAACTAAGTATTTTCCGAGTCTGAGTCTGAAAATTTTGAATTTTACATTAAATTGAAGTAAAATATCTAAATAAACATGAAGTGTAAATGAAAATATCCTCAGGAGCTGCTTGAAGGGATCAATAAAATCTATAGCATTTTGGGCAATTTTATATTTTTTTAAATAAACCTAATTTTCTAAATGGAATTGGGCTATTTTCCACTATACCCCAAGGATTTGTTGTTGCAAATATATTATGGGTATGGTTAAAATAACTTAAAGTTTGAATAAATCTTCACATCTCATTAGGTACTTAAAAAATTTGTTTTTTTTTATTATTAATTTATTATTATATTTCCTTTCAAATTTAAATGTTAAATCCCTGTAACTAACCACCCTACCCAACATCCTCTCGGAAAAGGTAAGATATTTTTAGGGATGAAGGTTGTTTAACAACAAGGCTCAAAGGCATTACAAAAATATAGTCAACATGAGATCAACATGTCACTAGTTGGAATTGAACTTAGGTGGGGAGGATATCAATAATTCCTCCCAATAATTTGAGTTAAACCCAATAGACTTTAAATTAAATTTTGAAGTGGACTTTGATCCACTTTTATGTGCATTGTGCACCTATCATTATAGAATTTAATATAATCTCTTTGGGTGCAACTACATTTCTGATCACTGCTTCAAGGTGCGCCCATGGCTTTAGGTTTGGCCCTCATGGGATTTGAATATTTCCCAATGGTGAAAAACTCATTGCTTTCCACCATTGGATCCAACCCCTTTTGGTGGTTACTTGAAGAGTTGTAGTCAGTGTAACTTCAATTTATTCTTTTACTACTAAGTTAGTTAAATGTTGTTTGAAATATCAACCTATGTGAAATGGCTATTTATCCTTTACATATTTTCCAAGAAGAATCATGTGGAAAGTACTGCAAAAT
The DNA here is from genome assembly GCA_034641835.2 of Pinus albicaulis. Lineage (NCBI taxonomy): Eukaryota > Viridiplantae > Streptophyta > Pinopsida > Pinales > Pinaceae > Pinus > Pinus albicaulis. Next base: position 489,238,297 of record CM076575.1, read on the forward strand.
TATTTAAAAAGAGTCTTAGTTAAGCAATATGAACATTATAACAATGTCTCAGCATTTACCTTCTTCTAGAAATCCTAATATAATTTATTCTTATTCCTGAATATCAGTTTGTGCCCTAGCCACATTATATGTTTTGGTTTAGTAGCTTACTATTCATAATTCAGTCAAGAATAAGTCACTATTTAATTGAATTAATCAAGGGTTAATTTTAAGTAATTTTCATGTCCTTTCAAAATGTTACATCCTTAGGGTTTTATTACCTTTAACTAGGGTATAGATAGAATTTCTTGTCTCTTACCATCATCATTATCATTAGAAGCCTTATTTTTTTTGTCATCCTAATTTCAAATGGATATGTGAGTCATGTACTAGAGTTGCAGAGTGTACTCTGTCATTTTCTAGGCAATCAAAGTGCTACCCAATCTGATTTATGTACTCCATATCACCATATAAGCGTAATTATTCGTCATTATTTTCCTCTCTTTCTTGTCATTTTGTGTTGATTACACCTCTTGATGCCATATCCACAACAATTAAGACTTTGCAAAATGGTCATTAGGTACTTTAAACTTGGTAGAAAATGTAATTAATTGTGATGCAAAATGAACAACTTATGATGTGATGTTATATCTTAATTTATGTTTGTTCAAGTCTAATGTTGCACTCAAGTCTCAAGTTAACATATTCTTGAAACGTCTTTTAATATGTTGTTAGATCCCTATATTACTTGTGTAGTCCCTTATTGTGTTAGTGTAGCCCCCTTATTTTTATTTTTGTACCCCTGTGGCCCCAATATTGTTATTATTGTGCCCCATAAAAATCCACTATTATTATTGTTGTGCCCTTACATTACTATTTTTAGGTCGGCTAGGATTATATTGTGACCCCATGGACTCCTATATATAGAAAGGAGGTTTTTTCATTTGAATCATCCAAGAATTGTTCATTTATGTAATGTAAAGGAGGTTTCCCCCTCAAAGTGGCTGATTTCTAAGGTCATGATCTCTCTTTTATTCTATTTTTGGAGCTGGTTTCATAACATTTGGTATTAGAGATTTGGATTCTAGGGTTTCACTACTTCAAATAGGACATCATGGCATTCTCACTATAACTTTGTTTCTATGAGGGTTCAGATGTTGAAACAAAAAAAACATTTCCGAACAATTTTGAGGAAGTTCGGGTACAAATTTAAAATCTTGGTTCGCAATATTTTCGGAGATATGATATGTGGAATTTAGGGTTTTTGGAGGCTCTCGAATTTCATCTCAAAGAGGCGACCTTGGGAAAATCGTCATAACTCTCTCTCTCTATGCATCAGATTGGAATTCTGTAAAAAGTGGCTGAAATTTCACAGCCTTTAGTTTTATGTGTATCAATGTCAGAGCCAAAGGAGGAAATAGTGAGATGTGGCACGTCGTGCAAGATCGCTCTATTGAACCAGTCCATAATTAGGTCATTGTGGGAGATTGGGCATATATTTGCCTTGAAGAATCCAAATCATGTTAGACATGTGGCATTGGAAAGAAGACCCAGAGGGAAATTATAAGTTTGAATATTAAATATTGGGAATCTGAAATTACAGAGATACATCAATTTCAATATAGAGCTCCTCAAACGCAAGAAAAAGGTGTGTATTTGTTTTTCAAATTCCAAAAGTCTTGTTTGAAAAATTAGTTTGAAGTGATTCCAAGGGCATATTGAAACATAGATATCAGTATTAGGTTCTAAAATCCCCCCTAAAAATAATTCAACACCGATTAAGCCTTCATAAGGCTCTACTATGACTCATGAAGACGAAGAATTGCAACATGAAATATCAAAATTACAAGAGCAAGTACACCAAATTTCGCTCTCGCAAAGAGCAACAAAAAATGAAATGGAAGTTTTGAAGAAAGGCATGGAAGCTAATATGTATGGTTTGAAGAAAGGAATGGATGGTTTGATGAATGGCTTGGAAGCTATAAGATGGATGAAATGGAAGTTAATATCGACAAAAAAATGAAAAACAACATGGAAGACATGAAGAATGATCTAAAAGAAGACATGGAATGTTTGAAGGAAGGTTTGACAAAGTTGGTACAAGAAATGATTCCTATTGGTGAAAATATAGTAGAGGAAACTCATGATGAGAACAAAATCAATGTTAATCATGATTTCATAAAATCTAACGTTGGATTCAAGACCCACAATATTCCAAAGATTGATATGAGGAATTTTGATGGCAAGGATACCGTAACATGGATACTACAAATGGAGCAATATTTTGATCTCAATAATGTGAAAAACACACAAAAGGTACGCATTGCAACTTTATATTTATAGAAAAATATATTTGTATGGTATCGATGGCTTTAGTCTCGTAAAAAAATTGTCACTTGGTCAATTTTTAAAGAGGAAATGATATCACATTATGAGGATAGAAAGAGCAACATCTTCTTTAGCCAATTGATAAATCTCAAACAAAAGGGCTAAGTGGTGGAACACATTGAGGACTTTCAAAAATTGAATATAAGCATAGCTGATATGCCAGGGGAACACATTATTGATGTCTTCATAGGGACTTTAAAATATAACATCCAACATGAGTTTCACATTTGCGAACATGATTCATTGGAGAAGGCATTCAGGTTGGCAAGAAAAATTGAATGTAAAATTATGGCGAAAAGGAAGCCTACCACTCACGTCTATAATGATGGAATTGTTGCTACTCCTAGATTTTCCTTTTGGCCTTAGAAATGCACTGTCTACATTTCAAGGGTTGATGAATTCCATTTTGAAACACTTCTTTAGAAAATTTGTGTTAGTATTTTTTGATGATATACTAATCTACATCAGGTCTTGGAAGGATCATGTTCAACATGTTGACAGGGTGCTCAAACTATTGGAGGAGAAAAACTTATATGAAAAAACCTCCAAATGTTTCTTTGGAGTACAACAGGTGGAATATATGGGTCATATTGTATCTCATGAGTGTGTTTAGGTAGACCCTAGCAAAATTAAACCCATTAAGGAATGGAAAGTTCCCACAACCATAAAGCACTTGCAAGGATTTCTTGGGTTAACATGGTATTATCACTAGTTTTTTTAGAATTATGGGAGAATCATACAACACGTCTAACAACGTTATTGAAGAAATATGCATTTTCATGGACTCCTGAAGCAACTAAGGCCGTTGAACATCTTAAAGAGGCAATTTTCATAGCACCTGTCTTAGCTACACCAGACTTCACAAAAACCCTTATTATGGAATGTGATGCCTCAGGAAATGTAATTGGTGTTGTTTTAATGCAAGAAGGAAGACCCATTTCTTTTGAAAGTCATCCAATCAAAGGAAAGTATTTACAGAAAGCTATTTATGAGAAGGAAATGTTGGAAATACTACATGCACTAAAGAAATGGCAACCTTACCTAATGGTAAGACACTTCAAGGTAAAAATTGATCATGATAGTCTTAAATACTTTTTGGAAAAAATACTATGTTCAGAAGAGCAGCAAAAGTGGGTCACAAAGATGTTGGGTTATGACTTTGAAATCATCTACAAAAAGGGGAAGCTAAATTTTGTTGTAGATGCACCCTCAAGAAAGGATGAAGAGGTGGAAGCATTTCTTTGTGCCATTTATATTATCCAACCAGATTGGATAACTGAAACAAGGGATGAATGGAAGAATGACGAACACGTGTAGACACTCATTCAGAATTTGCAGCAAGATCCTAGTACATCTGATAAATTTAGTTGGAAAAATGATTCCTTATGGTACAAAGATCGCTTATATCTTTGTAAGAATTCCCAACTAAAACAAAAGAATTTTTTAGAATTGTACACCTCTCCCTTAGGAGGACACTTAGGGTGAAGAAATAATTTTTGGGGATGGCCTTAAATCTGATATTCAAAATTTTGTGGCGGAATGTTTGGTTTTCCAGCAAAATAATGTTGAGACAATTAAGACCTCGGGTCTTCTACAGCCTTTATCCATTCCAAGTCAACGTTGGGAGTTTGTTTCAATGGATTTTATCACAGGTTTACCTACGTCCGAAGGAAAGAGTGTCATCATGGTGGTAATTGATAAAATTACCAAGTATGCACACTTTTGTTCATTATCTCATCCATTTAAAGCAAGTACAATTGCTATTGCATTTATGGAAACAATTCAAAAGATACATGGAAACCCAAAGATTATTGTAAGTGACGGAGATACCATTTTTACTAGAAATTTTTGAACCGATTTTTTTTCTTGTTTGGGTACTCAACTAGCTCATAGCTCATATTATCATGCTCAATCCAATCAGAAAACTAAGATAGTGAAAAAATGTTTGGAAGAATATCTTCGTTGTTTTGTATCTGATAAACAAACACAATGGTTCAAGTGGTTACCTTTGGTTGAATGGTGGTATAACACTTCCTTCTATACTGCAACAAAAATGACCCCATTTATGGCACTTTATGAATATCATCCACCATCCATCACATCATACTTAAGAGAAATTCTATGTTTCAAGCAATGGAAGATCACATCGAGCATCAACAAAATATTCTCCAACCCTTAAAGGATAACCTAAATTTGGCACAAAATCGAATGAAACAATTGGCAGATCAACATCATAGTGAGAGAAGTTTTGATGTAGGAGAGTGGGTATTTTTACGACTACAAATATACAAACAAATGTCCCTGAAGCAAGCTAAAGCGGATAATAAATTATCGCCAAAGCACTATGTTCCTAACAAGGTGTTGCAAAATATTGGTATGATGGCATACAAATCAGAGCTTCCTTCTTCGTCTCGAATGCACTGAGTTTTCATGTTTCATGCTTAAAGAAGGTTATAGGTGACAAAATTCCAGTTCAAACAATATTTCCAGAACTTGACGAGGAAGGAAAAATCATATTGGAACCTAAAGCAATTAGGGAAACAAGAACTCGATAGCTATGTACTCGATCAATTTCAGAGTATCTCATCAAGTGGAAGAACTTACCCACTAAAGATTCCACGTGGAAGGATGAGAATTTTATACAGAAGCATACAGAGCTACTCAAGCATTGAGGACAACACTTTTTCGAAGGAGAGGGGCATGTTAGAGCCATATATTACTAGTGTAGTCCCTTATTGTGTTAGTGTAGCCCCTTTATTTTTATTGTTGTACCCATATAGCCCCCATATTTTTATTATTGTGCCCCATAAAAATCCACTATTATTATTGTTTTTCCCTTACATTATTATTGTTAGGTCGACTAGGATTATATTGTGACCCCATGAACTCCTATATATAGAAAGGAGGTTTTTTCATTTGAATCGTCCAAGAATTGTTCATTTATGTAATGTAAAGGAGGTTTCCCCCTCAAAGTGGTTGATTTATAAGGTGTTGATCTCTCTTTTATTATATTTTTGGAGTTGGTTTCATAACATCTACAAAGCAGTGCTACAAAATTTATGTTAAGCATGAGATATGACATGTTTGCAAATGAAAAACATTATACTATTGTGAAAAGAAATATGTTAAATAGGGTATTGAAGACAATCAAAGGAGTGCAACTCATGAAGCTAGTTTTAATTGTGAAGTAAATGGTGAAGTGCTAGTGAAGATAATAATGACTTGAACTTCTCCAAAAGGAATATATAATGCATTGGATTTTGATCATTCCTTAATCAGTGAGTTTTATGAGAAAACCTTGACAGGTTTTTGTAAAGTGAGTTACAAACTTCATAGTCAACTTTTTGTCTTCTTTTATGCTAGTTTATTTGTGTACTTCTTAATCTGAATGTATCTAACACACAAGGTATATTCACAGAGGCACAATTTTATTGGATAACAAAGGTCAATCAATAAATATCCTTTTAAGCTTTTGAAGTGGATGGATATGTACTTCACTTTGCACACCCGCTTTTCAACTTTTCTTTGTTTCTTTTGTTCTATTGACTTTGTCTTCATGATTCTCTTTGTCAGTTCATTAACATGGATAATATCTAAATCCACATGTATAATTTGGTTCTATGCTACTCATCATTATTGAGTAAAAGTTATTTATGTATTATAATTCCTGTTATTTAACTACATAATTAGGTGAATGGAAATTAAAGTTTAAAAGTAATGATTTAGTGACCATTTTGAGCTAAAGGGATTTTCTATAATGGTTTTGAAGGAAGATTTATCTTTGGATTAGATATTTACCTCAAGCCATTGCCTCACCATGTAATTTTGTACTTATTTTCTTGATATGGGGACAGAATGAAAGCAAGGAATTTGGAAAGGTAGCCCACTTAACATTCCACAATTATATTACCAAATTAATACAAAAATTCAGATGTATATCTTCATTGTTATAAAACCAACCAAAAAATATCATCTTCTTATAAATAATGTTTCTCACTAGAAATAATTGAGTGCTAAATTTTACTAAAAATAGACAAAACATAAACTATATGTGAAAGGGATAATTTGCTTATCCCAACATTTTCCTTGGGGTGGTAAATTTACTCAAAGGAAAGCTCCATTTCAAACCAAGTATATAATAATCTAATTGGCTCCAATAGTTCTGGACTTGGTATGGAGTGATGCTTCTTTTGGAAGTAGAGTCAGAAAATTATGATGATGAAGCACTTATATTACTAGTGGTGGAACTTTTCCATGGTGAGAAATTTTGGAATGGTCAATGAGTATCTCTCTCCTCTACTTAAAAATATTGTTTATGGAAAATGGATATTGTATGGTAGGAAGTGAAAGCACTAGTGGAGAATGAGCTATAAGGATTTTATATTGTGCTTTATTCTTGAGCCATTTGAGAGTATAAAGAACAATATTTTTCTGCTTGATTTCCTTCTTAGTGAAAACATATGGATCAATGGATGAAGATGAAAACTTGTACACCTTATGATTTCTACACGTGAAATCATGGAGAGGAATATACATGAGCGGATCCATACATCTATATTTGATTATGCAATATCTCATTGCATGTCGTAGTCACCAAGAATTTAAGTTGAGTAACTTGAGTAATGTTTGGAATATTTATGACATGCTACAAAAAATTTCATGGCAACCTCCTGATGGGTTCCTTATGAAAAATGACACCAGTGATAGAGGTCCAGAAGAAGGTGTTCTTTACATATATTTTTCAAATAATAATGCATATCCAATGTTTGCATATGGTGTTCAAGTGCCTTGAACAAACAAGTGCCTTTGTTCAAGATGAAGAAATTTGAGGTGAGGTTATTTTCTTAGTAAATAGATTGCTTGCATTTATTTCTTGTTTACTTTAGTGAATAATACTATCATGTTATTTTCATATATGACTGTTTATTAGTAAATGTTGTTACTTTCCTAGTGTAGCTAGATAGAATCCCAACGATGGCTATATTGTACAAATTCCAAACCATCAACTAATAATTCTTTGTGTGTAGAAACAGTTTCCTACAACACTACCAATCATTTTCATTTGGATTCAATCCATAGATGAGAAATTTTTCAATCTCAGCAAAGAATTCAAGCATCAAAAGAGATAAGAATCAAGTGATTCGTTAACTATTCTAATAGCTTCCCCATTCTATCTCTAGGAGAGATGAAAAAGCCTTGTGTTTTTATTACCTAGCTTAACCACGACTTCAAAATAAAAATTGTAGATTAGAAGAAACCATGAGCAGATCTAACTTCCAATACTGGTTTTAACAAAATATTTAAGCATGGAGTAATATGTTAAAAATTTAAAGGGCTAGCCTATAAGGTAATGTTAGAACTCCTACAACACATAAACCATAACAAATCCTTCACATTCCATTGTGTTGTAGTTACACTCAGCACGCAACAATTTTCTACTAGAAAAATATACAGGGTAATCCACTGTCCCTTCCTCTAGCTATGCTAGAACATGTACATGAAAAAATATGTCCAAAGCATAGTTCCGAAAAATTGGGTGAAGAAGAGGGGTAGAGGAAGGGCATGAAAATGCAGAAAATCCTCGACCGGTATGGAATATCGCTCTGTGGGAGGCGAAATAATGGGAGGAAAATGGTGGAGGAAGCATCTAAATTTTACAATGAGAGGGCGTAAACAATTGGATCCACCAACACCCTTTTTGTTTATAAGCTCAATCTTTCCCCAAACTGAAATCGATCCTAGTCTTTCCTTGATGTCAGTATCAACTTGGAAAATGATTCATGGTTTTTCCTTCCGCAACACAACAAGAAGAGGAGATGGAAATCAGAGACTTATAAGGGCAAGAGAAATATGGATTACAAAGTGCCAAATTTTTTTATGACTGACTCCTCAAAGACAAGAATGATAAAAAAAATAGATAGATTCATGCTACAAACTGAAGGAAGCTATCTTGCTTGCAAAGTAAGGCCTTCAACCAACATCAAAAGGAAACCATAGAGTATTAGCAGGACAAGGAAGGATAGGAGAACCTTAGAGGCTCATCACCTTGCGAGGTGTTTTCATGACTGCCCTAATAATAAAACAATTAGGCAGATGATGTTGATCTATGGTTGTCATTGATGTCAACCCAAGCAGCACCAGGGGCTACCCTGATCTTGCATGGGAATTATGACTTCAAAACTTACTATATTCCGAGTCAAGGATATTTTGGATGGTATATAATTATCTATATGTTTCCATTGTTATATGGCATGCCACGTAATTCTTCACAGTTTTATAGATATTTCTGTTTGAAGTCAGTAACTCGAGTTAGTGGGCTAAAACCCCATGGGGTTGTGGCATGAAACTAATCATTGGTTGTGACCATTGAATAGTCAATAATTAATCATTTTTTAAGCTCCTAAAATTCATCCAATTCTCACTTGTTGAAGACCCTCTCAACCTAAGAATTTATATAAATTTTTACCTTCATATCCTCCTCATGTAAGGATTTCGCTACCTAAAACAACTCATTGTGGAATTCTCGCTATAATTTTTTTTATGCGAAGCTTTGGATGCTAGTGAAAAAACCCATTTGAGCCAAAATCCTGATGAAAAGCGTATCTAAATTTTAGAGATTGGTCCACTATATTTTCAGAGATATGATCTGAGGAAGTTAGGGTTTTTGCAGGCTCTTGAATTTCATGTCAAACTCGTGGCCTTGGAAAAATCATCGTAACTTTAACATTGAGCATTGGATTAAAATTTTGTAAAAGGTGATAGAAAGAGGATAGACTATAGTGTGTTGTATATTGTTTTTTGGACCAAAGGTTGTAACAGGGACACGTAGCACTTCGTATAATTTCACTCTATTCAACAAGTCTATAATCAGGTAGACATAGGAGATTGGTCATAACTATTTCTTGAAGAATCCAATATTGATTAGACCCATGGGGTTGGAAATAGGACTCAGAGGGCTACCACAAGGTGCATTTTTAGACCTTGGAGATCCGAAATTACATAGATACAATAGATTATGTTGTGAAACCAGCTCCAAAAAGAGAAGAAAAGAGATATCAACACCTTAGAAATAAGCCACTTTGAGGGGAAAACATCCAATAAATTACATGAATGAAAAATTCTTTGATGATACAAATTACAAAACCTCCTCTCTATATATAGGAGTCCATGGGGCCACAATGTAATCCTAGTGGGGCCATAATGTAATCCTAGCCAACCTAAAAATAATAATGTAAGGGCACAATACTAACAATATGGGGGTTACAGGGGTACACCAATAACAATAAGGAGGTTACACTAACAACAATAAGGGACTATGCTAGTAATATAAGGAAATAGCATGCTCCTCTCCTTCAAAAAAGTGTTGTCCTCAATGCTTGAGTATCTTTGGGTGCTCTTGTATAAAATTCTCATCCTCCCATGTAGAATCCTCAGTGGGTAAGTTCTTCCATTTGATGAGATACTCTGAAATTGATCGATCTCGTAGTTGTCGAGTTCTTGTTTCCGTGACTAGTTTAGGTTCCAATATGGTTTTTCATTCCTCATCAAGTTCTGGAAATATTGTTTGAATTGGAAGTTTGTCCCCTATAACCTTTTTTAAGCATGAAACATGGAAAACTGGATGCATTCTCGAAGAAGTAGGAAGCTCCAATTTGTATGCCATAGTACCAATCTTTTGCAACACTTTGTAAGGACCATAGTAATTTGGCGATAATTTATTATCCTTCTTAGCTTGCTTGAGGGACATTTTTTTGTATGGTTGTAGCCGTAAAAATACCTAGTCTCACACATCAAAACTTATCTCACTGCGATGTTGATCTCCCTGTTGTTTCATTCGATTTTGTGCCAAATTTAGGTTATCCTTTAAGAGTTGGAGAACTTCTTGTTGATGCTCTATGTTATCGTCCACTTCTTGAACCCTAGAAGTTTCCCTTAAAGAATATGTGATGGATGGTGGATGATATCCATAAAGTGCCATAAATGGGGTCATTTTTGCTGCAGTATGGAAGGAAGTGTTATACCACCATTCAGCAAGAGGTAACCACTTGACCCATTTTATTTACTTGTTAGATTAAAAAAAATGAAGATATCCTTCCAAAAATTTATTCACTATCTCTATTTGACCATTAGATTGAGCATGATAATATGAGCTATGAGCTAGTTGAGTACCGAAACAAGAAAATAATTCCGTCCAAAAATTTCCTGTAAAAATGGGATCTCTATCACTTACAATAATCTTCGGGTTTCCATGTAGCTTTTGAATTGTTTGCATAAATGCATTAGCAACTGTACTTGCTTTAAATGGATGAGATAATGCACAAAAGTGTGCATACTTGGTAATTTTATCAACTACCACCATGATGACAGTCCTTCCTTCGGACTTAGGTAAACCTGTGATAAAATCCACTAAAATCTCCTCCTAACATTGCCTTGGAATGGATAAAGGTTGTAGAAGACCAGGGGTCTTAATTGTCTCAAATTTATTTTGCTGGCAAACCAAAAATTATGCCACAAAATTTTGAATATACTTTTGAATATCAGATTTAAGGCGATCCCAAAAAAAATCTTTCTTCACCCTATGGTAATTTTTAAAAAATCCTGGGTGTCCTCCTAAAGGAAATTCCAAAATAATATTTTGTTTTAGTTGGGATTTCTTGCAAATATATAAGCAATATTTCTACCATAAGGAACAATGTTTCCAACTAAATGTATAAGATTTACTAGGATCTTGCTGCAATTTTTGAATGATTGTCCAAACTTCTTCATCCTTCTTCCATTCATCCCTTGCTTCGGTTATCCAATCTGGTTGGATAATAGAAATGGCACAAAGCAATGCTTCCACCTCTTCATCCTTTCTTGAGAGTGCATCTGCAACAAAATTTAGCTTCCCTTTTTTGTAGATTATTTCAAAGTCATAACTCAACATCTTTGTGACCCACTTTTGCTTCTCTTTTGAAGATAGTCTTTGTTCCAAAAAGTTTTTAAGACTATCATGATCAGTTTTTACCTTGAAGTGTCTTCCCATTAGGCAAGGTCTCCATTTCTTTAGTGCATGTAGTATTGCCAACATTTCCTTCTCATAAATAGCCTTTTGTAAATACTTTCCTTTGATTGAACGAATTTCAAAAGTAATGGGTCTTCCTTCTTGCATTAAAACAACACCAATTCCACTTCCTGAGACATCACATTCCACAATAAAGGTTTTTGTCAAGTCTAGCATAGCTAAGACTGGTGCTAGGCACACTTCCTCTTTAAGATGTTCAAATGCCTTAGTTTCTTCAGGAGTCCATGAAAATGCATCTTTCTTCAATAATGTTGTTAGAGGTGCTGCTATTCTCCCATAATTCTTAACAAACTTTCAATAATACCCTATTAACCCAAGAAATCCGTGCAACTACTTTATGGTTGTGGGGACTTTCCATTCCTTAACGGATTTAATTTTGTTAGGGTCCACCTTAACACCTTCGTGAGATACAATATGACCCAGATATTCCACCTCTTCTACTCTAAAGAAACATTTGGATGTTTTTGCATATAATTGTTTCTCCTCTAATAGTTTGAGCACCCTGTCAACATGTTGAACATGATCCTTCCAAGACCTTTTGTTGATTAGTATATCATCAAAAAATACTAGCACAAATTTTCTAAGGAAGGGTTTGAAAATGGAATTCATCAACCCTTGAAATGTAGAAGGTGCATTGGTAAGGCCAAAAGGCATGAACAAAAATTCATAATGACCCTCATGAGTTCAAAATGCTATTTTTGGAATATCTTCAGTCTTCATTCTAATTTGATGATATCCTGAACAAATATCCAACTTGGTAAAATAAATTTCTCCATGTAATTCATCCAATAATTCATCAATCACAGGAATGGGAAATTTATCTTTAATAATGAGCTTATTGAGATCCCTATAATCTGGACACATGCGCCATGATCCATCCTTCTAGTACACCAATACTACTAGAGCAGAGAAAGAACTTTGACTAGGTTGAATTATACTAGCCTCTAACATTTCTGCAATTATACGTTCAATTTCACTCTTTTGGACATAAGGATATTTGTAAGGTTGGATGTTTGGAAGAAAAATTCTTGGAATAAAATGAATAGCATGATCATGATCATGAATAGGTGGGAGTCCTTTGGGAGTATCAAACACCTTGGAATGATTGTCCAAGACTCTTTGGAGATCTGGAGAAATAGATGAATTTGATGTTGGAACTTCTAGTGAGCATAATTGTGCAATTACACCTCATTGTTCTTTCTTCAGAAGTTTTTTCATGACATTAGAGCTTATTATCTTTCCGGGCTTCCTTGTGATACCCCATAATTCAATTTATTTTCCTTCCAAAAAAAAATTCAAGAAAAGTTCTTGAAAATTAAAAGCTACCGTCCCCAAAGATTGTAACCATTGTACTCCTAGTACAAAATCAACACCTCCCATTGGGATGGAAAGCATTGGACTATTCAATACATATTCACCCATGGATATCTTGATATTATGGCATTTTCCAGAGAAATTTATAGTTCCTCCATTTGAAACCATCACTTGACATTCTGATGCTAGGTATAGGAGACAATTCAATTCCTTGGCTACCTTACAATGAATAAAATTATGGGTACTACCCGAATCAATCAGCACTATTACTTTTTTCTTCTTGATATGTCCTTCTATCTTGAGAGTTTGAGGACTGGTAATTCCTGCCAATGAATTACATGATATGGTCGGACTCACTTCTTCTTCTAGGGTTGCTTCCTAGTGTATATCCTCTTCTTTTGAAGTTTCTTGTTCATTTTCTTCCTCCTCTTCACAATCTATGTAAAATAATTTCTTCTTAGCACACTTATGACCCTTAGTGTATTTTCTATCACAACTGTAGCAAAGCCCTTTTGCTTTTTTTTCTTCCAATTGTTGTGGTGTCAACCTTGTAGGTTGTGGAAGTCTAGGAGTAGCAACATTTCCATCTTTATAGATGTGAGTGGTAGGATTCCTTGTCGCCATAATTTTACATTCAATTTTCTTTCCAACCTAAATGCCTTCTCTAATGAATCCAGTTCCCAAATGCGAACTTCATGTTGGATGTTATCCTTTAAAGTCCCTCTGAAGACATCAATCCTGTGTTCCTCTGGAATACTAGTTACCCTTATATTCAAATTTTAAAAGTCCTCAATGTGCTCTGCCAGTAAATCATATTGTTTGAGATTGATCAATCGGCTAAAGAAGGTGTTTCTCTTTGTAACCTCATAATATGCTATCATTTCCTCCATAAAAATTGACCAAGTGACAATTTTTTTACGGGAGCAAAGCCATCGATACCATACAAATGTATTTTGTTCTAAATGTAAAATTGAAATATCGAGCTTCTAGAAGGAAAGAAAAGTATGCATTCAAGGATCACTGTAGTAAGGAAAACACATCAACAATCAAGGGTAATTCTACTACAACAAGTTATGTATGATCAGTGTTTTAATTTTAATTTGACTATCGTCTTTGATATGTGTTTTTGTAGGATAGTGTAAGTATTTTGTATGTATGTCTGATTTGGTTTTGTTCATAATTGTTGAACATATCTACATTTGAATTTTGAATATTTCTTTGACATATGGTTTGCAGGACAGCGTAGGTATTTTATTTGTATATTGGTTTGGGTCTTGTTCATTAATTTAATGTTCCCACTAAGACTTAGCTAAGAGGAACATTCAATTTTGTTTTAATTTCTGTTTCATGAATAAATGAATAAAGGAGGACATGTAAAACTCCTAAAAAGTCTAAATAAATCAATTCCCATGTGAAAAAATAAAAATTAGGGCCATGTCAATACTCACTTGCAGGTGTCAAAGAGGTTTGAGCTAAAGAATGGGTCAACCTTGATGAAATCAACAACGCTATATAGGTTCATTGCATATCCAAAAGGGACATCGCAGTTCTATAAGGAAGCCTCTCATGTGAAAAGGGCTAACTCATCAAGATGGTTTAGGGTTTGCAAAATCTTTCTCATCTTACGAAAGGAGAGGGAGGGCAGCAAGAGAAGGTTGCTGATTGATCATATTTTTGACTATTTGTATGCTTAGACAAATACCATTCTCTTTTGTTTAGTGGAGGATTGTATCTGGAATTCCTATGCAGGGATTTCACCTCTTCCTTTGAGGATTCAAGGAGGAAAGTTTTCTGAATTGAACCACTATCAGGCTCGAGGTCAAGCTCCATCTTACATTACAGCACTGCTCATCTTGAGGGCTGATCTGTCTTGTGAGCTACAACAAGTGGGAGTCTAGATCTGTAGAGACCTATTTTTTTTTTTGGATCCTCTTCTCATGGAAGGTGTTCTTTAACCTCTTGAAAGAGTGTCTCTGCTTCTCGTACTTCAGATCTACAATTTTGCAGTAGTTTTCTATGTCATTTGAGCTACAGCATTGTTCCATTGAGTAAAATGCATTATTTTTGTATGAGTGTTTACATCGTATCTTGCTCATAGTTTAGATTAGAGATCTCTTGTGCTGGGCTTTGCCTTCCACTTGGTGATCCATGGATTAGATTGTTGATCTATGTTTTTTTTAGATCTAATCCATTGTAATGAAATTTTATATTCAGAAATTTACTGCAACAATTTCCAGATCTGCAACTTGTTTCTCATATCTACTCTTATTCATACATGCTTTTGTCAAAATTCCAAGTAGGTATTGAAGAGAAAAATATATAGTTTCCAGATATGAAATAGATATGATTTTTTTCCCACAGATCTGCTCTAGATCTGAGTTTTAACTTCCATATGTTGAATCTCCTTAAAAATAATGATGTTGAAGCATTTCTGCAAATATACATGTGTTCAAGCTCTCTTTTCTAAAGATTTATTGTTGTATTGACTCATGCCTTCTACTGTATAGTGAAAGGGCTTTATCATAATGCTGATTTGCTACTGTATTACTGAAATATAAGTCTCCTTGCTGATCTCCACTAAACTTCTGCTAAAAATGCACAATTCCTGAAGCAGTGCTTGCATTTGACTGCAGCCTTCCTCTTTGGGTGCTTTTTAGCTAGTCTGGTTTTTGGGAGATCTTTTTAGTGAGTCTAAACAAATTTTTTTTTTATGAAACTCCATATATAAGTCTCATAAAACATAAATAAGAGGAACCAAGCCCTGATCTATGTTATTTTTTCACATTTTTACTTATACAACATTTCTTTTGATCACCTTGTTGAAATTCCTAAAAAAGGATCATTATAGTGGTATCGGAGCTCCACTCTTGGCACAACCTGTGCTTACCATTGGACCACCAGTCATGGTGCATTCCAAAGAAGAGGATCTTCCCACTGTGAGGGAGAAGAAGTACCAAATTAGAATTCAGAAAAAGTATGACTCCACCAGTGATGACCTTGATAAGGGTCAAGACAAGGGGAAAGCTCGTGAATCTGTGAATGATCAGGATAAGGAAGTAGAGGAGTTTGAAAAAAATCTCTTGGAAAATATTCAAGATCCTACAAAGGAGATAAAATACATGAGGGTGAATAGAATGATGGATTCCCTTGGGAGATTCCATCAAGGAGAAATTTATGAAATGTATCATTACGAAACTGGTCAACCTATGAGCTTGCCACAAGCTCCACATGCCTCCCAATGCTCTACTATGCATACCTTCTTGGCTATAGAGGGTGAGGGACCGCAAAATCCAACCTCGCTGGAAGGTTACTTTGTGGAATATGACTCACAAAGTTAGAGGTTCAAGGATAACTTGAGCTTTGAAGACTTTTTCCATCTCAAGGACCGGAGGAGACCATGGCAGCAATACAAAGATGGAGGTTTCTTTCAAGGGAGACACCATACTATGAGCAGGTTCTTTTTGCCCAAATTGGATGGGGCATCCTCTTGTTCTGCCAAAGCATGGGTGGAAAAGTTGGACATCTATTTCCAATTGAATAAAGTCCCTGAAGTAGAAGCCATCAAGATTGTTGCGTTTCATTTTGAGGGTGAAGCCCACAACTGGTGGTTTCATGGACTATCTACATTGGGACACAGCGATGTGTCTACATATGTTGAGTTCACTACAATACTAGTGGAGAGATTTGATCGAAAATATCTAGAGGAACCTTTTATAAGCTTGGAAAAGCTGAAGCAAACAGGAGATGCAGAGGCCTATATCTCTAAATTCCTGAGATTTTCAGTAATGGTCCCTGATCTATCAGTAGCAAGGAGAGTCTACATGTTCATTGACGGCCTAGAGGAACCTTTGCATGGGTTTTTTAAGTCTACCAAGCCCATCACTTTGCATGATGCCATTGAGGGAGCTAGAGATCTCCAAGATGCCTTTCTAAGAGCAAAGGAAAATTTCCAAAGCAAATCCCCTCACTCTTCTAAGGGGAAATAAGGGAAAGCTGCTCCACCCAAGGAAAGCTCACTGAAGAAACCTCTTAACCTTGACCTCCAGAGGGAGTTGAGGAAAAATATATTTTGTTTCACTTTTCAAGAGCCATGGGTACTAAGACATAGATGTGTTGCTACAAGGGCACACTATATAGAAGCCTTCTCAGATTTTGAGGAGGAAGATGGGAATGAAGAACCTAGGAGGGGTCACAGCACTGGTGAAGATGAGGAGGAAGATCAATCACCATCGAGAGGTGAAGAGGGAGCCTTTGCTCCAACAAGTGGGACTCTTGCCTCTTTGAGAGCAGTGCCTCAATACTTGACCCTGAGAGTACAAGGCTCAGTCATGAACCAGAGAGTGTCTATTCTAATTGACAGTGGGGCTACCCACAACTTTATTGGTGCTCACCTTGTGCAGAGGAAAGGAATCCCCACTTAAACTTTTGATGGGTTTTCTATTTTGGTCCCAGGAGATAGAACCATGTAATGAATGAGATATGTTCCATCACTTTCTGTCACTATGGGATCCTACACCTTGGTGGACCATTTCTTTTTAGTTGACATACCAGACACCAATACCATCTTGGGTGTCCAGTGGTTGATTACCTTGGGGAAGGTTACCACTGATTGGAAGGCCTTGAAAATGGAGTGGGTGGACTTGAAGAGTGGGAAACCACAACTAATTCAACGCATGTACACTTATCCTGCACCTGATGTTTCCACACAAACAACAAAGATGGATTTGCGTAGTGGAAGCAAGGATCTCACAATTCCTTCTCTCATGTTTATGAGGATGCTGCAAGGAACATTCCTACCTCATGGCAAGCCATTTGGAATGCCATTATATTCTGATCATGTGGGGGAAGCCTCAAAAAGTGTTGCTCCAAGCATAGACCAAGCAAGGATTGGAGCAATGAAATAGAAAGCCACAGTGACGTGGGAGGAAGGAAAGGGGAGGATCAGCCTCCCAACAAACAAATTTAACATGCATAATGTAAAAGAAGCCATCAGCAACAAGGCAAGAAGAACCATATATGTATCAGCTGCGCTGTCATTTTTGAGCTGTGTGGATCCATATTGGAGATCTCAACTCCTTGTGGAGTACTCCAAATATCTTCACACCAAGATGATATTAGATGGCAAGAAACAAGAGGGAGGCTGTGTGGTCCATGAAGGGGTCATCTATCATCTTGGTAAAGTATTCTTGTCTCAAGCCTCCAAGCTTAAGAAAGAGATACTATAGAGATCACACAAAGAGTTCCCTTCCAATTATATGTAGTCAGCAAAGATCTACACCCTAATCATGAGGAGTTTTGATTGCAAGGGTATTAAGGAGGAACTACATCAGCACTATGATTGGGAGGAACTACATCAACACTTACAAGAGTGCAATAGTTATGAGGAGATGGATCAGCCAAAGGACTCTATGCAGGAGCCATTTCAACCATATCTTCCTTCTCTTAAAAGAGGAGAAATTCCCATGCCCAACTCCATGTGTGTGGGAGACTTGAATGGTAAAGAATCTGATCTTATGGAGCATGTTTATTTTTCTGATTTGAAATATTCTCTTACCATATGTATGCAGGCCACGGCTCCTACAAGGAGTGATATTACATGTAGATCTCATGGCACCGATGAGGCCAATAAAAATTCTAAATCTTGCCACTCCCTTGAGGTACAAAGGGAGATTCTCTATCATGATGGTTGCTTCCCAAAGGCACCTAACTTGGGTATCACTTTCATCCATGTGCAAAAGGGTACCTAACATGGTTTTTAATTATGTTTTTGTGTTTTCTATTTGATTTAGATTTCGTTCATACAGTTGCGGAAACTTGCCACTTTCCGCAGCTGCTGCAACTTTCCGCAGCTATTTTGTGGAATTATATGCTACAGGTGTCTACAAGGGAAACGAGCCACATGGGCAGGCTAGGAATGACGAGGACATGGTTCGTGTCCTATTGGTTCAAGTAAATTTGTCAAAGGAAGCCGCGGTCAAAGCCATCCACGTGGAAGTCAACTATGGAGTTTCATGTCGGTTGGACTCTGTTTCGTGGCATATAAACATCCATACGGCCGTTTCTAAGCTTGCGGAGGTTAATTGACATCTGTGCAAAGTTCTGGAGTTGAAATCAAGCATCCACCTTCCATAGATCCGTTTTCCAACATGGCCATACTCCTATATCCATGGCCGTAGTGGTCTACGTGCTGGCTGCTATCATAAACTTCAGGAGACAGTTACAGTTTATTGTTTTATATAGAGCGTTTGCATACGCACGTAGAGTTAGTTGATCATTGTTAGTTGATAGTTGATGTGAGTACTCTGTTATGTTTGCTTTGTAGTGATTACGCTGCCTTGAGCTGTAATACTACCAGTCTATAATGAACTGCTTTTTAATATGAGAAAACTCTGTTTTACAACTTAATTCGTGTTTGAGGATCGTACCAAAGCTGTGTAGAGGGCCCCTGCTCAGCCAAGGTTCTGTGTATTAATGTATATATTTCTCATTTCATTTCTTTAAAAAGTCATTGTATCATAATCCATTACATGTTCATATTTTCTAGTTGTTTCATTTCTGTTTATACATTTCCATAATTTCCATTTCATTTCTGTCATTCATGTTTCTATGATTGTTAATCACTGATCAGTTTTCTTGTGCAGGTTTTAGGTAGACAGCTCGGGCATTTTCATAGTATTTTGGCTAATGATATGAAACTAACATTATTCTGCTGCTAGTTTTGCTTTTCATAGCTTTTGTTTAACTTCAGTTTTGCTTTGAACATTTCAGTTTTGTTTATCTGATTCAGTAGTTAAATTTAAATATATTAAGCTGCTCATAGTGTCTTCAGTTGCCTCCGAAAGCCACAGCTGGACTGATGGTGAGGGACTGCATGATGAAATGTGTAGTTTAGTATTAGTTTCCTTTCTGTAAAATTAGATATATTAAGCTGCTCATAGCGTCTTCAGTTACCTCCGAAAGCCACAGCTGGACTGATGGTGAGGGGCTGCATTATGAAATGTGTAGTTTAGTATTAGTTTCTTTTTCTGCAAACTTAGATATATTAAATCATGTATGACATCTTCAGTTGCCTCCGAAAGCCACAGCTGGACTGATGGCGAGGGATTGAATCATGTGTATATGGTTTAGTATTAGTTTACTTTCTGCAAATTAAATAATCAGTTACACAAGTTGTTTATGATTACTTCCACAAGTCATAGCTGGTCTAATGATGAAGGGTCAGAAAATGAATTGATGCAAACTGATTTAGATTTATTTTATTGCAATTTTGAATTTCCATAAGCATAGTTTCTTTTGTGTTCAGTTGGCAGCAAGAATAGTTTAGTTTTCATGATCACTAGTTTTCTGTTTTGATTCATTAGATTAACAACACCTTTTCATTTCAGCAGTACACTTTTACTTTCTTTCAAGTCTTGTCATTGTAATTTCAATTTGCTTTTAAAGTTTCAAGATTGGTAAATCATTATAGGGGATATCACTTCCTTGAACAAATATAACCAAACTTGTTTTTCATTTTAGAATTTCCATTTCACCTTAGAAAGACCAAAAACGACAAAAGTTAAGAAATAGGTTATCTTGCACATATAGTGTGCCGCACTTCATCAGCTTACGATTCCCGGATTGACAAATTAAATGCAGAAATTTAGGACACACTAAATTGACCAAACATTTTGGCGCCGTTGCCGGGGAAGTGTAACTAGGTAGCCAATTTCTTAAAAAAAAAAAACATAAAATCATAAAAGAAGGGAAAACTTGATAACTTCTTGAAGTATGCTCTCCTCTTGCACCTAGTGTGATCTGGAGGATCAGAAAAGAGAGTTATTGGTTTAGTAATTTCTTAAGTATGCTCTCTTCTTGCACCTAGTGTGATCTGGAAGATCGGAAAGAGAATTATTAGCCCAACTTTTTAAAAAATAAAAAAAATGACATGCATAGAGCAAGAGATTCTAGGGGAAGGTTTATAGCTAAAGCCAAGAGTTCGATTTTCACAACTCCATCTTCTTCAAGGCATAGACCAGATTCACCACCATCTACCCCTAGCCTTAAAATTTTTGGAAGTCAAGGAATAGCTGAATCAGAGGATTCTCCTATACCACATACTAAAACCCACTTAGAAAACAAAGAGACTTTCTCTCATCCTTCCTTGGTAGAAGAACTAGAGGACTATAAGGACTCTAAAGAAACTATCATGGCAGAGGAAGTAATAAATAGAGGTGGAGGTAGAAGAGGAGGAGATAATGAAGATAACAATGGTGAAGGAAATGATGGTAGAAATAGGGACAATTTGCTTGGATTCCCTATAGTTGATGAGGAAACTCATGCAACAATGAAAAATATCTCACCATCTGTTCTCCCTAAATTTTATGGATTGCGAAGTGAGGATCCTGAAACATTTTTGTTTGAGTTTGAAGTTGTGTGCCGAACTTATGACTATATGGAAGATTCTCAAAAACTCAAACTGTTTCCTTCAACATTGAAGGGATCTGCTTTGAAATGGTTCATGGGATTAGCCACTCAATCTATCAGGACTTGGAATGATATGAAACAAACATTTTTGGATAGATACTTGGATTATTGTATGCCCACCAATCACAAGGATGAGGTATTCAAAATGATGCAAAAGGAAGATGAAAATTTGGAAGACTTAATTGAAAGATTTCAATACAACTTGAAAAGAGCAAAGATGAGCAACTTAGATAATGAAACCTTGAAAGCCCTCCTATTAAAAGCCATTAGAGATGAATGGATAGACATTTTAAACATGATGGAGAAAGGAGACATATCTCACCTTCCATTTCGTGACATAACAGAACTATGTATCCATCTCTCAAGGGGAAAATCTAAAACTGGAAAAGGGCCTAGGGATTCTTCTCTTATTAGGGCTAACAAATCTGCAACTGGATCAGTAAGTAGGGCAGAGATTGGTAATATGCTTGATGAGTTTAAAGCTGATATCTTAGGGGGTCTTAGTGAACAACTAGACACCCTTAAAATCCAAAACAAGCAGAAAGCAGAAACAGATGCTTTAGCCATCTTTTGTCCGAAATGTAGAAAGAAACATGCTTTAAGGGAATGTCCCTTGGATGCAAAGGTTGTAGAAACATGTATGATTTGCTCAGAAAATCATGAGATCAAGGATTGTCCTTCAATCCCTGGACTCAAAGCTGTTTTTCAAGAAGATCCAAATTCAATAGAATCTCTCTGTTTTGTCGCAAGGAGACCTTGGCGGGGACAACAATCTCAAGGGTTTAATAACCCTATGAATCTTCAAACCCCACCAAATTGGACTCCTTGGCAACAACCTTGGCCCCAACATCAAAATTCATATCAGCCATGGGTACAAGGGATGCAAAATCCTTATGGGAGATTTGCTCAATTTTATTAATATCCTCCATCTTTTCAAAATCAACAAGCTCCACAATTTCCAAGCCAAAATTCACAACTTTCATTGCCATTTCCACAACAACAACCTTCTCAACAAAATACAAATCCTCAACTCATGCTCCCATACCAACAGAAGACAAATCAACTTCCAGCTTAGCCATTTCCAAATCCTAACAATAAGAATCCTCAAACTACTTATATGGTAGAAGGACAACAATTTCCTACCTATATGATTGTTCCTCTCAACGATGTACAACTCAGATCTGGTAGAGTTTTAGAAAAAACTTCTATAGACATTCAAGAGCAAGATACCTCTGAGGAGGACTCTCTTCAAGTCGATAAGGGTTCTGAGGAAGAATCTCTTCAAAATTCAAAAATTCAAAAAGAAAAAGAAAAGCTAGCATCCACAACTCCTATAGTTGAGCAACCTGTATCTTCATCTACACCTCCTTTTCCGGAAAGACTACGAATTGATAAGGGGGTGGAAAAACAAATTTTGTTGCCTAACTATGACTTTCTAGATGAATTGAAGAATGTTTGTATCAAGATTCCATTGCTACAAGCCATTCGAAAAATTCCTATTCTAGCAAAAACCATAAAGGAGTTGAGTTTCAAAAGACCAGGAAGAAAGCTAAAGGACACAAGAAGAATCCACCTGGTAGGAAAGATTGCAGACATTATGATGGGAAAAATTGCCATGCAGAAATATGTAGATCCAGGAAGTCCAATTGTTAAGACACATATAAATGGGATAGAAATTCCAAATACATTGATTGACTTAGGGGTTGCTATCAACATTATGAGTAGACAGACTATGGAACAGTTAAAACTTCCTAACCTTCTTTTTACACCTACTTTATTGCAACTTGCAGATCGATCGGTTATTAAACCAGATGGTGTATTAGAAGATATTTCGGTCTCCTTAGATTCTTGGGAATATCCAGTAGACTTTATGATTTTGACTCCCAAAAGCAATCTAGGATGACATCCAATTATCTTAGGAAGACCTTGGCTGGCCACAGCTGATGCTTTTATTAGTTGTAGATCTGGAGACATGTACATTTCTAATGGTAATTCGACAAAGAAATTCAATTTGTATCCTCCCGCAAGAGCAATTACAGAAATAGGAGACAATGAATGGGTCGATGATGAGGATACTATACAACCTGTCTTTACCATTTCTGAAATTAGTGAGGATAGTCAAATTCTGAACACATTAGAAAATTTTGAGATAACTTCAGAATATGACCCCACACAATTTCAGTTGGAATCTGACATAGAATATTTATCATCAAGACAAATGTCTCTCTACTCTATGGAAGAGTTTAGTAATTCTGCTTTTGAGATTTTTCCAGAAAAGACATTGAATATCAACAAACATCTGGAGAAGTCACAACAAGAAGAACTAACCAGAATCTTGCAAAAACATTCTACTGCATTTGCATGGGAGTATACTGACATGAAGGGTATTGATCCTAAGACTTGCATCCATCATATCTATATTGAGGAAAACGGTAGACCAATCAGACAACCTCAAAGAAGGATGAATCCAAATCTTAGGGAGATAGTGAAAGAAGAGCTCCAAAAACTTCTCAATGTAAACTTCATTTATCCAATTTCGGATAGCCGATGGGTTTCTCCTTTGGTTATAGTACCTAAAAAGAATGGTAAATGGAGAGTATGCATTGATTACAGGGAATTGAACAAAGCAACTTTGAAGGATCACTTTCCTTTGCCTTTTATTGATCGGGTATTAGATACATTAGCAGGTAAAAAGTACTTTTCATTTTTGGATGGTTTTAGTGGCTATAATCAAATTCAGGTAGCACCTGAAGATCAAGATAAGACCACATTTACTTGTCCATGGGGAACTTTTTCCTACCGAGTGCTTCCTTTTGGGTTATGTAATGCACCAGCAACATTCCAAAGAGCAGTACTAGGAATTTTTTATGATCTAATCCATGATTGTGTAGAGGTTTATATGGATGATTTTATAGTTTATGGTAATTCATTTGAAGAGGCATTAGAAAATTTGGAAAAAGTTCTCATAAGATGTAAAGAAACAAACCTTTCATTGAGCCATGAAAAATTCTTTATGATGTTTACTGAAGGGATTGTTTTAGGACATCATATTTCAGGAGATGGGATTAAGGTTGATAGATCAAAAGTTGAATTCATCTCCAAGTTGCCTATTCCAAATTGTCAAAGAGATGTTAGAAGTTTCCTAGGATTTACTGGTTACTATAGAAGATTTATAGAAAACTTCACTAAAATAGCATCTCCACTCTTCAAGTTGCTTACAAAAGACTGTGAATTTAAATGGGATCCTGATTGTCAATCATCTTTTGAAACTTTGAAAATAAGAATATCTGAAGCACCTATCTTGAGAGGACCAAATTGGAAACTTCCTTTCCATATTTCTACAGATGCTTCAGATACAGCTCTTGGAGCTGTGTTGGGTCCAAAAGATTTAATTCCTTATGCCATTTATTACACCAGTAAAAATTTGACTCCCACAGAGTTGAATTATACTGTGACTGAAAAAGAGTTCTTAGCTGTTGTTCATGCAATTAATAAGTTTAGACATTACATAACAGGCTATGAAAATTTTATTCATACTGACCATTCTGCAATTAGATATTTGATGAACAAACCTGTTACTAATGGCAGAGTGACAAGATGGCTTTTACTTTTGCAAGAATTCAATATTACTGTGTTGGATAGACCGGGAAAACAGAATACAGTAGCTGATTTCTTGTCTAGGATTCAGAATACTAAAGAAGATTCTCCTGTAGAAGATAAGTTTCCTGATGAATATTTGTTTGCAGTAACTATTAAGACCCCTTGGTATGCGGATATTGCTAACTATTTGGTTACAGGGAAACTACCTTCACATTTATTTCCAAGAGAAAAACGAAAAATTATTCAGGAGAGTTCAAGATATTCATGGATTTCTAACGAATTGTTTAAAACAGGGCCAGATCTTGTGATCGGAAGATGTGTCAGGGAAGATGAAATGCCTGATATTCTTAAGGCATGTCATGATGAACCATGCGGCGGACACTTTGCGGACAAAAGGACGGCCTATAAAATCCTTTCTTTGGGATATTATTGGCCTTCCCTCTTCAAAGATGCAAAAAAATATGTCAAAAGGTGTGATAGCTGCCAAAGAGTAGGGAAACCTACCCTTTCAGATGAAATGCCATTACAAACACAGGTACTCATTGAACCCTTTGAAAAATGGGCTTTAGATTTCATTGGACCTATTAATCCACCATCTAAGCAAAAGAAGTATATATTGGTTTGCACTGATTATGTTACTAAATGGGTAGAAGCTAAAGCATTAGTATATGCTACTGAAAATTCAGTTGTTCATTTTCTTTATGAGGATATTTTTACTCGCTTTGGTGTTCCAAGAGAAATTGTAACAGATCAGGGGAGCCAATTCACATTAAATTTGGTGGAGAAGTTGATGGAAGAATACAAAATCAAGCACAGAAAATCTACTCCTTACCATCCACAAGCAAATGGTCAAGTGGAGTCCAAAAACAAAGTTCTTGAAAGTATCATCACCAAAACTGTTCATCTACATAGAAGAGATTGGGCAGAAAGGCTTCCAGAAGCCTTGTGGGCCTACAGAACTACATGGAGGAATACAACAGGACATTCTCCCCATGAACTTGTTTATGGGAAAGAAGTCTTGCTCCCCATTGAGTTCCAAGTCAAGACCTTCAAGATAGCAGTTCAGTTGGGGATGGACTTATCAGAAGCCCAAAAGCATAGAATGGAGCGGTTGAATGAGCTAGATGAGATCAGACAAGAAGCAATTCTAAGAACTGATCTAGTTCAATATCAAAGAACTAAATGGCATGACAAATATATCAAAGAGAAGAAGTTTCAAGAAGGAGATTGGGCATTGTTATTTGACTCCAAGTTTAAAGATTTTCAAGGGAAATTTCGGACTCATTGGCTTGGGCCATATGAGATTGACAAGATCTTTAACAATGGAGCTGTAAGAATCAAGACCATTGATGAGTTTCAAACTCCTCTTATAGTGAATGGCCATAGATTGAAAGTTTATCATAAGCCACTCTCTAAAGAGGATTTTGTCAAGTTGTTTCAAGAAAGTTCTGCAATCAGGCTGGTACAGAAGAATTCTTCTTCTCCACCAGCCTAGCTTTTGTTTTTCAAGTTAAAAGAAAAAAAAAAAAAAAAATGGTATAAGCCTGAAAACCAATCATTGATTGGCAGTCTTATACAGAAAATATGGGGTGAAAATCAGGGACACCTGACACTCTATATTTTCCAAAAAAAAAAAAATATGTTTTTCATTTCATTTCATCTCACCACCCACTCCATTTCATTCCACTTCATTTCATTTCATTTCATTTCATTTCACTTCATTCCACTTCATTTCATCCATTCCATCAATAAAAATCTTTTTATGACCATTTCCACCTAGTCATTTGTCATTTGTTCATTTCTATTTCAGCCAAGTAATAGCTGTGTCAGTTTCCGCAGCTGACATCTGTTTCCGCAGCTGACTCCAGTTTCCGCAGCCAGAAGCAGATTCCGCAGCTACTACTACTCTGTTTTCAAAAAGAATGTACAGTTAGTTGTTATTTTCATAAATTATGAAATAAAATGCAGGAGAAAGGATCAATGGGACATTCAAGACACTAATGAAGATCAATCAGTTGAAGACCAAGGGCAAAAGCAAGGAATCCAAAGGTATGAATAAAGTTTATTTCAAATAGTATCGAAAAACACATTTTTATGTAATTTTAAACTATGAGCTCTACCCATAACGCGCAATGATTATATTGACAGTCCCGTAACCTTCCACGATCTCTATGTTATCCTCTTGCATTTATTCACAAACGGTTTCATCATTGAAATTCCGACTCTCACTCATGTTCAAATATCCCACCGTAAATAATGATACGTATTTGAGTTGACAAAGGACTCTTACAAGCCGCATAACTTCATAATCATTGATTGAAACGTGTTTGTATTTATTACACAGCCACCAAAATTCAAAACGCGGCCGAATGCATTATACTTTGTTAACCTCTTTGTCGTGTCTCTGTCGTGTTTTACAAAACCCCACTCTGCTCATTCTCACTCCCTGTTTCACTCCATTCCGTTCCTTTTGCTCACTCTTACTCCCGTATATCCACCCACAGTCTTACTCCATTCTGTTTATGGTGCTCATTTCCATTTTATGATAACATCCCCACAGTATTGTGCTCGATTCTGTGTATTCCATCGTTCCATTTCCACTTAAACCCTCACAGAGGCAAGCCTGTGAAGCACAGAGAAGTAAAATGGGAAAATTATTAAGGGCAGAGCCGGAAGGACCGAAGTTTATAGAGGGATATCCACAAGCAAAAGAGATGTTGAGAAAAGCTAAATGGCTGCGTTTTATTCAGAAATTCAGGGGTTACCACAGAGAAGTTACAAAAGCGTTTGCAAGATCATTTGATGGCTCGGAAGCAGAAGTGGGAGACCTCAAGTTTTTGGTCAATGAAGCATCAATAGAAACAGCCACAGAGCTTCTTCAGGAAGGAGAACGTTGGTTCAAAAATAAAAGTATCGGTGATGAGGCATGGAGAACAATCCTACGGAATCAAGGTATGGATATCACTGTTTTTAAAAGAGGCATCCCTGTACATGCAATAAAAGATGAATGGGCCACTTTACTACTCATTGTTCAGAAATTTATTACATGTGAAGGCCGTTTTGGCTCTATGTACATGTAGCATACTAGGCTATTGATGAATTTTCTTGAAAACCAAACTCTCAATCTTCCTTATTTCCTATTCAATAGCTTGAAGAAAATGGCTGTGACTGTGCAAAAACACCTAGGAGATGTAGAGCCTCATCTGTATCACCATGGGCTTATAAAAATTCTAATTGAAAAGGAGCTAAAGGAAAGAAAAGATACATGGGAACAATTCCTAGTTAGAAACTTCTTTGAAGAACCTCAGGAAATTCCTGAAGGTAGTTCAATTAGAAGGAGTAGAAGAAAGAAAATGAATGTTGAAACCCAAGTTGCTCCTACACGGGAAATTCCCGCAGCTAGCACAGCAAAAAGAAGTAGAAGGAAAAGAACAGTAGATGAAATCCAAAATACTTCTACTACTACTATGAAAAAAACTGATAGGGAAGAGAGATTGGTAAAAAGGAAGAAGAAGGAAATCAAAACTAAGAAGCCAATAATATCAAAAGGGAAAGAAATTATTGAGGCTGTCCATAAAACTCCTTCTTCTGAAGAAGAAGATCACCAAATACTATCTGAAAGATTAGTTTTTCTTCAAAAACAGTCATCTCTATCCAAGAAGGCAGAGACAAGAAAACAAGAACAAAAGGATAGTGTACCACAACATGTGAGGAGAAGCAGCAGGCTTAAGGGAAAATTGAGAAAAACACAAATTAATGGTCCTCATTTCATTGATTTGGGTGAGGAGACATCTGAACAGTCTCCAACTGACCATAGTCCATTTCAGTCAGTTAGTGAACCTGACTCCTTTCACTCCCAATCAGACAATGAGCATACTCCATCTTATTCTCAGCAAAATATTGATGTAAGTTCTCTTCGGCCAGATTTTGAACATAATTCTCCCTTGCAGCACCTTGGGGACAGCCCAATGAAAAAGACACCGGAAGTAGACCCCAAGCAGCAAATGGTATATGACTATATAGAGTCCTTGGAGAAGGCAGCCACAGGTCCAAGTACCTATTCCATCCAGCCTCATACATTGCAGGATGATTTAGTTCAGTCATTAAAACAGGAAATTTTTGAGCTTGAGCTTTTGAATCGGCATATCAAAAATGAAAATGAAACACTGAAAGAAAAAGGCAAACTGGACAAGATCATCCATGACAATACTATGTTACATTTGGGTATTTGGCAAAAGAAGAATAAGAATTTAAAAAGGAAATGCCAAAAATTGAGCAGAGCACTTGTGAATATAAAATTCAGGTGCTTAATGAAGAAACCCAGAATGATGGCAGTACCAAAGAAGAAGAGAAGGGGGTTGGATGTGCTGGCTGAAGTATCAAGGCACATGAATTGAACAAAGAATATCAAAATTTTGGTTGCATGAGGACATGCAACACCTTCACAATGGGGGTATGTTGAGTCCCGAATTTGCCTCTTTTCCATACACTTTTCCATATCTTTTTCACTCACCTAAACCTCCAAAATTGTCAATATCATGTGCAAAAGGGTACCTAACACGGTTTTTAATTATGTTTTTTTGTTTTCTATTTGATTTAGATTTTGTTCATACAGCTGCGGAAACTTGCCACTTTCCGCAGCTGCTGCAACTTTCCGCAGCTATTTTGTGGAATTATATGCTACAGGTGTCTACAAGGGAAACGAGCCACATGGGCAGGCTAGGAATGACGAGGACATGGTTCGTGTCCTATTGGTTCAAGTAAATTCGTCAAAGGAAGCCGCGGTCAAAGCCATCCACGTGGAAGTCAACTATGGAGTTTCATGTCGGCTGGACTCTGTTTCGTGGCATATAAACATCCATACGGCCGTTTCTAAGCTTGCGGAGGTTAATTGACATCTGTGCAAAGTTCTGGAGTTGAAATCAAGCATCCACCTTCCATAGATCCGTTTTCCAACATGGCCATACTCCTATATCCATGGCCGTAGTGGTCTACGTGCTGGCTGCTATCATAAACTTCAGGAGACAGTTACAGTTTATTGTTTTATATAGAGCGTTTGCATACGCACGTAGAGTTAGTTGATCATTGTTAGTTGATAGTTGATGTGAGTACTCTGTTATGTTTGCTTTGTAGTGATTACGTTGCCTTGAGCCGTAATACTACCAGTCTGTAATGAACTGCTTTTTAATATGAGAAAACTCTGTTTTACAACTTAATTCGTGTTTGAGGATCGTACCAAAGCTGTGTAGAGGGCCCCTGCTCAGCCAAGGTTCTGTGTATTAATGTATATATTTCTCATTTCATTTCTTTAAAAATTCATTGTATCATAATCCATTACATGTTCATATTTTGTAGTTGTTTCATTTCTGTTTATACATTTCCATAATTTCCATTTCATTTCTGTCATTCATGTTTTTATGATTGTTAATCACTGATCAGTTTTCTTGTGCAGGTTTTAGGTAGACAGCCCGGGCATTTTCATAGTATTTTGGCTAATGATATGAAACTAACATTGTTCTGCTGCTAGTTTGCTTTTCATAGCTTTTGTTTAACTTCAGTCTTGCTTTGTACATTTCAGTTTTGCTTATCTGCTTTAGTAGTTAAATTTAGATATATTAAGCTGCTCATAGCATCTTCAGTTGCCTCAGAAAGCCACAGCTGGACTGATGGTGAGGGACTGCATTATGAAATGTGTAGTTTAGTATTAGTTTCTTTTCTGCAAATTTAGATATATATTAAGCTGCTCATAGCATCTTCAGTTGCCTCCGAAAGCCACAGCTGGACTGATGGTGAGGAATTGCATTATGAAATGTGTAGTCTAATATTAGTTTCTTTTCTGCAAATTTAGATATATTAAATCATGCATGACATCTTCAGTTGCCTCCGAAAGCCACAGCTGGACTGATGGTGAGGGATTGAATCATGAGTGTATGGTTTAGTATTAGTTTACTTTCTGCAAATTAAATATCAGTTACACAAGTTGTTTATGATTACTTCCAA